>BLKR01000163.1:0-669063 GCA_011170035.1 Teleogryllus occipitalis | reverse complement strand
TAGATAAGTATCTTGTGTGTAAATTGTTTGTTACGAATGTACCTGATATCTTTTTTTTTAATGCCATAGTTTTCATAGAACTATTAGTATATGAATTTTCAAAGGACGATGAATCTCTGAGTTTTGCCTCGTGCTCTCAGAGTACACACGGTAACGATAGTCGAAGTTTATGTAGACTTTACGTCGTAGAATAAAAGTAACACAATGCTACAAACATCATTGCAGTGAAGGAACGAAAACACGGTTTGGTTATATATTATAGCCATATGAGACATGCTTCCGATACATATTCTGTTTGCACCAGAATAATATTAAAACAAATACAAACTTCGACAAATTTACATTGCGAGTTTGCAAGAGCGTGCTTATAGAACACATCCTAGACCGCAAACGAGAAAACAATTTCCGTTCTATTTACTGGACAGCGTGCAGCTCAACGTCACTTTCATCTGCGGTCCACTCAGCACACTGCGTGCCTATTCGCATGTGCAGGAGACAGATGCAGAAATCCAATATCAACACATGAACTCGAAGACCAGCAGGGAAGGGGGGCGCTTCAGGGTGTGTAAATAGTAATACTGTACGTGTGCTGGCATAAAGGTCTCTCTTACATTGGTACTGAATATGTTTCAAGCATATACTACCACCATACGGCATGAGTATACACCCTGGTTGGAAAATATTCAGCTCTGCACATTTTGAAATGAATTAGTAAAGATGTTCTCAAAAATCCAGTGTAAACAAATAAATGTTAAAAAAAATACAATAAACGACGCCCACGACAACGTAACAAACTCATTTGCCACACAATCTCAACCCTTCCACCCAAAAACGTGGACACAGAGTGGGGGAGGAAGGGGTCCTGCTGAAAATTTGAAGGGCTCCATAACTTTAGGAGATATTTTTTTTTCGTAAATACGTTAAATACCTGCTAAAATTATAAATAGAACGTAATTATTTTAAACTATACAGTGAAGACACACTTGTGATCTGGTGGTTAGTTTATTGGCATATTCTTACCATATCCATGAGGAAATAGTATTGCATCGGGATACAAAATTTGAAAAATTTCGGAGTTTTATGCATTTGTAAATGACAACATTTGGCTTTTGTTAACACTCAAGTTGACTAAGTATTACTCCGAATAAATGTTGACAAATTAGCAAAGATGCCCTCTTCAACCGTCCTTATGTATATTTTATACGTTCAAAAATAAACTGAACGCTTTCTTTCTGAACATAACTTTTACCAGCTAGCGGTATTCCCCGAACTGTGACCCGTTTTTATTTATTATCAACGCCTGGGGGTAAGGACCACATATGGAGAGCATGACGTATTCAGTCCACCGTATCTAGAATACTTGGCCTGGCTGAGTTTTGCTTTCGTCACACAGATTTAGAAACGGAGATGATTGTAATGAAAAAATCTACCGCTCTACTTTTCTCCGGCCGGAAATCATACTCGCGATCGAACCAAGAAAAGATAGCATGCTGTTATGAGCCACCCGAGGCGCTAAACGAAATGTTATATGTTAATCTAAGAAAAACTGAACGAATAAGAAAGAATAAGAAAAGTTGTTGCCCACATCCTTCGTTTTCGGCTGCGTACGCCTATATTCACCCGCCATATCCTCATTCCCTAAGACGAAAAACCAAAAATAATGAAATACAAAGAAAGAAGAGCCGACCTGCAGCCGAGATTACGCAAGGCAGTAGTGTCGTAGTGATCTTGGGCCGAAGGGTCGCAGGTTCGGGTCCCGCCTCGGCCATGGTTGTATTTGTGTTCGTCCTTTCACCCCTTATCATCACCTTATCGATTCATCTTCACAGTTGCCATAACGTTAACTCCAATAGTTGTCACTAATGAACCTATATGTTGATGCGACCTTAAATAACCCCAAAAAAACAGAATGAAGAAGAAAATTTGTTGCCCATATGCTTCGTTTTCGGCTGCGCCTATCTACACCCGCCGTACCCTCACATCCTAAGAAGAAAAACAAAAAATAATGAAATACACAGAAAGAAGAATCAAATGTGCAGCGGATGAACACAAAATACGTTCCCATCTTGCGTGCGTGGTAGGCGACTACGTCGGCAACGCAGCGTCCGAGCATTCCTGGGCATTTCTCAAAGCCTTGGGGAGCCCCACGCAGGAACGCTGCCCAGGGGGCGTCACGTCGCCCCGCGGCCGCCGAGAGGCGAGGACAGGCGTCGCGCGCGGCTTATGTCATTTCCGCCGTATTTAAATGGCACGCCCTCGCCACGCAAGAATGTTGGGGGGGGGGCCATGTTTACGACCGTACGCGACGGCCGGAGGACGCGGAAAATGTCCGCTTCATGGCCGGCATTCCCTCGTTCCGAGGACGACGCAGAGGTTGTACGCAAGGTTTCGAAGTGCTGCGCATGCCGTATTTGCGTTGGGAATCGCGTTTTTATCTGCTGTTTTCATCCTTTGAAAATACATATAAAATTCTATAGCTTTGTGGCGTTTCGTATATATACACATATAAAATCAGAATACATTCAGGTTTCTATGGCTTGGTGACTTTTCGCGTATATACATCACATGAAATCCGAATGCACGGAAAAAATTGCAACAAACAAACAAAAAAAGCTTTGGTTAAGATCTCCGACACTAATTGCATTTTATTTTAAACGTAATGTTACACAGTTATACTCAGAACTAAGATACTAAAATTCATTGGTTTGCAGAAGATTAAGCAAGGGAAGCTTTTCATTCTTTGGACAGAAAATAAAAGGGAGAAAAATAAAATATTTACGGGAGAAATAGAATTAAGGTGCAATTTTTACGCATAAATAGTTAAATAGTTAAATAATATAAAATAAATAAATAGTTAAATAAATACAACTACAGATAAATAAAAATAATCTAAATAAGATCTAAAAGTTGATTTTTCGTCCTCTTACATCTCCATTTACAGGAAAAGAAACCTCTACACGATCGTTGGAGGAAATCCACCCCTCTCCCGGCGCTTTGATCAGCAGCAGTGCCCTCAGCAGTGGCGTCACAGCGCACTTTCTCTCCGCCTCCACCACCGCCACCGCCGCCGCTGCCGCCACCGCCACCGCCACCACTGCCGCCGCCGCCGCCGCCACTGGCACTGCCACCGCCACCGCCACTGCCACCGTCATTGCCACCGCCACTATCAGTGTCACTGCCACTGCCACAGCCACCGCCCCCACCTCTGCCTCCGGATCGCCTCCCCCCTGCGCGTCGGCGGCGGCACCGCCACAGAGTGCAGTGAGCGCGCTGGCGCGGTATGTAATAAGGACGGGGCGCAGTCACCCACCGCACCGCGCCGCGCCGCACGCCCGCCCTTTGTCTGCAGCTGCGGCCGCGCGCCCCGGCCTCTGTGTCTCAATGCGCGCGATCACGCCACAGTCACGTCGGCCTCCGACGCGGCCCCCTCCCCTCCCTCTCCGCCGCCACTTTGTAGCCGCCGCCATCACTACCCTCTTGCTTGCTTCTGTCACCACCAACACCACCGCCTCCGCCACAGCCACTTCGGCCGAGGCTCCGCCGCCCACTTTGTTGCCTCTATCATCACCACAACCATCCTCTTCGCTAACACCACCACCACCACCACCACTACTACTACTACCAATACTGTATCTGCCCTCACCAAAACCACCTTCTCCACCGCTATCCCTACCATCACAATCACTGTTTCCACCACCACCATTTTCTCTCCCGCCATTGTCGTCACATCCTGTATCCATCACCACTCACTTCCCGCTATCGCCACAATCATCGCCACCGCGAACGACGTACCCTCCGCCACAGACATTCCCGTCCCCACGTACCCCCAATGATCTCGTCGTCCCCGACTCACCACCATCAAGCCACCGTGTGGCCTGTACCACTTTTTTGCCGTCACCTCTAGTCTCAGACAAAATGCCGGTTTTATGGACTTACTATTTCTCCAAGAATTTTGCTGTCTGTACATGGTCGTTGTCACAGATCACTGCTATCGACATCAACGTCATATCACCAGAATCATCAAAACCACCTCAGTCATCATGACAAATACTCGCTCTTACCGCCACCTTCGGCAATTATGCGTCATCACTGCTACCATCGGATCACTTTGCAGCTTCACATCAACATGGCATTTCGTATCACCGTCCCTTCTACACGCTTTCGCCCTTTTGCTGTCGACCTCGCCTCCCCTGCTGTCTTTGTTGTTACCGCCGCCACTGCTAACATCACAGCTGCCATTATTGTCGCCACTTCCCGCCTCCACAAGCGCTACGAGCGCCACAGCACCCAACACATCCCCAACCCTCCAGCAGCGGAAACGGCCTGCAGGAAGTGCTGCTCGGCGGGGTGCACGCGACCGCACGCACCCTTACACGCAGCCACGCACCGGCGCGACACGCCGCCACGCGCGCCCTCATTGTAACAACAACGCCACTGCCGCTGCCCACACCCCGGCCAGACGCGCCCTCCGCCGTCGCCTCAGCCACCACAGCTCGCGCCTGAGACCCGGAACACACCCTCGCCCTCACCCTGACTGTTCCGCCGCCCTCGCCGCCGCTCTCGCCGCAGCCCTCGCCGCCACCCTCGCCGCCACCCTCGCCCCTACCCTCGCCGTCGCCCTCGCCGCCACCCTCGCTACCGCCCTCGCCACCGCCCTCGCCACCGCCCTCGCCGCCGCCCCCAGCCGCCCTCACCGCCGCCCTCACCGCCACTCTCGCCGCCGTCTTCGTCCCCCTCTTGAAATACGATTTCCCACAATTTTGAAAAGTACATAAACTTTTGACAAAATGAACAATTCAAAATTCATCTTTCTCAAAATGATAAATGATTTTTTGTTCATCAGTCTGCAGGCTTCAAAAATAATATTTTGTCAGCGTTGTTCTTAGATTGACATTATCTGAATAGTCCCCATTTTGAAATATACATCTCTGATTTAAACATCGAAGACGGATGATACCTAAAACTATCGTAGGCGCCAAGAACCTGCGCACTGACGAGGTGTGTACACCTTCGCATTCTCAGGGCAAAAACATATGATTGAATTATTTTGTATGATTTTTGTATAAAGTGTATTTCAATATCTTCTAACTATATAGCTCGCGTTCGTGCGTCATGTCCATACAGAGACGTTGCAATCCCATTATCTCTATATCCCATCAGCTTTCCTATATTTTAGTACAGCGATCCCAGGAGGCGCCATCCAATCACATGAAAGCTTTCTTTTGAGTTCATCTCATGACTAGCGGTGATTCAAAAAATAACAGTCGCTCGTATTGAGGGAAGGAAGTTCGTATATAGAATTCATTGTTTTTCTTACAAAGTGCAGACTCATTTTGATGAGCATAAAATATACAAATTCTTTTCTCTACAGAAACGTTGAAAATTCTTAAAACATCTACAACGACGAAATATATACGTACTCTACAAAAATATATTACAACCACTATCAGCGAACATCCTAATAAAAGAGACTAAACAATATTAAAAAGTAGTGGAATTAACAAATATTCACTTTAACCTTGAACTAAAAGTACCAATACTAATATTGATAGTTAAACAAAGGAACCTTTGTCTACGAAACTTTATTTGAAGTATGACACGTGTAACAAAGTTAATTTTCATAAAGAAGTTGCAACTTTCAAAACGAAAAAGATTATCATGCTGACGAGAAATTGCAATTGTACTACATAGAAATGATAGTTGAATTTCATCACATTGTGCAAATCAAAATGAAAACGTACCACAACGTGCATCGACAAAGCAGTTATGTACGATTAGAAAGTTATACAAATTTGTAAGAAATAGTTGCGAAACAGGTAGGAGGAGAAACTAGAATATTCAATAGAATGCCATTTATAAAAAATACTCATTTAATTAACAATTTTATTTGATAATTTTAATTTTCTATGCAAATTTGATAATTGCAAAATGTTTTGCAAGTTATTGTTATGCCGCAGATTTCTGGACAAATATGTCAACAACAAAATTCATTACCAGTCAGGAGTTTCGCTTTCATTCGCCTTGCCCCATTATTTTACTCTAGCACCCACGTGAATCGCCACCGTCCTCGTCACCGAATAAACAAATGCAACTACGGCCGGACATTATGGCGCAGAACAGGCAATGGTAACGCCCGTAATCTGCGTTGCCACATCACCGATGGATTTTTCGAGCGCAAACAACTTCTGTGATGTTTTAAAAGAGATTACGTGAATAACGTTGTTTTTTTCGGTCGCGACACGCATTTGCCTGCCGTGCCCCACAGAGGCGGATTTGCGAAAAATACAACACTACGCACGGCATTTATGACATTTTTTATGAAGCTGGCGTCATATAAAACGGCAGCCTTTCCAGGATTAGATTTTTTGTGCCCATGCCGCGTCCACTTCACGAGCG
The DNA here is from genome assembly GCA_011170035.1 of Teleogryllus occipitalis. Lineage (NCBI taxonomy): Eukaryota > Metazoa > Arthropoda > Insecta > Orthoptera > Gryllidae > Teleogryllus > Teleogryllus occipitalis. Next base: position 662,667 of record BLKR01000163.1, on the reverse strand, counting down.
ATATAAGGGTCTGTAAGTGAATTACTCAAACGCGAACCGGTGACTCAATTAGATATGTATTTTAGGCACCCGACTCCATTGCAATACTTTGCTCATATTAATTGAATTTACGCTTTTGTGTTAACAAGCGGCGGCGACGCTCGCCAGAGCCAAATAGACAACCAGTCCATTTCATGAACACCGCAGGAGTAGAGTCTGTGTTTTATTGGGTAGCGCGAGCCCTCTAATGTTGTATAGAAAGACTTACAGTCCCCAAAAGTCTTGATGAGTTGGAAAACCGCTTTATTTGTTACTCACTACTAAACACAGTCGAATAAATTATTATTGTTCATAAAGTAATTCTGTAAACAGAGCACAATCCTAGTAGTATATGATGTACAAAAATAAAATTCCGTTTCGAAAAGATTATCTCACCAAAGCTATAGAAGAATTTATCTTTCTTTGAAAGTTTCTAACATGTTGCTGTCTGCAAATTTGTGAGGAAGTGTACTTAAAGGCGGAAAAATGACCATTATCAAAATGTTTCTCTCCTGAATACGATAATTAATACAGTGCATGTTTGAAGCTACATCGTTTGAGTGCGCGGTTGTAAAACCATTCTACCAATATCTGACAACCCTAGATAGAACCTCAATCGTATATTTTAAATATTTGAGTTGCATATTCACAAAGTGAACGTGAGATAATGTAATAGTTAACGTCTGCGAATAAACATACCTGTTAATTCGACAGATCAATTATTAAAGAATTGAGCATTTGTTGAGGCACAGTTCAAGCAGATTTCTAACAAAGAATGCTGAAGTTGTCGGTGGAGTAATCTACAAATAGTATAGAGGTCGTTAAAATTTAACTAAATAAAATAACATTTTAAAACTTCGTTAAACATAAGTTTTTAGTTACAGTTCATGTTATTTTGATCGTTTGAAAGTGATTGATAAACAGAATTAGCGCATTTTCATTAAATATCTAACTAAATTGAACCACTTATTTTGATCGTTTGAAAGCATTTGATAAACAGATTTAGCGCATTTTCATGAAATATCTAACTAACGATTAGTATGTATTTGGGATCATCTATTAATTTGTGTAATGAGAGTATAATAATTATATTCATATGTACTAAAATTAGTCAACGAAGTCTTCTTTTGGAACGCAGTTTCATTACCTAAACACGCAAAACAAGCTATTCTTGACCTGCGAGGTAAATTGACAAGCCTGTCTCTGCTGTAGCTCAGGAGAATAGAGCACTTCACCGAAATCTGTGTGCGAGGACTTCGGGCTTGTGAGCTTGGAAGTACGAAGTGCCCTGCATTCCACAAAGACTGGGACCATTTATCACCCTGTAATATCTATACTCTCCGGCGTGCAGATGACAATCGAGGCAGCGCGTAAACAAAAGACAAAGCAATCCCTGCACCGCTCCACCGCCACCACTCAAGTGCTCCGAAACCACCACTCTGGAGTGGCGCAACGCAACGAGGTAAGCATTTGCGTCCGGCGGGAGGGCATAACCAGCAGGGGCAACGCTGCAACAACGAAGATTACAGAACAGAAAGTTAAAATTAGAATTAAATGAATTTCATTGAAAAAGATGAGAATGAAAATGAATCAGTTAAAATATTTTACATCTATCGTATCTAGAAACAACCTTAATATTAAAATATTATTATCTTTTACCTTAATTTACAATGCTACGATTACTACGATTTTCCGTTTGGAAGCTTCTCATAATTTGAAGAAAATTAATCGGTTTCTAAGCCACAATTGTGTTGCATGATGACCACAATTGTGTTGCAATTCCCTTTAACATTCACTACAAATATTTTCTTAAAAATATTAATACAACCTTAAAAAACACTCATCAATAAATGGAAAGAAAACTCTCGCAGTTTACCTCCGTAGGCAACATCAACGCCATCTTAACCGGCGACGTTTTTCGCATATACCATTTTGTTTGCGTTCAACATGTTTCGCAGTTGTCATGGCCGCAACGTGCGAACGGGCAATATCCCTTCCCCGCCATGATAACGCGATCGTCGCGCCGCTAACGGCGTTAACCCGAACAAACACCGCGGATTGCGCTGCGTTGCTGTTTCGGGGGTCGTCATTACGGCGTCTGCGCAGAAGCTCGAAAACGCAACCACTGCCCCCCCTTCGTCCCCCGGCCCCCCAAAAAAATCGCACGACTCGAAAAGCTAATCCGGTGCAACTAATTGGCACCGGGGTAACTGTGTTAACGTCCTGTTGACTCACCAGCACCCGGCCTCGTCCCACCCCTCCCCACCCGCACAAACTCCACCACCCCACCGTTCACCACTCCCCCGCTAGAGATCGCACGCGTCGCGGAAAAGTCTGTGCGCTGTGCCACACACAAACGCTCACACGCTCCCTCCCACACACATACACACAGACGCTCACGCGAGGGGGCAAACACAAACAAGCAAGCAAACAAACAAGCAAGCAATCGAAACGCAGCGGGAGGGGGGATGCAGCGCTGGGTTGCTAGCGGCGCTGTCCGCGCGCATGCGTGTTCTGTTTCGTTTCGGCAAATATTTCGGACAATTGAAAAACACACCGCGCCTAATTGTTGACTCGGCGCGGCGTCAGCGGCGGCGACAGACCTGCCAACTGCGAGAGTCGGGCCCGCCGCCGTCGCACTCAATTGCGTGTGAAATTCCAGGCCGACGGGGACGAATGCGCGGTCGAGTGAATGCGCCGCTTTTCGAGAGCGCGCGAGGGAGTGGCGGAGTTCCCATGCGCTCCACGCGATAGAGGTCCTCTATTCATGGAGAGAAGTTGGATGGAGCGTTTTCTTTCATGAGTTCTGTCATGAAGAGTTAGTTACCTAGAGCAACTTGTTACCAATGTTACATAACCGTCGATTGATTTACAACTGAGTAATATTGAACAACAAGATTTTAAATTTATAGTCCTGAACATCTAATCTGGTTTATTGCGATAATTTTTTGAGGAGTATCATATAGGTTTAAGACATACAAACTACAAACTTCTCAATATTACATCAACGATATGAAGTTTACTTCTTGTATTAAATAATTTAAGAAACTACTGTAACAAGAAAAAATAAATAAATAATATGGAATATATATACTAGTAATAATCAAATAATTATCGTTAGATCTATGGAACAATAATTTATGTAGTATAGCAGTAACGTATCCCATGCTTTAATTACTGTTACAATTGGTCTTCCCTAACTGACTAGTGAGTAAATGGAATACAACAGTGAGTAACAGGCGTTATACTTATTTTTCTAACGAGGCATCTGAGGGTTTTATCTTCAATATGGAATAAGGCACGACTTTTTGCGTCTTTCTCAGCCCTGCAGCTAGAGTCGCTTGAACTGCAGCACGGCTTGATACAGTCGCGTTTATGCGATATTTTGCGGCAGGACAAAGAAAGTCGCAAAACGACTGTGTCGCATGTGTCTCATTCCATCTTGAAGATAATATCCTCAGATTCCACGGTAAAAAGCAATAAGTATAGGTGCCGAGAAGAGCCACAAGTCTTAGGCCTATTATGTTTTATCGAAAATTGCCATTGTGCAACCAGTGTTGTAGTTGTCGACATGGAGAAGTGTATGAAGCAAATCAGACGATAAGGTAACATGAAGGATGACTGGCGTGATGATTGAACTCTACTTAGTTTGATAGTTTTATTATCGATCAAAACTTTTCTGGATCCATTGTTTTCGTAGAACTGACGTAAATATAATGAATTTTGTAAATGATGTGAATGTTGCTAATAACAGACACACGTACTTTATTGCATTCGATCGCCCAATATTTTCAAACATTTTTTTATCACTCAAAATCTCACTCTAAAAGACACAATCTCCAATCGTAATTTTATCTTTACATTTCAAAAATTACAACTATCCTCCTTCTATGATCAAATTAAAACGAGATCTGAACGCTCTCTTACATCGAACATTGCCAACTATTTTGCAAATAAGTATAATATTAATTTAAGACCTGTAAATGGAACATAATTACGAAAACTCAGGCATTTTTCTACCACTGTACGAATGCGAAATTCCAGCAGTGATTCCTAACTTGACATTTAGAGATAAGGAACGCGAAATATTACTCTCGCAGAGAAAGATTTCAAACACCATCGTTCTTTCCATAAAGAATAACGTGCAGAAGAATGCTGGAGCTGTTGAACAACATTAAGAGGTCGAGACGTTGGGTAAAAGGCCCCATCTTGCCTCTTGGGAAGCTCCTCAGCGCACTCGGAGCAAAAGTCCTAGTGGAGCGCACCCCTTTCCGCCAGCATCACCCGCCCACTCCCGTTGCCCTTACCGAGATTCCGACAGCGCCAGCCTCAGTTCCGCTGTCCTCACCCTACTACCTTGTCAACCCCGCTAGCCCTGCCTCGGCATAGCCCCTCCTCCGCCAACAACGCCAGCAACTATGGTCATGAAAAAGGGAAGGCACTCGACAAAAGAAGCAACCGCATCAACATATTTCTTTTAATAGTTATTTAATTTACGCTAACATCATCTCTATTTCTTTCTTCTATTCATTTGCGATTCAAGTGAAAAGATTCTTCACAATATTGCAGATGAAGATGATCTGAGTATCACTTTTTTTATTTTAGTCGCTACGCAGAGACACTGCCATGCATGCGTGTGTCATGTACGTGCGACAGCATTCAGAAAAAGGACATTCATGTTGTCTATTTTAAATTAAACAATAAATGATTAAACGTAGCAGATATTAGTAATGTGATAAAATAAGTGACAACAAATATTCAAAATGTATTAAAAGGAAGACATAGAAAATACAAATCAGGACGAGAGGACACTTTGACGTCAATGAAGAACTGTCCTCCTAAATGGGGGACGGTTGGCAACCCTACCGCCAACCCTTCCTCAGGTCTTCTCCTCCAGACCAGCCACCCGCATTATCCTTCAGACCGCTCGCTTCCTTCTCCGCCAGCCCTGTCCCCGTCTCCTTTACCAAACCCCTCCCTATCCTCTTCTGCCATCCCCTTCCCTTCGCATCCCTTGTCTGTCAGCCCCTCTCCCACCTTCTTCTCTGTCTGCCCCAATCTTCCCCTCCTTTCTCCCACGGTAGCCTTTCCGTACGCATGAACGGCCCCGCCTCCACTTTCCCGCGAGTCTGCAAGCGTCGTCCGGTCAACGATCATTGCCAACAGTGTCGTCACCGAAGATATCGCCTTCAGAGTCATCGAGTCGTTGGCTTGAAGGCCGCTTCACGCGTCTTGGGAAGCACCTGCGCGCACTCTCAGCTAAGTCCTCGCAAAGCGCTCCTCCCCAACGTGCCTCTTCAGAGGCGCGGGAAGGAAGAGGACTTTTATTGCCAGGAATTAAGGGACGAGGCGAGGAGAGAGAAGGGGTGGGGTGGACGAAGTTTGAGAAGGGGGGATAGCAGAAGAGGTGAAAAATGCAGAAAATGTGAAGCTCTGGTGAGTGCCAAATGTAAAGGAGAATGTGAAAGGGAGTGAAGTAAGTCAAAGAGGAGATGTAATAGGTGGTGATGGGTTGGATCTAGCAGACTGGCAGCTAGTGACAGGACGCGCTCAGAAACGGGTGGTTCTGGAATAAGTGTGTGAGGGCGGAGGAAAGAACGAAGACGATGGCGGAGATGACTGCGGATGACAAGGACAAGAAAGAGGACAAGGAAGAATATTTGACCGAGGGCAAAGGTGAAGGCGTGAATAAAGGTGAGGGGGTGGCAAGTTCAAGGGCATGGACAAGGACAGGACGAGTGCTATGAAGAACTAGAAGAAGTCAAGGATGAAAACGTGACCGAGGGCGAAGGCCAGAGGTGGGGTGAAGGTACGGGTGAATATAACGTGAACGAGGGAGACGAACAACGAACGAGAGAAGGGAGAAGGCAAGAACAAGAATTGAGTTTGCCGAGACGGATTACGAGTAGGGGTGGCGACTATGAAAAGGTGAGGCATGGGATCGGGTGAGTGGGTATGGCATAGGCGAGAGAGAAAAGAATACAGTGACGATGTGTAGAGGTTCGGCAGCTGCAAAGTCGGTCTGAAAAAGGGGAACATGACTACCAAGCCAGTGCAATATACAACCGCGGAAACTAAGTAGAAGGATGAGATCTTCTGAGAAATATCAAGTCCAATTGTGAGAATGTAATGTGTCTTTGTGTAATTATATATTTGTCAGAGATCAACACGAGACTCATGAAAAATCTTTCTTTTAAATATTATACTCCGAAAACAACTATTCGCACTTTTGCAATGGTAAGGTCACATCGAGTTTTATGTGCAACAAATACGCTTTTTGGCATCACTAAAATACATTTGTCTTGAAACCAGGGAATATAATATAAATATTCAAAATTCTGAATTTATAAAATTTAATTTTAGTATTTTATTATTTATTATCGGGTTTTTACTTTTAAATAGTTTCCTATGTCTCGTATCTGAGAGTGCTATTATAAAAATTACTATACAAGTAATAAAAGCACTAAGTTTTTAGATGACTAAAAGCTCATGCATTTTTGTATCTATGACATTCCACGCTTCTCTTCCGAATAGTACTTTTACAATAGGAATCTATCTCAAACTTCTCTCTCAAACAGTATACTTCAGTTCATTTATTTAACTACGACACATATTGCTTCACAATCTAATTACGTATTTCTCTCGTTCTCTCTTCCCCAATTTCCACTATCACAAGCAACGCCCCTCGACCACCTCCCTCCGCATCTCCTTTCCTTCCGCTGCCATCAGTCGCGATATTAAAATCTCCGGTAATTGTAGCGCGAGATGCCGCGCTGGCGTCGGCGGCGGGGCGGTTATTAAAAGGTGTACGCGCCTCTCAGCTCTCAACGCGTCACCGCCCGCTCCATCAGCCCCCTCCCTCGTCCCCCGCCCGCCGTCCTCGCCCGGTCCTGCCGCCGAGACGCTTTTATGTTCCTCCTAAGAGCGCCTTCAAGGCGAAATGAACGCGCGAGTTGCTGGCACGCAGTTAAGTTCAATGTCTGATACACCGAATTTGACGTTATTTTGCGCAGACGGAATGAGGCGGGGTGGGGTGGGGTGGGGAGGTGGCGCGGCGTTGCCAGAGCGACTGTGCTGCTCTTCCGTTGGAGGCGCAAAACGGGGGATGGTTGGAAATTACGTTCACCTTCCCGACGCGCTTTTTCTGACTCAGTCGCTTGGAAGGAGTAATACGTTTCAGAAACACGCATAGAAAGATTTTATAGTGTCATAACACTTACATAAAACATCTCACCAAGAGCAGTGGCTCAGTGCATCAACTGATGTCACTGCAGCGCCTCTGACCGGGAGGTCCTAGGTTCGAGTCCTCACGGCGGCAGGATATTCGACACTAGCTTTTCAGCTAGGTCGAATTCAGTCACTGTCGGGAGGAGAATGCTAGCGGCCGGCTGCTCGGATCGGTAGTTTTCCGTGGTTTCTCCGATCAACACTAGGCGAATGCAGGAGCAGTACCCTATCAAACGGGCCACGGACCGCGCGCGATCTGTCCTTCCTCTTCCTTGTCCTATCCTCTCCCTATGCACCCACACTTACACTAACATGCACTACACTACCACATTCTGGGAGACCGGTCGGGAGCTTAGAGCTTGTCCCGGCTGGGGCGGTGCCCCGTTGGTGGGAGAGTCCTGGTTAGGGGGAAACCCCACTAGCCGACGGTAGGTCGGCGCCGGATCTCGCCCTCCAGCGGGGGAGATCACCGCCATCTCCCGGGGAAAAACATGCACTACACTGACGGAACTAATGACCAAAGCAGTTGACGTGCCCGTAAACACGAAAAAAGCAATCAATCAATGAAACATATCAAATTATACTATATCTGTATCATTATCTATCCATATTTAATCAAGACTTTTCTTACCTATGAACTAGTATATTCTAAGAAATTCCTCCGTCTGACAGATTTAGAAATGAAACTTTACCATGTTTTAATTGGTTCTGTTTTATAGTTTCCATTTTGTTACCTGAACGTATTGCATATTGGGTTATTATATTGGTATTGTGTAAAAGTGACACTGAATTGAGATTGACATATATTACTGCTATCAAGTAATGATTTCAATATATTATTTTCTCATATTGAATAGACTTAGTAATTTACGTAAAATAAATAAAAATAAAATTGCTTAAGTAATAATAAGGCAAACGAAGATAAGTTTCAATGGTCTTTCTAAATTACCTTTAAAAGTTGTCATTTTTTCTGCTTGGAAAAGAGATTGTGCTATCAACGTCCCTCTCATTCCATATTCTTTGAATTATTTTACGTTTAATAAATCTAGTATAATTTAATCATCTATATTCCGCTATCCATATCGTTGCCACGTATTTTAATAACCTATGCATGATAGTGCACTTAAGAAAACAAGTCTTACGAAATTAGGTAAATGAATTATTTGCCATTGCAACTTTGTAGTTCTGAATAATAAAATAACAGTATTTGAATAAGTATTTACATACCGACAGAAAAATAATTCGTTTTGTATGATTCTTCCAACACATGTTTTCATTCATAAATCGGAAAAGACTGCAGTTAAATAAAGAAAGAAAATAGAATTGGTAATGAACAAATTAGAATAGGACTACTATTAAACTGAACATTTTCTAAAGATGCAGTTTTGAACTGTAAACAAAATGAAGTAACATAAAAGACGAGTATAATTAAAAAATGAACGTAAAATCAATTAAAACTATTTTATTCTGCCTAAACACGTTTAACTCTCAATAGAAATGACTGAGACTGGCGGATACAAATCTAAGCATAATTTAGAGTCAAATAATAGGAGAAAAGTTAGGGAAAATGCATACAGATTACTCTAAAAATTTATAGAAATACAATACGTAAAATTTCTGATGGTTTTACGTAAATGGAGAATTTATGTTTGTTCTAAAAACGTAAACTAAACACGTGACACAGAGAAAATATTCGACCACGATAAGCTACACGAGAATCTTCAGAAAAGAGAAAAGATAATACGGTTCTGAATATTCCGAAAGGTTAACGAGGAAACATGTCATCTAAGAAACAGAACAGTGAAGAAAAAACAGAATGGAAGGGCCAGAATCAAAGGAAAACAACACAAATTAAACAATTAAGAACAAATAATATGCATTTACTGAGAGTTCTAAATTAATACACACACACACACACACACATAGCAAAAGAGCTGGGTGTGGGTGAGGCGAGAGAAAGACGCGAAAGAGCGAGACGAGGAAACGCAAGGAAATTTCGCAGGACGAACGGATAATAAAAAAAGTGATTAAAAGATTACTAAGTAAAAAAAGTAATAGAGAGTGAGAAAAGAAAAAGAGAGAGATAGAAAGAAAGAGAGAAAGAAAGAGACAGAAAGAGAGAAATAGAGATAAATCGAGAGAGAAGGAAATAGAAAGAGAGAAAGAGAAAAAGAGAAAGAGAGAAAGGAAGAAAGAAAGAGGGAGAGAGGTAGAGAAAGAGAGAGAGAAGTAGAAAAAGAGAGAGAAAGAGATAGAAAGAGAGAGAGAACGAAAGAAAGAGAGGGCTGCGAGGGAGATGAGAGGTAAAGAAGCAATCCAGACAGCGATGGAAGAGGGAAAGCGGCAGAAGAACTGTTGCAAGGGTGTCGGCGAGGGAAGGAAGAAGAAAGGCCGTCGAAGGTGCGAGGAGGCAGGAGGCGCGGCGGGGAGCATCGCAATTTCGGCGGCCGTTCCGAAGGCGCGCGCTCGTAAATGCTAATAAAGAAGCATAAAACAGGCGCGAAAGACATGAAGGGCGCTCGGGCTGCGGGCGTGACTGGCGCGCGCGCGTGCGTGGGGGTGGGGGTGGCGGCGGCAGCGGCGTCACGCGCGCACTTTTAATTCCAGGGGCGGCTCGGCCTTAAACCAATCGGAGAACCGCTCCTGGGGCGCCGCCTGCAAACGCTCACCCGCTACCAGCCCAACCGACACCACAGTAGCCACCTCCACGCTCTTCTGCTCTGAGTGGTAAACAGGCCTGTGCTTACTACCTCTAGGTATTTCCGCTTAAAACTGACGCGCGGAGTCCAATCTATGGTTTGGAAATCAAGTTTACTATTTCACGTATTTTTCGATTTTTCTTACTAGAATATCGGGTTTACTCTATGATCTACAACTTCATTACACTCAATTTCATTCTGTAACCTTCATAGCTCATTCTATAACTTGCTATAAATCCATGAATGATACAGATAATCATCATTGACACGATCTTATTTATACTTTTTTCATTTCTAGTTCACTTTACTTTCTATCCTTTCTATTTCCACGTTATTCTGTCTTTTTATTTTCAATTTCAACTTCTCTTACTTGTCTTTTACTCAAAAACGTTTCGGCTTACCCTTCTGATTTTTCTTTACTCGCATCTTTAAGTTCTCACACATTTATTTTCTCATACTTTGGCCTTTCTTCACATATTCTTTTCTGCAAATATTCAAATCATAGTTGTTAACAAATGAATATTTTTTTATTATTGAATTTGTAAGAATGTAAAAATATAATTTTCTACGTGGGGTTTTTCAAATAAATCGTGACGGGTATTGGTCATTTTTCACAAAATTCATAACATAAACCGACCACCAATTTGAAAGCTGTGGTTCTTGAATATCATACAAGAGCGTAGTATAGTTAAGCTCTTGATAAGAGTTATAAAAAAGTTAAGAAAGAATTTCAAGGGAAACTTTGGATGTAACTTCGTATAACTTACAAAAGTACTTTTAATGGATGCATTTAAAATAATGATTTTTTGTCCTGTTTTGTGTTTGTTCTCGATGTCTCCAGCGCTTTTCGACACTCACTCTCGCCCCATCCCTTTCCTATCTTTGCACCCTTCGCTTCCCTTGCTTTCCAGAAAGAAAAAAAAGAGAGGGGAAGACAAAGTGAAAAAAATCCGTCGGAGTGCCATAAAAGGCGCCATAAACGCCGGAAGCGTCTCCTAGCGCCGCGGCCCCTTCAGCTGTTTGCGGAAGGTTCTCACCATCGCCGCGAGGGGCGCGGTGAGGAGGGGCATCGCCGGTCGCTGCGGAGGGGGGAGAGAGAGGGAGAGTGGGAAGTTGGAAGAGCGAAGAGGAGGGACGAGCCCTTCTCAGTCCGAAGGCAGCGACCGCCCGGATGCATTAGGACGAGTCACGTAACCTGCATTCCGACGCTCTGGAGCCTTCCGTAGGCACTCGAGATCAAAGTACACGATTCTTACAAGTTCCAAAATTCCCTGATGGACTATTGTGATCGTTTTGTGTAGCGAGAAATGTATATCTTGAAATGAAGTGCAGTGTTACTGAACTGTAAAAGCGGGTTCTACTTTCCGATTGATCTCCGACGGTGTATCGCGGGCAAGATAGATTAATTCAGATTCAAAAATATTGAAACGATGTAGGGTTAGAAACTTCACGAAACTTGAATGAAAAGTTCCGACTCCAGTGTAAACTTTCTAGCTCTTTCACTTAAAAACAGTGTTTTTGTTGTTTTAAAAGGAAGCAGTTCCAGAGAATGAGAGAAACTCCCACGTGTTTATATTGCGAAGGTCTAAAAACCGTAAGAAAGTATCATATTATCAAGTGACTATCAAATTGATTCGTCTTCTTTTTACTTTCTTGCTACGTACTAGAGAGAAAGTTATGGAATATGTCGCAAAACAAACATGCAAATTTTCGTCAGAAAAACTCTTATTACTCGGTAACGAAAAAATGTGATAAATTCAGATGTTAAATTTAAAAAAATCTCTATCACATTGTGTAGCCAGAATACGTTTTGTGGGTCCGTGATACCGAAAAATCGAACGACGACACGTCTGTCCGTCTATCTGTCCATTCTTTCGTTTGTGAACAACGCTAGCGGATAAAGCGTTCAGTCTATTTTCTCCAAAATTTATATTCTTTATATTCCTCAATCGATCTGGCTGATGTCGTGGACTCTTGAATTTCAAACTGATATTTCAATTTTGAGGATACATTACATGAAGCGCGTGGAACATTTTTCTAATTTTCAAGAAACAGGCTCAATTGTTTTCATTAAACTTTGTTGAATAGTGTAAAGAACGATTAAGAAAATGGTGCATGTCCCGTTCTTGTTGAAAACATTGGATTTTTCGAAAATTGCAAAAATTCAAAATGTTTTCGGCGTTTTCTCACAACTACAATTATGAAGACATAGATTTTTTCCTTAATGTAGCTTAAAGACAGAATTTGAAATAAGGTCATGTACAATTTTTCGAAAATTTGAATACTTTTCGCGGGAACTTTTGCGCGAAATTACGACCGAGGCGTGCTGTTTAGCATCACGAGTTAATATCTCTTTTTTACACGCATATTATTTGTGGTATTTTGACTTCTGTTTTACACTGATGAAAGTGAAAGCCTTGGGTTGTGTATCCCATACAGCAGTTTGGAAGATTGATGCAACTTGACAAAGATGCTTTTGACGCTGCAACAAATTTCAAAATTTTGAACAAATATTTATTATTTGCTCAAACGTGATTACTTAATAATACGTGACAACCTATTCTTACCTAATAACAATGGCAATAGGTTGTAAACTATCAATAACGGAAGGAAACGCGTAACGAATTAAACCACTAGCAATGAAAGGAGAATTAATGTTTCAAATATTAATGATCTTCAATTAGAGAATTCGCACGCACCTAAAAACGGGAAGTGTTTTTCGTAAATAGAAATATATAAACATCGTCACGATTGAAAACTAGCAGTGCAAAAACTTTTTCCATAAGAAAAAATATCTTTTTTTTTTTTGCAATTTTCAGAAATGTAGAGATTACTCTGAAAATTAGACCAACTCCAATATTTTTCACTACCCTTTTCTACAGACGAAGGCAAAAATTAAAGAAAAAAATGAATCCACTTTTGAGAAAATAATGTTTAAAAATTCCTAAATTAGGCACATAATTATGCGAAAAATATTCCCATATTAAAAAATTGAAAATATCAATTCATATTTCAGAGAATATCGATTATGGAGAAAATCTTTTGATCAGTTAGACGCCAATGTTGACCACGGAAGAACATACGTACGTACAGACAGATATTTGGCAGTCACTCGATTTTTTGGCAACAAGAACTCACTAAATATGGATTCTAACTACACAATGTGTAATAGGAAGTAACATATAGTATTTTAATGCTTTTTCATAACCTTATCTCGACAATAAGAGATTTTCTGTCGAAAAATCTCCGATTTCCATCGCACTTAAACTCTTAACTTTCTCTACTACGTGCGTAGTAATGCGAGAAAGTAAAACAAAGTTGAATATTTCGTTACCAAAATAAACTTGAAGTCTACCAAAGTGTTTAATCTACACGAAAAAGGCTTTTCTGAGATTGCTCAAACGTGATTACTTAATAATACGTGACAACCTATTCTTACCTAATAACAATGGCAATAGGTTGTAAACTATCAATAACGGAAGGAAACGCGTAACGAATTAAACCACTAGCAATGAAAGGAGAATTAATGTTTCAAATATTAACGATCTTCAATTAGAGAATTCGCACGCACCTAAAAACGGGATAATTTATACCTCATTCATACAGTCACTACTAATTGCGAACCAGGCTCGATATTCAGACTGGTAATTGTAATGTAGTCGTGATAAGGATGAATAGGATGGGCGACATGCGGAAACGCAACGTGTAAGTGACGACTCATATGTTAGTTCTTCGTTCAACCTTTCATTATGATGTTTGAGATAACGTCTGCCATTTGCTTTCGTTCATGTGATCCGACTGGGAGCTCACGAGAGGCAACTATTGACAAATAAGTTGCAGCGTTGTAAAACGGAAGTGATGGGAGGCACGTGTATGTTGCTTCTAATAGAAAAATAGTAGAAATAAACAAGAGTCGTTTGGTAGCACGTGAGGTCAGTGGTGCACAAGGTGGGTGGGCACAGTATAGTGTATCGGGGACGCGGGCGGGTATTCGGGTGGCGGAAAGCGGGCGGGCGGGCGGGCGGGCGGGCGGGCGGGCGGACGTTCGGGTGGGAGTTCGGGTGGGCGGGTATTCGGGCGGGTATTCGGGCGGGCGGGCGGGCGGGCGGGCGTGTGGGTGTTCGGGCGGGCGGGCAGGCAAAGGCCACCGGGGTGCGGGAATGTGATCGATGTTAACAGCGCGCCTCCGTGATGACTTCCGCCCTGTGACGTCACTCGCGCGCGACACGTCCCGAAGCGGTGGGCGGGAACGCCGCTGGCGGCTACCGAGCTGGCAGAGATGGAGGGGATGGCATTGCTGGCCGAGGCCACGGATCAACGGAGCTGCGTTGGCGGTTGAGGACGGTGGAAATAGGACCTGTAGAGATGGTGGATGCGGTAATGATGACGATGTTGTGGATGGTGCACTCAACAATGGCAGCGAAAAGAGACGAGAGGGGGTGGCGGGTAGCCTGGGCAGGCGGGAACGGTGGCTTTGGCATGGATACCGAGGATGAGGAGAGTGACGGATGGCGATGGGTCAGGTAGGAGATTTGGGGTGGCGGGGATGGCGTGTGTAAGGATTGTGGCGGGGATGACGGGATTTGAGTGGAGAATTCGGCACGATGGGCAATAAGCGGCTGAGCGGGCGGGACGCCGGGATGGTGGGATGGCAGAGGACAGGGATGGCGGAGGGCAGTCAGGCCATATTCGTCGCGGCTAGCAGGAGGCAGGGTGAGAGGGACGATGGTGGTAAAGGGTGTAGCGGGGATGGTAACGTTGCAGTGAAGGAGGTAGCGGGATGGGCGATGTCAGCATGGGTGGCTGGGTCGACGGGGCAAAAAGGGGACGAGGGACAGTGGGTGGAAAGCCGGGATGATGAGGTAGCAGTGGATGGTGATGGCGGAGGGTAGTCAGGCCTGGCATGTCGGGGTTAGCGGGAGGCAGGGTGAGGTGGATGAAGGTGATACAGGGTGTAGTGAGAGTGGCAGCGTTGTAGTGGAAGAGACGGCAGGATGGGCAATAACAGCATGAGCAGCTGAGCGGGCGGGACGGGAGAGAGGAGACGAGAGGCGGTGGGCGGGATGGTGGGATGGCAGAGGACGGGGATGGCGGAGGGCAGTCAGGCCAGGATTGTCGCGGCTAGCAGGAGGCAGTGTCAGAGGGATGATGGAGGTAAAGGCTGTAGCGGGGATGGCAATGTTGTAGTGGAGGAGGCGGCCGGATGGGTGAAGCCTGCGTGGGCGGCTGGGTCGCAGGGACAGAGAGGTGACGAGGGGCAGTGGGCGGGATACCGGGATGGTAGGATGGCAGGGGACAGTGATGGCGGAGGGAAGTCAAGACAGGTTAGTCGCGGCTAGCGGTAGGCAGGGTCAGAGGGATGATGGTGATATAGGGTGTAGCGGGAGTGGCAGAGGTGATGGAGACGGTAGGATCGGCGACATGAGCGCGGGCGGCTAGGAGGGCGGGGTGGGGTAGAAGTCGCCCTCGAGCTGTGATGGATCGCTACCGGCCTCCGCGTCGTCCGCCTGAAAGAGACCGCCTGCCCCTATCTGCTTCACGCACAGGGTTGACGGCTCGGGTTGCGTTGAACTGGGTGCACGCCCCCTCGCCCCCTCGCCCTTTCCCTGCCCCCGCTGACCCACTTGACCCCGTTTATTCTTCATGTCCGTCCCCCCAGCGCGAGCCCAGAGGTGGAGATTTGAGGGTAATTGGAGTAGGAACTGACCCCGTTGCAGTATTTACTCCTGAAAGTATAATGATGTATTCGTGCTACTGGCCACTCATAGCGCTGCTTACATTAATCTAATTTGCAGGCGTTTATTTAAGCTTTCCGTTTGTGCCTTTCTTGCCTTCATTATAGATTTTTGCAGCTTAATACGTAATGTAAAGGAAATGTGAGGTTTCATGCTGTAATTTAAAGCATACCTTTATAATTTTCTCATCAATATTAAGCTAGAGGTGCTACAGAATGGCATCTCTAGTAAAGTTTTCTAATTTTCCTGGTGTGGACTGGTACTGTACCGTCTTGCCGCTCTGTGGCTACTGCCAGATATCGCCGCCCAAAGTACATTTTTAAATAAATTTCACTGTTTTGGTTTCCTAATAGAACCGAACTATTCCTTTAAGAATATTAAAGAAGAGTAAAACCTGGTTATAAATGGTTATTTTTATCGCAAAATTGGGAGACGTTTATAAGAAATTAGCTTTTTTTTTTTTTTTTCGTTTTAAGCGTTACTGGAAATGCGCAATTTGAAGCTCTTTTTCACAGAAATCTATTGAGTTTTTGGTAAACTTAATTTGAAGTCATTCCAAGCACTTCCACACATATGTGCAATAAGGTATACAAACTGCTGGAAACTTGCATATTAAAGGATGAGACATTAAAACATTATATTTGTGTATTTTCTGGAAAAACAAATGAATACTGCATACTTAATTTTAAATCACTTTAAACAGTGCAATTTGCGCTATCTGTACGAAAAGTTAGAAGAAAAATTTGAAGCCATTTTTGAGAAAATGGCGTTTGAGCGATTCTGAAAATTCGGATATTTGAGCTTATTTTCAGAGAAAACTTGAGTTTTCGAGAAACTTTATATGACATCATTTAAAGCACATTTCATAAATGCAATAATGTAAACAAATCGCCGCTGATGTAAATATTAACGACAGAGGGACAAGTAAACAAAATGGAAAAAAGGAATAGAGAAAAATGGCATTTATGACATCTCTTAGAGTTTATCACTATCCCTTCCAAAAGTTCTCCGTTTAAACAAAGTTAGTCACACTGTGCAAGAAAAAGTATGCAAACTCCCACTATATGTAGAAATAATCTTTACTGTCAATTCTATATCCTGTAGAAAACGTCAACTTCGGATTTTGAAATTATATTTTCAAAATATATATTTATAATATAACAGCCATGAAATAATGTTTACTATGTTTAATACTAAATAATTCTTTGTAAATATTGTTTTGTAATTGAATCACAAACACTAGCATGAAATGGGGAAAGATACAAATTAGAATTAAGCATTAAAAGCGTAAAATTCTGCTACAAAGGACAAAATAACAGAAATAACCCTGCAATCTACTTTACAGCAAAGAGTCATTGCACCCTCATCCTAATTACTCAGGCTTTCTGTCTCTCTCCCTCGCACTCGCTTTCTCTTTGAGAGAAGTCTCTTTTAATTACCTGGTTAATAACCCAAACTACCCTCGTCGTTTCTCCAGGGACAAGGCTAGTCCAACTTCTTTCTGTTTCTGGAAATAAATTCCAGTGGCATATTGCGAGGTAGAGCGGCTGCATAATTTCGAGCGATGCATATTTCACGCTAAGTTCTCCACGCAAATCATTCATGAGGGCTAAATGCGAGGGCGGAGGGAGGACTGGAGGCAAACAAGGAGGATTTCCCGCTCCTGTGACCGTGCCAGGGCGGACGACAGCCAGGCGAGGCCGCGGAGACATGCAATCGAGGACCGCGCACAACGGACAAGAAAGGATCACAAGTGTCACGCGGAGAGGAGCAAGAGCTCAGCACGCCAAGTCCACGAAAACAGTTACGCAAAACCCCGCGTGGTGAGAAAGGTGGAAAGAAATATGGAGGAAAACTAACCAAGAACTGAGAAGCAATACTCGCAATGATATTCTAACCTAAAGGTAGGATCATAATCATAAAATGGAAAAAAGTTCGTACGTTCGGATATTGTTACCGTCTCTCTTTACTACCTAAGATGAGAAAGTATTGTAATAGTGCATCGTAGATTGGTGATTTTTTGACAGAAAAAACTTATTGCCCTCGAAACGAATAAATATATATAAACCTTGTTCTATGCAGTTGTTACTTACTCTAACACGTTATTTAGTTACCATCCATGTTTGGGGGTCATTGATACCAAACAATCAATTGATGACAAAACATCCGTCTGTCCCACTGCATCATTGTCCATCTGTGCCATTGTTCCACGGTTCCTCTGTGCTATTGCCCCACTGTCACATTGTATCACTGTCGCATTGACCCTCTGCACACAGTCCCAAACATTTTTTTCTCAAACGTGGATCTCAATTTGTTTTTCAAGAAAGAGGCAAAGGACTTTTAAATATGCCGCAAGTTTCCTTTTCGTTGAAATGTTCGAATTTTTGAAAATTTAAAAGGCAAAAAATATGAGAGACAGGTAGTGCTGTTGTTGCACCATTCGTTTTTAATACTTTCATCATGGGCATGGTTTGAGGTAAGAAAAGACGTAACTAAAGTTTCTTCAGCACCTTTTGCTCACTATACAAAAATAAAATTTGGAAACCACCGTTAGGAAAATAAGCGAGTTTCCTTAATGTCTAACGACCACTGAAATAGTGCAAAAAAAATTTCACTCTTTGCATAAAATATTAGAGCTAATCCATACACGTCAGGAGGCCAGTCAGGGGCTCAGAGCTTGACCCACGTGAGAAGGTGACCAATTGGGATCAATCAATACTTTCTCCATTAACCAACAAATCAATAAAAACCGACAGTAAAACAGTCAATTAATTAGACAAATGGGCATTTCCCTTTCTTGCAGTCGACATAAACCGAACTTGCCCTTCCTTGCCTGATTGACTTCCGGCGTACCCCGGCCCCATTTACCCGCAGTGCATAATTCAGCCACGCGTTGCAGAACGCCGTGTGGCTGCACACGGAATGCAGCGTCCAGTCCGACAGGAGGAGGAGCCCCGATCGATGGCTGCATGCGTTCCTGTCGTTGCCGCTACGTCTGCGGTGAGGAGGTCTGGACGCGGTGAATGATGCAGCGCTGTTGATGCGACAGCAATCGAGAGGCGATTTCGGTTGCCTACTCGTTTTTACGTTCGTCTCATCAGTGAGGAGTTACTGATTCCTGGTACGTTCACTACTTAGATAACTAGTTCCGCAAGTACACAGAACCCCGGCAAGTGGCGGTCTTCCTTCCGTGCTAAAACCTGAGATCCAGTGTCGATCTGCACATCGGCTTGCGAAGTTTTCGCTTTACAAGTATGTCCTCCAGCGGGGCTCCACCTCAGTCAGGACAAGCTCTAATCTTCCGTCATGTGTTGTCCATGAATATGTGTGTGTGTGTGTGTGTGTGTGTGTGTGTGTGTGTGTGTGTGTGTACAAATGGAGAGAAGGAGACAAGTACAAAGACGATAAGATGGCGCGGAATCCTTGGCTCATTTGTTACCAGTACTGCTCCGACATTTGCTTGGTATTGATCAAAGAAACCTAGGAAAATATCAATCTGAATAGCCCACTTCTAGAATTCTCCTCCAGACAGTGGCTGAGTTTGATGCAGGTATGTAGTTCGTGGTGAAAATTTGTTGAGGATCCCACCAAAGGATCTTTTGGTTAACGACACTGTGAAGGCAACGTGCCACCGTTGAGCAATGAACTCAGTTCAAAAGAAAACTACTGTTGGGAGTACATCTTTCTTTTAATTTTCCTACTATTATTTTAAATCAAATATTGTTAATTGATAATATTGTGATTCACTTCAATTTGTGTATTATGCTTATTACTTCATTACGTTAATAAATTATTATATATTACGTTAATTGATTAATAATTAATCAACTTACAGCACAGCATTCAAAATTAGTTTTACTTCCTCACCTTTATTGTAAACTTTAACAAGCAGAATTACCTTAACAAGAAGAAACATATTTTTTTCATATTTATTTTTTCTTTCGGAGACATATACACTGTATCAAATGCATTAGTTGGATTTCAGAACCATTCTAATTTTATAACCTTAAAACTAAATATTACTACAAAAAGGGATAGGTAGCTACAATCATCACCCCCTCTGTTATCAATTTTTAGTGAATGTGTTTAGGAAGGCATCAAATGGGTATCAGTATTTAATTCGTGTTGAGAAATCAAGACCTTCCCACTTTTCCGCCTCCATCACAGGCCGTCGACGTGGGAGAGTCCGCCGAGCAGAGAAGCCTTTCATCGGCCCATCAATGATTCACTCAACAGTCACTAGATGTCAGAGAGGAATTCGAGAGCAGTTTGAATGGCACCAATCCCACAGAGAATTCTGAAATTAATTCAGATAGCGTGCCCATGAATCTGTGGTTGTAGGGATGAAGAAGAAAACAGACCAATAACTGAGTGCTATAACTCGTCGTACTATAAGCACTCAGATTACGCAAGGATTTATTATTCAAAATAACAATGAATATAAATAAAGATTCTTGGTCGTTCAATCGTTCCGAATAGCGCAGTTACCTGGAAATTTAGAGCTCTACAGGAGCATAAAATCATGTTGTTCAAATGGATGATTCAACAAAATAGTTTACGTAGAGAATATTGATTTTACAGATTTACTGTGGTGTAATAGAGGTTCTGTTGTAACAGAAAACTATCTTTCAGAAAAACCACTAACTAATACGTTCAGTAACGATATTATTCTATTTTGTCTAAACTTCCTGATTAAGGGTCGGATATTGTAACGCCAAACGAAATAAAGCCATTAAATAGACTCAAAAAAATAGCTCATAGTGAAATTCAAATGGCATTAAATCTTTAAAACTTGACAAAAGTTACAAATTTAAGAACGTCAATTTAATATTAATTATTTATCTCAAAACATAAATATTCCTTTTACAGCGAACTATGAATGAATATACAAATTAACAACCAATGAGATTCATGTCATTTTTTAGCAATCAATTATTAGTTCGTAATTTTGCGAAGAAAGTCAATTCTAATAACGTATTGAATAAATCTCAGGATTTTATAATTTCTTCTTTCCTCTTTCTTTTACTAAAAATATTCTTAAACTGTAGCTAAACTCTAGTTGCAATAAGATTTCTACAAAATCTGAAAATTCTTAAAATTAAATATTGCAATTCTGTACTGTCTACCCTTGCAATGTATTTAGTGTGCAAATTTATACTTTCTTTAGTAAATAAAAAAATGTCATTTAATACAAATTATTTTTCTACAAGAAAATTTAATGTATTTATTAATTGCCATTATAAAAGATTAAAAGAAAAAAATTATATTAAGTGACGATAAAATATTTTAAAAGTGACTGCGCAATTCGAACAAGAATGCCTTTAGGTTGGGTAGTAGAAATACCTCATGTGCAAATGTTACTTTAAAAATATCCATTTTTCAAACTCGAAATTTCTTAGCGCTGACGTCACTGCAACCGCCCGCAAAAGCGAGCAGCCGACATCAGCGCTCGAGTTCAAACGCCGCCGCCGCCACCACCACGAACGAACCCACACGCCCGACCCATTGGACTCACTCGCCAGCGCACGGCTGGAAATAATACGTTGGCTGGCGGCAGCCCTCTCCGGTCGCGACGCCGTCGGGGGCGTTCCTTTGTCCGAGCAGCGCGCGCGCGCGCTCACGCCGGGAGCAAAACGCTCTCGGGAGCAAAACCTCCACAGCGCGAGCGACCGCGCTGCACGGCGGGCGCAGCACGTCAAACGCGAAGAAAACGCGGCGCGCCGCGGTTCGCGAACGGGCCGCCGCTTCCGGTTCATCGAGCTGATCGCCCCCGCGAAACAATCGCTGCGCAAAGGGCGCTGAGGGCTGCGCAGCGCCGAATAAAAGCACCGCGCACAGCGGCGCAGCAGGGGCGGTGAGCGGCGGGAGGTGGGCGGTACGCTGGAATCTTTCATACTGCGCCAGAGAGTGGCCGATGCCGGTGGTCACTGCGGCGAGAGAGAATAGGATGGCAGGGAGTGCGGATGCGAGAGCAGGTGGCGAGGGAGGCGGAGGAGGCGGCGGAGGCAGCGGGGGCGGCGAGGGCGGCGAGGGCGGCGAGGGTGGCGAGGGCGGCGAGGGCGGCGAGGGCGGCGAGGGCGGCGAGGGCGGCGAGGGCGGCGAGGGCGGCGAGGGCGGCGAGGGCGGCGAGGGCGGCGAGGGCGGCGAGGGCGGCGAGGGCGGCGAGGGCGGCGGCGAGGGTGGCGGCGAGGGCGTCAGTGACGGCAGCGGTGCGTCGAGAGGTCGGGTAAGTTCCTTTGAGCAGCGAGGGCTGCTCACATCCGCAGTGCTCCAATGAACGCCCCTCGACTGGTTGTGACGTGGACGTTACGTTCACTGAGACGATACGTAGCGGCGGATGCGAACGCGTTAGTTAAATGGGAGCCCTGCATACCACAGTAATGATTTGAGTGCTGTTGACAAAAGGTTTGGTTAAAGTTGACTATGGCTTAACATTTGCACTTACTTAATTGAACGAAAACATATTCCCACGGTTTGTGAATCGAACTATGTGAATTCACACGACAGATGGAAAATGAACGTAGCTACATTGTTGGCAGGATGAAGGAAAAGCTAATGTGATGGGAATAAGAAGAAAAACAATTCAACAACTTGACGACTATGTTAATAGACCACGGGTTGGAGAGACGCAGTGGCAGACAGATGTCATGATGGGCAGAGGCAAGGGCGGGCAGAGGCAAGGACGGGCAGAGGCAAGGGCAGGCAGAGGCAAGGGCGGGCAGACGCACGAGCTGGCAGACGCAAGGGCGGGCAGACGCAAGCGCGGACACACGCAAGGGCAGGCAGCGCAAGGGTGGGCAGACCCAAGAACAGACAGCACAAGGACGGGCAGACGTAGAGACAGCCGAATGCCCTGCCAGTAAGAGAAACTATTCTAAAAATGCGTAAGTGGGCCGGAGCCCGATCTAACAAATGCGACGGGGCATCGGAAGCGAGGCAACAAGCGTGTGCACCCCCCGGGGTACAGAGTGGGGGGCGGGGCGAAGCTGCGCACCAGAGTGGGTGAGCGGGTGAGCGGCTGCGGTTTTCGGCCGCTGGAAATTGGATGCGATCCGAAGGCCAGCGCCAGTGGTGCGCACGTACGCGCCCCATGCGATGTGGCTCCACTTATTGGATTCTGCAGTAGCTGCGCGCCCAAGTAAGGTCCTCCTACTAATGTCAATTTATTGACGTCTAGGCATTGCGTTTTGCCTCGTTTCATTTCGGGATTGGCGCTTTCTATACTTGTGTGTATGACCCAGTTCTTACCTCGTGATTAAGAATAAAATAATTATGTACCCCTAAAATGTACGAAGGATTGGTATCAAAATATGAGAATGTCACGTGTGACATAGACACAATTTCGTAAAGTCTATTGTAAATTACTGATTTCTGTAGTGAAAACTCATGCTATTAAGCAAACTGTTTCACACCAGTCAAATCAGATGTATAACATTTTCTTTGTATTATTTTCGTAAAGTTCCGTAGATAGTGAATTATTACGACTGGATCAGTACTAACAGTCGTATTCCAATGAAATTTCTATACTACGCGAACATCAATAGGGTGGAGGATCAACGCTGAATTATAGAATAAATTGTGGCATAATTGAAGTAACTGTTTGTAAGTTTAAGAATTAAAAATAACGCCCCTATTTAGTAATATGCTACAATCCTTTTCTGAATACTGGTTTTCAATATTTTCAGTTTTTTAGGAATGGTCAGGGCATATATATTTTGAACACTTTCTGTCATTGCCGTCCTTTACGCAGGGATACAGATGGCTATTGTCTTATTTGAAGAGCTAGTTCAACATTCACTTTGTTGGTCCTGTTGCAAAACTGTTCTCTACATCGACACACACTAAAACAAGATTTTAAGTATGGGTAGGTCTGGCTCTAAGAAAACAACGGAGCATCAACAAAGCGTAACGCGCGGCGAAGGTTTCGATCTTTTATAAACATAGAAATATGGAAGCTCGAAAATATAAGTATCACTAAGGATTGAGAATGATTCTAATGATAAGATTTCGGAGAGTTTCTAATCTACACTAATAAAATTGAATTCAACGATATGTAACAAACATTGATACCACAAAAAGCAATGAATAAATAGATACTAAATTTTTACAGGCTCTTCCTCAGGATTGTCGCAGTGCCTTTGCAAAGTTTGGTAATGATTAATACAATATAAATGCGAAAAAACAAACGTCAGCAGCGGTGCAGCAAAACAGGTGTCTCATTGATTCGCTAGAGACCAGTAGCAGTGCGTAAGACCCACATATTTTCTGATGTGAATGTACAGTAAAATAAAATTAAATATGTAAGTGGTATTTTATTATTCTACACAATACGAAATATATATATATATATATATATATATATATATAATATTTTATTAACATTTAAACTAATTACATTAAAAATACTCTTAAATTCGTATAATCGTAAACTGTGGTTTACATATTTTTTTTTGCCCTTCACAGGGATTAGCTATGAATAAATCCCGAGAATGGCGAAAATTTTTTTAGTAGGTTCCAAACGATAAAAAAGTAACTTCTTACCTAAACAAAGATATTGAAAAGAAACTATTGTGGGTTTCGTCTTTGGCCCCTATTCATTAGTGTCCAACTGTTAAAGATATAAACGGGATAAAACATTATATTACACACGTATAAGAGTAAATCTCTCCCAGAAACACTTAAAAATTAAAGAAACAGAAAATAAGGGCAATCGAGTGCGCGTCCAACAATGTGACTAGTGCAGTGTCTCCGATGTCGTCTGATGCAGAGTAGGAGGAGGCGAAGGATGAGTGATAGAGTAGGCGAAGGCGAGTAGGCGAAGGCGAGAAGGCGAAGGCGAGTAGGCGAAGGCGAGTAGGCGAAGGCGAGTAGGCGAAGGCGAGTAGGCGAAGGCGAGTAGGCGAAGGCGAGTAGGCGAAGGCGAGTAGGCGGAGGCGAGTACGCGAAGGCCAATAGGCGGAGGCGAGTAGGCGAAGGCCAATAGGCGGAGGCGAGTAGGCGAAGGCGAAAAGGCGGAGGCGAGTAGGCGAAGGCGAGTATATGCGTCTACTGGCGGGGGAGAGTTAGGTTTTTCAAGCAATTGTTTACAAACTGAGATCTATTTGGACAATCTACTACATATTTGGAGATTTATAGTTTTTTTTGGCGATCTCGTTCCCCATGTATGGTCATAAAAGTGGAGAAATTCGAAATTTATGTTAAATTAAACTTAAGGGAAAACACAGAAATAATCTCTCACCATCAAATTGAAGGGGTCGTTTAGTTTTGTCTGGAATTAACTTTTAATGCTCAGCAGTATTCGTCAAGCTTATTCGCACAGTCATGGACCTATTATTCTGCAGTAGAGAGTTAAGAGACTGGCTGTTTTAATTTGAGTTCTATTCTTCTTCTACTTTTTACTTTTAAAACAATGATTTACAAAGAGCGGTGTTTTCGCACGGGTCCAGCTAGTTACAATTATTATGACAATTAATGTTCACATGAAAATACTATGGAAATACACAAAAACCTAATTCAAATTTATAATCAAAGAAAATAATCCACCTAAATGCACGTACAAGGTACTAACAACTGAAATCTGCATTTTATTTACCGATGCAAATAAGTTTTATATAACTCAAGAGAGAAAATGTCTTTTTTAAATGGTACTGATCTCGCTTTGACGGATTACATTCATTATTCAACTATTTATAGTTACAAATGGGGAGATGGGGAAAATGGGGAATGTCCATTAATAAAAAAGCAATTCAACTCATTTCAATGTTGAATTGATTCGAAACGTATATTTAAAGTACGTTCACGAAAAGCATATTAAATTTTTAGACAAAAATACAACTTATTAAAGGAAACATCACAAATTATGGGTGTGTTGCGTCACACAAACCAAGCAATCCGTAATAGCACGTATTGATAGTGACGCGATGTGGGGGACAAGGGTAATTCCATATCTATCCGCGAGCGACGAACATAAATGTAACAGGTATGAAAATCATTGAGTTTACACTACTCTGCACTAAATCATTGCAAACCAAACGTTCATTATGTTCAAAATGATACGTGTAACAGGGCCGATAATCTACTAGGCTGTCACCAAATTTTGGCGGAGCGGCGATTATCTGATTGCAATATTCAAATAAACTATTGAATTCCAAAACAATAGTTACCTTCTTATAAAACTATTAACTTATTTTAGTGGGGTAAATGTAGAAGAACAAATGATAAAATTATTTAAAACATTGTGAAATGTAAAATTTTTTCGCCACAATCACTACTGAAGAGCTTTAAAACTTGTATTGACACTCACGTCCTAACCCGTGTCTCAGAAATGATACCAATTCAATCCACGAATAAAAGTCACCCCAATTCGGATAGTTATTAATTTTCACAACCAAATACGAGTACCTACTTCCTCTGGCAAATAATAAAAAAGTTCAATAATTGGCAAAAGATTTTGATTTTTCCCAAGCCAATCTCGAAAGTTTCTACCCTATCTAGAACAGCTTCCACTGACAATCTCCCACACATCATTTTACTCTCGCGTCTCGTTCAACTGTCCGAATTTGCGGCGTCGCACGTACCCATAAAGCCATCGCCAAATTTATCCCCCGCGCTGCACCCGGGAAATGCGGAACGCGCGCGTTAAGTATTAACCTCATTCCTCCGCACGATTCGCCGCCAGATGGCATCGCGGTGCCCGCCGTTATTATTCGCCGCGTCGCCATCTTTTATGCAAGGCCGCGCGCCGAAACTGCGCGTCGAGAACGCACGCTGCCGCCAGAATACGCGCGCGAGCGGACGCTGCCAGTGCTACCAACATCGCCGACGCCACTGCCACAGCCATCTCTGCCGCCGTCGGTGCCGATTGCAGTCGTATCAGAACCGCCGTCACTCTTTGATGCTGCCAGGAACTACCATCACTACCCCCACAATCACTACAGACGTCTACCCCATTCCCCACCTAATATCAAACCCCTTGCATTCAAATTCTTGCTCCACCACCTTACAACCACCCCCACAACAACCAGCTTCTCAACCCCACAACTACTATCTCATCTTCACAACTATCCCTACCACTACAATCACCTCCAGAACTACCGTAATCCCACCACAATTACCTTCGTACAATTACCATCACTCCACCACAATTAGGCCCTTAGAATTACCACCTCAATCCCCAACTATCACCCTGTAAAACTACCAACTCCACTCCCATATTTAATATCCCCTACCTCAGAACTATCACCACTACTGACAATTACTTCCCAGAACTACCCTCACGTCTACCCCGATAATAAAGATGACCACCGCCACAACTACCTGTATCACCTCTATCACAACTCACAACTACCACTATTAACACCACCCCAGCAGCGTAAAGATACCCCACAAGTACTACTAGCACTACCTCAAGTCACCATCTTTCTCCCTGCCTCTGCCACCGTTTTAGTCCCTAAACAAGACGTCGTCGTCGCCACTCCTAGTCGCCAACGCGGCCACCGTCGCCGCCTCCTCAACCATCGTCAACGTCATATCTGTCACTACCACCACTGCCACCGCCGCCGCCATCGCCGCCGCCACCGCCGCCACATTCGCCGGCGAGCGACGACAGAGACCTCGTCGGCGAACGCGCGTTGGGATATTTACTGCGCATTTCGCTGATTATCTTCGCATATTCTATTGATGGCGGCGAGCGCGAGCCGGCGCTCCGCGTCCTCCCCTGATTTACGCTGTTGCCGCGTTTATTCATCGCGAGCCAGCCGCGGTCGTTGGCCGGGAGAGGGACGAGCGGGCGCCGATGAAGATAAGTCGATTATTGCGCACGGCGGCCGGGCGCGGCGCGCTGGAGTCGCCGAGCTATTACGGCCGGTGCGCAAATGCACCCTGAAATAAGTGATCGGGCAGCGCAAACACTGGGCGGGCGTGGACGAGCGTGGCGGGGGGAAGGCGGGCGGATGAGCGGGCGGACGGATCGGGGAGGGTCCGGGCGGGGCGGAGCAGGTTCGAAACGGGCCGTGAAGAACGGGAGGGGGGAAGAACGGGCGGGGAAGAACGGGCGGGGAAGAACGGGCGGGGAAGAACGGGCGGGGAAGAACGGGCGGGGAAGAACGGGCGGGGAAGAACGGGCGGGGAAGAACGAGCGGGGAAGAACGAGCGGGGAAGAACGAGCGGGGAAGAACGAGCGGGGAAGAACGAGCGGGGAAGAACGAGCGGGGAAGAACGAGCGGGGCGAGCGGGGCGGATCAGGGATGAGCGGGGTGGGGCAGGGATGAGCTGGACGGGGCTGGGCGAAGAAGGGCTGGGCGGAGCGGGGCAGGGCAGCGTGGGGTTGGGCGGGTGGGGTTGGGCGGGACGGGGTTGGGCGGGGCGGAGCGGTGCTGAATGGGGTTGGGAGGGGTGGGACTGTACGAAGCGGGGCGGGGCTGAGCGGGCGGGGTGGGGTGGGGGTGAGCGGGGCGGGGCTGGGCGGAGCGGGGATGGGCGGGGCTGAGCGGGGCGGGGATGGGCGGGGATGGGCGGGGATGGGCGGGGCGGGCATGAGCCGGGCGGGGCTGGGCGAAGCGGGGCTGAGCGGGAGCAGGCGGGGCTGGGGCGACGGTGTGGGCCCAGGCGGGGCGTGGCTGGGCTGGGCGGGGCAGGCGAGCCGGCGGGGCAGCCGAGCGACTAATGGGCAGTGGAGAGAGGGTGGAGGGAGCATAGAGAGGACGCGGTGGGAATGAGGTTGAGGACGCAGGAGGGAGGGCTCCAGCCGCTAATGATGTGCGCGAGTGAACGCCAAAGTCGCCAACGACCAGAGTGAGCGGAAGGGAATGGCTGGAATCCGAGAAGTCCATTCCAGGAGATCGTAGTTATATTGTTACGAAATCGTTATATAAATTGCAGGCAGAAATAGAGAAAACGGTTCTTAATTTCTCAAGATTTATGAAGCTTTTAGATGGTTGTGCAATCTGCTACGGATCTAGCGAGCAAAAACCAAAAATAAATAACAAAGGAAAATGATATTTGTATCTCTCGGTGATTGGTAAAAACTAAATAATAGCTGTGTTTCAATTCATTTCTCCTCTTGCGATATATTTGATTACCTAGTGTGATATATATGATCCCCTTTTAACATTTGATTACCTAGTGTTTCAATGAAGTCTCTTCGAATGTGATAGACGTTAACAAGAAAAACGTTAACAAGATACCGCATGTAAACAATATTTTCACATATTTTATATTTGTTTAATTGATAGTTAATTGAGAAATGTTAGTTTCGTGATGTGGATTACAACTGAATGTGAATTCTGAACAAGAAGGATGCAATAAGTATAAAAACAAACGACACTAATTTAGAAAACGTAATTAATTCTATAAATATAAACAAAGAGAACCTTTTGTAACTGTATTTGATTCAAAACAACATGACACTGACAAAGTACCATCAATATCATATTAATAGACTATATTATAGATAAATGTTCGCCTACTATTCTAGTATTCTGATGGTATAGTATAGTATAGTAATTCTGAAACTCAAGAAAGCGCGCGCAGATGATTTCTCCCCCATACGCCACATACAGTTTTTGACTGTTTTTGACTAAATAAATAAAATAAATAAATAAAACTAGTGAGAACCCGTCAAAATTTGACGGTGAGATCTGAGATAAATGAAAAATACTGTGCCCAGACTAATGTTCACAATATGTTGCGTTGTTTGGACCTTCAGGGTATAACGAAGATATTTTGTGATGTAAAGTTTCCAAAATTTTGAACATGTTTGCCCCATGACCAGGTGACAATGCAACATCGGCACCAAATGACACAAAAGAAAGATCACTATTATACTGACGAATATTATTTCTAAAGTTTTTGGATGTGTCATCATTTATAAACAACTTTGATTTCTTCTGGCATATTGCTCGAAGGTAAACTTATTTTCCCATTTAAGCAATACAAAGTAAACTCGTTTGCAGAATTTCTCTCACATGAGAAGTGCAAAGCAGAACAAAACTGGCATTTCATAGACAACGACCCAACAGAGAACGAAATGACCTCACTAACACGACTTCTACGCTGACTTTCTCTTTCCCTGCGTCCACTTAATGTACGTTTGCGTCTTTTGGGGCGCGTGGGCAACGATCGACATAACCTGTGTACAACTTCACTACTTAAGTACAACCGAGCAAAACCGACGGTCCGAATGTTCTCTACAAAATACACCACAAAAGCAAATACATGCCAACTATCAACGCCACAATGCAATTATTACACTGAAACAAAACTTGACGAATTGTAAATAAATCTCAACAATCAAAACAAAACATCTAGCAGCGCCATCATGAAGGAGATTTGGAAGAAAACAATTGACTATTGATAAGCGTACTATTAAAGAATTATTTAATTAATTAATTTACACCGTAAATGTTGGTGAATCAACACTAACAGTATCTGATAACACATCTAGAGACCATGTTCTTTCATTTAAAGGAAAAAACACTACAATCGGTTCAGTAGAAGCTCTAAACGAAGCCATGGCAGAATACCTTATTTTTTTAAATATATAGATAGATAGTACATCCATCGAACTCCAGCTTCATTTCAAAGGAGGTAAACGATAGACAGTCGCTCAATCGTCTCCAAACCGTCGCACAAAGTAAATTCGTCGTGACGGCGCGGCGGCGCTCGCAAATTGAAAGGTGGAGCGCGCGCGTTCACGGAGCATTACGGCGCTTTATCGAAGGGCTCTCGGTCAGTTTCATGTCGCGTTCTGCTCGACCGCGGAGCCTTTGGCGCCGGCGACAGATCCGCTTCTTCCGCCCTGCTGCTTGCCGCCCTCCCATCCGAGCACTCCTACAGCCCTTTGCCTTTGTCCTTGGTGACATGTCCGTCCCTGTTGCACAAGGCTCGTGAAATCTCGAGCGCGGATAATATTTAGAGTAAATATAATTGTCATATATATATATATATATATATATATATATATATATATATATATATATGCGATTTAAATGTCAGCAGATGATCGGACGACTTACTATTCCAGACACTTCGCAATGTTTTATGAAAAGAGAATGGAAATATAGATAAAATGAGTTAGACGATAGTAATTTTATGTTATTATTGTAGATAAAAATTTAATGTTTAAATACGAAAAATAATTATAAAAAAAGTCTTAGACAAATTAAGCAAATAATTAGTAAAATTATTTTAAAAATATATTTTGCTGTTCATTTCAGAAACAGACATATAGACCTAAATGTCAGATTTTCCTGCCGATTAATTTTTGTTTAATCAATATTCTAGGTTTCAATATTGTTTAAGTGTAATGTTAAACTATTTTAAGAAGTTTCAATTCTTGACTACCAGCGTGCAGAGCGCAAAGCAATTGTATATCGCAAAGCATTTCGCCGAAAACACTTCTTATTGCTCATTACTAATTATGTTTATTTTAATAGAATATTGTAATGCAAATACTCACAGACCGAAGTTATTGGACAATAGCAAATGAATATAAATGAAAATTACACTGAAAGAAAATTTCGGTTAATTTTTGCTGACAGACATCTGGTATTGGATGAAGTTTAAGTGGATTCTCACTTAACACTAGTTAGCCCATAAGAGAAAATAGCCACCACTTTTTGGCATTTAAAGAAATTCAATTTATTACCCAAAAATTAGTACCGACAAAAATGCTTTGTTCCAAAAGTCTTTGCCCAACATATGTGGATATTGTTCACAATTAGTTCACCAAATAGAATTTCACATCTTACGAAAACAAAGCCTCGTAATTTTGTTTTCTCACACACAAAAAAAATCATTTCTTCTTGACCGTCACATAGAGCGCACTTCACCACATGTGGCCCTGTGTGACCGTCATCTTCTTCCGACCCTTTCTTTGTTTCCTTGAGAGGGCGACCCCTCGTTCGCCCTCGTCTCCGCCCCAGCTTTCTCCCCGCGCAGGGGCGGGGCGGGCGGGGAGGGGGCGCGCGGCGCGGCGGCCGCGAAGGCCGGCCGGCTGCGACCGCTCCCGAATTACACGGTTATTAGGGGCCGTCTGAGTGGGTTTCCGCGTCGTCAGCATAAAATCCGGCGCTCAGAAATAGAACCTTCTCCCGAGCGACGGCGAGCGACGGGGAGACGGCGCGTTGAGGCGGGGCGAGGCGAGGGAGGGCGGGGTGGGGCGGGGCGGGGTGGGGTGGGGCGGGGCGGGGTGGGGTGGGGCGGGGGGGCGGGGGGTTGGCGGGGGGTTGGCGGGTGGGGGTTGGCGGGGGGCGGAGGGGGCAGGGAGTAGCCGGCTCGGCCTCGGGACGCCCGCCCGCACACTCGTCCCCCGTCCCATTCGTCCGCTTCACACGTCTGTCCGTCCGCCTGGATATCACCCGCGCGCGGGGACCACCCGTTGCTCTCACGGCTGCCTTCTCGACCGCCCAGCAGACCGATCGTCTGCGAATAACGTTCTACACGTTCTAACATCATCTGGCGACACTGTCAGTCATGTTGATCAGATATCCCGGTCAGGAGAGCCGGTCAGGAGAGCCGGTCAGGAGAACCGGTCAGGAGAACCGGTCAGGAGAACCGGTCAGGAGAACCGGTCAGGAGAACCGGTCAGGAGAACCGGTCAGGAGAACCGGTCAGGAGAGCGGGTCAGGAGAGCCGATCAGGAGAGCCGGTCAGACGCACCGGTCAGAAATGCCGTTCTCAACCACCCGCCAGAACCGACCCATTAAAACCAAACCATCCGCAAGAACCGCCCAACGGAACTGCCCAAGATCATTGGCGAAAATGACCGCCAGAATAGATTTTCGACTTACAATCTCCGTGACCATAACAACTCCCTGGAAATCATTCACAAAATGAGAGACCCGTCAGCACGACTAAAACTCAACTTCACACCTCCCTTCCACTCACGAATTTCCACCACTCTCGCCATCACCCCATCCACACGCCGGAGCTCGTCTTCCTCTTTTCCCCTCAACGAGAGCCAAGCCTAGCGGGCGATGCTGGGACGATTTCTCTGGCGTCATCCTCCTCTTAGGTTCTTCCTCTCACTGTCCTTCTCTCTCTGTCTCTCTTATGCCGCCTCCACCGCCGCCAAGTCCGCATGTCAATTACGAGCCCCATGACGGCGATTAATGGAATTCTGGGAAATATTTTGCTCGCGGGCCGCTGTGCCGCTTTTTCGCCGCCGCCGCCGGCGACACCGCGACGCGCTCGGCCGGGCGCCTAACGACGCCAGCGTCAGCAGATCTGCCGCCCCCGGCGGCGCCGGCGTCGGTAATGGCGGGGACGGCAATGAAGGCGGGGGCTTAGCGGAGGCTGAGGGGGGGCGGAGCGGAGGTGAAGGGCGGAGCGAAGGCAAGCATGGAAGCGGAAATGGCGTTGGATATTGAGTCGTGAGGATAGGTGATGGTAGATGCCGAGACGGGGTTGAGAAGGAAGGTGGGAACAGAGAAATGGAGGAACATGTTGGATTAGCGGAAGTGGGGATGAGGCTGAGGAGGCGTTGACAGTTCAGGAGCGGGAATGGAAGAGTGGACATGGGACGGAGTACAAGCGGTGTGGTGATGGGAGGGGAATGAAGCAGACGTGGAGTGAAGGACGAAGCGTAGACAAGGCCGCAATGACGGGCAAGGAGGTGAGTTAGAGAGAGTGGAGGTGGAAGTTGAGGTTGGTGAGGAAGTAAGAACGGAAACGGAGTTGGAAATGGCGGTAAAGCGGGGAAAGAATAGAGCCGGGGGTAGGGTCTAAAGTGAGAGTGCGGTGAGTCGGGGAGAGGTCAAAGGTGGAAGAGGCGATGGAGTTGAAATTGAGCAAGAGTGGCAGTGTAGGAGAAAATGAAGGTCAGAACGCTGTGGTAAAGGCAGAGTGTGTATGTCTAAATGCTTGAGAGCAAATGAACGCATATGGACATTACAGTAGTATTTGTAGAAAACAAAAATATCTCGTAGAAAACGCGGAATTGGGGATTTTTGAACTGGGAGTAGTTAGTAGATGTTCGGAGGGAAATAAAGACAATGATGGTTGAAAAGTATGTGCATACGCGAGTTGCCATTTAAGGACATTATTTTATTACTTTTTAGGATGTAAACATAATTGTTGGTTGAGGTAACAATAATTACAGATAATCTGACTAGTGAATATATGTGATACAGTAGCAAAATAAATATAAATTCAAAAGAAAATTGTGAAACTATTGAAATGTTTGCAACAGCACGTGAAAAAATGTGACTACATTCAAAATTTAGCAGTAACTAACATATAATTTCCCCCAAACATTTCGATAGTAGGACTACGGTAGAAATATTGTTGCGGCTATTGATAGTGCAATAGTAGGGAAAATTGAAATAACGCATGTAGATCTAAAGTCGAAAACGAGCTCTAGGAGACGGAAACGGTGGCAGGGCGGTTGAGGTCCGTGGAGTGAGTACGAAGCTGAAACGTCAGCGAGGAAAAAGGTTGTTGCGAGCGAAAGAAAGTGGCCGTCAGAAAGGGGTGGTAGTGGGGATTGGGGGAGAGTAGCCGGCGGTGACAGGGAGAGTGAGGCATCACGCTGTCAGAAGGCCTCGGGCGCTGGAGGGCCGTGGGAGAAAACTTGCCACATGACAAGGATGCAAGGAAGGGCTGGCCAGGCAGATCGAGACTATTGTAGACTCGGCTAGACACTTGTGAATGTGGTCCAACGCGTTAAAAGCAGAAAACAGGAAATGAAGTAAAAACCGAAGGGTGAGCGATAGAGAGAGAGAGAGAGAGAGAGAGAAAGGGAGAGAGAGATAAAGGGAGAGAGAGGGAGGGAGAGGGAGCATGCGAGAGAGAGAGAGAGAGAGAGAGAGAGGGAGACAGAATGAGAATGTGAGTGTGTGCGAGAAGATATAGAGCAAAAGCAAGTGGGCGAAAACAATTGTTATGGTCTTTGAAGGAAAGTTTAGGAAAGAAATCATCAAAAAATTGATGGAAAACTGTCAACTAGTAAGATGTTTTAAGCAGGAAAAACAAAATGTTAAGAGATATTACACACAAAATATTTAGCAAAGATCAAAAAGCATTAACACATTGTAAAAAGATTGTTATATGCGTGTGTATGCGATCTCAGTCAGGTTTAAGAGAGTATGAGAAAAACACTTTAAAATTGTGTAAGGCGTTTAGAATAATGGGAATGAAAGTTGGCTTTTTTAACACTTTCTATAAGGTGCTACGTAGTAATCACTTTTTCTTTCGGCACACAAAATATTCCTAGGAAAATTTCTGAGAATCAAGTCAATATTAATCCACAAAAACTTATTTCGGTAAAGAAACTTCTATACACATATTTGTGGTACATCTTTATAAACTGATTATTTCAGAAAACTAAAATATTTTGATTTTATTAGAAAAATAAATAGCATTTATGTACCTACAAGACTTATTTCGCGTAACATGAAATTATATTCTTCCAAGCGAGAAACCTACACAGAGAAGGCGTAACTCAATCGTTCAATTTCATTTACAGGAATATATTGGACGTCGACGACGCACTCTCAAACACAGGCGCACGAACAAAAGGATGCGGCATGGGCTCCAATCTTTCCAGGAGTACCCCAAGGGCCGACGCGCGCCGGTCGCCATCTGGCGGCGCGCGGAGGAAAGAGGCCTGCGAGTCCACTGGGCCACTCGTGCCGCCACCGTCTTTTGCCTGTTGAGCCGGCCGCCGCAGCTCGGACGCTCTGTGATTGCAAACCTTTTGTTCCGCCCGTCATCTCCACAATGGAGCGGCGCGTCGGCGTCCGCGGCGAAGAAGAGTCGGGCGCGCGGGCGGGCAGGCGGCCGGTCGGTTGGTCGGTCGGTCGGTCGGTCGGTCGACTCGCCGGGCGGCGCGTGGCTGGCGCCTCATCCGAACAAAAGGCGATCGCGCGCCCATACAACAACCAGCCTCTCCACCACAGCTCTACCAGTTGGCTTCATCCACCGCCGACCGCGGGTGGCACCGCTGCCACTGCCCGGCGCGTCCCTTCAGGGTGCTATACACAAACGAGCCGCGCTCGTGAGCCTGGCTTGGGTCGGTTGTACATCTGTCGCCGCCGCATTGTTCGTCAACATGTGAACAGTGAAGCAGGTAGCAGCGGCAACAGATTTATATCCTATGCGAGGCAGACACTTCAAGAGAAGCTAACTTGTGGATGTCTACGCTTTGGTAGATCTCCCGCCAGCGTCATAGCTGGTCTTATCACATGCTTACTTCATCGTTTTCTTGCCTCATCGCATGCTTGCCTCAGCATGTGCTTGCTTGCCTCAGCATGTGCTTGCTTGCCTCAGCATATGCTTGCTTGCCTCAGCATATGCTTGCTTGCGTTATAGCATGCTTGCCTCATCGTCCTTTCGCCTTATCGTCCTTTCGCCTCATCGTCCTCTCGCCTCATCTCCCGCTCACCTCATCGCACGCTCGTCTCATCGCATACTCGCCTCATCGCCCGCTCGTTTCAATGGCCGCTCGCCTCAACGCTTGCTAGTCTCATCGTCCATTCGCCTTGTTGCTCGCTCGCCTCGTCGCACGCTCGCCTAGTCAGACGTTCACCTCGTCGCTCGCTCGCCTCATCTCACACCTTATCTGATACTCCGTCTCATCTAAACCACATCGCCCACTCTACGATTTAGCGTCCTCGCTTCATGACTACCATTCCATCCAGCTCCCATGCATGTCACACACGTCCCATTTCGTACGCATCCGTTGTCCCTTCGCTCCAACGCCTGACCCACTGTCCGCCCGCCCCTATCTCCAACCAGCCCGCCAACCATTGCCTGTCGCTCTCTCGCTGCGGCTCGCTCTCCAACTCCCCCCCCTCCCCCGTGTACACACCCGCCTTTCAGCCTGTCGTCCCAGTGGTACGATTCTCCTCTCATGGCGGCGTATCTGATCGGGCTCCTCTCCCCCTGTCGTCAAGTTACTTCCACGGCGACAGCGGCCCAGCCACACGTGCGGGCTTCATGGCCTGCCTTCCACCCCACCCCACCCCACCTCATCGCATCCGCTGGCCCTCCCGGCTCATTACCACTGGCGGCCGCTGCGCCCCCCTTCCACCGCCATCTGCGACTTCCGGGCCCGGCTCGCAGCCGCCGCCGCCGCCGCAGCCCAGCTCCCTTGCATGCGGCGATCACCCGCTATCTGGCCTGTTTCCACGCGCCAAACCTCGCCCCGATGTTTTCTCGTCTCTTCGCCACCGCTCCCGAATACAGCAGCATGACTTGGACATCGCGGTTTCACAGTCTGGTTCATACTGTCGGTGGATGGGATACATTCCTTTTACGACCTCTCATAACGCCTTTCCTTCTGTCTAGATTTCCTTGGCAATGAAGTGTCCTCTATTCTCCGTAATTGCGACATGTTGTTCCTTTTGTTGGGTTTATTCAGTCAGTAGCAAAATGAAGATAACCCATTTTTTATAAAGACACTGTTGGCCTCTCGTGGCCAGTATAACTAAAACTATGCTTCTACTATCGTGAAACAAGCCCCTACAATTTTATTCTTAGATGTTTACTCAGAGAATGACCTGTGTTTTCAGAGAATGCTGCTAGTATATGGATCGTAACATTGCTTTTATTTGGTTAAAAATACTTTAATAGGACGGTAAGGTGGCATTACAAACTTGCAATCGTATGGCACAGAATCTCTATAAATTATAAAACGGTTATCACATTTTAAAAGATATATAAGTTTATCTGACAAATATACAATTTCTAACAGATAACATGAGACTTACCATTAAAAACACTACGATTTTCAAAACGAAAGTTATGTTCAAAATTCAAGTCCCTGTAATGTATATTGAACACTTCATGCCTCAGAGAATGAGCACCAAGCGTATTTTGGCACCGTTCATGGACTGCATGGAGCATGGGAAACCTAGGAGAGTACAAAGTCCCGCATACCCTCTCTTGGCACAGCAGCTAACTCCAGACGCCTGCTTCCTCGCCGCCGCTGCCGCCATCGCCCCGCCCCCGACACCGCAGGCCCCCGCGGCGACGCGTTCGCGATAAGGAAATTACAGAGCGCGCTGCCCCCTCACCACGTCACCCTCCTCCCCCTCTCCACCTCCTCCTCCCGCCGCTCCGCGTTTTGATGTGGAGGCCGCGCTTTGTGTGACGTATCACTTTTCCAGCCGCCGACAGAGCGCGCACCCTCCAGATCCACACGTCGCCCTGCCCCTCACCCCCCCTGAATGTGGGCGCCGCCGCCCCTACGTCACCCTTGAAGACACTCAACCCTCCCATTCGGTCCGCTCCCCTCCCTCTCCGCCCCTCCCTCTCCGCCCCCTCCCTCTACGCTCCCCGCCCTCTCCGCTCCCCGCCCTCTCCGCTCCCCGCCCTCTCCGCTCCTCGCCCTCTCCTCTCCCCACCCTCTCCTCTCCCCGCCCTCTCCTCTCCCCGCCCTCTCCTCTCCCCGCCCTCTCCTCTCCCCGCCCTCTCCTCTCCCCGCCCTCTCCTCTCTCCGCTCCCCTCCCTCTCCGCTACCCTCCCTCTCCGTTGCCATCCCTCTTCCCCTCCTACGCTGCCCTCATGCCGTACCCTCCCCTCCACCCTGTCTTTATCTAACAGCATCCACTCCCCCACTATGCCACACCGGCGTTGTTCACTCCCACTATCACACCCTTGTCTACCACGCGATTTTCGCTGTTTCATCCTCTAGCCTAGTTGCATTTCACCCTTTCCATCCCCATCTGTTTGTCTACATCCCTCCCAATCCCTCATTTCCGTCTTTCCGTCCTCTATCCCTCCCCCATCTTTCCTTGCCTCTCCACCTCCGGCCCTCCCTTATCCCACATCACCCTACCCCCGCGTTACACCACCCCTCTTTCCCCACCATATCCTTCCTCGTCCCGTCACCACTCGGAGTGAGAAGAACGCGCCCATTCTAATTGGGCTCCGTAATTAGGCGGCGCAGGAGATTCCCCCTGCCCGTCGCCGCTCGCCGCCTCTCTCCGCCGGCCGCTTTTCCCCTCGCGACGCCTCCGCGAGACGCCGCCGCTCGCGGGCGCGTTTGCGCAACTTGTAACCACAGAGAGGAGCGCGCGACTAGAGGAGCCGACTCGCAGCTAACGAACTGATGCAGCCCGGACTGGGCGCCGTTGTAGGCGGGCGAGAATTGATTTATTGGAAACTCGCTGTTCGTTTTCGGCGAAACTCGAGACGTCATACAGAATAAATCATGACCATCATTTGGTCAATTTGTTGAAGTAGAATTAGACCAGGTCAGTGAAAGTAAACTGACATAAATACCGTTGAACAATTTACAAATTGATTTATTTGAACACGAAGTCATCTTATAGAACTATTATTACTAGAGGGCTAATGTATCATTTTGGTTTTGATAAAGTTCATAAATAATATTTGTAACCTAATTTATTTTTTTATTTTCATAAACATTAAAATCTAGTCTTATAGACTATTAAGTAATTTTATTTTGACCTAAACTACTATGAAATACAATTTATTTTAAGAGCTACCCCAATAGCGTCCTCTTACTTTCAAATTGAATTTAAAAACACACTTTCTTGTGTTTGTATTAATTTGGTTTGTGTTTGAATTAAATTATTTATTCCGTTTTTATCCATGTAACTTCAGCGATATACTTTGTCACTAAGGTGGCGGATCTTGATGACCTAATAATCGCCAAAAATGATCAATAAAATTCTCTTAAAATGTTTTTAAAATGCCCTAAAACAAAAGAAATATGAAGGCCATGAGGCCTGCTCTTCTGTCGGACTACGCAAATTTCTTTACACTTTTCAACTACTAGGGGAGAAAGAAGGTATTACTTGGGCGACAAAACGCAATTTTAATTTAGCTCAGAGGCTTCATTTATGCTTGAGGATCTTTTACCAGCAGTAAACCTCCTAACATGAGACAGCTGGCTTTTCGTCTCCTCCGAAGGAACGTGTACAAAGGATTGTTTCGCCCTTAAAAGTCCATGGCTTCGATCGGGTTTGAACCCGCAAAGTTAGGTATAACAGCCGGATACGCTAACCTTTACACCATCATCACCGCCGCGTAATTCTATATAGTGAGTAATTCTGTGAAGAACATTTGTTGCATTTCGTAAATGTCATTTGAAGCAAGTACTATTACAAATGATATTAAAATCTATGAAATCAACAAAATATGCTTTAAAATGATGGGAAATGTAAACAATGACTTATTAGTCGAAAAAATGCAAAATTATGACCTATAAAAATTGATCATTTCCTTCTATCATAACATAAAATTAATTTCTATAGTAAAACGCATTGCTCTAAAGTGAAATGAAAAAATGATAGTTCATTAAAATCCGCACCCTATTTATCACCAATAACTGAATTTAAAAAACGTCTGTTGTGACCAAATCACATCCATACAATGCTCAATTTGTAAATTTATACATCGTTTAGAGAACATTTTCATGAAAAAATAACACCAAATAAAAAATATATTATTCTGTTCAAATTCTCTAATATATATTCAAATATTTTCTACTCCAAAAGATTCACTTCCTCTGAAACAGCGAGGAAATTTTGAGAAACCACTGCAACACCACTGGCTCTGGGATCACGGTTAATGAAAATTACCATTTTCTCCGCAACGAGACCAATGTGCTACGCGGTCTGTTCTTCATCTGAGAGCTCGTGCCTCCTCGAGCAGAGCGCGATCCCAAGAATCGTCGAACAATTGAGCAGCTCCGCAGATCGATCCATCGATCACCTCGAGCGGGGCCACTGAGCGCAGTCGAGAGGGGCGGAGGAGTCTATTAGTGAGGCAGCCTCTCACCTGCCGCTCTCCCCCGCCCCCTAACCACCACCCGCGCCCCCGTCGCCATTGTTGGAGGCCCGCGCCCTTTGGCTGTGGAACCGCTAATTAGAATCTGAAGCGGTGGCGGCGGTGGGGCGTAGAATAGTCGGGGGCGGGAGGGGGAGGGGGGAGGAAAGGGGTAGATGCGGAGTGGAACTGGTTTTGGAAGGGATTGAGACGGAGATTCGAAGGAAGATGGATAGGAGGGTTGGGGTTAGGCGGGGCGGGGCAATGATGGATTGTGCGCAGAGAGTGCAGTGAAAGGTCAGAGAGAGCAAGGTGAGAATGGGAAAAGAGTGGGAGAGCAAGGAGACAGCAGGTGAGAGTGGGAGAGAGGGAATGACAGCGGCAGAGTGTGAGGGAGAGCAAGTGAGGGCGGGAGAGGGAGAGAGGGAATGAGAGCCCAAGAGAGCAAGTGAGAGAAGGGTTGTGGAATCAGTAGGAATGGGTTAAAGATAGAGCATGTGGTGAATTGGAATGGGTAGACAGTGTGTTGAGAGCGAGAAAGTTCTGGTAGAGAGCGGGCGACAGCTGGTAGGGTGCAGGTGAGAGTGAGGAGAAGCGGGGAGAAACCAGGAGGGAGAGAGAGAGAGAGAGAGAGAGAGAGAGAGAGAGAGAGAGAGAGAGAATGCGAAGACAGAAACAACATACAAGAGGAGGGTCATTATAATACGAATAGGCCGTGGACGCAAGCTTTTGGTTGGTCAAACTTCAGAAACTATCTGTACTAGCGCGAAATAAGTGGTTTGCAGGATACACAATTTTGCAATAGTAGATGTGACTAGAAACCAGTTCTAAAAGCAACAAAAATATTTTTTGAGAACGAATTATTTTATGATGGGATATACAAGAACATACGCATTTGTATCGGTCATAACAGTGTCCCTAGAGGCTACTGACTGAAGAATATGTAAAAAGTTATTATTGCTGTTCAAAGGAACCCCACGCAGCACGGGGCGAGTCTGGAGGGTTGAAGGCGGGATGAGCGGCTGAAGCAAGGGGCGGGACGAAGGCATGGCGTCGACCTAATCACTGCGTGCGCCGCATTTATTAAATTCCCCTCCGAAGCAACGGAGGGGAAAGACGAGGCCAGCGACTGTTGCGCCTCGCAAGGAGTCGCTGTGGGAAGGGGCGGAGGCGGAGTGGCGTTGAAGAAACCGCAAGAGTCATGGAGTTTACATAGTAATATCTACCTTAATCAAACAAATGAAAACAAATTGAAATGCCGTACAGTATATTTTCCGAAAACCTGACTTGAAATTATCTTACTGTCTTACGAATTGGACTTCTGTCAGAATTTCCTTACAAACCGTATTTTGATAGTTGCAGCCGATATATTGTTTCATTACGTTTTAGGTGAATGGAAAAAAGAAATACGTAAATACAATCTACAAAATATAAATCTAATGCAAGTCTCTGCAAATATATTTAGAGTATTATTTCCTAGTTCTCAGTAATAACACAGTCAAGAAATTCAACACATTATGAAATTTAATCGTGCGCCTTGAGTGTGTGTTAAAAAAATGGAAAAACCAAAATGTCTTCATTGAAACTTTTTCTTGCTTTAAAGACAAAACAGCACTATCCCATTCAGCGAAAATATACTTTTTGTCGGAAACTGTTGTAGAAAACAACCTGTGCAATCACAATATTGGCAATCGCTCACCTCTCTAAAATTGCGAATTGATTGATTTATTTATTGTTAGTATTTCCGGGCGCGTCAACTACTGAGGTCATTAGTCCTGTAAGTGTAGTGCATGTTTTTTCATCGGGAGGTGGCTGAGATATTTCCCCGCTGGATGACGAGATCTGGCGCCGACCTTCGGCTCACTAGCTGTGTTTCCTCAACTAGGTATCTCCCACCATCGACAAACCGCCCCAGCCGGGACTAGCTCTAAGGCCCCTGACATGTAGTAACATGTACTACACTAAATACACCCCTAACTAACACATACTAACATGCCCTAAACTACCAATGTAGTGCATGATAGTATAAGTGTGTGAGTAAGAGGTGAGGATAGGACAAGGAAGAGGAAGGACAGATCGCGTGCGTTCCGTGGCCTGTTTGGTAAGGTAGTGCTTCGGCATTCGCCTGGTGTT
This sequence comes from Teleogryllus occipitalis, assembly GCA_011170035.1. Taxonomy (NCBI): domain Eukaryota; kingdom Metazoa; phylum Arthropoda; class Insecta; order Orthoptera; family Gryllidae; genus Teleogryllus; species Teleogryllus occipitalis. The sequence goes on along the minus strand of BLKR01000163.1, from coordinate 620,117 downwards.
GATCGGAGAAACCACGGAAAACTACCGATCAGAGCAGTCAACCGCTAGAATTCTTCCCTATATAGTGACTGAATTCGACCTAGCTGACAAGCTAGTGTCGAAAATTTTGCCGCCTTCGTCGGGAATCGAACCTAAGGTCTTCTGGTCAGAGGCACTGTAGTGACATCAGATGATCCACTGAGACACTTTTCCCGGGAAAAGGGGCGAAACTATTAAGCAGATATTGTGACACAAAGACGTACCAAGTGCGAAAGAACATTTCGGAGTATGTGGTGAAAGGGAGTATGTGGTATGCAGTAAAAACTAGACAACTTCTATGTTGGGAGAACAATCGTGATGGAAACTGGCACTTTGTCAAGCGTCAGAATGGCGACTGAAAAATCGAATAGTGTCGTTGAGAATAATGGAATATGATCGGTAGGGCTGCGCGCAAAACACAAAGGCGATACGCGCGGCCGTAGCAACACCACTGCAAACAGAAATTGCGACGATAACGACGGCAGTAGTGGCCACGGCGGTAGAGGGTGGAAGCGGCCCCTGCAGCAACTCTGACTCAAACAGTCAGCGACAGCAGGCACCAAAGGCAGCACTCACAGCGGCGATAATGCATTCGGCAAGAAAAATAACGATAATAATGCGCAGAGTAAAAACGCGAAAGGCAATAATGCTGACGACACTAATACTTATGGCAATAAATCTAACACTAATAATGCTAACGGCATTGATGGTAACGTCAATAGTACTAACGGCAATGACGGTAACGATGACAAAGCTAGCGACAACAATGCTAACGACTATCATGTTAACAGTAATGAATTGATTTATTAATTAGTGATTTCGGACGCGTCAACAGCTAAGACCATTAGTCCCGTAAGTGTAAAGAATGTTTAACAGACGGTGATCTCCCCCGCTAGCGGGGGAGATCCGGTGCCGATCTACTTCGTCCTGCGAGGATTTTGCCTACCCAGATCTCTCCCACCAGCCTAGCACTCTCCCAGTCGGGACATTCTCTATGCATCTTACAGGCCTCGCAACACTTGTGGTAGTGTAGTGCATGTGAGTGTAAGTGTGTGTAAACAAGAGGCGAGGATATGATCAGGAAGGGGAAGAAAAGATCGCGGGCTGTTCGTAATAAAAACCCCAACACTCAAATATTAAAATCAGTAATATTAATGAGAATACTCGTAATGCCGAACAGAAGCTGAAGAAAAAATTTCGAGCAGTTTTCAGAACATTTTGAAAATATCCGGGGGGATTCATGTTTTGTACCCCCAAATTTGAAAGAATGTTTTTCAACATTTGAAAGCTTCAACTAGAGCCGGGACAGGGGCCTCTTTAATTTGGAAAACTTCGTACGTGTGGTTTAGGCACTAGTAATGTTCACAGGTGGGCGGACGGACGGAAGGACGGACGTTTTGAAAAGAACCACGTTTTCGGTACCAGGGGACCCCAAAACGTATATTTCCGTTGAAATCTCAAAATCGATTTTCCGCAGCATTACATGACTTTCCCTATAATACGTATATTACTCCCGTATATAAGTATGTATACGAGAAAGTAAAAATGACGGACGGACGTTTTGAAAATAACTACTTTTTCGGTATGAAGGGACCCCAAAACGTGTATTTTCGTTTAAACCTCGAAATCGATTTTCCGCAGCATTATATAACTCTCTCTACACTACGTATATTATTCCCGTATATACGTATGTATACGAAAAAGTAAAAATGGCGTCGGCTATATCACCACCGACTGCGTCGAAGAGGGTGGCGCCGGCGCTGGCAGAGGCAACGGGGAACAGCAGAGCAGCGGCCGCGCGCGCGAGGGTCTGCAAGGGAGCCCTGCCGACAAAGCCGCTGCCCGCCAGCCGGCGCTTGTGTGCACGCGCGCGCGCCCCGCCCCCATATCACGCTCTGATTGGATAAGACTAATACGGATTAGGGGTGGCACGGTCCCCTCCCCGGGGCCCCACTGCGATGCGATTTACTAAGATGTTTGCGTTAATTTACTCGCTTTGAAGACGGGGCGGAAGAGCACCGTTTCATTCCGCCAGGGTAAACAGGAGGCGGATACTGTCCGCGGCGGAGATGCGTAGAACCACGCAGACGGGTGGGGGTGGGGTTCATTGGATTCCAAATTGAATCTAATATTCTGTGAGGGTGTACTGATACATTAGTTTTCAAAGAGAAATAGATTCATCTTGTTGGCTTGACTGTCTTCAAAGGAAACGGTATTTTTACGGGAACTAATTTGCGTAGGGATCTCATATCCTGATTGTGGTTTGCTAATTACACAGTGGGATAAAAGAGTTCTGGGTCTAGTCCGCCGGGAGGTATAATCTCAGCTGAAGGTAATGCTGTGAAAGGTAACCGTAAAACTCATCCATCATTATGGCGGGGCAAGACTTTACTTTTCAAGGCGTGAATTGCTGGAACTATGCTCACTTCATACAGACCTGCGATATGCAATAAAAACATCTGATAAAAGCCAATAATTTCAAATCAACGTCACAATATTTTCGGTTTTACTATCCCATTTTTTCTAATCAAAAAATCTTTATAAAATGGTTAAAGCTGTAACATAAATATATCTCACATCCAGAATGGAGTAAACAATATTGGAAAATTCGAAAATAACATTAAGGTGCATGTATAAAAACTCAAAAGCGGACAAAATTAATGATTGCGAGAAGCAAAGAGATAACGACAAACCGCAATATTGTGTTGAAGCGTCCCCTGGCCACTCAATCATTACATCGCGAGGCGCAGATACAGATCTACACTCTGAACAGTATCATTCCCTTCCTACTCCATTCCACTTTGACTGTTCTCATTTTCTTTTCTGCTTTGCTGCACAATTGCACAACGTCAGAGTGCGTTAAACATCCTACGGAAATGAATCCTATCGCATCTGGTTATTCACAATATTCCACATTCTCGAAATTTGATGTCAATTTATTCCCTTTAATTTATTACTTTTTAAGAAGGTGCACTCTACTTTAAGGACGATCTTGATAGATTTTCATGTCTGAAATTTATGAATTTATCAGAGGGGTGATCAACTTCACTGTCGAGTGTTTTATCAATGCACAAAACATTTAATCCTTAAAAGCATAAAAGTTCGGTACATACGAATCCGTTTGTATCAATAATTAGGCGTAAAACAATAACACTAATATTAATTGCGCAATTCATTTCACAATGCACATTACTCACAGTATTGGTGATTACTTTCGGGATTTTTTCTGTTTCAGCATGCTAATATTTTTATCAGTTTCCTAGTCCCTTGCAATTTTAAACCTCATTGTAATATCAATATTTCATTCCTTTATCTTTCCTTCTTTCCTTCTTACTTCTTCCCTTCAATTTATTTTCCTGTTTTTCAAATAAAATTTTATAGTCTTCACTACCATTAGCAAAGCATCCTTATGAAGTTATGTTATATTTCTTAACATGATATGCAAATTTTATTCCGTGGTACCGTATTTGATTTTTTTAAACTTATCTTCTCTCAAAACGTCTTTCGACACACACTCCGATTATATCTCTTTATTTCCTCACTCCCATCCTCGCCTCATCATTACACTCTTTTCCCAACTTTCTCCCCGTCCGTTTTCCCATTTATCCTTGTTTCTCGTTCCGGCCTTATGTTTTCTTCTGCATACCTTCCATATTCGTCCTTGTACCATCCACTTCCTGCTTTCCCAGTCTCTTACATCCCTTCCTCACCCTCTCTCTTCACCTTACTTTCCCACCTACTCTCTTCATTTCTGGTCATTTCCCTTCATCCGCCGACATATCCCATAATGCCTCAGCTATTTTCCTTTATTCTCCCTTATTTCCATTCATTCTTCGTTATTTCCCTTCGCTCCCACAACTTCCCTTCCATACAAGCTATCATTCACATTTCTTCCACCAGTTCCCTTTTTATATATACATGGGTTGACGTTCTTTCAAATCCATTCCTACCCTTTCCTTCCATTCATTCCATTCCATTTCACCCCGTCCTTTCCTTTCAACTGCCCTCTCCTCCTCCTCCCATCCCCTTCCCGCCCGGGCGGCACGCGGGGCTCTGCCTGCGATAAGGGCGCGCGCCGCGTTGCCCGCGCTATCTTAACAGCCATCGCGCGCCGATTTAAAACAAAAGCCTTCATAAATACAATTTTTGAGTGCGGCCGCCGCCCGCCGGTCGGTCGTTTGATAAGCGCCGCGAAACTTTTCTGCAAATTGGGTTGGTTCCCTGCAGGAGGCAAAAGGCGGAACGTGCCGCACGGCGGGAAGGGACGGGGAGGGGTGGAGAAGGGAGGGGATGCACGGAAGGTGAAACAGACCGGCGAGATGGGGGAGGCCTTGAAAAGAAATGGAATCTCCTGGGGAAACGGAAGTGTATCAGAATAAATAAGGGGAAACTGCAGTTATGAAGATTAAGGAGACTGCTTTATTTATTCGTAGAATATAGCGTGCTTCTCTCGATCTTAGGGGGGAAAAATCCGTAAATTCTTGTAGGATAAAGTTGCATCTAACATGCTGGATTATTGGTACTCTCAATTTTCCTATTTATGTTTCAATTATTTTGAAAAATGTATTTTTGGTGGTGTTTGTTCACATTTTGCCAAAAAGTGCAAACTATTACTCCTGATTAATTAAATGCCTTAAGTGCAAGTTTGAAATGTCAGCTGATACAATGTATAAATCATACTTCAAAGATCTATTTTAAAGTAGTTACTATAAAAGAACCGATAATTTGAATTGAAATTTACTTTTTAAAATGTATTTATCCTGGGTTAATCCTCTTCCAACCTTCCTTCGAGGTTGTAATGTAATTACGAAAATTGTGCTGAATATAAAAATACCAAAATATGACGTAAATAAAAGTAAGCTCTCTATTTGAAAATAATGACGCAAATTACTATTACTCAGTGTACGAATTGTCGTAGGATTGTTTTAGTGGATATTTTAAGGAGTATATTTTTGAAAACGAACCACACTTGCCCCTGTGCCAGCCTTGTAGTACACATTATGTACAAGACAGTTAAGCTTGTGGCCCATCCCTCTTTTAGAAGCTCCCCATCTCTCTTTTAGAAGGTAGATAGAGATAAAACTAGACGCTAAAACCTCCTGTATTTCAATACATAACCCATCACAGTGTTGGATACAACTTCCTGAAATTATTTTGTCACTCACCACATCACACGTACTCTTGTAATCAGCTTGAGCGCACTATTTCCATGAACACATCAGCTTACCTGCGCAGAAAACAGAAACAAAAGTTATTAATCATTTCAGTAACAAAATACTAATTTTAGAACCCTAATTGCGGAAGTTATTCTTGTCATTATCGTTTCATAATTCATTACACAATACACAGTAACACATTTCATATCGTGCCATAGTTTTAACAGTCACTAACAATAAAACTGAAATGTAGATAATTAGCCTTATAAATGCCCCTCAGATGGCTCATAGAAATCGTGCCAACTTTTCGTGGTGCGATACCGGGTTCGATTTCCGGTCGAGGCCAAAACAGAGCCATAGCTTTCCATTACAGTCGCCTCAGTTTCTTTAGCGTTGAGCAAAAAGAAAATCTCAGGCTAGTCAAGTATTCTAGATGCGGTAAAAGGCATACTTCATGCTTGCCATAAGTCTCCTCCATCCCTAACCGTCGTTTCAAAACTGAACTTTTGAAATTTTTGAAAAGTCAGGGTTTTTAACGAACGTGAAATGGGAACCATCTTAAACGTCCTTCATACTATCCAAACAAAAAATTAATCAAAAACGATGCAGCCATTTTTTTGAAATTTAGGAAAATGTCCCAGGGGCTTCACATAAAGTACCTTCTAAAATTAAAATTTCGGTTTCAAATTAAAGGGAACGCGACATCAGGCAGATTGATTTAGGAATATCAATTTTGAACAAAAACGGTTGAACGGTTTAGCCACTAGCGTTGTTTTCAAGCGGACGGACAAACAGACGTTTTGCCGTCATTCGAATGTTGGAATCAAGAGTCCGCAAAACATGGATTCTGGCTACACCACGTGATAGAGGACTTTTTTCTAAATTTAGCAACTAGATTTATCTACTTTTTCGTTACCAGGGCCCTGTTATAAGAGTTTTCTGCCAAAAATTCCCCGTTTTTTCGCGCAGAACTAAATAACTTTTCCTCTATTCTCTAGCGAGAAAGTAAAATTGAAGGATACGTGACCATGATTGAAATGTGGCAGATAGTGTAACGATAAACCGAACACCTCACAATCACATATTGAAAATACCCACGTCTTACGTAAGGGGTAAACCCACTTAGGATATATCTGGTTGAACACTACTCGAAAACTGATTGATTAATTGATTGGTTAGTGTATCCGGGCGCTTTGACTGCTAAGTTCGTGAGTATCGTAAGTGTAGTGCATGTTTTCATCGCGGGAGGAGGAGAGGATCTTCCCCCGCTGCATGGCGCTAACCGGTGCCGACCTACATGTCGGCTTGCGGACGGCTTGCTTCGTCAACAAGTATCACCTACCAGCGAAGAACCACCCCAGCCGTGAAAAGCAGTAAGCACCCGACTGGTCTCCCGAAACGTGTGGTAGTGTAGTGTATGTGATTGTGTGTGTGTGTGTGTGTGTGTACGTAAGGGGTGAGGAAAGGATCAGGATGAGGAAGGAAAGATTGCGCGCGGCCCGTTGCCCGTTGTTTGGAGTAACGCTCCGGCATTCGCCAGGCGTTTATCGAAAAAAAAACAAAAAAAAAACGGGAAACTACCGTTGAGAGCAGCAGACAGCTAGAATTCTTTTCCACACTGCGGACGAAATCAATCTATATATCTAGGCTCGAAAATCCTGCCACCGTCGGGACTCGAAGGGACTAGAACCTCCTGGTAAGAGGCACGGTAGTGACATCAAATTCCCTGAACCACCATCACGAGTGGAAACCCCAGCACAATCGAAGCAGTCATAAAGATAGTGAGCTTCAAATCCATGTAGTAGATGTCTATTGTTACTTTCTCAACAGATTTGAGATGTACAAAAGCAGCTGAGACTCTGTCTGTATTCGCAACCCCGACTCAACAGACGACGCTCTCCCGCAATCACGCGAGGGTGGTGTTTCGCCAAGGCGCCGCGGGAGGCGCCAGCGGAGGCGGCAATTAGCGGCCGGAAGTGGCTTCGGCGGCGGAGTGGGAGGCGGCGCCCGCGGTCCAACGGCGCCCCGTTATTTAATTTCCTCCGCTTTGCAGCGACGACATGACGTCACAGGGCGTCACGACGCCTGCGGCGGCGTCGCGCGTTTGTGGTGCGCGCATAAACCGGCTGCGCAAACGTCAGACTCGCGCGTTGCGTTGACGCGGCGAGGATGTCCGCTCACTCGCCTTCCGAGCGTTGCGAATGTTTGAGATCTCAATAGGGGGAAATTCGAGGCGTCAAACCGGCTTTTTAAATAATAATATGTATGAGCAAGTACCATAACACGATTTTAATTATGTGTTGTTGTTGGTTGTAGTTTTTCACTTTCTGAGCTCTGGAAATGTGCCCTTTAGCCCGTATGAGCACGTACAATAACACGAATTTAATTGTGTGTTCTTGCTGTTGGTAGTTTTTCACTTTCTGAGCTCTTAAAATGTTCATGTTCTGAATTGTTGGGAACTGTCTAGTTTGTCAATCCAACTCTACTAACTGATATTGTCTTTATTATTCGCCACTATGTACGAACAACTTAGATTTCAGTCCTGCAAATCCGCAATCGTTCTAATATCAAGTCGGGGGAGGTGTCTCAAAACTGAAAATATTCCGCGCACAGAAATCCTATTCTACAATTCCTCGCGACTTCGTAAATATGACCTCCTGATATGAACACGTACTGATAGAGATGAATCCACAGCGAAATTTCAGTTTTGTAGATGTGTAATTTTGTTAACACAATGTTTCACCACACATTCCTCTTACTTCAATATATTGTACGAAACATATGTGTATAAAAGCTCATCACAATGCTCGTGTTATGTTATTAATTTCTACTGTGACTGTATTTGTCATTTTACTCTAGGTTTGTAATAAACTCCTTTTCATATTTGTATTTTAACGTAATACAAATTATGATGTGCAAAACATTTTAAAGTTTTGTTTTCGTACAGTTATTTTCAGAGATTGTTTTACACCCTGTAGCCATTAGCGGGATTTAGTAAGAGAGTCAAGAGCTAGACTAATTAGGTTATTGTCTTTGAATAGGATTTGAATTTTATATAGTAAAAATTAAATTCCGTCTTTCAACATACTAAAAGCAAATTCTCAAAAAAGCAATTTTAATTAATTCTTCTTAGAAATGAATATTTTCAACTCACTTGAAAATATATTTTCTTTCTAATTGGATTTACATCAAGAGGGGAAATACAGGAGCTCTTCTACTTCATCTTCTTTCTCTAATTGTAATATACTGGGACTACCATTTCTGAACCAAGAATTCCAAGCGGATTCCACCTGACGGACAGCGGAACACCTCAATCCTTAATCATGCGGGGCGGCATCCACTAGGTGGCCAGGAAGTCCACTAAAGGCCCTCGCGGAGGGGGGAGGGTGCTCCAGAACGTGACGCAAACCGCAGCCTAAACCACGCTACGTCAGTCCACCTCACAGGCGACGTGCGAGTGTTCTGCGGGGTAGTCGGTTCTGGCTGGTCTCGGGGGCCCTCCCTGCGTGCCGCTTCCTCTGTCCTCTTCCAGTTCCTGGACGTCCTGCCGCGCCACGTCGCTCCACTCTACCATTCCCGCTCTCTTCTACACATTCTCCCCCCGCCCTGCCCGGGAATCACAGGTCCCTACTCTCTCCACCCACTTCTCCTTACCAATAAACACCCACTCAGGCACCCTCCACTCTCGCCGCAGGCTTCGATCCGCCCTTTTGCTTCCCATTCTACCCAACCCGCCCCGCCCTTTCTTCTCTCATCTCCCTGTACTCACTACCCCTCCTCGCCCAGCCCTCTCGCTCTCCAACTCCGTTCTCTCCCGCCCAACCCTACGCACCCCTTCCGGTCCAATACACTCCCTGCCACGCCCCCTATACTCCCGACCCCGCCTTCGACCCGCCCTTGCACTTCCCATCCCGCTCCGCCCCCACCTCGCACCCTTTCCCGCTCTCTTCTCCACATTCCCCCACCCCGCCCCGGCCTCTCGCGCCCCGACCCGCTCCGCTCAGAACCAACCCGACGCACCTTTCCGTCCCACTAAACACCCAAATCGACCCCTCCACTCCCGACGCCGCCTTCGATCCGCCCTCTTCCTTCCCACACTACCCAACCTACCCACCCCCGACTCGCCACGCCCTTCCTGTGCTTACTTCCCCTCCCCGCCCCGCACGCTTGCTGTCCTTCCTCTCCGGCCCAACCCTACGCGCCACTTCCGTCCCGCTACCCATCCAGCCACACCCCCTTCACTCCTGGCCCCGCCTTCGACTCGCCCTTTTGTTTCCCATCCTGCCCCGGCCCCGCCTCGCCATCCCCTTCCCGCTCTCCTCACTCCTCTTCTACCCGCCCCGACCCACCCGCTCCGCTCCGCCCAACTCCACGCACCCCCGCCCACCGCCCAACCCCCTCCGTCCCACTGCACACAGTCACGCCCACCTCGATTCCCATCGCCGCCTCGGACCCGCCCTTTCGCTTCCCACCCTGGCCGGCCCACTCCGCGATCCGCCTGCCACCTGAAGCACCGCATGGCGCCGGGCGCCGCGCTCCGCTGCGCTGTTGTTTTGCGGCGAGGACAGAGGCGCAGCGGCGCGCTCCGCTCGGACGCGCTTGTGGTTTCGAGCCGATGGCCGCCACCCACGCCGCCGCAACGCCGACGCCGACGCCGCCGCCGACGCCGGCCGCCTGTGTAGTCGTCGGCCGCGCCGCTTGCGTGTGGCCAGTGCACCCACGGCTTCCTCGCTCCCTCCACTCGGCTTCTAGGCGCACCTTTGTCGCTGCTCTCCCACCCTGCTTTCGACATTTCCAATAGTTCCTCATGCGTACGCCTTGAACTAACAACACGACTATTCAATGTCGATTTATTTCAGCACAAAAAAGAAAACTACTACATTATATATGACAATAATTCATGACACTAGTTTTTTGTATTTGTTTGGTGCCATCGCGTTTTTAACTTCCCAGGCGTACATTTTTAATAGTAATCGTCTCATATCTTGTCAAAAAATTCGTTTCTTATCTGAATATCAGGGCCTTCTGTTCCTGCTAGTGTAAAAGCTCTTTTGTGCGTTATTACTTATATCTTCACCAAGCGAGAGGAAGGAACTTGGATTATTAATTTGTAACTCAGTTTCATCACTTTTGACAAAGCATACACTAAAGTAGAGGGAGTGCCTTTGTCAACTGAGTTTTGTGTTGAGTTATGAGAAAATTTTATAGTAACGATGATGAAACGTGATAACATGTGATACAATAATGATTTAAGATTCGATGTAATAGATTAATAGATATTACAGCGACGCCGCTACCCCCACTCGGCGTCCCTGTCCATGCCACAAAACAAAAGGCGGAACAGATTGATTGATTGATTGATTGATTGTTAGTGATTCCGTTCGCGTCAACTACCGAGGTCATTATTGCCGTATGAGAAGTGCATGCTTGTTCATCGGGAGGTGGCGGGATGGCGAAATCCGGTACCGACCTACTGTCGTCTAGCAGGGTTTTCTCCACCCAGGTATCTCCCGCTAGCGAGGTACCGCTCCAGCCGGGACAAGTTCTAAGTCCCCAACCAGTCTCCCGGCGTATGTGGTAGTATAGTGCATGTTAGTGTAAGCGTGTGTGTGTAAGGAGAGAGGATAGGACAAGAAGGAGGAAGGAAAGATCACGCGCGGTCCGTGACCCGTTTGTTAGGGTACTGCTCTGACATTCGCCTGGTGTTGATCGAAGAGACGATGGAAAACTACCGATTACAGCAGCCAACCGCTAGAATTCTCCTCCAGACAGCGACAGAATTCGACCTAGCTGAAAAGCTAGTGTCGAAAATCCTGCCGCCGTCGGGACTCGAACCTTAGACCTCCCAGTTAGAGGCACTGCAGTGACATCATTTGATGCACTGAACCACCACTCCCGGTAGGCGGAACAGAGTGAGTGGAAGGGAGCGGGCTGAATGGAAAAGGTGGGCGTTGCTGCGGCCGCGGTGAGACGGCGGAGGGCGTGAGGTCGAGCTGGAGCATAGTCTCAGCATGCTCACCAGCTCTGGCGGCATGGGCTGACTGGGCGACCGCCCGGGGCCCTGCAAAATCAAGGGGCCCGATAACGGGACTGATGGGAAACATATTAAATAATTGTAAAAAGAAAGTAGCACTTGAGAAAACGTCATCGTAATTTTATAAGTCGCGGTACAGAAGTCTGATATTTCGTAAAATTTTCAAGTATTTCTTTTACCTTAATTGTGTCTATAGTCATTACTTAAAATGCAGACCTCTATAAAAAGAATCAAATGACGCTAACATTCAAATAGGTATTACTTAAATTAATATTTATTATTTCACGTATTTAATCATTATTTTATTAAAAACTAAACAACAATTTTTTTAGTGTTTTAAGGTTCCATGGAAACTATATTTTTTATCATTAAGAATATGTACTGAAAACTATTATTTAAAATTTATTTTCAAAACCTGTTTCTAGTTTAAACGATGTAATTTTTGTTATTTGTTGAAATAAAATAACTTATCTTGGTATATTTTCTTGTATTCAACTTTCACATTTTATAGTTTTTAGGGGGGGCTATGTTTCAGCATTGCCCCGGGCCCAGAATTGTTTAGCTCCGAGACTGCTCACCAGTCCCGTTCGGCATCGCGCTGTTCCTCCAGCGGCGAAAGCGTCTGCGCCGCCCGGAGCATGGCCCGGAAGGAAACATGCAGCGGACGAGGCAAGGGGCAAGGGCAGCGGAGAGCGAGTGAGTATTGATTGATGGTGCGTCAACGTTAGCACTTTGGTCGTCTAAGTATACTTAATGTTATACACCAGGAAATGGCGGTGTCTTCTCAAATGAACGTGCAGTCCGGTGCCGACCTACAAGTGGGTGTTATGTCCAGAAAAACAAACCAAGATATAAAACAGTAACACAAGTTTATTATTCACTTGATTCTATCCAGAAATCCAAATCGTGCTCGACAATAATGCTTAATCCCGTATATCGAGAAGATAACCAATAATACATGTACTGGCGTCGTCGGTAGGAGATTTCCCAGGTATTTCCCCCAGCGGGATACGACATCACCTGAGATAACCTCACAGATCCCGGCTCTTCTTCGGTCATTTGTGGTAATGTAGTGCACGTAAGTGTCAGGGTGAGAGTAAGTGGAGAGAAGAGGACATGATAAGAATGGATAGATCGTTCGGCGTTTGTCGTCATTTGTTAGGAAATTACTACATACGCCTGGTATTGATTGGAGAAACCACGAAAAACTACGGATCAATACCAGGCGGTCGCTAGAAATCTCGTCCTGACTAGTTGACTTCGACCCAGAAGAGAAGAGAGCAGTGGAGAGAAGAAGGGAGCCAAGGAGAGAAGAAGAGAGCATAGAAAAGTAGAAGAGAGCAGAGAAGAGAGTATGAGAGCGGAAAAGAAAATAAGAGACTGTAAAAAAGAATAAGAGAGCGGAAAAGAGAATAAGAGAGCGGAAAATAAAATAAGAGAGCGGAAAAGAAAATAAGAGTGGAAAAGAGAATAAGAGTGCCGAAAAGAGAATAAGAGTGCGGTAAAGAGAATAAGAGAGCAGGAAAGAGAAAAAGAGAGCGAAAATAGAATAAGAAGCAGAAAAGAGAATAAGAGAGCAACGAAGAGAGGAAGAGAGCAGAGGAGACAAGGAGAGAGCAGAAGAGAGCCGGAGAGAAGCTGAGTGAAGAGCGGGGGAGGGAAGAAGAAGAGGGTGTGGTGAGGCGTCACGCAGCTGGCGGGGTGCTTGGCTTTGCAGCAGCCTTCCTCGTTACCACAGCCGTCGCGGTCGTCCAGCTGGGCGGCGCGCCGCGGCGCCGAGCCCTGCGCCTGCCCATTACTCTCCCGGGGCGGCCGCGCCGGCGCCTCACGCCCACGCCCACGCCCATCCCCTCTACCTCGCCACGCCCCTCACCCCGCCACACACCGCACAGCGCTGCCGCTCTGGGACGCACGCTGGCCCGAAACTGGGCGAGGGGCACGTACAGCGAAATAAATAATTAGAATTAAAGATGAACCACGAGAACACAAAATTCAAAAGGAATTACACAAAGATAAGGTAGTATAAAGGCAGAAGAAATTGTAGAAAGAATTGTAATCATAAAAAAGGTGTTTCAAATGTAAGAATAACACAGAAAATAAATTTAAAAAATGTCAAGTGGTTCGCGGAAGAAAGGAAGAACACGAGGAAGCAGTTTTTGTAACAACGAACATATAAAGACGAATTGAAATAAGCTCGGTTAAATGGAAAGAACGAGAAGAAGTATATGATGAACATACAGGAGATGCGGAAGAATAATACGAGGAACATTATGGAAAAAATGAAGGATACGTAGAAAAAGAAGATGGAAAAAGTTGAAAAAAGGAAAGAAAGGAGTATCTCAAGTCTGGTAGCTCACTGAAATTGTAGTTAAAGGCTTGTGGATTCCAGTTCTACCTTGAGCCTGGAGAAAATGTGTGTGTGTTTAGAATAGATGTCTACTCCAGAATACTTGATTAAAAATGAAGAATAAAATAAATAATCAATGAAATACAATTATTAAAAGTGAATCTTAATGTGAAGAAACTTAAAGCGATACGTTAAAGTAATATTCAAATATTTTATTCATTTATGTAGAAATTATGTTGTAATGAAAACGACGACTTGACACACAAAAAAGTTTCCTATCCTAATCAAATTCTATTTTAAAAAACATAAAAAAAACATTACTTAATTCTTTCTACATGGAAAAGTTGTGGTTCTAAAAGCGCACGTAATTTCTTGCTCGTATTTTCACCCTAAATTACGCGAAAATTACTCAAATTTTTGAAAAATTGTACATGACCATATTTCAAAATCTATCTTTAAGTAACATATTTCATTAAGAGAAATCTTTATCTTTAACATTTTAGGCCCCGAAAACATTTTGAACATTTGCAATTTTCGAAAAATTGGGGTTTTCAATGAACATGAGACCTGCGACATTCTTTGAAACATTCTTCACGCTATCCAACAACATTTAATCAAAACTGATGGAGCCATTTTTTTTATATTTGGAAAATGGACTTCGTGTAAAATACCCCTCAAAATTAAAATATATATTTCAAAATCAAGAGATCGCCATATCGATTGGGGATTATATTACAAGGGCCATATAATAAAAGATTTTTCTGCAGAAAATTCGCCGTATTTTTTGCTCAGCGTTACAGAGTTTTTTTCTGTACTCCAATGAGACGGAAGTAAAAAATGATAATGTAAGGAACATTTAAGTATCTTTGATCATAAAAAGAAATGTTGAAAATAAACACAACCCTTTGTCACAATGATAATGTTCAAACTCATCTCTCCCCATCATTCCTATTAATGATCACCCTACTGTCTTTCACATAACGAAAAGTATAGGCAAATCACCATTTTCATCACCTGCCCAGGAAAGTACATGAATTCTTAAGTCTCCTCCCTCGCGACCTACGCCTACATATGAAAATGGCGCACTCTTCGGCTCGCGCGTTAAACATGCATCCGGCATCATTTAGGCCCACTGTACTCCGGGCTGCGGATGTCACTGTCACAGCCGGAGAAGCGGCCGCACACACACGCCCCCGCCCCCCTCCCCCGCCCCTCCTCCTCCTCGCCCCGCGCCGCCCCCGAGCCTAACCGCGTCCCGCCGCATCGGGAATCAATCGCGCGCATCGGCCGCGCGGTAAACTTGCTCTCGGGAAGCCCCCGGTTCAAACCCAGGCCCTGTTTACGAGGCGGGATGGGGAAGAAGGGGGAAGGCCATGCAGACAGCGGAAGGGGAGTTGTAGGCTAACGTATCTGTAGTTTGCGTGCCTCTCTCATTTCGGGCAAGTGTTTGGATAGCGCTACGAGTGAGGAGATATTCCTTAGTCAATACAGCGACGAGTGCACACATTGGAA
Source organism: Teleogryllus occipitalis (assembly GCA_011170035.1). Classification (NCBI taxonomy): domain Eukaryota; kingdom Metazoa; phylum Arthropoda; class Insecta; order Orthoptera; family Gryllidae; genus Teleogryllus; species Teleogryllus occipitalis. Next base: position 605,050 of record BLKR01000163.1, on the reverse strand, counting down.
GCAAATGTATAATCAATATAGCAAAACTTTAGTGTTTATAGCCACGAGAATTATTTACTTTGCCTTGAGACCTAGGTTATCTGGTACTTCACATACTTTCTTAGGAAGGAAATGTTGAAAGGCAAAATAATTATTCGGTGGATTTTAATTACACATTTGTATGCAATGGTGTATGAGAAACATTAAAAAGCGAGGAGAAAAAAAATGGCGTATTTTGACTTCCGTAATAAGAGATGGTAGTGCGCTTGAGAAACAGAATTCTGCATTGATTAATGTACTTCCTCCAATTAAAAACCAGTTTTTCAAATATTTCTTACAAAAAATGCTAAAACTATCAATAACAATTCGATAACGTCTAGACGATAACATTACTTTAACAATTTTTATTAACTTGTATAAATGTGTTGGATATTCCAAAATATATTCCCTTCGTTATTCCTACATAAATAGTAAGTAGTTTTGAATTAATGTTATGTGTAATCGAATGACCTGGGCTCAAGAATGCATTATGAGAGAGTGAGAATACTTCATTATAATGAGAGCAATATTATAGATTGGTTTTCATTTTGTCACTTAACCAATTACAAAACTAACATTGAAGTTAACAGAAAAATTTCATATAGGATCTTTTAAGACAAAAACAACTGCGCAAGAGTATAGAACGAAGAGAAATCTCGAATTGAGGTCCTCCGTCATTACTATCAATCAGGTTCATTTGAAGTACATATTTTTGCTAAATCATTAACAAGATGATCTATAATAGTAGGATGGAGAACATAGAAAAACGCGTGACTAAGAAAAAATGCCTAAGAAAAAATGCTTAGGAGAAAAAGTCTAATACATTAAGCCATTGTAAAAATATTGACAAAAAACACTTAAGAGGAATACATACACTTAATATAATTAAAATACTGAAAGTTTTCATTTACAAAGAAATTAGAGCATTTTACTCAACCAAATTTCGTTATTTTCACTTTAAATGAAAGGAAGTGGTCTCCAAATGTGTTAATTCTTGTAACAGCATATTAACACTTTTTACAGCATAAAATGAAAGTTTAATAAAAGTGTAAAATTAATAGAATGAACGCGTATCTGTTGTCATTAGTTAATTCCATTGTTTTGTCAAGATCATCTTCAAGAAGGTTGAACCGAGCGCGAGCAAGCGTGTGAATGTGAAGTTATATACTAATCAAACAAAGATAGCATGTTTTCTTTGAAGTTTGAAGATTAAATGTTCTTTAATGCAAATAGTAGTGAATGCTTATAAACGTAATATCCAAGAATTGTTTCAAATATGTGACCTTTATCCAAAAATAAATCATTGATGACAATTATATGTAATGCATTATGTTTTTAAATTAAGGTGGCTAGCAGCATTTCGTGCTGTAGTCCAGTACAACATAGTACTTATCATTATCTTGGTAAGCACAAAACCTTTCAATTGCACTGTGAGAAACATGTTGATACATGTGTTCACAGTGAATAGTGACTGAACTGGTTGAGAAATTAAAACCACTTTAATTTCTCTTCTCTTAAAGAATCAGTACTGAACGAATTGATGCAATATTTTGGGGAAGTTTCTATTTTCTGAATTGTGTATATGTTGTATTTTTTCGGCTATGATTTTTCTTCCTTTTACATTTGCACGATGCAATAGCAAGGGTTCAGCCAGTACTTAATATTTCCACGAGAACTTCCTAGCTTTTGCACACCCAAACCCACCCTACCAGTGCTTTCAAAAGGCGCCCAAGAGATCTCAGAGAAAGCATCCACCCACACATCCACACTAGTCCACCAACTCAAAATTACACTTCGACTTTTATAGTGGCAGATGATATTAGGCCATTGTCACACCCCCTGCCTTATAAAATGAATATTTTCATTAATTTTCTCAATGGGTCTCGTGGCTTCAAAAATGAGCTCACTACTATTAAAAATATTTATTTCAAAAGGCCAGAGGTGTGACAATGACTTAATGTCATCGGCCACCATAGAAAAATCGAAGTAGAAGGAACACGCCATTTCGGAAGCGCACCGATTTCCCGGGCATTCCCTACCCATTCCCTCCCTCTCCCCCACTCGCCGTACTTCCAACGGCTGTGACGGACGGACGCTGCCCTTCGAACCTGTTGCTTGTCCAGTCCAGCAGAGCGACTCCCTCCCTGCCCCCGCCACCGCGGCCCTCGCATGCTCTCTTGGGCGGCGCAGCTGCAAGAAGGCGCGCGGGCGGGCGGGCGCGCGGCGCGCGTCGTTTGTTTTGCGGGACCTGCGCCGCGATGCGCCGCGCCGCGCCGCGCCGCGCCGCGCCGCGCCGCGCCGTTCCGCGCTGATTGAAGAGCACCCCTCGGCGGGAGACGGTCCAAGGGCCCCGCGGCGCGCTAGACCTCGCCAGCCAGCTGCGCTCGTCATACGACGGCGCGCACCGTTCTCTCTGGCCTCCCGCGGTGAAGCACTCGCTGACCGTTGATTGGTTAATGATTCCGGGCACATCCACAGCTTAGGTCAATAGTCCCGTAATTGTAGTGCATTTTTCCTCGGGAGATGGCGGTGTTCTTTCCCCGATCAATGGCGAGATCCGGCGCCGACCTACCGTCGGCTAGTGGGGTTTCCCCCTAACCAGGACTCTCCCACCAGCGGGGCACCGCCCCAGCCGGGACAAGCACTAAACTCCCGACCGGTCTCCCGGAATATGTGGTAGTGTAGTGTATGTTAGTGTAAGTGTGTGTAAGGCGAGAGGATAGGACCATGAAGAGGAAGGAAAGATCGCGCGTGGTCCATGGCCGTTTGGTAGGATACTACTCCGGTATTTGCCTGATACTGATCGGAAAAGCACAGAAAACTACCGATCAGAGCAGCGAGTCTCGAGAATTCTCCTCCAGACAGTGATTGAATTCGGCCTAGCTATCTAGCTAGTGACGAAAATCCTGTCACCGTCGGGACTTGAACCTAGAACCTCTCGGTCAGAGGCACTGTAGTGACATCAACTGATGCCCTGAGCTTCCTCTTTCGGTCAGAAGTGCACAAGAAAATACTGTTGGGTCGCAAAATAATATGGGAATTATACTTATCTATATTATAATTTTCCAACGCGTGAGGAAATTGAAAGAAAATTGTGCCCTCGAGCAACGTGAGCGGTGTCTATGGTTTCATTAGATATCCAGGAACTCAAAACTAATTATAGAAAAAAGAAATAATTTTGATTTTAACTGAAAAATAGAAATATTTGATTGATCAATACCGCTTATTCCTGTACTGCAGAAATCTCATACTCAATGCGTCACTGTTTATGAAACAGCTGACGCCACGCAACAGCAAGGCTCCAAGAAAGAGGTCACTCGACAGTATCTGCTATTCATGTGTCCCATTATCGAACAGCAATTTTTGTGACGTTCCAGGTACGTAAAAAACGACTGTACTGTACATACTACGTTATTGAAGTACTCGAGAAGACAGATCTTGATACAATATTTAGTTTATTGTTGTGTTTCACAAGAGTATTTTGTTTGTTGATTTTAAACAAAGAGCTTGGTACCTTTTAGGAAATCATTTCGTGTGGTTTTGTTCATCACAATTTTTCCTGCTGATGAACTTTAATGAAAGGCTATTAACATACTTATTTCATGCAAAAAGAAAGCACACTCTAATGTAATAAATAAGCTTAAAATATTTTGACATGAACTATTATTTTTCTATAATTGTGTAATATTTAAGAAACATTTAATTAAATATATATTGTACGTACACGATTGTATTAGAAGTAGAAAAGAAATTAACATTTTGTTACATTAAATGAATCCAATTTATTTTTAAAAATTGAATGTTAAAAATATAGAAACGTTTGTAAAATATTTACAAATATACTTATATTTTAAATATCTTAGCGTTAGTGATTCGAGAAATTTGAAATTATAAATGTAATACCCATTATGTTAAAAACATTTGTGGACTGCTAAAATATGGCATCTTTATGTAACTTCATTTACAGAGCGATCTTCTTTTAATATTGTAATGATCCATCGTTTCGAGACCAAAACCCCAGATGCAACGTTGCCAAAAAAGTGACAAATACACTTGTATATGGAGTGCAACGGTGCCGATAGAAAACATTTTTGTAAGTCCAAATTAAAATAAGGAATTGTAGCGCGTGAAATTTGGGGAAAATTGAACATAATCGTCCGGTAGAGCAGAAAATATAGAATGAAATAAAACAAACGGCATCAAATTCGATCAACACCTTCAGCAGATATAAATTGAAACATAATTGAAATTTTCTAATAACATGAACAGAATAAGGCCATTGTTGAAGTATTAAATAAAGATTATAAACAGGGTTTTTTAAGAATTATGACAAAACGCACGGACCGATTCGGCTAAAACATTGGGAAATAATAGACTAAAATACAGGAAAGACGACAAAATTAGTGTCGACTTTGTCGCACGTTCGGAAGCAGAGTAATGATAAAATATTTGGAAGTTACAATGAACCAAAAGGGATAAACAAATGATGCCATGTTAAGAAGCGAAGATAGTCTTTTGGAATCAACAGAGGAAAAAAGCAAGCGAGTGGCAATTATTTTGTTACAGAAATCTTCTGTAACAATGTAAGTTACTAGAAAAAAAATTCCGATGGGAGTCAGATGTGTCGTGAACACTGGGGGGGAACGCTTCGTGTGCGCGAAATTGGCGTGTTGGTAAGTTTTTCAAAAGTGTAGGAATTTAAATAGAAAATAACGTTGTGATGGGTGTTAGAACTTTGCAATACTAGGAAAAGGAACAAAATTCGGGAGTAACTTGAATTTCTTTTTTTTTTTAGTAGGACTTGATGTGATTACGAATCACAAAATGTATTTTATTTTCGCGTAAGAAAATTCAACGCGACGAACATTTCGTTATGGAATATAAAAGAATAGATACCCGGATCAGTACGATTGGACAATTATTTTCAATATAAACGGATGAGATCGGTAGTAATTTCAAGAAGTGACGTGTTCGACGACACGCAGAAAATAGTTGTGTTTCGTTTTGTCTGTTTTGCCGAGCGGTATACCGCGAACACATATAATTTTATTAGTCGGTGATGGACTGGCAGCTGAATGGTAACACTTATGCGAATAATAGCGGTTTGCGAGAAGTGGTTTCTGAAGGCGACCGCGAGCAGGAGTAGACGGCGACCGCACATCGAAGAGCATTGGACGGCGGCCACCAGACATCCCTGTTACGAGAGCTGAGCTGCAAAACAGGGAAGTGACACGCGTATATATGTGTGTGTGTGCCTGAATTCCTTGCAGATGCTTCATTGAAGACGCATTCCATAACTAAAGAGAATTATCGAAGATCAAGTTTTGTCAGTAGAATTAAAATAAGAAATAGTCAAAAGAAAAGTAGGGAATGCGCATTCGATGTATGAATGAGATTTTTATATTGTTTTGTGTTATTGTGTGTGAGTGATTTTCGTTGTTGTGTGTTATTTTTTCTGTTTGGAATGTTTATGTTATCGGGCACTATGTACTAGTGTAGAAAGAAAGACGGTGAATTGTCGCCGTATCCAATGAAAAGAGGGAAGGCTAGGAAATATTAATAAACGATCGAACCAAAATGTGGTTCGTTTTTATCGATCAAAAATATTCGTCGTTATTTACCCCAGCACGCACAATCCGTTTGGATTTCTGTATAGGACCACCAGCTTACCCACGGTACTAGATAGTCGAAAAGGAAAAAAAAGGGGGATTCATTATATATGCATTATAGTTCAAAGCGCGGGCGAGGATAAGCGAGGACGATAGAGAAAGATACATTACAATATTTAGAAAATTAATGTTAAAAAATGTTAAAAAATTCGAGTAGTCTAATGTTAAAAAACTCGAACTAATGGAAAACTGGTTGCGCAATTATGAAGGAAGTTATGTATTTTAATGACACCATTTTACTTAGATTTCAGAGGAGTATCTTCAAATTTTCAATGAAATTAAAAACCTGCCTAGTTTTTGTAGTTACTTACGTAACTTCGGTAAAACAATGTTAATGTTAACTAATCATTTCGAGATTTGCAGTAAAATTCTTGCTATCTCATTTAAACAATAATTGTCCATGGGACAATTATGACAATGTGGAAGCATGTTCGTTCTTTCACGAGAATAATATCGTGATGTTTAACGAGAAAATGAGATGTTTCATTTCACCTAGAGTAACCTTGGGCTTTCACTTGGGGGGGGGGAGTAGAAGAGAAACGATTATTTCTTCTTTGTTTTATGAATGATATATTAAAGTAAGAATATCAAAATATGAAGATAATTCTAGAAAAGCAACTAATACTTTTCAGCTACGTTTGTGAACATTGCGTGAATTCCATCAGTCTTATTATTTTTTATGTATCTTGCTAGATTACGATGAACATTGTATGCTAGTTTGTGTGTAAAGAATCTTTCTGTATTTTTCACTAAAACCATAGTTAACAATACATTTTTGGAGAAAATAGTTTTACTCACAGAAACAAAGTTCATTTAAACATTTTGAGAAACTGTAAATGATTGTGTTAGTGGCCAAAATAGCAACAACTCTTACGGTGCAAGAGCGGAAAACAGGTGATTCGCGTGCGAGTCGAGTTTTTCACCCGTGCTTGTGGAAGGGCGACAAAAGCCGAGCGCGGAAATCCCCCCGCACACGTGCTGCCAGGTTAGGGTTTCCCCCCTATATTTAGTTTATTTGGTCTTTAATGGATTTTTAGGGGAAACATTTATTTTGGGGGTTTTGTTTGAGGTTTTAGTGGAGTGTTTAAAATGTTAATTTAAAAAAATATATCTATTGTTTAACACAAAGCCCCAAAAAACTTTCTTATAATTATTGCAGGTATATTTATTCAAAGATAACTAAGAGTAGAAAAAAACATAGAGGTGTAAGATTATATGAATGATTTTCCTCATTAAAATAGGACGGTTATTTGTCACAACCAGTTACAACCAACGACTGGTAGAAGAAGGCAACACATGTGATGAAATGGACACCAGTAAACAAGTAATGAATACATCGATTTCGGTTGAAGAAAAGTTTTGCAGTTATCATTCTCTCTATTTCAGTTATTACGATCAATGAAAACAAGATACTTGTTAAGTTTCATAATTCGTACACAGTATGAAACTCCTTAAAACTAACTTATGCAAGGGTGGAACAACTAAGTGATATCACCCCTCGTATCTCCTCAACCGTACTAGAAACAAAGAGGCCGATTGGAAAGTCGATTGCATAAACAGGGGCTACTTAAGTACAGCATATTTCGTCTTTGAACGATAATTTACTATGAAAATATAAGGTCAACGTTGTTTTTTTAATGGAACCATATGCTAAATTTTAGATTAGCGTAATAGGCTTAAAAAGACAATTTCAAATATGTGTATATCTTCGTATTTAAGCGGATCTTTTTTTTAATCCATGTATTTTTGTAACGTACTTTTTCACTGAAGCGACGATTTTCCATTCGCCCTCACCTGCTGACTAAATGGGGAACTGCGCGAGTCCGTCCTTCAGATTGCCGCTGTCATTTACTTGAGCACCGTAACAACTACTTTCTACGATACTAATTTTGCCGAAAGATGACTTCGTCTAAGGAAGACTCAAATGCTGCATTCAGGATTCCGAAAAGGTCTTGTTTTGTTACGTGAATACCATTCTGTTACAACGTTTGTGTTCTGTTACAACTGTGGCAACATATTCTAAAGTAATAAATTTTAAGTAAATAATACAAAAATAAATGAAGAATATCTTATTAATCATAAGAGTCAGAAGAAATTAATGCTCTACGAAACTGGTAAAAGTGCGATATCATTACCCCAGCGGCGCATTTTTATACTTTTTATACTCCATGCTTCCGCCCTTATATCTACTCGTAGTATGTGTCCTTTGAGCGTTTTTGGAAAGGAAGCAAAACCATTCACGAGACATTTGCCTTTAGTTTCTTAGCTGAGAACATGCAAGATCGAATGAAAAAGTGCCTCTTCAGTAGAAAAATATGTTATAAAAACACGTTAATTTCTAAAACGCTATTTGCTTAAATACGAAGATATACACATATTTGAAATTGTGATTACGATAAGCTAAATTAAGCCCATTACGATAAGCTAAAATTTAGCATAGGATTACAATTAAAAAAACAAAGTTTACTTCGTATATTCGTAGTACAAAATACTACAAGTACGAAGTATATTTTACTGAAGAAGCTCCGTTTAGGTAATCGATTGTCGAAACGGCATCTTCGTATTTTGTAAGGTTGAGGAGATACAAGGTGTGTTATCACTTAGTTGTTCCAAACTGTATTTTCAAATAGTTGTTATACTATGTAAATAGTATAACTATGTAAATAGATCTTATACATATTTTTATGCATTATAAATATGGGTGTTACTGTAAAATATAAATATCATTATTTACATTAATAATATTTTTCGTATTTTTTTAATTTCCATACCTCTTTATATATTTTCAACACGAAGGGATAATTTTTTGAATTTGGTGTTTTTTACGTTTTCTCAGCGCTTTCGCGGTGATTTTTGCTCCGCTTTCCAGTGAGAAATGATCGACAGCATCTAACAACTCTGTCTAGAGTACGAGCTGCATATAAGCGTACGCTTCCACGGTCTATTATTTTGTCTTTAAATAATTTAAAGTTAAGTAATTTAAAGTTAATATTTGTGTATGTAAAGTGTTCTGCCACCAGGTTGTATATACCTACCTGCAGAATAATATCTATATCTATCTAATATCTATATCTATCTACCTATATCTATATCTATCTACCTATATCTATATCTATCTACCTATATCTATATCTATCTACCTATATCTATATCTATCTACCTATATCTATATCTATCTACCTATATCTATATCTATATCTATATCTATATCTATATCTATATCTATATCTATATCTATATCTATATCTATATCTATATCTATATCTATATCTATATCTATATCTATATCTATATCTATATCTATATCTATATCTAAGTCAGTAACTACTTGGCTGCCCGGGAGACGCCGCGCCCGAGGTCACAATGCCAGCGTTTCGGCCGTCACGCTGCAACCTTCCTCAGGGCGAAATGCGCGGAGGAGTCAAGAAGTTAGTACATATGGTTGCATATACCATTTCCAATACGTCGTGGGCGAAAGATGTTTCGCCAGACTTCGCAATGTTTCGCGAACGCCTCGTAATATTTCGCTGTATAAATTGCTGATTCACACACGAAAAAAACAAGAGAAACAGTGTTGCACACACGGAATGTTAGAAAAGATATTTTTATGGTCAACACAGAGAAAATAATAAAGTTAAATAAAAGATAAAAAAAGTAAATTCATTCTCAAGTGAAATACGATATGCTGACGAACAGAAATGTTTCCTTAACAATTATAAGATCGTTTTTGAAATACCTACATAAACTTCAGTCTTCTGATTTTTAAACAACAAAGACCACTGGTATTTATTTTATGACACTTTTATGAAAAGTTGACAATTATATTTTCATTGTCCAGGCTATTCTGAAAAATTTTAGATAATTCCAGGAAAATAATAAAACTGACTTAGAAATGTACTTGATGTAAAGATTACATTCAAGGTAGCCATAAATGTTCCCTTCTATGTTTGAATAATGCGTAATTCATTCGCAGAAAGACAGATTTGCTGAACCGGAAAGCACACAATGTTATTTAAACCAAGGCTTGTATCCACCAAAAATAATATAACAAAGCCGTAAATATTTACTAGAAAAACATCTCGACTTTTAATATTTTCAAAAGATTCCTCGAATTTTAATCTGCGAGATTTCACGTGATTTACCGCGCCGGGACGGCACCTACCAGGAATCGAAATATGTTCTGAGCAATCTGATCACGATTTTGCAAGGGTCCAACACTCTCAAAATTCGATGCTGACGTCCAAAATATTCACATTTTATTCTTTGTGCAGGGCCGGAGCTACATGAGAAAGGGCGTCGGTCGTTGGAGAGAAATTGTGAACGACCGGGATCGAGAGAATAAGAGAAAATAAAGAGTGACTATTTAAAGGGTGAGGGAAGAGGTAGAAATGGAAAGGTAAAAATACCGAGAATTAGTGTAAGTACGGGAAGAAAGGCAAAAGGGAAATACGCGAATATTAGAGGAAATGGGAATGAACGGAAATATGCAGTGAGAGAGTGCATATTATAGCAAGGACTGAGATGTGTTATAGGAAAGTACAAATAACGAGAGCCAAATCTATGAAATAGGTTGTTAAAAAGTTGTTAGTAAGAAAATGAAGATGAGAAGTCAAGGATATGAGAGATAAACGTCGGGAGGTACACAAAATTGACACGAAACCGAGAAGACGAAGATGTATGGGAATGGAATGGGAGAATGAAGAGATGTGAAGAGTTTAGTGGTTATGAAAGAAGTGGTAAGCGCAGAGATTATAGAGTTGGATACAACTAGTGGTAGTGAAGTAGGGTGACGAAGGGATCAAGTATTGGAGGTAGCTATCGGAGGAGAGAGAGAGAGAGAGAGAAAGAGAGAGAGAGAGAAAGAGAGAGAGAGAGAGAGAGAGAGAGAGAGAAAGAAAGAAAGAAAGAAAGAAAGAAAGAAGAAAGAGAGAAAGAGAAAGAAGAGAGAAAAAGAGAGAAAGAGAGAAAGAAAGGAAAGAAGAAGAGAGAGAGAGAAAGAGAGAGAAAGAGAGAGAGAGAAAGAGAGAAAGAAGAGAGAGAAAGGAAGAGAGAAAGAAAGAGAGAAAGAGAAAGAGAGAGAAGAGGAGAGAGAGAGAAGAAGAGAAAGAGTAAGAGAGAGAGAAAGAGAGAAAGAGAGAAAGAGAGAGAGAAAGAGAGAAAGAGAGAAAGAGAGAGAGAGAGAAAGAGAGAAAGAGAGAGAGAGAGACAGCAAGAATCAAAGGGAAAGGGATGTGCTCCTAGAGAATTGGAAGGAAGGAAGGTCGGGAAGCAAGGAAGGTCCTGTGAGGGTTGCCCGTGCATCGAACATACCTGCGGTGACGTGCCGCCTGTATCGGTCGACCGAGCTGCGGAATGTTTCATTTTGACGCACCGTCTTGTTGGGCGGGTCCAGCGCCCCCCCCACCTTCGCAGGCAATACCCTTGGGCTTGGTTCAGCGGCTTTTAAGCCCAGACCCTGCCCCTTGGCCGACCTTCCCACAAATTGCTGCCCGAGACGAGTTTCATTAGAACGTTGAGGGCTTTGATTCATGTTCTCCATTTATTCAGCACACAGTGTTATTACAAAATATAAAATATCCACTTCTCTGGACAGATAAATTGCAAAAATTGATTGTTGACATTTTTTAACTATTTAATACGTTTTAAAATTTTATTACAAATACTTGACTCAATTCAATACGCAAAGTTTATTATTAGATTGAATTTGCAAATTTATCTTTTATGTTAAGTTGAAGAAAATATATTAATTTACTAAACTTACACTGATATTCATTTCGTAACAGGTTAAATGGAATAATTCATTTTCCATAATTTTGAATTGATTCAATGGCGTATACATAAAGAGAGTTGCGACAAAACCATTCAAATATCTTTTCAGCACACGTTATTTCTTCTTTATTGACGAATTATATTCCTACAGAAACACTCCAGAAAATCCTATTCCACCGTCAGTACAAACCTTTCAAAAGTAATGTTTATGACGCGGCCATATTTTCAAAAATTAAGAATAGAACACTGGGACATTATTTCTCAGCTTAGACGTGCTAATAGAAAGCGGAGCACGCGTGGAAATAAATCTCGAGCGGTTTGTGTACGTGAGGCTTAAAGGTATAAATAAAGGGATGACAAGGGACGCATGTGTTGGTGCGTCACGTGGTGAGGGGGCGGTGGCAAAGGGGTGGGGGTGGGGAGGAGGGAGCGCCTAAAAATGGACGAGGCGCCTGCGGCAGAGGGTGCGTAGGGCACGTACGCACCCGGCCGTCACGTGGACGCAGTGCGTGGCAGATGCTTCGCCGTCCGGACGGATTCCCTTGCCGGGCCTCTTCCCATGGTCAAAGTCACGGGAAGGGTGCGAGGCAGATGCAGAGCCTCGCATCCGCATATGTAAATTGGGAACCAGAAGAAAAATAGAGTTTATTCCATTTGTAAATTGGGGACCAGAAAAAAAGTAAGTGTTTAACCCGTATGTAAATTGGGGACCAGAAGGAAAATAAGAGTTTAACCCGTATGTAATTTGCGGACCGGAAGGAAAATAAGTTTAAATTGGGGACCGGAAGAAAAATAAGATTTTAATCCGTATGTAAATTGGGGACCAGAAGGAAAATAAGATTTTAACTCTATGTAATTTGGGAACCGACTCAGACAAGGGCATACGGAAATTAGGGGCCAATTCCCTCATCCCTGTCATGGTAAAAGGGGAAGGTGGCTTTATTTTCGAAGAAAATTTTCATAACCATTTTTTTTAAATTGCAACTCCTTTCCAAAGTTTCCAGACTTATTTCCTTTGAAATATGGTTTGATTGAATTTGGTTTTCATTCAATTGAATCATTCGTCGATTGAATAAATTCTGCTTATATTGCCATTTTTATTTTCTTCCTTTTCCTCGGCTAGTATTCTATAAAGCTGAACATGAAATTTGAACACTCTTCTAGTGCTTTCTTTATTTTTCGTTTATATATAGGAGCGAATCTTAAATATTTTCAATAAGGAACAAGGAAAAGCTGGTAAGCAGCCCTCTTAACACGCTTACCTGGTTAATCAGTCTTTTTTCTTACCTGAGTTTGTTTTGTCTCATTATACATATAAAATTAAAAAGGAAGTTTCGTGAGAAAAGATGAAGGGATTATTTTGTCCCAAATATACATATGGCCTCCAACACAGATGAGTAGATGCCCACGCAGTTCGGGGCAGCCACCCTATTGATCGTTAATCCTAAGGCTCGAGTCTTCACGGATCGAAACTAGCTACATTGCTGGTTCAAATTCAACCACCGTCTTGAGAAGAATTGTAGCGGTCGGTTGATTTAATCGGTAGATTTTCGTGGTTTCTTTGATATATTCTAGGAAAATATCAGAGCAACAGCCTAACAAATATTCGCCGAGTGCAATATTTCCTTCCTGATTCTTGTCTATTCCTACCCCGTTACACACACACACACACACACACACACACACACACACACACACACAAACACTTACTTGCACTACACTACCACGCATGTCGGCAGTCCAATCAGCACTTTGCACCTTGTCTCGGCTTGCGCTATGTCCCTCTGGGAGAAGTAGCTGGAGAGGGGCAAACACGCCTAGGCAATATGGAAATCGGTGCCGATCTTTCGCCCCCCCCCTTCAAGGGGAAATAAATACCTCATCCACTCGTGATATAATATTCACTACATTTGCAGGGCTGCATATTCTGCCAATTTCTTGTTCAGACGAAAACGGCCATTTACGACTCAATATTTCAAGGACTCACTACCGCTGTTGCGTATGATACGGTTTGCCAAAAATCGAACTTTCAAGGTGTCATCTCGGTAGCAAATGAACTTTAATTATTCGTGTGAGCTGACCTATTCAACATAGACATATTTCACTGTCATTATTCATGCCATTATCTTTTGTACGTGTAGGTTGCTTCTCTAATTATTAATACCTCCACCAGTTTCATTTCTTCCTTATCTGAATTTTCTACATTTAACTAAAATTTTTGGAGATAGTCCTTCATTCAGAAAATGCATTACATTTTAAGGCTTGTACGGACTTTGAAGATGACAATTTGTGGCAATGCACATGTGATTGGAAATCTCATATCAATATAATGTGACATAGTTCTAGTTTTTGGAAGGTACACAAGGAAATATCATTAACTGTGTCAAAACGTGAGATTGTCAAGCGTAAGTTCACAATGAGGTATCTTACCAATCAACGTAATCTACTAAAAGTTTGTATTATTGTATAGTACTATTTTCTCACTTTGTACTATCCTCTCATACTGTATTAATTATATATCATTCGCATTGTATTATTTTCTCATATTCCGTTATCACATTCTTCATCCAAACTAAATATACTGGCTCAATTCTCCCTAGTTTTCTGCATGTGTATGTTCATCTGCGGTATTATAGGATAAAAGAAATCAAACAAATCAGAGAAACTTGCACAATTCCTTTCGTCAGTAAATTAATTTTTCTCACCAGTCAGCAACCCGTCTCCTTAATTCTACGTCCGTTCACAACTCTTCGAAAGAATCGATATCTCGACTCGAATCCAGTCAAGGAAGTCCTCCAAACTGCGCCAGACGTTTCTGATTCTTAGAGTCGCAACTGACATCTCCAACTTTTCAAATCAACGGCTGACGGCCACAACGCTAACACAGAGCTGTGGAGGGAAAAATTGCGCCTCTCGCTCGGAGCGACAGTGACGAAGAGGCGAGTTTGATGGCGACGAAGGAAGCAATACGGGAAGTATTGACGCGCCGGACGTCAGCAGTTTCGAAGGAGGCGGCGAGAGGGGGAGGAGGGGCGGAAGGTGGGGGAGGGGGACGGGTTGAGGGATCGCGAAGGGCTGCGAAGAACCGAGAGTGGCCGTGACAGGGGCGGGAATAGCCGCAGCGACGCCCAGAACGCGATTCTTACTTTTGCTTATAGTTGCTGCAAACCAGAATTTCCTCTAAAGGAAGTTTTTAATGGATAGGTTATGGTGACCTTGTTTTATTTAATTGTCAATAAAATTCCTTATATGCTATTCATGTTTTAGTGTGGCGGGGATCGCAATACGTGGTTAGGTTACTGGTCCTTCACCATTTTAGTTGAGTCAAGACAACAATTGATGTCACTGACTAACACCTCTGACCGGACATACTGTTTTTGAGACCCAACGGTGGTAGGATATTTTACAATAGCTAGAGAGCTAGGTAGAATTTAGCCGCTGCCTGGAAAAAATATCTAGTGAACAGCTGCTCTGATCTGCAGTTTTTCTTGGTTTCTCCGATCAACATCAGACAAATGCTGAAGCAGTACCCTAAAAAAAGAGTCACGGACCGCGCGCGATTTTTCCTTCCTCTTCCTTGTTCTACCCTAGCCCCTTAATTTCACACACTTACATGCACGTCAATACCACACATGCCAGGGCACTAGTCGGGAGCATAGAGCTTTTCCAGACTGAATCAGTGCCCCGCTGGAGGGAGATTCCTGATTGGGGTTAACCCCGGCGGCTGAGCCCGCAAGCTAAAGACCGTCATCGGATCTTGCCATCCAGCGGACGAAGATCACCGCCATCTCTCGGGATGAAAATGGACTACATTTACGGGAATAATGACCATAGCAGTTGGCACTCCCTAAAATACTAATCAATCAATATATTCCGAACTAGTCTCTCAATTTTCAGCATGGGATCGATCCCGGCTGAGGTGCCAGGTTTCTCGGAGGCCGGAAAATTCACAGAGCCCACGCCGTACTTGCGGTGTGTAAATGAATCCTGGAATGAGGCAATATTAAATCATCCGACACACGTATCCGGGGAATGTTTCAAGTAATGATAAAATAATTACCGAGATCGTTGTTGTGACGTTTCTTGGCGGCTAAAATAAAGATCATAATATTTAGCGGCCACGATTGAAGTCCATTAGGTGTCGAATTGAAAATTCCTAGGAACTTCGTCCACATAGCAAATAGTTTAAGAATTACCCTCAAAGTGCTCGCGCATTACAAACAAACATTTCAGAGTTGAGCAACCGGCGTTTGTTGTTCAATATATACAGGAGTTGAGAGTCGATGTTAGGACCTTTTTCGAGTTTTCTGGATTTGGTACTTAAAGCACCATTGAGGCACATTCACTGTTTAAACATAACAAGGATCGTTCACTGTTTGAAGAAGGAGCACCATATTTTGTATATAAAATAGTTCCTCGCAATTATGATTTCACTTTTACATATTCATTTCTTAATCAATTAAACTATGTATGGTTCCATCCACAGAGACTCAGTGAGATATATCCCGAAATTTAGGGTTGAAGCATCCGTTACTCAACTCTGAAATGAGTACGGAATTTTTATTGTTTTTTAAATAACACGAGATCAACATTACAAATCTTCAAAGGGATACGACATACGTTAATTGATTCCTTCAAAAAATGTTTTATGTTTGGGGATAAATTGTTTGAAAACAAATTAATGTGTAAATATGTATTTGTATTAAAAAAAGAAATTAAATATTTCAAAAACATGAATAAATGTAGGGTGTATTTGGTGGAAGGATTGCAATAGTGTAATTCCATTCCAAGCAAATGTTCTCATACATGAAGCACTAGCTATGTCTTAAGAGTAGCGTTTGATCATTTGCAAGGCTGTATATTTTGAGAAGAAACATAATGAACAAATACATAAGTTCACGAGGTGACCGTCAGTCTAAGGCAGGCATATTCAAGAGATGGAGTCTGCTGTCGGTCGCGGTATCCTATAGACAACGCGGGCGGTTGACAGTAGAATCTCACTGACAAAACCAAATCGAGCGTGATATTTGTGTCTCTGTTGTCTTTCCACAGAACTGGTGACAGAAAACTGGGGCCGTGGGAGACAAGCCAGGTGGTAAATAATAAAAACTGGGAAGTCTGTCTTTCATGGAGATTGAAAAGAAAAACTCTAAAAATTTAAATGATTGCTAGTGCCCTGCAGCATAACAATGCTTTCCGAATACCTCAAAAGATTCGTACACATTACAACCGTCATCTACATATCAAGAATATAAACAAGTATCTGTTACATAATGCTACACGTGAATATGAAATATTTAGTATTGGCCAGCTTCTTCCCTAGAGCATTGCTGTGTTTTCAGTCAGCTGTGACAAGAGACAGTAATAAACAATCAAATATTTGCATTTTCAGTCAAACTCTAATCTCTTCAATTCTTCTTGGACTTTTCCCAAGTTCCTTTAAATCGCACAACAATCTTGACACCTATCACATGTCTGGCAGCTGCATAGTTTTCTTTGAATTTCTGCACGCTTTGAAAATAAGTAATAATGATAACATAATTTGTTATCATATATAATCTAACTATTCAATAATTTTTGAAAATAAAAACAAAAATTTGAAGTGGTGTGGCAGAGAAAATGAGGAATACGCGAAACCATAAAGAAATGATAGGGAAAGAGACGGAGGAAACCGTGAGGGAGATTGAAAGGACAGAATGATAAATGAGTTTGTGAAGGAGGGAGAAAAGGAGATATTGTTTGACATGGTGACTGCCGATGATGATAATAATAATAATGATTATTATTAATATACCAGTAATAATATAATAAATATTGATACCATAAAATAATAATAAATAATAACAATAAGTAATACAAAATAAAAATAATTAATAATTTCAAAAATAATAATTAATGTTCTGACGGCTATTTATTACATTATTATTACATTATTGTTACTATTATTATTATTATTAATATTATTATTACTATTACTATTATTATTATTATTATTATTATTATTATAATAATTATTATTATTATTATTATTATTATTATTATTATTATTATTATTATTATTACTCAGTGATCATTATATCAGGTCAGCAATTATTATTACATGATGAAGGGAGAGCAGAAAAGGACCAGTATGAGGACAGCGAATGAGAGGAGCAGCGGGAGGAGAAAGGGGCGGTACATCGCGCAGCGCCCTTCTGGGCCGCTAGAGCGGCCGCGGAAGGGAGCCGTGGAGAAGAGGGGGGGGCTGTTCGATCCCAGCCGTCGGCTGCAGGCGGTGGGCGAGCGGCGGAGGCGGCGGCCGCGCCCGTCGAGCTGTCAGCGCCGCCCGGCGCGCCCCGCCCCCTCCCACCCCTCCCACCCCCAGCACCCCCGCGCCCCGCCCCCTTCCTCGCCACTGCCCACAGCCTCCCCGGCCAGAAGTAGTCCCGAGGCTCAACACGCCTTCCGTTCAGACGCCCCGACCTCTGAGAGGAACTTTCACTCTCCCTTCCTTCTCCTCAAGTTATTAAAATTATTTATTAAACTAACAATGATGTGCGGTGTTCTTCACAATTCTTCACTATTATATTACGTTTTTTACAAAGATTTATTGGCTGACAATCGTGTTTAACGCACCAGTTCAATAAACAAATTCATGAGCAATAATATTTGCCACTACCATTTACTACATGCACGATTCCAAGGTAATTTTAATAAGTAATTTTATATTATTTACTGGTTAACTAACTACAAATGTGACTGAGTGGAGGGAGATGCTTTTAACTCAACCGTAAAGAATTCGTCTATCTATAATTCTCTGTTTCACAATTACAACCTAATGGCGTAGGTGTACGATTTTCTTCAAATGTCACACACACGAATATAACTGTTGATTGACATCATTAAAAACGATGTATGTAGAAAGATTTTTATTTAAGTCTATGTGAACAAACAGATCTTTCAGGTGTTTAGCTGAGAAGGACAAAACAACGAGTTACCGATTTAATACTCTTAAAAGTAAAATAAATCTGTCATGTCCGCAGTAATCAATACTAATTGTAATATTTAATAATAATAATAATAATAATAATAATAATAATAATAATAATAATAATAATAATAATAAAAGTAATAATAATAGTAATAATAGTAATAATAATAATAAATTTTAATAATGATCTATAAATACCGCACACATTTAAAAATACACTCGCATCTTAATCTACCTCACCTATTTCCATTTCCATTAACGTCCCCAATAAATGGCTGTTCCCAACCTCTTTTCACTTCTCCGCTCTCCCACGTGCCTTCCGACTTCACACTGATTTTACTTTCTCGCAGTGCTGCTACGTTGAATACCCCGTTAAAATAGAAACGCAAACACCTTTCCCCCTTGGGACAACAAACATCCAATAATGGACTGAAATGAACACTCGCGCAGCGTAGCGCGTAGCTCGGCCGCGCAGGGGATATCTGCCATTACGGCGCAGTGCGATGTGTATTTTCTCTTTCTATACCAGAACTTACAACCTTTGTCTTTTTCACAAGCAAACACTGGCGCTGTTTTACGAAGAAAGTTCCACAAACGGTTATTTGCGGTTTTTGTTTTCTTAACGCTTACATCCAGGCAGTGATTAAAGAACCGGTTACGTTTACACGCGTTTTACTCTCTATTGTAGTACCTGAAGGTGAATGATTACGTTTTATCTCATCTGACCGGGCACGCCTCGTCATAACATTACTAACTATTTCTTGACACTACACAACCAAGCGCCTAGATTTCTTATCGTGTCAATGAGAATTTGTTATTAGATCTTCTAGTTTCTTCATGAAAACTTGTTCACGTATTATCAGACCAAGGCAACTTAAGACTACCGTTTGATAAGATTTCGTTTATAAGATAAATTAAAAAATTGGAATTGGGATAAACAGAGATACTTGTTTATGAACGCCAACCTGTCATAAGAAATATAGCTCTTACTAACGTTCCCTTGCAGGAACTCTCGCATGTTAAACCCCACTCTCTTCCCTATTTTTTTCCATTTCCATATTAATCCTGTAATATATATTTTTCTTCGAGACGTTGTTTTCCTCCGTCACTTGTTCTATATGTCTCCTTGTAATTGACAACAAAAAATACACCCTTTCAATATAAACTATTCTTATTTTACGTTATTACCGAGCAGAGAGTTACACCCGTGTAATTCAATCGCGTAGAATATCAAGTAATTAGTTGAATTTCACATACAGTACTACAAGATCTGAACAGGTAGGGTAGAATCGAGAAGCGTCGAACCAGCAAAAATGTAATAGAAGAGGAGTAATGTAATAGTTCAAGGAGATCTCGTCCTGTAGATTGCGATGTGAGGAGCGTTTATTCGAGACCTTCGGCCTCATAATTTTAGATTTTATAGACCTAGAACACTTCGTTTACAATTATTTAACGTTATAGATTCAAAAGTAAAAATTCGGCAGAGTGTTGCGGGTTGCATTTGTCATGAATATTTAGATGCTAGTTTTAAACAAATTCTTTTTTATTTTTAAAGTCAATGTGCAATTGGTCACGTCTCTGTGAAATTCTCATTCTTTAAAGACCTCATTTATAAAGATTAGTTGCGTGTGAGAGCCGCAAAAGGTGTGTATAATACTGAAATAATACAGGAGGCGTTAAATTAATATTATACTGTACATGATTTTATATTCACTCTATCATATTTGTATTTCGAACCTGAATAAAATAGTACAAAAGCGACAAAAAGTTGTGTGCGCTGGTTATTGATAAAGTAATGGTTGGTGACAGGTGCCGAAATCAAGAAAAATCAAATGTATTTCAACAAAAAACACCACATTATATTTAAAAAAGGTTGCAAGTTCCCGGAATATAGTTATTGTACGGACTAGCAAAATAAAAGTTTTGGACAATTTATTTCTCTTATGCCAAATACTATCGTCTGACAATAATGCTTTCTAAATAAGACCTATAAAATATAACTAATAATTTTATGTGTTTATCATACGTAAATTCTTCACAAAAGCTTTAAAAGCACTTTTAACTCAATGATAAAATACTGTGGACATTTTAATTAAAACATGATTTTGCACTGATGCAACTCTCTTCGGAAATACGAAAAATTATATGTAATTTTTTTTACAGGGCAGTCTTTTTATTAAAATTATTTCCTTCAATAAATCAGTAAATTGCGCTTACCCGCTGGCTCCCAAACGAACATGCGTATTTTCGCTGTCAGACGCACAAGAACACCTTGTTCTGACGCAGCCTAACTAAGCACCTGGAACACGGTCCGTCGCGCGTGTATCCGGGCGAGCACCGGCAGCGTCAAAGGCGACCGAGATGGAGATGGAAACACGAGATGGATATGGAAACGGAGATGGAGGTGGTGACCGAGAAGGATGAGGAGATGGAAATCGAAACAGAGATGGAAGCCGAGATGGACGATGAAGACCGAGACAGATATGGAGCTGATGAACAAGGTGGATATGGTGATGGAAAAGAGAGAGAGAGAGAGAGAGAGAGAGAGAGAGAGAGAGAGAGAGAGAGAGAGAAAGGGAAACCGAGATGGAGATGGGGATGAAGACCGAGACAGATGGAGATGGAAATCAAGAGGGAAACGACTGATATGTGAGCGAGGATTTGTGTTGAGTGATTGAGGGGTTACAGAGCTTCAACTGCCATTGTCGTTGGCGCCTGAGGATGGGATGGGAAAAGGAAAATTGATGTTACGGGAAGGAAAGATCGCGCGCGGTCCATAGCCCGTTGTATGAAATGCTGTTCCGGCATTCACCTGGAAGAGATCAGGTAAACCATGAAGCACATTGTTCAGAGGAGTCGGTTTAGTTGTGGTAGTATGGAAGGCAGGTACACAATGGCTCTCAACAGAGGTGTGCCGTGGAATAAAGTGACTGTGCCGCGAAAATTACTGATTAGAGGAAATTCAATGAACTGACAAAACAGGCACATCATATGAACACGTAATTTATATTTGCGATACATTATTCTAACATTGTAAATTTTCAGCATGTATACAGTTGTCAAGGTCACCATGATCTTCTCAGGTATTCAAAAACTGAAATATTTTAATGGAAAAATTGCAGCAAATAATTGTTATGTACTTTCAAAAACAAGTATCATTTGTTAAATATAAAAAAGTTCCCTTCAAATATACTGCACTTCATTCTGAAGTACGCCTATGCGCCCCCCCCCACCCGATTGCTGTTATCCGGGTGCCGGATTGGGATTGCAATGCAACTGCACAACACACTGCAATGCGAATGACACGCTTGACTTAACATTGTATATCTTGGCTACAGTGTTACCAATTGACAGTAAATGTTTTAGTATGTTATTCATTAGCGTTGCTACTTTGAGTTCTGAGGAGTTGTCATACTAGAGACCAATTTAAACGTGCGGGATTGCCAGCAAGCGCGTTCGGAGTAGGTCGGGCGGTGCATTCGCGGGAGGTCGGCTTCAAAGCGCGCCGCCCGCCGCCCACTCGCCGCGTATTCCTGGCGCCTTTCGACCTCTGCAACACCCGCCGCACCGACTCTCCACCCTGCTCAAACACGAAAATGAGGCGCGGCAACGGGTGACGATGGGTGGATAGTGGTATTGGTGGTGGTAGTTGTGATGGCATCGAAGATGGTAGTGGCGGTGGCAATAGCGACAGCGAAGAGAGTGATATTGTTTAAATTGTTGTGGGTGGTGGTGCTGGTGCTAGTGGTAGTGGTAGTAGTAGTGGTGGTGGTGGTGGTGGTGGTGGTGGTTGTGGTGGTGGTGGTGGTGGTGGTGGTGGTTTTGATGGTGATGGTGATGGTGATGGTGCTCGTGGTAGTGGTGGTGGTGGTGGTGGTGGTGGTGGTGGTGGTGGTAGTGGTGCTCGTGGTAGTGGTAGTGGTGGTAGTGGTAGTGGTGGTGGTGGTGGTGGTGGTGGTGGTGGTGGTGGTGGTGGTGGTGGTGGTGGTAATAGTGGTGGTGGTAGTGGTGGTGGTGGTGGTGGCAGTGGGGGTGGTGTAGTAGAAGTAGTAATGACGGAGACTGTGGCGATGGTGGTGGTCGAGGCGGCTGGGGCGGCAGCAGCGGAGGCGGTGGTGGTGATGGTGGCGGTGATTGGGACGGTGGTGGTGGTGCTGTAAGCGGCGATAATATGGCGGCAGTGGAGTGGAGGCGGTAGTAGAGATGGTGGTAGGGACGGGGGAGGAGGTGTGGTGGTGCAGGTGAATCATGCCACGGCGGCTATGAAAAGCTGGTCTTAATTTGTACCCGTGCCCGGATTTACGATTGCGGTGACATTCTGTGACAGCCAACTCCGGCCTATGAAAATGTGTCGTTTAAAATGGTATTTTTAACCTGCCTATTTTAAATTCGTAGAGCTTTTATATTGTAGAATTAAATGAAGTTACGAGAGTGAAGACTTTAGTCACGTAAATATAATAATAATAATAATAATAATAATAATAATAATAATAATAATAATAACACTGAATATGACACTCTCATTAGCAACGTATTCTTAATTGAACAAGAAGAATGTGTGATGTAAAATGACAAAATAACGAAAAAGAGAGCAAAGTAGTAGCGAGAGCTATACTTCACACCCCATTACACTGAACGGTTGGGAGAATTTTTTACTTTATTAACATTTAAAATGGATTGATTTACATTTTTTACGACGGGATACGTATTTAACCTGCAGACTAGAAATTAAATTAACCTTTAGAAGAGTAGCAAGCAGTTATTTTGTTTCTCGAGCTTTTTATAAAACTGTCTAATAATTTAACTATTCAATATTTTGTAGCATCATTAATTTTCTTGAACATTAAACCCGCAAGTATTCACAACGTAATAGAAGAACCAGATTGAACGTTGTTTCTGCCTTACCGTTAGTACCCCCTTCGTGTTCAAAGTTCAGAAAAATAGTTGCAGCAGTCTTCTTATTTATCCGCTCGCTTTCACGCGGCATCGACCGGAGCTGAAGCCGCTAACGACCGGATCCCTCCCCGCACGTGGCCAGAGCGGGGCTTCGACCGGCGCGCGCCCTCCGCCTGCCGCCGTCCGCAAGCTGCGGTGCCGTGCCGGGCGCCGCCGCAGCGCGCACGCCGCAATTAAGGCGGCGCCTAAGCGCGCCCTGTCGCGGCTTTGAAGCGGGGACCTCCAGGGATGAGAGGACTGGGCGCCGCGCGTGTACGGAGAACGTGGCGGGGAGGGCGACAGCGGTGGATCAGGTGAGAACGGAAGAGTTAGAGAGCGGGGGAAGTTCAAAGAGACGAAAGGCGGCGGTGGCTTTGGATACAATGGGACTGGATGAGGTGGAGAGCGTGGCATATGCGTTGTGGGTGAGAGACGTGAACGGCATGGGTGTAGGGGAGAGTGACGTAGGTGGCAGTTCGGCAGGGGCGGCGTAGACGGTGAGATGGCGGGGGTGGCCAGAGCGGCGGATGGTGGGACGCTGGAGGCAAACGAGTCGACGGGGACAGAGGAAACTGGAGCGGCGTGGGCGGTAGGGGTGGAGAAAGCGGTGGAGGCTGAGATGACAACAGTGGCGGCAAGAGAAAAGGATGTAGATGACGGCAATGGAGGCAATGGGAGAGAGCGAGAGCAGGGGAAGTGACGGGGGTGGAGAAGGCAATAGAGTGGTGGGGATAGCGGAGGCAGTGGTAGCGGTGGAGGAGGGGGGGTCAGAGAAGGCAACAGGATGGTGGATATATTGGAGGCAGTGGGGCGGAGGAGGCGACCGTATGGAGAAGACAATAGGGTAGAGGGGATAGTGGAGGCAGTGGAAGCAGAGGAGGCGGCGGGGGTAGAGAAGGCAGCAGGGAGGTGAGGATAGTGGAGGCAATGGGGCGGAGAAGGCAACGGGCGGCAGGGGGTAAGGGCGGAGAAGGTTATGGGTTGCATGCAGGAAGTGGTCGGGGCAGAGCAGGTCGATGGGTCAGCGAGGACGACGGAGGCGGCCCGTGCCCTGCCGAGCGCTTGAGTCGAATGTCGCCCCCAAATCCTGTTAAAGCGCTCCTTTGTCCGGAGCCGCCGCAACCTCGCCTGCCTACTCATCCTATTTTCCTACCACTGCGCTCACTCAAGGAAATCGCCACCAATATAGCGAGCCTCATAACACTGATCAACCCTCTTTAATTTACAGAACAGACACTAGACATTTTATTTTGGAAGTAGCAGAATATATTGTTTCCCCAGCTGTTTTGGTAAAACATGTAGCAAATTACCCAAGCAATTAAACAGGTTCTCTATACACAAAATATATAAAATACAAAGATATGTTTCATAATAAATCAAACTTTTTATGTCATTTAAACACATTTGCTTTAAAAGTCTTGTTTTTGTTAGCACACAAATCACTTCATTTGACCCAGTTTTTTTGGTGTTTAAACCACAAAAAGTTCGTATTTTTTTATCTAACACGTGAAACAAGGACAGTGTAGAGTGATGGTCTATTCGACATTTTATTGTGATTTCATGTAGTAATCCATATTTCAATTTTATTACTTACGGCAATAAGTTTCGCATACATTGTTCCACTTCATAATGCTTGGAACAACAACCCAATGTTTCTTTTTCCGCGAAAATTTACTGCCCATGTATATGCTCGCTTCACAAGGGCTGTTCTGTTGTGCCAACAGAAGCTCGGAGAATTCCGAGGTCACGACCCACGATTGCCTTCCTACAAGAGGTACATCTTCCTCCCCCGCGTGCCTCCTCTCCCCTTCCCATCCTCCGCGCCGTCTCGTAGCTGCAGAACGGCCCCACTCTTCATACTTCATAGTTTACTCGGCAAACTCACCGCCGAAAGTTGAGACGGGTTTAAAGAAACCAACTTGACCGAAAGATAATGCAGTTAGCTGTTTCTCTTTCCAACTGGGGAGGAGGAGTGGGCGTCGAGGGGCAGGGTGGCGCGGGACGGGGTGGAAGGGCGGCGGAGGGAGCAAAGAAGGAGGCAAACAATATTTCGCTTTCGGAGCCAGCCAGAGCGGTAGGCGACGAAGAAAAACAAGCGTTGGAAAACGATCCCGAGACTCTTGGTTGCGGTGGCATCGATTGCGCCCACGACCCCGTTCGATCTACGCGTTAGCGACGCCACGCCGCCCCCACCGCTACCCAATCGTCCATCTACCCGCCCTCCGTCCCAGATTGATTGATTGACGAATCGTTTCCTTGCACTTTAGCTTCTTAGGTCTTTACTTCCGTAAATGTAGTCCTTTTCTCACACGGTTGGTAGCGTTGATCTTCTCCGCTGGATTGCGAGATACGACGCCCACCTACACGTAGACGTGTCGGGTATTCCCCAACTAGATACCTGGCACCAGCGGCACACCGTCCCAGCCGGGCCACGCACTAAGTTCTCGTCTGGTCTTCTGACATATGTGGTAGTGTAGTGCCTGTAAGTGTAAGTGTGTGTAAGGGAGAGGATGGGGCAAAAAAGAGGAAGAAAAGATTGCGAAAGGTTCACTGCTCGTTTGTCAAGGTACTGCTGCGGCATTCGCTTGGTATTTATCGGACAAACTGTGGAAAACTACCTATCAGAGCCACCGGCCTCTTCGAATTCTCTTCCTGTCAGAGGCTGAATTCGATCTAGAGCGTGGCGAAAACCGTTGAACAATTGGGACCCCAGGACCTTCCGGTCAGAGGCACTGCAGTGACGTTACATGAAGGTCTGAGCCACCTAAGCCGCTGCCGTCCCAGTGTCAGGCATTTTAACTTTTCCATTCCGACCATTTTCATATATTTTCATACGGTTGGTAGGAGGGGGAGAGCACGCGTGATGACTTTTTGACTTTTATCTTGCCCGTGAAATATGTAGCTGATTTGTAAGATAAGGCCACTTTTGTATTTCTCGCAAACTGAAAAACACGCAACACCACAGCACATATACTTACGCGTAATTTGAACACACAATAACCTCGGTTGAACAACCACGTAATACTCCAACACCTGGCTGGATATAATAGAAGGAAAGGGTATTCAATCCAGCAATCCTTCGAACCAGGCTCACTTCAGTGCCTCTGACAGGGAGGTCGTAGGCTCGAGTCCCGGTAGTGGCAGGGTTTTCGACTTATCTTGTCAGTTAGGTCGAATTCAGTCGTTGTCTGGAGGAGAATTCTAGCAGCCGGCTGCTCTGATTGGAAATTTTTCGTGGTTTCCCCGATCAACAGCAGGCGAATGCCGGAGCAGTACTGTAACAACCGGGTTACGGACTGCGCCCGATCTTCACTTCCTCTTCCTTGTATCCTCACCCCTTACACACACACACACACACACACACACACACACACTAATATCCACTACACTACCACACATGCAGGAAGACCGGTTGGGAGCTTAGATCTTGTCCCTAATGGGGTGGTGGGAAATATCTGGTTGGGAAAAACTCCGCTAGCCGACGGTCGGTCGGCGCCCGATCACGCCATTGAGCGAGGGAAGATTACCACCACCTTCCGAGGAAAAAGCATGCACTACACTTACGGAACTAACAACCTTAGCAGTTGACGCGCCCGAAATCACCGACAATAAATAAAACAATCTATCGATCCGAGACCGACACGATAAACCATAATTCCCGACCTCGGCCCTTTGGGTCGACAATTTAATATCACATTGTTTTTTATTAATACCCATCGCTGCATGTTGAATATACTTCATTACATGTTGACCCGCTCAGAAGGTAATGAAGGTAAACGCGCAGAACCTGTATTCACTTCAAATAGTTGCGTGTTGAACCCTCCGTTGTGTAGGAGCACTATAGCGGACACGGCCCGTCGCACCAACAGACGCCTCCCACTTTGTGAAACATAAACTAATGCTGTTGGAGTGGTTTGCACCGACGTTGTAGCACATTCAGCGTTGCCGGCTGGTCTCACCACTATCTGGGGGAGTTGGTAGTGTCTGTGTATTATGTTTACAAACTAGAAAAACTTTGTCAAGAGGCAGTTTTATACTCTTGTGTACCTACTTTATTGTTTGCTTAAATAATACGCTTTAATAACGATATTAATAAGGTATCAATTTTATTTTGTTTCTTTGACAATGTTTCCTGGATAAATTTCAGCCCTGATCCTCAAACAGTTGTTTTTTATTCAGTTTTTTTATATAATAATACGCACATATAAAGATTACAAAGCAGTAGATCAAAAAAATTCTAAAATCGAATTAAGTTTTTCCATTTGAAATGTAACTTTAGAAATATTATTTTACACAACGTTTTCTTAAATATTCGAAGTTTCAAGTGCATCGTTTAAAAATAGCCTATTTTTTATATTACTAACTCACATCACTAAAACCAAATAAATTGAGATAAATATTTATTATTAAGTTGTGACCACCTCATTTGAGAATAAGTGAATACGATTAGAAAATTGGACTGGTGAAGAACAAAAACACATCTTTCTAGGTAAATTTGACTGCTGCAACAACTCTTCCGTCGATAAGTTTCCATCTCTTAGTCCAAAAGAACGGGAGAGAATGTTAAAGAACGAAAAGACAAAATGTATTCTTTTCTTTCTTTTTAGAAAGGAAATCCACTTCGCAGCGCCAGTCGTTCCGCACCTGATGACAGCGGCTGATTGTGAATTCAGAGGGCGTCAGCTTCTATGGAGCACCAATCAGCGCTGGGCAAACGCGCTCTCTAATTGAACAGCCGAGAAGCGCGGGGCACCGGCAGCGCGCGCAGCGGGCCTCCGAAGAGGCTTCTTGTCTTCTTCGCCGGGAAGGAGATGGAGAGGGTTGAGGGAATCTAGGTGTTTGTGCGCTTATAATTCACACGTTCAAAAACTATGCCGTAAAATATTTCTTCACAACACTATGAATCATTTGGAGTTGGTGAGAAAAGCTAGAATTTGGAAAACTAATAAATTGGATTTTCAAAACCGTTTTCTTTATTCAATGTTTTTCATTTTCGAAGAAATCTATTTATCTTACACGTTCTTCCCTCTCTCACAGAAATGAGAACACACAAATTCTACATCTATGTTGACATGCATTCATTTTCTTTTCGTATCATCAAGTTTGATGTCTAACCGAGACATCCATTGAACCAAATCAACGATCTCTTATTTGTTTTTTATTTGGGCCAGAAAAACATTCTAGGCATATATATGAAGTGCTCCTAGAACGTATGGGGACACATAAATGAGAGTGATAATGAAGTGTTTAATAATTAAAATAGATTTTGTGACAATATTTTATTGTTTCAAGCCCGAAACGTGTCTTATTTTCATTCACGTAGTTTCAACTTTATATTTCATAGATAGGTAAGTAAAAATCACGAAAAACCTTCACAACAATTGTTGAAAATTGAGATCTAATCATGGCAAATAAACTGAAAAAGAAATATTTTTTAATATGATAAGCTAAGTATTCCTTAGAAAATGCGTTGATCAAACGGGACTGTAACAGCCTAGAACTTAATAAAAGAGTTGTGTTAATTAAGTATTCTGGAAACCACGTAACAGTGAATATTTCCGCGACAAATTCCATTTCCTCCCAACACAGCGCGCGCTCGGGCAGTAGGCGCGCAGCTGCACTAGAGGTTGGAGCGAGCAGCGGTGGGCCGGGGAGGGGTGCGGGCCCGGCCCATTGCGAAGTTAGCAGAAGGCATGCATTCAGATGGCCCCATCGGCGCCGTCGCGGCCCCAGCCAGGGCCCTGGCCCCAGCCCCAGCCCCCGCCCGCAACGCGCTCTCTCGCTCGCTCTCTAACGCTCTCGCCGGGCGGTTGCGGCGGCCGCCTCTAGGGAGAGCTCTCTACCATGAGAAGAGGCACAGGCGGCGAGAGAGGGTAGGTGGTAGGGTGGGTACATGGGTGGTTGGAGGGTATGAGGAGGAGAGGAAGGGAATAAAGAGGGGAATAATAGGAAACGAAGAAAGTAATAGAAGGAAGAGGTGGAAGGAATAGATGGACGTAAATGAGGAAGTGAATGGGGGGACAGGAAGGAAGGAAAGAAAGAGAATGAATAAGGAAGACAGAGGAAAAGACAGATGAAGGGAGGGAGGGTCGAAGAAAGGTCAGTGGTGAGAAAAGGAGAATGGTAAAGGAAGTAGAGAGAAGGGGAAGGAAGAACAAATGATATTAAAGAAGAAAAGGAAGTAGGAAGGAAAAGGTATGGGAAGAATGAAAGGACAGAAGGAAGGGAAAGGAGGGACGGGAAGGAAGAAGAGAAAGAATGAAGAAGTAAGAGAAAGGAAGAGACAAATGAAGGGAGGATGGATCGAAGGAAGGGCAGTGGTGAGAAAAGGAGAACGATAAAGGAAATAGAAGGGGAAGGAAGAACACGGCACATTAAAGAAGGGAAGGAAGTAGAGAAGAAAAGGTATGGAAGGAAGGGAAGGGAAGGGAAGGAGGGAGAAAGAGAGAGGGTGGGAGAAGAAGGAAGAGAATGTGATCCATCGCCTTTTCTCTAACGCTGCACTGTGGGACGGCGCAGGTGTCGCACTGCGCATGAAGCCACGGAATGGAGCAGAAGAGATCAATGGCATGTGGTGCCCACTTGTAAGAAAAGTCACGACGCTTTCCGATTTCTTCCTTTAATGAAAGTAGTTTTCTGATGTCGACTTTTGTGTCTGCATTAATTCCTTATGCAACTAAGCCAATAAGTGTTATCTAGTT
This sequence comes from Teleogryllus occipitalis, assembly GCA_011170035.1. Lineage (NCBI taxonomy): Eukaryota > Metazoa > Arthropoda > Insecta > Orthoptera > Gryllidae > Teleogryllus > Teleogryllus occipitalis. Next base: position 574,988 of record BLKR01000163.1, on the reverse strand, counting down.
GAGTCTGATGCCTCCAGGGGCAATTACTTTCATGTTGGTAATAGTAAATTGTGCTATGCAAGTTCATATTTAATAGACATTTTAAGAGAAAAAGGCTTAACTTATCTATTTTCAGAAAGAGGTATTTAAATAAAAAAGAACCAATAGAAGTTCTATTTTTAAACCAATTGTGTTTCAATACATTAGTAGTTTTAACTATTGTCATTAAATTGACAATAGTTATGGAAGGATCAATATAACAAACCATGGCCCAAGGATTCACGTTAAACTGAAAAGACAGTATAGTAATCTTCAGCGTTTCTACAAGGTCAGAGTTTTAAATCTCCCGAAAACATGTTTTTTCTCTAATTATTCCAAAATATTAAGATGGGGATACAATACAGGTACTCACTCATAAAAACGTTTAGGTACTTAACTTGTCTTCAAACATGTTTTGTCGTCATATTATTACAAGGTTCACATTCGTCAATGGGAAGAATCGAGTCGTTAAGATTAACGTATATGCTGGAAAAATAATCTAATAATTCATAGCGTCTCACCATTGTTTTTGCAGGGGTATCGAAACTATAAAAACACGTGTGTTTTATGAATTCTTAAATAATTTCGCAGAGGGAACTTGTTAAGAATTGTGCAAACCGATTTAACTTGTCAAGATGAATAGAATGATGTGCCATAAATCAACTAAAAGCTCATACTACTACTTAAAAAACTCAGGACCACGTTTTTAGAGAAATTACTATGCATCTTCTGGATGGATTCACAAAAAATAATCAGTTCCCCATCAGAAGGCAGATGGGTCGAATGGTCTCTCATTTGTCTTCATTGGTGGATCGAAGTGGTCTAACCACAAAGGGACGCAAGTCTCTATTATTTAAGAATTAATTATACGAATAATATTACGGCTTATGCCTTCCATCCACATTCACAGAATGGAAACATCATCATAGTGTGTGGTATTCAAAACCTTTCTTTTCACGTCAAAGTTAAATTGAAAGGTACTTCAGGAACTCTTGAACGCTGAAGTATGTAAGGGTCGTCTAAACTATAACTTGTTAAGAAAAAATATTGTTTTACGATATACGAAGATCATACCAGAAATGCTTATAACAAAATATATTATTTAAATTAAATGAGTTTGAGCGCAAGATGGAAGAAATAGTGTTCACATTGCCGTCAATTTGCGCGATCTTGAAGTTCCGTAAGTAATATAGTCACCAACAGATAAAACATATATATTTAAAAAGTAATTTATTAAAATAAAAAATGAATATTATTTGTAATGAATTTCCCTGCATATTTTTGCTACATGTCATAACAAGCAAAGCTGCTATCCAAACTAATATGAAAAAGGATGTCAAAACGACAAGTTTAGAGTCTTCTACATAAAAGGATCTGTACACGAAATTCACCGAAACTAACACACACGTTCAATCTTTTTCGCCCACCCGTCCCAGTACTGAATCTGCGCCGCGCCTTTAACGTGGGCCCTGTATGCCGACATTCTCTTTATTCAGCCACCCTGTTCACCTCTGCCGTCATACCGGCTGAAATGGCCCAGAACATCAACTGCTGCGCCTCTGAATGGGATCGCTTTTTACCTAACTTTTTCCACGACATGAAACGCTGTGAACCGTGCCTTTACCACCGGCACTATCTGCCCGCTTCCTTTTATTTCGCTGCTTTCTTCGCTCCACCTCCAGTCTTCGCCCCTGCTCTCGTATCCGCACTCTCTTAGTTCCGGAAATAATCATGAAATATAAAAACTAAAATGTAATAAATATTTAACTTACATAAAAAATGCAATTATTCATCGACGAAGATTTTAATGTAAATACATATTCCTTCTAAACTCGATAAAACGAGTGCTCTATCAAATTTTTCTCACATGAAACACAGTAAATTACGTCTTTCTCGCCTCGCGATCTGCCCATTTGCCTTTAATTTCTTTGGCTCTTTCACTCTTTTCTTTCACTTTCACTTCCACCTCCTGACCAAGTCCTCCCGCACCGTTTCCGTCCCGCCTCCACACTCTCTTTGCTCTGGAAGTTATCGAAAACATAAAAAAAAATTAATATTTAAACTACATAAAAAATTCAATTCTTGTTCAAAGTAATTGTACATTTCTACTCCTTTCCATGAAACGTTCAATCTAGCATTCCCACGGTGAATCACATCTTCATCACCTCGCAATCTGCCCGTTGATCCTGTATATCGTTACCTCCCTTACTTTCACTTCCATTTCCTGCCCAAGTCCACCAGCACCCTTGTCCCCACCCCACTTCCGCCTCATTTTTCTTCCGGAAATAATCATGAAAATTAAAAGGAAGACCGAATGTTTATTCATAAAATTCAATAAAATTTTAATTTCACTTACTCGTTTGAAGAAATTGCACATTTCTACCACACTCTGTGGAGAATTCAATTTCACTTTTTCGACCACACACCGCGTCTTTACCATCGGGTGAACCGCGTCTTTACCATCGGGCGCTATCTGCCCGCTTTCCCTTTATTCTATCATGCTCTTCACCAATTCCACCCTCAGCCCACCCCCCGCCCCTAGCTACATCCCTTCCTCCGCCCTCGCCGTCACTCCCAGCCCCAGCCTCCGCCCTGCCCCGCCCCACTCCCACCCCGTGTGCTCCCTTCCCCACTTCCACCCTGCTCCCGCCCCCGCTTCTACCCCCACTCCCGTCCTGTCCCCACTCCCGCCCCGCCCATACTCCCGACCCCTCTCCTGATCCAGCTCCTGACCCATCTCCCGACCCCGTTCCCGACCCCGTTCCCGACCCCGCTCCCGACCCCGCTCCCGACCCCGCTCCCGACCCCGCTCCCGACCCCGCTCCCGACCCCGCTCCCGACCCCGCTCCCGACCCCGCTCCCGACCCCGCTCCCGACCCCGCTCCCGACCCCGCTCCCGACCCCGCTCCCGACCCCGCTCCCGCCCCCGCTCCCGACCCCGCTCCCGACCCCGCTCCCGACCCCGCTCCCGACCCCGCTCCCGACCCCGCTCCCGACCCCGCTCCCGACCCCGCTCCCGACCCCACTATTTGCGCAAGTAGCCCACTCGGGCCCCGTGCCGCGCTGCGCCGTCGTTCTGCGCGTTCCTCCTTATGACTCGTTTCGCCGGCCCACGACGCGACGCGCTGCGACGCCCGCGGGTTTGTTTCACTTTTCTGCGAAGCGACTTATTCCGAAACGGCTCCGACGCGCGAGGGCCAAATCGTCGTCGTTTAGGCTTTGCGGATTCACTCGTCGGGAAAAACATTTGATCTTCGTAAAGCGAGCAGAATTTCAAGCGAAGCATTTTCTCGCGGAACGAAAACCTTCTAAGGAACGCGAATGTCAGATTTCAGGCTACAGATAGAAACACACTATAGTTTGTCAGAAAAAGTAATCATTAAAAGTAGGTATACTAATGGTTTATAAAATAATTGTGATAAAAATAATAATATACAGTCAGGTATAAATCAAATTCCAATAATTTCAAAAATTCTCATGTAATATTTCCGTACATTAAATCATTCCTAATGTATTTGTTAAGACCACTACCAAATGCGTCAAACGGCACATTATCTTCTCGTGAGACATGATAAAAAAGATCCCAAATTATCATGAAATGCCTTCAAGAAAGTTATTTACAAAGAATATCTACATACTGATTGAGATCACCTTATTAAATGAGCGAAGAGAGGTTGATGCTAGACTATATTATAATCCTTTTCATTGCTATTTTATATAATTTGTTGCAGATCATTGTTAATCTTACAAAATAATGTCATAAGTACATTCTTGCTTTGAAAGCAATTTCAATTAATTTTTCTTTATACGGTTAAAATACTACAGGAATATACATGGTAGGCAAACGCAATCTCCTTGACAGTGAGAGAATGTGACGCAAAATATCAATACACAAGACTTTGCGTAACAACCAGGGGTAAAAGTCAAATATAAAACGTATACCGTTATATCACATTTCCCACTACATGTTCATTGGCAAAAAATATCTTTCTTGACACACCCCGGAAGTTTGTACCATATATTCCGAGTCATTCTACATTTCATTGTTAAGCTTGCGTACTATACCTGGGATTTCGTTACGTGGCATCTAAGGGTAGTGTCTCCAAGATGGAATTCGGCACGACTTTTTGAGTCATTCTCAGCCCTGCCGAAAGATGTTGCATGATCGCTACCGTGTCAAACAGTGCTGCAGATAAAGCGACTCTAACGACAGGACTGAGAATGACTCAAAATGTCGTGCCGAATTCCATCTTGAAGACACTACCCTCAGCCGCCACGTTAGAAAATACCCTGGTATTGTCCAGGTACTTTCCGACGTGCTTCCCTACCGGGAGCGGTAGCTCAGTGCATCAACTGATGACACAGCAGCTTCTCTGACCGGGAGGTCCTAGGTTCGAGTCCTGACGGCGGCAGGATTTTCGAACTAGCTTTTCAGCTAGGTCGAATTCAGTCGCTGTCTGGAAGAGAATTCTAGCGGCCGGCTGTTCTGATCGGTAGTTTTCCGTGGTTTCTCCGATCAACACCAGGCGAATGCCGCAGCAGTACCCTAACAAACGGGCCACGGACCGCGCGCGATCTTTCCTTCCTCTTCCTTGTCCTATCCTCACATCTTGCACACTTACACTAACATGCACTACACTACCACATATTCCGGGAGACCGGTTGGGAGCTTAGAGCTGGGGCGGTGCCCCGCTGGTGGGAGATACCTGATTGGGGAAAACCCGCTAGCCGACGGTAAGTTGGCGCCGAATCTCGCCATCCAGCGGAGTAAGATCACCGGCATCTCCCGAGGAAAACAACATTATACTTACGGAACTAATGACCAAAGCTGTTTACGCTCCCGGAATCACTAACCAACCAACCAACGTGCTTCCCATAGTCGCCGCCAGCAACACGGGGCGCGTGTGGGCGTGCGAGTGAGTATGGATGTGACCGAGGGCGCAGACGCTCACTGCTCGCTCACCGCCGCCTCGTAAATCACGCGGGCGCCGCCCGGGCGCTAATTTTCAGCGGCGCTTGCAAATTTTGAGCGCGGGCGTCCGTGCGCTCGCGCGCTGTCGGGGGGGGGGGGGTCGAAAGGGCAGGGGGAAGCGGCGGAGCGGAAAGGGCATCGAGGCAGGGAGGGAGGTCACGGAGAGACGCGTTCGCGGCGGGCGGGAGGGAAAGAGGTGGGGAAAAGGACGGATGAGGGGGGGGGGACTGGGAGAAAGGTGTAAGGTGAGGTTGGAAACGAGGGTGGAGAAATTTGAAGTGGAATAGAGGTACGCTGCGTTGAGGTACAATGACTGGGCGAATAAGCACCTAGGTGGTTGAGCAACTGGCTGGTTGCGCGACGGGGGTAGTTGCACGTCGGGTAGTTTAGCGAGTGGTCGGGCGATGGGGGTAGTCGAACGACTGGGGTAGTTGGGCAACTAGGGTAGCTGGGCGACTGGGGTAGCTGGGCGACTGGGGTAGTTGGGCAACTGGGGTAGCTGGGCGACTGGGGTAGTTGGGCGACTGGGGTAGCTGGGCGACTGGTGTAGCTGGGCGACTGGGGTAGCTGGGCGACTGGGGTAGCTGGGCGACTAGGTTAGATGGACGACTGGGGTATTTGGGTAACTGGCGATTGGACGAGTAGTTGGTTAAGCGATGGTTAATGGACTGGGTGGTTGTTACGCTAGGGCGTAAAGAAGCTCGGAAATCTGAAGTCTAGTGGCCTTATTTATGAAGCAGTGGGGCATCTGAGTCGTTAGGCGACATTATTAGGCGTATGGCAGAGCGCCTGGATAGTTTTGCAGATATTCAGATTTGCGTTTAGGATTCAACACTGTGAGTCTGGACTAGTGTTGACGCGGGCGCTCGTGCGGACGGGCGGGCGAGCGAGCGGACTACCGAAGAGTCGACCGGTACAGTCGACCGACGAGTCGAACGGACGGTTAGTTCGCTTATCCTCAGGTCCCCCTGTTCGCGCGCGCAGCCGCGCCAGAGCGGACGCGGCGCAGGCTCGCGGCGAGCAGCTCTCTCGCGCGCGCGCTTGACAGATGACGCGCATTGTGCGTCCCCGCGCGCCCTCGCGCCGTAATTAACGCGCCAACTGCGCAGGAGGACTGCGAACGCGCGGGCGACTGCGGCCCAGCGGCAGAGCGCGCGCGACCAACGGAACAAGTCCTCCAACGATGGAGCGTTCACCGACTCTATTTACCACTGCTCATCAAATACCCTTCTTGAAACCGTTGTTTGAATTTTCGTCGAGGTCTTTCTTTTTTAATAAAATTAGGTAACGAAGAAATAAAACAGGTCATATTCGTCAACATGGTATTTTTATTCAGATAGCCGACTTTCAACATCGTCAGTCTCGCTGCTTTCGGCAAAAGTCGCTAGACTGTTGCCGACTTGTGACTGTGACCGACTTTTGCCGAAAGCAGCGAGACTGATGAGGACAGTAAAGCCGTCGAAAGCCGGCTATCTGAATAAAAATACTATGTTGACGAAGATGACCTTTATTTCTTTGCATAAGAACGTCAACAACACCGAATCGGAATTCCCACAATACTAAATTTATGTAGTTCTATATTGTATTTACAACACTGAAAGTTCTTTAGTATGACAAACCTGCAGCATATTTTCTTTTCTTGGCTTCGTATCAAATCGTGTGGTCAGCGTTGTTGATAAACGGATTACCAAATTAATGTAATGGAGAAATAATTAATATTTTTAAGGCAAAAGCCATGGTTGATCATCACGGAACAAATAAGATATTGAAGTTTTCCTTTATTTCATTCAAGACCAGAAAAATTAGCAATTTGATGATATTCAGTAATATTTAATACCACGAAGATTTCAAAAGCCATTTGTTTCTCATGTCACAGAAAAACATGATTATTTTATTGTTTGACTCGCATTACTAAACCAAAGAAAATGTGTCCCTTAATGGAAATTTTTGTATCAACTAAATCTTCTACAGCATGTAAAAACATGATCGGAACGACAAACCAAAGTAATAATAACTGTATGATTTAAATTACATGGTTATCTTGAGACCTAAAACTGCATCATCAGTATTTCCTATTTTTTCTCGTTCTACTGGGCTTACATAAAAAACTGGGCGTACAGAAAAAAATGTCGCCCACGTGGAACTTGAATTTCAGAGCGCTGCATTATCGCCTCTCCCTCCACTGCTGCCACCACTGCCACATTAATAAAACAAGCGAGCCACGCTCACGTGACCCGCAGTGCGGAAACGCTGGCCACCGCTAATTAACCGCCGCTTCGGAACAGAGTTTCCATAAACAGGACTTGAAACATTGAAATGCCAGCGGTCGCCACGCGCCAAAGAATAAGCGGCACGCAACAGATTGGTCGCAAAGGAGGGGCGACGGCAGTGGCGGTTGCAACAGTTGCGGTCGAACCTGACAGTGCATTCGCAGACACGTGTAAATTCGCGTGTAAATTCGCGTGTAAATTGGCTTTGGCGCCAGCGGCAAGAGATAACACGTGAATGAAATTAACTTATTTAATCGATTAATTACATTTTAATTAACGTAGAAATATTTTTTCAAACTGTAATTGCAAAAAAGGGATTATAATATTAAATTGTAACTTCCCACATAATGGTAGCCACGTTGTTTGAAATCTCAACGCATTAGCCTTGAATATGATGCCTTACGGCAAAACTTGAGTATAATAGAAGCCGTGACTCTGAACAACATCGACAAATGTGACTTTTTATATCATTGATTTACCAAAAAACACTCCTAATATTTGAATTTCTCTTTAAACTCTCTTGGTTGGACAAGTTAGCGATGTTACCCTTAGCAGTGTGCAGGACCGGACGAGTGCAGATATGCGTGCTTACTATTTAAATACAAGTCTGCAGATTTAAAATCAAATATTTTTGTCACTCCCTAATAAACTAGTATTACACAGTAATCATTCCGAAACTATACCGATATTTTACGACTTCCTTTCATAATCGTTTTTTCACAGCTTCAACAGTGCCCTACCAAACGGGCCACGGACCGCGCGCGATCTGTCCTTCCTCTTCCTTGTCCTATCGTCTCCCCTTACACACACACGCTTACACTAACATCCACTACACTACCACATATTCCGGGAGACCGGTCGGGAACTTAGAACTCTTCCCAGCTGGGGCGGTGCCCCATTGGTGGGAGAGTCCTGGTTAGGGGGAAACCCCACTAGCCGACGGAAGGTCAGCGCCGGACCTCGCCATTCAGCGGGGAAAGATCACCCCCATCTCCTGAGAAAAAACATGCACTACACTAACGGGATTAATGACCAAAGCTGTTGACGCGCCCGGAAACATGAAAAAAATCAATCAATCAATTATCACAGCTTCAAATCGATTTGTACATTAAGTAATTTATCGTACTGCTCAACTTTACCGTATTTCAAAGCTTGAAAATCAAATTTTGATGTTCTAAGTAGAAATACCTTAAACTGCATGCCGCTAATCGAAACTTCCCAAAGGAACTTCAAATTTGAGATTGTATGCTGGAATGCATGCATTAGTGATGTGAATTCAACGTAATCTTTGGCATGACAGGCATCCAATGGCATCCAGGCAGGAATGTCACTGAAAATACCTCTCGAATCGAGAGAACACAAGAGAACATCCTACGCAAGGGTAGATAGTCAGTCTGCATTATAGTACCGGGAATGGCGACAGTGATGTATCAATTTAAGTAATCAAACCGCGAGATTAAGGAAAAATAGTAGTTTGCAAGAGTTAGTTTGACATTATACATGAACTAAAAACAATCATCATAAAAATGGAATTAAATATAGAAATGTCATTAACTGTTTACGGATCTATCTTCCTCCCTTTAAAAATCTATCTTCCTTCAACCCAAGTAAATGAATAAAAATAGCAAATAAAAAATAAAAACGTTCAGGAAAAGAAAACGACTGTGATACCAAAGCAATTTTCGAAGTCTTAAAATTATCTCAATGTCACACAGAAATTATATTATTCCATTAAGCTTACAGGCAGGCATCTCTGAAAAAACAAATTTATGAAGAGTTCTTAACGACCATAAATTAAGATTTGAAAAGCAGGTTAACGGGGCTTGGTCAGAAAAATGTACACTAGTTGTTTGCCAACGTTTCGGAAACTTAGTGTAGTGAATTTTTCCTCGGGAAATGGCGGTGATCTTCCCGCGCTGGATGGTGAGATCCGGCACCGTCCTTCCTGTTGGCTAGTGCGGCTTTCCCCGACCAGGTCTTTCCCACCAGCGGTGCACCGCCCCAACCGGGCAATGTTTTACGCTACCGAACGGTTTCTCGACATGTGTGGTAGTATAATGCATGTAAGTGTAAGTGTGTGTAAGTAAGGGGTGAGGATAGGATAACGAAAGGAAAGGGAAGATCACGTGCGGTCCGTGCCCCGTTTGTTAGGGTACTGCTCCGGCATTCCTCTGTTATTGATCGGATAAACTACTGTAACCGATCAGAGCAGTCAGCCGCTAGAATTCTCCTCCAGACAACGACTGAATTCGACCTAGCTACCTACATAGTATCAAGAATTCTACCACCGCCGGGACTCGAAACAGGAATTCCCGCTCATAGGCACTGCAATGGCATCAGTTGATGCCTTGAGCCACCATTCCTGCTCTGTGCAAGAGGAATTACATACCAATGAAGGCAAAATGTCGCATGCGTAACTTCGTAGTAATATTTCCTACCTCAGGGACTCCACAAAAAGGAATCATCTCCGACATTCCCAAATGTCCTAGAATTTTGTATTATTCCGAGATATCCTGTTCGTTAATCACAAAACACTCCGCACCCTAAGCTCCAGAACCACAGAGTACATCAATGAGAAACGGAAAGTCACAAGAATTTCTAGAATGCCAACAGAAAGGTATTGCAACACTGCCAATGTTCGGCCGTGATAGCATTTCCAAGAACTGCGAGGGCTGCGCGCTGCAGCGATCGACAACAGCACTGAGGGATCAAACCGCGTGGTCCATCAACCCAACCCGTCCACCTAAGCTACCTGCCACAGGTTTCATACGAATTTAATAGCGAACGGTTGGTGGCCTTCTTCATAATGGATTTTACGTGGATAAAACAACAAAAATAATTACGTATGGAGTACAGAAAATAATCATATCAATCATATTTTAAGAAGTTTGACAATTGTTACGTTCTATATTTGTGACTATTTAGAAGAAAAATGTAATCAAATGAACTTTTATAAATCGTAAACATTTTAACCGCTGTCGGTTTTTTGAAGACTGAGAAAAGTTGTGTGTCTTCTAGATATACGGCTCCTGCGATGTTTGATTTTATATTTATATACGTGGCTCCTATGATGTTTTCTGATTTTCAGAAACCATTGTAAATATAAGCCGCAGGCGCACTTACGTAATAATAGGGAACTTATATGTTTTAATTGAAGTTAATGTATAAATGTCAATATTAAAAAATCAGTCATCCTCCCCAACAGATTACTGTAAATAACTGTCAAATTCATAAATCATTAAACACTATAATTCAACAAATTATAATCCCATTTTTCAACAGAAACTAAAATTCTACATTTCGCACAGTTGTTTTTAATATAAATAGTTCAAAACCTTGTGTTCCTTTATGTCAAATACAAATAATAAATTATAATTTCAAAACTTACTAAATTTGAAAGCATAGAGGATGTTTTGAAATTTGTACCAACATTAATATACAGACCACCCTGAAGACAATGTAATGTGTATCAATATGAGACACATGGTCCTCAAAGTCACACTCAAGTCGACCGCGGATTGAAAACGCGAGATACACGCGTGCTTTTTCTAACACACGTCAAACAGAAAATTAAATGAGGCGTGTGGGTCACCAGCACAAAATTATCGTGGAAACCGATTCAATAGACAAGCTGTATATTCAATAGATGAGGTATTCAATAGAAAAGGCATTCATTACTGGAGAGTCCCCTATTCAAAAATATTAGGGTAAACGCGTTTCCCTTCCCCCTCCCTCGGCTTGACACCCCCCCACACAGGCACGTCTCGCCTCTGCACAGAAGAGGCCTGTGCAAGCACAGCCCGTGCAGTGGCCGAGTTCCAATGCACCCACGCGGCGACGGCGCCATCGGCGGCGAGTCGCCACATTAAGGGATCAAACCGCGCGGTTGGTATTAATGAACCCGGTTAGTCTGCGGTGGGCGACCGCGCCGCAGCGTCTGGACGCGCGGATGGGCGGTGGCTCTTTGCGCGGGCGGGGCAAGGCGGGGCGGGGAAGGGATGTGTGGAGAGGGGCGGGGCGGGACGGGCCCGAGCGGGACAAGGCGAATCGGGGAGGGGAGGGGCGATGAATGGGGGTGGGGGGATGGAAGGGGCGGGGGGCAATGGATGGGGCGGGGGGCGATTGGGGGGCGGGGCGGGGGGGGGGGGCGTTGCGGGGCGGGGGACGTTGCGGGGCGGGGGGGGGCGTTGCGGGGAGGGGAGCGTTGTGGGGCGGGGGCGTTGCGGGGCGGGGGGCGTTGCGTGGCGGGGGGCGTTGCGGGGCGAGATGGGCGAGGCGGGGCAGCAGTGGCCCTTTGGGACCACGCTGCCGCATTGATTTCGCGGCTTCGGCGGGGCGACGCAAAGGCGCGGGCATGTTTGCACCAAGGCGCGTTTGCTATTGAAAGGCCCCTGCGTTGCGTCAAGCGACGAAATACCAAACTCGTGATGGCGAGGCGCTATTTTGGATATTTCGAATATATGGACAGCCATAGACGAGAATGCATTTAGTCGATATTTTTAAATTTAATCTGAAGACAATTAATAATTTTTTTAAACTTTCTAATCGTATATATAATGTATGGATTATATTGATTGTTTTCCAATATTAAAATTTCTAAAGACTGCCTTACACTCCCCATAACACAAAAATTGAAGGGTGTCCTTACAAGCAAATTTTTGATATTGAAAAAAATTCTGTTCTATGAAATTCACACAAAAATGAGTAGTTTTATAATATTTTGAATTTTAAATAAAACACTTTAATCTTACTCGCTTACACTAATCTTTGTTTGCAGTTTCAAGTGTTTGAGTTTTATTCGTTAAACCGTTAAATTGAAAATATATACATCGTGTATATATATATATATATATATATATATATATATATATATATATATATATATATATATATATATATATATACACACTTAACAACAATAATTTTTACAAAAATACAAATGTTTAAAATGCTTTACATTAGTATGAATGTATTAGTATGGATTATTAGTTCAAAGTAAGAATGCTTCATATTTTTCTCTCACAGACGAAGAGTAAGAAGAAGAAGAATAGAGAGAAAAACATACAGCCTCAATTATTGCAAAAGAGCAATTAAGAGTGAAAAGGAAAAGTGAGAAGGGCTATTATGCAAATAAATAAATGCATTGCAAAAAGAAAGATACTAAAAGTTTGTTTTGTTATGAAATGTGTCTCGTTCACTCACAATTAAATTTCACACAACTTCTTCATATTATGATCTTAATTCGGGCATCGTGAAGTAGGCAATATTGCAGTTTTGAATTATCGGTAGTATTTCTATTTCCTTATATATCATTTTATGCCAAATATCAATCTCTAAATGCAGTCAATGCCCCTCGAATTGGCCTATCTTTAGTTCAATGCATTACAGTTAATTCATGATGATGCCCAGCACGAAAAGTTTCTAGAACTATTCATTATATTCCTGAATTCAGGATTGTCTGTAACGTACACAATAATTTAGGGTTGGCCATTATACACGAGTTTCTAAACTGAGAAGATTTGTCTTTAAAAAATGAAAATGAATTAAAAACAGAATAGGCTTTGCCGTGATCACAACAGTAAAATTTGTAAAAGGGATGCGACCGCGGAAGGGTACGCTTTTATTGGTAAAACGGGTTGTTAGTGCTGTAGAAAGTGAATGGTCATTGGCTTATAAAAATTATGTTAATAAATACGCAATTTATATTTTTCTCGTTCATAACAAACTTTACATTTTATACTTATGTTAGAAGCTAGCATCTTACAATGTAATCGTGCAGTAGTGATTACGTCAGTTAGTAATTTTTTCATTAGTGAACTGGATATTGAAGAGTAAATCAGCAATTTTTGATTATTTTTGGACAAAAGTACTGTACTAACCAAACATGTACCAAGTGCGATTAGATTTTCTATTCTAGATTTCTAATTACGGTTCGCAGTTATTAGAGTTGCGAAGATTTGTACTGCACGTTTCATAAATGCAGTTACATGTTGTTTCAGTGAACAAACCCTCCTCTGCTCCGACTAATAATATTTCTCGACGAAGGGAATAGTCGCATTACACCATCATGCCAAATTTTTTTTTTATACAAAGTCTAGACTCTTCTTGTCAATTGCAAGTACACTATTACCGAAGAATCGTTTAATGTTTGCAAACATATACACGTTCATATACGTTGAAACTTCTAATGAGAACCTCCTTTCTATTTATTAAGTATTCAATGTAAGAGGCAGTTTTCTGAAACTGCTGTGCTTATTACTTTACCGTGGATCAACAAACGTACTTCTTAGCTACGCGTCTTTGAAGGTTGCGCCGCAAAGCCATGTATATCTCCCCTTTGTTCTGGAAGCGCCAGCAACACACCGTATGCACGCGATACACACGTAATCGTCTCGCAAACAGCCGTTCTAACAGATGAATTATGCGACCGAATATAATTCTGCCGGTCACTCATGTACTTTTCCTTCATGAGACAATTTAATCGTAGTCATTACCCCTCCAGTTGTTTTTTTTTTCAAGTTTTTGTACGAATTACTGAATTCATGTTTTTCAAGAGTCACCTGCTTCGCTGTATCATCCTCCCGTACCCGCTGCGGCTGCACACGGCACTTACCATTACAATTTTCTCTGAAGAGAAAACCGATATTTTAAATTTTGAGTAAGATTTTTCGTTTTCGCATATTTCCAAGAAAACTACCTGCTTCTCAGCACTTTCGTCCCGACCCCGCTGCATTAAGTCACGCTACTTAATAACCATGGCAATTTTCCTTCCAGCTCTTTCCAAGTTTGGCTACGATTTTTCGCTTCTGAGGATTTCCAAGAGCGCTACCTGCTTTGCTGCTTCCTCGTCTCGTCTCCGTTTTTCACTCTTAAAAGACGCAGACAATTTTTTCCCTCAGTTTTTCCAAGTTGTGGTACGATTTTCCGCTTCCGGTGATTTTCTCGAGAGCCACCTGCTCCGCTGCCCCCTCACCCATCCCAGATGCTGCGGTGTCGCGGGGTGTCCCTTGCATCACCCGCTGCCTCACACCCCGCCCCAGCCGCCCCCGGGCTATCCTGCCTGCGGCGGGCTACTCGCGGCTAATAGCCGATAAGTGTGGTATCATCCGCCTAATGGACGCCCCGCGTAATGTTGCGCTTTAATAAGCACGGGGGCGGGGAGGCGGAGAAAAACTGCCCTGCTAATGAGACGGCGTGGGGGTGGCTGGAGCTAATGAGGGCCTGGAATACCAACGGGCTCTCTTGAAAACAAGATACATGGCCAATGACGGTCATCGGGATATTTCACTAGCGTGGTGTTCTAGTGTATGCTCCGTGGAAACCTAGCGGAGCGATGGTACCACCATCTGCTTGGCGGAATGTCCGCGTAGATGCAAATATCAAGGGTTTTTTGGGCGGTTCCCATGGTTGCAAGGTTAGTTTCACTTAGGTTGGTTGGTTGGTTGGTTGTTAGTGATTCTGGGCACGTCGACTATCGAGGTCATTAGTCCCGTTAGTGTGGTGCATGTTTTTTTCATCGGGATCTTCTCCCGCTGGATGGTGAGATCCGGGGCCGACCTACCGTTGGCTAGCGGGATTCCCCCAACCAGATATCTTCCACTTCCCCAGCCAGGACAAGCTCTAAGCTCCCGAACAGTCTCCCGGAATATGTGGTAGTGTAGTGCATGCTAAATTAAGTGTCTGTAAAGCGTGAGGACAGGACAAGGAAGAGGAAGGAAAGGTTGCGCGCTGTCCGTGGCCCGTTTCTTAGGGTACTGCCCCGCCATTCGCCTGGTGTTGATCGGAGAAACCACGGAAAACTACCAATCAGAGCAGCCGGCCGCTAGAATTCTCCTCCAGTTAGCAACTCGGCCTAGCTTTTGACCTAACAAGCTAGGTTTCATCTATTTCTGCTTGATTGTGTGACATAAGAGTAGTTTAAACAAATTTTGTTTCATTCGTGTAAAGAAAACAGTGTCAAATATTTAAAGTTGCGCTAAATTTTGAAAACTGAAGTTCCATGTCATTTATTTGAGAGAAGCTAGGTCCGTATGCAAATTTAGCATTTCGCAAACGCATTGTTCAAATAGTAAAATATCATGTTGATACCCAAAGTGGAATGGCTGTGTATGAACTAAATGTAACATCACATAGGCGATACACTATGTCTAGATAAACTACCTTTGTAATAATACCTTGGCTATGCGTGTATTAACAAACACTAATATTTAGATTCATTCAGTTACCACTCTCATACGGTCAATTAAATTTCACATAAATTTACAAAATCCACAACTATGTCACTGAGCTCAACTACCGAAGTGTAATTATTAGGTCCTAAAAGATGTCATATTTTAGATTATCCTCAAAAGAACACGAATTGAGGGTCTCAAAAGACGGTTTGAAAACCTAGAAGGCACGGTTTTTTATATACAGTAAATACTTCACGAATGTTGCACGTTCTAATTTGGATCAGCTACGAATGGATTGAAACTACAAATTAAAAATTTTATTTACAGAATTTTTCCGAGTTTATAGATAAAAAAAATAAATACCTAACGGCGTACCTTACGAAATGGCCTTAAAAGTGGTACCACACTCGGGTGTATCACCTTTATGCCCCATACTCACTGTCCCTTGGCTATTCTGCTTGGAAAGACGAACAAAATCACTATGCTCATATTCAGATATTAAGTTGTAAAAGGAAAAACAATCAGATATAGTTTATTCTTATTATAGAATAGAGCAATTATCAATTATTGTATCTAGACTATCACAGAGGCATATTTGCAAAGCTATTTTAAGTCTTGATGTGTTTATTCAACTTGTATATGTCAATGAGTCAGATTCAGAGACCCACAAATTTTCCGAAGCATGTGAAAATATTGCATTATTTTAATTATCACTTCAATTAATACACATATTCGTTTGTCGACAACATATTAATCAGGAACAAACAAATGTATCTCACATCTATACAATGACCGTTTCTTGGAATAATGAGCAGTGTCATCAACGAAAAGTGTAAAGCTAATGCGGCTTCAGAGATAAACGTTCTTAGTATTAAGTTAGATGTAGAGATTTTCTATTGATGAACTTCAGTGTCGATAAAAAATAGATACAAATATTAATATCATGTAAAATTGTAATAATAATAATAATAATAATAATAATAATAGTAATAATAATAATAAAATTAAATTCATACATGCTTAGAAAGGTTTTATCACAAAATACTGAGCTCACTACCTAAATTTATATATTCCCCAAACACGTTCAATACATTCTCGTCTCCCTGACATTTATTCATATCACCCATGAATACGCCAGCGACGTTATCTATTACGAATTGAGATTTTATCTATTTCAATGTCAGTAAATAGCCAGTTTGTAAAGCTTTTCACACAATAATGCACCAAATATTAAAAGAGTTTATGTTTTTAAAACATCCCACCACCACACCTTTTTCAGCAGCAGGCTTGATGTTATAAATGAAAGCAAATGAATAACATCGATAATTCATATCGCAATGCAATCTCATTCAAGTAGATGTAGCTTGTGGAAGGGGTAGAAAATTTCAAAATTAGTCGGAAGTTTGTCGCGATCCGCAAAGTGGGCTGGTATTTTCCCGAAAATGCAATTATGTATACGTAAGTCTGATGTTGACAAACCAAAGTAGACTGCTCTAAAAACCTTTTCTACTCATATACAAGCCAGAATAAAAATACTTATGATCGGAAGGAAATCAGATACCAACTTTCTTTCCTTTCCATTGCAACATTACATGCGTCACTAGCTTTCCTCGTGAGTATTAAATAAAATGATAATACATTAAACAGGGTGAAGGTGTTGACGACACTAAACTCTTTTAAAAGTATTTTCATGTTTTGAAAATTTCTAAATATTTTGCATAAATGTAAATATTGCCTAAATGTAAATATTGCATAAATGTAAATATTTTGCTAAAATATTTGTGCATAAATGTTCTTTCAGTATCAGGCATTGAACTTACCAATAAATTGTATTGCATGATAATGTTATACTCCCGTTCAAAAATTCCCCGCACTTGATGCATTTGCATGTCTCCTTCATACTGG
Organism: Teleogryllus occipitalis; assembly: GCA_011170035.1. Taxonomy (NCBI): domain Eukaryota; kingdom Metazoa; phylum Arthropoda; class Insecta; order Orthoptera; family Gryllidae; genus Teleogryllus; species Teleogryllus occipitalis. Next base: position 557,652 of record BLKR01000163.1, on the reverse strand, counting down.
ACACCATGTTAACTACATATATATGAACTAATAATATTGCAATTTCAAAATTGGAATCGCATTAAAATTTAGTACAGCTACATTTTTATGCTTTTTTATAATGTACACAAAAAAGGTCATAAAAAATAACCTGTGAGCTGTAATAACCAGTGTTCTTCTCTAAACCTAATATAAGATCATTCTCAATTACTTCCGACAATTCAGTCAATCTACAAGTATATTAGACTCTTATCCGGATTTGCTTAACACTTACACATTTTTGTCCCCTGAATTTTTGAAAATTTTCTGATTAAAATTCCACAATCTGATTTGTGTTCACTTATACTATTGCAATTGCTCTATTAATCGTTCTGAGGCGTGTCTATATAAACATGAAAAGGCAACTGTTTTATATGTTTATGTGAATAAGGTGTCCGTAACGTTTAATAAGAATAAGTTGCTAGTCACATTCACCTGAAAATCGGTATATGCACGTTTGAGAACGTAAATATGACGAGTCTAATACGGATGATCTTTAGCACTACTCACAGTTCTGGTTTTCTTCATATTCACTTGAAGTTCTTCACATTTAATAAGTTCTAACATAAGTTTATTCCAAATTTGTAATTAAAATATGGATGAAACACTTCACTTCATATATATAATTAAAAAACCGCATCGCCAATTGCCATATCTATGCGCAGCAGAATTTGTCAATGTTGTGCATAGTACTTGTTGCGCATAGATTTGGCAATAATCAGTGTTGCCAACCTGTAGGAAGAAAATTATGGTACCGTGGAATGCAAATTGTCTCTGGGTACTGAGGTTTAATCAACGCCACCTACGTAGATCTATTTAGGTGGCGCTGGTTTAATTCTCCGTCTACCCACTAAACTCGCAGCGCTAAAACACGCAAAAACACGTTTTTGAAAGTTTCTGAGAATCTTCTGGGCGGATCCGAAAACAAATTGTCAATTCCCTACCAGGAGACCTATGTCTCGAGTGATGGAGGAAAAGTGGTCTAGCCGTGAGTGATGGACGCACGCACGAACGGACTCCCGCAGTTCCTCAAAATAATTTCCAGAGATCTAACAATATTTCATTAACAGCAATATTAATAACGAACTCATTTGGTAGAGGATCTCTTAAACTTTCGAATCATGATTTATTTAAGTAATCTCTCAAAAATATGTCACACATTGTTCTCAATTTTACCTTAATAATTAATATATAAATCTAACACATTTAATTATTTGTATTTGAAATTCCAATTTTGATTAATACTTTAAAAGAAATATACAATTAACTAGAAAATTTATTTGTTTTCACTTGTAATCCCATAGGCAATTCAATGAAAAATTCTAAACTTTCCACGAAATAAAACAAATTAGTGAAATAGCACAAATTTCACTTCGTGTTGTAAAAAGAAGGGCTTCTAAAATATTGAACATTATATAAGAGACTATCTTTTGTAGCTCTCTCTCTCACATTAATGTAATCTAAAAAGAAACTTTACACAGCACACACTCCCAGTGACAGGCAACAAATCGTAGAAACGCGGAAACCACGATATCCATGAAAGGCCGCAAAGATCCCCAGGAAAAAGGAAGGATCCCAGCGATGCGGAGCTGATGCGTCAGTTCCGTGACAATTTCGCCTTCTCTCTTCCCCGGAGGGTTCTCTTGCGTTGCCTGCCGCACCCTTGCCGGCGCCACCTCGCCCCTGCCCGTCCCTTCCCGTTTCGCCGCCACCACCAAGCTCCTCACCACGCACCCCGCCGCGCACCGCGCCGCGCACCGCGTCGCGCACCTCGCCGCGCACCTCGCCGCGCACCTCGCCGCGCACCACGCCGCGCACCACGCCGCGCACCACGCCGCGCACCACGCCGCGCACCACGCCGCGCACCACGCCGCGCACCACGCCGCGCACCACGCCGCGCACCACGCCGCACACCACGCCGCGCACCACGCTGCGCACCACGCCGCGCACCACGCCGCGCACCACGCCGCACACCACGCCGCACACCACGCCGCGCACCACGCCCCGAACCCCGCCATGCACCACGCACCCCGCCACGATTCCAGTCGATTTTCCTTCGCTCAATCGCCCCAACCAGCCGCTCGCTTCCCCAAACCCCTACACAACCTACACCCCAACCTACGCCTCTCGCCGTGTCACCCCACCAACTCGGCCTTTGCCACTTGTCCCAGTACATCTCTGACATCGTTGCTTTCTCGCACGTTGTCGCGTCCGCCCATGACTCCCTCCGCCGATACGGCCCCCATCCCGTTACCTCCACCACTGCTACCTCGCCCACAACCATCAGCGCTGCTACACTCCTATCACCTCCTCCGCCACCCCCTCCACCAACGCCAGACGCGACCACCGCACAGGACGCGCGACGTATTTCAAAGACAGGATAATTCGTCTCCGACAGCCTTCCGGCTCCACCCTTACGCAGGGGATTCCGTCCCCTCCGCCCTCCCCTTCCTCCCCACCGTCCCCTGCCCTCCAGCGCCCCGAACCACGCCCTGCCCTCCGACCGCCGCGCGTGCTATACCGAAGCCACCGGAAACGACCCCGCACTTCCGGGTGGCTCCGCCCCCGCCGCCGCCGCCGTCGCCGCCGCTGTCTCCTTCGCCGCCCTCGCTGCTGTCCGGGCCGGAGCCGGCCGTGACGTGAAAAGCGCTCTATTTTCCGGGGAGGTCGCCTGCGACAGTTTAATTTAGCCGTGTCGCGGGTCGCCCCCGCCACCCGCGCTCCCTCGCCGGCAGGCGACGTCATTGCCACGAGACACCTCTCCGCACTACACACGGCGCGCGGGTCGAATTCCAGTCAAACGCTCCTTCTTCCCCCGACAATTCCGATTTCCTCTTGAAGCGATCAATCCTCTCGCGACGCAATTGCCTCGGAGAACGCTCCCCCAGTCATTTGTGAACTCACAAACACTACCAACTGTACCAACCGAATAGTTTAAGAAAAGTTAAAGAGATTTCCCATAATTATCTTCAGTTAACTGGGTTTCTTACTTCTTCGAAGTACTAATTTTTGTAAAAGATTGGTCGAGCGAGGAAGTACGACCTGAAAAATATTGTCATTGAGCAAAATTTTCGAAGATTACCATGTAGCTTGTACACACTATATCAATAAAGTTTCAATTTTCTTAAAGATGTAATACATTGCAAGATACGTGTTTATAAAACAATTCAGAAATTTACTGATATCCTTTTAGTTTTTTTTCAAGTTGGAAATTTCTTAATAGCCTACGAACGTTTAGCAAATACAAAAGGACTTAATAAAAAGGAAAGCAAATTCGAACTCCATAAGTTTAGTTCCTTGTGGAACTAAATTTTGGATACCGAAATACAGTAATTAAGATTGAAAATATTTATTTTACTGGAGTTGAGTATAATTTTTTTACAGGAAAAAGTTACAGAAAAATGTAATAAACCATATAAAAGTAATAAACCAATAAAAAACAAAATTTAATAACAAAAAATGTGTTTTCTATGGATACCCATGTAATAATCTGAAATTCCATAAAAAGGGGATCAATGTTTTCAAGTTTTTACTTTGTGAACATTTTACTTCATAGCCCGATTATTCAATGACTGAAATAACTGATATGTTGAAGAATTTCCAGAATGGAATCTCGCCACATAACGAATGTGTGTGAAGCCATCAATCGTCCACAGTTTGTTGTTTTGTATTAATGGAACACCCTTATTTCAAATTACTTATTCCAAATTATTACAAAACTTCTTATTACAAAACTTATTTCAAATTACATCATGTCACAACAGGTTCTTTTCATATTCAAAAGAGGCATAGTTTATCATTTTTCAAATCAGGTTTTACCGCAACTTTAAAATTAAATCTAAAATCTCTAAAGACAATTTGCTTCACCTTGGGACACATGGAGATTCGATGCGTCTTAGTGCGAAGCTGTGAGGCACGTTCAGTAAGCTACAACATCGAATAACTCGCCGCTTCGCAGAGAACTCCGTTTTGTGTTTTGCACTCGATATAGACGACAAATAAAATTCAGAAACTCCTCTCATGAATAAAAGTTATTTCCAAAAAAAATATAAAATATAAATACGTACAAAAATTCTAAACAATCCAAACAAACTAGAAGAAAAAGTAAGTTTGTATTAAAAAAAATCACCGATTTAATAGGCATTAACCTTATTTAATTACGTACCTACGTATTCAAAAAATTTAAATCATTATTATTATTAGGTAGACAGTAAACAAATATGTGAATGAAACTGAGGTCGCACATATAGGTCGCAACAAATAATACAAGCTTCAGAATAATATAGGTAGACATTCGACTAACAGTAAAGACAATAGTAATGACGGGTAATAGCACCCTAGAAATATAATTACGTGAAAATAAATAAATCAAACCCGAGAGGCATTATAGTTCTAGAGGGTCACAAAAGACTGGAAATATTGGATGTGAGTTCCCCGAAACGATCGTTGGGTGCGAGAACACACATGTGCATCTCCCCTAGGCTTCATAACAGAGAAGGTCGCTACATTCGGGGAGCTGCCGCGTTGTAGACCTGCGGTTTGTCAAACAGCAGCAGGGGGCAGTGGGTGCTCAAGAACCAGGAGGCAGTGCGTGAGGGAGCGACAGGGTGAGGGGGAAGGAGGAGAGTTTCACATGGGAAAGGAATTTACTGTGAAGCTGGCAAAGCGTGTGGGTAATATTTAATGTCCATTGATTTTCCAATAAACACAGCTAGGCAGTGCTGCAAAGTAGTTTCCCTCCGTTGCTCTTTGTTGTGTAGGGGAGAGACACGTAGAGTAAACAGAGAGAAATGTGCTATTGTGGCTCTCGCCAGACCTGACACTTCGAAATTCGAACGTCTCCCCACTTCGAATGTGTACATTCATGTAATTTCTGAAAGGGCGTTTTTTTAAGGAGCAGGAAAATCAATGGCGTGTCTCAATATTGATACACACGACTCAAAGTCAAAGTCTTGATACAACGGGCTGCCTATTTCGCCAATGTTTTTTTTTCACATTTTTTCCACTTCCCATTATAAGACTGTTCAAATAAGTCTGTCAAATAAATAAACGGTTTTCTTCTCAACCGTTCTTGAGTGTATTAAAAACATTTAAAACAATGTTTAGAATTTTAGAATGCAATCTCAATTCAAGCTAATTTAACAATTCACTTCGTTATTACAAACATACAAAAAGCGAATATATAGTTTAAACTGAAACATAATGACAAATAAAGCTATTTGATAAATATGGATTAACTTCATAAAGCAATGTAGTAACTTTTTTCATCATAAAGAATTATTTTGCACTCTCTTGATAACATTACACGAGAGAAAATGCACACTGCATAAAACCACTGTGGCAAATTTTCTTCTCTTTTTACATTCTTTCAATTTCTCCTTGCCCGTTCCCTGCGTTCTCCGAAGCGCCCGCCAGCCCGTGTCGCTTCCAAGTAAATATTTTACGACAAGTGAATAGACGCACGACGAAATACGAGAATAAATGAAACTCGCTTTCAGGTCGCATAAAACCAGCGTCGCAATCGTGAGCCACAGAAATATTTCTCGACGGTCGTCTGCCGTCGCAACGGCTATGACGATGGCGACGGCAGACATGGAGATGGATATAGTTGCAAATGTGGAGCTCTGCCGCAGTTTATTTAGGCTCGTTTCACGCAAGGTTTTTTTTTCTTCACTGACGGAGCGTCATTTTGGTCGCAGCTCCGAGGATACCGTGGAGTCACCATGAAAGACACTAAGGGTACCAAAACGTCATTCTGACGAGATGCTGGTCGGGCTTGAACTCTGGGTTGCTGCTGGTATCCCGGAAGGTCATTGCTACGTGCCCATCATTTTGCACGAGAGTTCGTTATGAACCTGATTGAGATTAGAGGTCAAGGAATGATATTCCAATGACGCCATATCATATTGTTGTTAGATATAAATATGTTCTTTACTGAAGAGGCTACAACACAATTATATTTATGGGATGTGTCCAGTCACAGAATAAAGAAATTTCATGCTTGTATTTCGCCGAAGGGATTTGTACAAGATTTTATGCTAAAAAACGGCAGAAATGAGAAATGACTATATTTTTTAATATTTCGTTTATTATACATATATATATATATATATATATATATATATATATATATATATATATATGTCAAAACGCAAACACATTACAACAATATCACAAACACATTATCGTCTTGAGTCATTTGCCAGCTAACATGTGTTTCCAGAAAGGAATATCTTCCCTTCGAATAACATTCCAAAAGTATGTAAGCAAAAGAGAATAAGTTGCTTTTTACATACATTCATCATGAAGCTTAAAAAGAACGTGACTGTGTAATGTGCATCCCGTCGCCCCTAGATGTAAGTTGTGATAATGAGTCCCGTGCGTCATAGACACTTATGTGACCCGGGACTTAAACGCAGAATTTGGGACTTAAACGCGGAATTTGTAATGGGAGAGGAGATCGTGCAGAGGAGAGTAGAACCTTGGGTAAACAAAAACATACGTACACAAGTGAGACATGAACTGACGAAAGATATCCAATAAAATGAAATCAGCAGTTATCCAATAAACTGAGACTGTATTTACTTAAAGTTATTATGACGAGGTCATCCGTGGTGTAACCTTGCTCTTTGACTTTTTAATTTTTCGACAGGTTGTGGCACATTTTGTGTGTGTTGCAGTTTTTAATTTATTTCATTTATCTGAATATTATAACTTCCTATTCAAAATTCTTGCACTGTTTCATTTATGATTGTGGCAGTTCTAAGTCTGAAGATGTGCCTAATATGGTAGTGAAACGTAGTGTGTGGTAGTGTGACAAGTCAATACAGTTTACTTTTATGGAATAACTATTGTTTTGCTACCCATAAAAATTAAGGATATCTAGCATTAAGACCATAACATAGACAATCATTGCTACTGGAAACATTCCTGATAATTTTCAGACATGAAAACAAAGAAAGTGAGAAAGATTGAGAGCAGCAATGAGAGGCAGATAAAACGAGAATGCCGAGGAGACCAGTCGAGATTTTCCTTTGTCCGCCACTACTTGTACATGAATTAACCGGGAATGAAACCGGAGCATCAGCAGCAGAAGGTATATGCACTAGGCATCTATACATTGCGAGACACACTTCTTTCAGACCCTGACGATCGCCGTAATGACCTGATTTATCACCTACATTTTGACGCACTCATGCGCCCGTTCTCTGCAACTTAACCACAAAGTGTTAAAGTCAGGTCAAATGTTCTTTACAAAGCAAAAGGTCGCATGTAAATGTGTGTGTATGGAAGGGGTGATAATAGGACAAGCAAGAGGAAGGAAAGATCGCGCGCGGTTCTTTTGTCGATTATGAATAAACCACTCCGGCATTCACCTGGGAATGATCAGAGAAACCACGGAAAACTACCAATCAGGGCAGCCGGCTGGTAGAATTCTCCAGGCAGTAGTTGAATTCGACCTAGTTCTAGGTAGCGTCGAAAATCATCCCATCGACTGGACTCGAACCTCCCGTCCAAAATCACTGCAGTGATATTAGCTGATACCCAGAGGCACTTCAGCGGTCTGTGATCACCTCTCCTAGAAAGGTTTAGACAAAAAGTCCAACCCCTCCTCTCTCACTTACGCTAAAAAATAATCACAGCAGATCATCACATCAATCATTACAAGACGTATAATTAACATTTTCGAATATTCCCCTTCACACTTCATATCATTCCCTAGTACACTAATACCGGGAGCGATAGCTCAGTGCATCAACTGATGTCACTGCAGCGCCTCTGACCAGGAGGTCCTAGGTTTGAGTCCTGACGGTGGCAGGATTTTCGACCCGAGCTTTTCAGCTAGGTCGAATTCAGTCGCTGTCTGGAGGAGAATTCTAGCGGCCGGCTGCTCTGATCGGTAGTTTTTCGTGATTTCTCCGATCAACACCAGGCGAATGCCGGAGCGGTACTCTACCAAATGGGCCACGGACCGCGCGCGATCTTTCCTTCCTCTTCCTTGTCCTATTCTCTCCCCTTACACACACACACACACTTACACTAACACGCACTACACGACCTCATAATCCGGAAGACCGGTCGGGAGCTTAGAGCTGGTCCGGATTGGGGCGGTGACCAGCTGGTGGGAGAGTCCTGGTTAGGGGGGAACCCCACTAGCCGACAGTAGCCATCTAGCCATCTCGCCATCCAGCGGGGGAAGATCATCGCCATCTCCCGAGAGAGAGAGAGAGAGAGAGAGAGAGAGAACATGGACTACACTTATGGGACTAATGACCAAAGCAATAAAACCCTGTACACTAATAAGGGGTGCAGGCAGTCGCGACAGGCTCGCTAGAAAGAGCAGGAGGTTGGCGGTGTTTCGAAGCCGTCTCCTGCGCGAGGGAGAAAACGGGCGAGACAGCGTGACCTCCCGAATCCCAGCGCGTTCCGACGGGCTGCGACGGCAGGGGAAGGCTGCGACAGGCGACGCGACGGATGACAAAAGATACCGACGCCGTCGCGCTTTATGAAATACCCGCCTCCTCGCCTGATAGCGCGTGGCGCGGCCGCGGCCGCGTCGCGAATCTCCCCAGACGCTGCAGGTCTTCCCGTTCCGCGAACACGCCCTGCATTTTCGTTTTCTCCGCCTCTGATTCTTCCATATTATTTCTGCCTCAGCGGCTGAGATGGCTCAGGGCAACATCTGTTCCAACGGAAGCTTTTCTGACTGGGAAGACCTAGGGTTCGGTCCAAACGGTCGCCGATTTTCCATTCTTGCTACGTAGCTACGTCAAATACAACCAGTCTTGAGGAAAATTCTACTGGTCTCCTGCTCTGATCGGTAGTTGTCCACCGTTTGTTTTTTTATCATTTCCAGACAAACGCCTTTTACAATGATTAGAGATATTTCTTACGGAGTAATCCGTGAAATATAATGTTTCAGAAACGTAACAGTTTGATTCAGTTTCCTCAGATTAGTTTTATTTCAGATTCAATAAATTAATGATTATGTCGTTAAATATTATAGTAATACAAATCAGATCAAGTTAAAAATATATTTAATAATGTATATATAATAAGATCTTAGAAAAACAGAAAATTTGTGAAAAGATACTGGCGTATTTGCAGTATCCTAGTGATATGTTTAGTCTGTAAGTTTCCGGTACCTTAGGTACTTGAAATCGAGAAAGCATAAATATTATGACACTTTCATTGGCAGAAACACTCATACTACACATAAGATAATTGAAAATCTCTAGATCTAATTGAAACTTATACTTATCTTATAGTAACGGTGTTTCTTAGAACGAGATAGTGAGCACTTGCCGTCATTAAGAATGCTAATATAATTCGTGCTATTATTAGCTTTCTGCACACTGTAAATAACACAAGAAATAAAACTTTTAAAAGGAAGGATTTTTATGTATTGAATAAGGTTTTGTAAATTTATTTTTAAGTTTTATTAAAAAGTATAACTCCAACCGCCCTGGTGTCCGTCCGTCACGTACAGTTAGACTCCTCATCGTCTTCCAATCGAGACAAATCAGGTGCCAATCAACGCGTCTCGATCTTCTAGTGGTGAACTGATGATATATTGTATCTATTCAAAAGACTCTAAGAAATTTCTCCAAAAAAGTTCGCGATTTTAGCGCTGTGATCAATCGCTGGCGGCGCAAACCACGTGCTCTAGCGCCATCGCATCGGCCGACGACACAAGTGTCTGTGATAACCGCTGAATGTGACGCCAATGAAGCGGCCCAAGCCACCTAGGCGATGAACCACACAGGTTCTTAGAAATTGTATAGCCAGGATGGCGCTGACAGTACAGTATACGGTGCAGAGCTTGGATCGTTTGGAAGGAAAAGGTTGATCATAAGAGTCACCATCCCGTAGGTTAAATACCGTTTTATACAATATTTTTATTTGTGTGTACGATACTACTAACGGGATCCCATTTAGTAGGATAATTTTAACTTCAAAATTATATTATAATTACAATATATTAGAAAAAACGATATATTGTGGTACAGGATTTTGTACACATTTTTGAATGTACACATTTTCTTTAATATGTCGCCTGATAACACACTGGAAAAATGTACTCTTCAGAACAACTCTCCTGGGTTTAGGTTCTCTAACACCGTATTCAGAGGTGGATACTGGCCGCAGCCCCCATGAACAACGACATCCCCATTTATAGTATTTTTTATTACTTAATTTTAATCATTAATAAATTCGTTTTTACGTAATCAGCCAGAGGATGAAAGAAGTATACTATATGCTTAAAGTTCCTCTTTATTTATAACTTACATAGCAGACATTTTAAGCATTTTTTAAAAACAGTTTAAAGGGTTCACAACGCCACATTCAGTTTGTATAGAATATCGAGACAAAATCAATGTATTTGTGATAGGATGCGTAAAAGAATAAAACATGAAAAGAATCGTTAAACATTAAAAGTGTACATCAAATTTATCTTCCACCAAAACAGAATTGAACCTTTTTGTGGCATTTTTTCTAGACCAGTAACTCTTCTATGGATAAAAGGGAGACACAAACAACCGCGACTTCATTTCATCTGCAACGCGCACGGCGACGCGTGAACGCACCGAGCACACATCCGCGCACGAGCGGCTTCACACGCGTTCGCACGTTACCCCGACGCGAGCTCCGGAAAATAGCAGAAAACGCGTCGCTCCCGCTGTTCGGTGATTAAATAATAGCTTTTCATCCATGGAATGCATTTTATTATTTTCTATTCGTTGGAGTTAATAATAGTAATAATAATAATAATAATAATAATAATAATAATACTATTATTATTATTATTATTATTATCTCAGTCTATTCATTCTGTTCCTGAAAAAGAAATCGCGTCCGGAAGACTCAGAGACAGCTGAAGACCACGCATCAGATCATCCACTTCTGATGCAAGGAATTGGTAACATTTTATTGAACCCTTTCACACAGTTCATACACACATACAGTTATACTCTTGAAGTTCACAGTTCCTTCACAGTTCTTTACATACTTCAGTCTGTTACAGGTACAGTTATCCTACTGTGTTTCTTTATCCTATTACAGACTTCAAACTACTGACCTTAACATGAGCCTAATTAGCGATTTTTACATTGGAGTTTAGGGGCTCTTCAGCTACTGTAATGTATCTCAATTGTCCTCGCTTATCCTCGCCCTCCTCGTTGGGCAACCGTATGTAAGGTGTCTTTCAAACGGTTAACCTCTCTACGCTATCCTTGTCTGCGCTTTGAACAGCCATATATAATGAATCCCCTTTTTCCTTTTCTTTTTCGACTATCTAGTACCGTGGGTAAGCTGGTGGTCCTATACAGGAATCCAAACGATGTGAATGGATTGTGCGTGCTAGGGTAAATGACGACGAATATTTTTGATCGATAAAAACGAACCACATTTTGGTTCGATCGTTTATTAATATTTCCTAGCCTTCCCTCTTTTCATTGTATACGGCGACAATTCACAGTCTTTCCTTCTACACTAGTACATAGTGCCCTATAACATAAACATTCCAAACAAAAAAATAACACACAACAACGAAAATCACTCACACACAATGACACAAAACAATATAAAAATCCCATTCATACATCGAATGCGCATTCCCTACTTTTCTTTTGACCATTTCTTATTTTTAATTCTATTGACAAAACTTCATCTTCCATAATTCTCTTTAGTTATGGAATGCGTCTTCAAATGAATCATCTGCAAGGAATTCAGGCACACACACACACACATATATATACGCGTGTCACTTCCCTGTTTTGCGCCTCAGCTCTCGTAACAAGGATGTCTGGTGGCCGCCGTCCAATGCTCTTCGATGTGCGGTCGCCGTCTACTCCTGCTCGCGGTCGCCTTCGGAAACCACTTCTCGCAAACCGCTATTATTCGCATAAATGTTACCATTCAGCTGCCAGTCCGTCACCGACTAATAAAATTATATGCGTTCGCGGCGTACTGTTCGGCAAAACAGACAAAACGAAAAACAACTATTTTTCGCGTGTCGTCGAACACGTCACTTCTTGAAATTACTACTGCTCGCATCCATTTATATTGAAAATAATCGTCCAATCGTACTGATCCGGGTATCTATTCTTTTATATTCCATAACGAAAAGTTCGTCGCGTTGAATTTTCTTATACTAAAATAAAATACATCTCGTGGTTCGTAATCACATAAAGTCCTACTAAAAAAAATTCAAGTTACTCCCGAATTTTGTTCCTTTTCCTAGTATTTCAAAGTTCCAACACACATCACAACATTATTTTCTATTTAAATTCCTACACTTTTGAAAAACTTAACAACACACCAATTTCGCGCACACGAAGCGTTCCTCCCGGTATCCACGACACATCTGACTCCCATCGGAATTTTTTCTAGTAACTTACATTGTTACAGAAGATTTCTGTAACAAAATAATTGCTACTCGCTTGCTTTTTTCCTCTGTTGATTCCAAAAGACTTTCTTCGCTTCTTAACATGGCGTCATTTGTTTATCCTTTTTGGTTCATTGTAACTTCCAAATATTTTATCATTACTCTGCTTCCGAACATGCGACAAAGTTGACACTAATTTTGTCGTCTTCCCCGTATTTTAGTCTATTATTTCCCAATGTTTTAGCCGAATCGGTCCGTGCGTTTTGTCATAATTCTTAAAAAACCCTGTTTATAATCTTTATTTTATACTTTAACAATGGCCATATTCTGTTCATGTTATCAAAAAAATTTCAATTATATTTCAATTTATATCTGCTGAATGCGTTGACCGAATTTGATGCCGTTTGTTTTATTTCATTCTATAATTTCTGCTCTACCGGACGATTATGTTCAATTTTCCCCAAATTTCACGCGCTACAATTCCTTATTTTAATTTGGACTTACAAAAATGTTTTCTATCGGCACCGTTGCACTCCATATACAAGTTTATTCTTTGTCACTTTTTTGGCAATGTTGCATCTGGGGTTTTGATCTCGAAACGATGGATCATTACACTACTAAGGCAGTGGTTGTCAAACGTGGTGTAGGCAGTGACGCCACAAGATGCAACCTTCCAACACGTGTCAACAAGATGGTTCTTACAGTGAGATGGTCGCATAATTTCGCAGGAGCTCTCTAACAAATGTTTCCCAGAAAATACGTTAACATATAACTAGGCGCACGTTTGCGTATAATGTGTACAATGTGCAAATATGGATTTGAAGAATCTAAATTGCTCGTTCACATAACAAACACTACGTTAATTTCAAACTTATTTTTATACTAGCAGCCATTCCTAGCCTACGGTCGCCGAACGTCATTTATAACGATATCTTTAAATGTGCTTCCGTTACATGTGGTCTTTAATAAGATTAATGAATTTAACTCAAGGAAAACGTTTATTTTAGAAGATGCATGGCGCTATAAAAGCACGACACTAGACACTTGACTCGACCCACAACACTTGACTCAACGCGAAGATCGGTACTGGATGCCAAGCTCTGTCTACGAGTTCGAAACGTTGGAACACATAGTTTGGTTTCTTACGAATAGGCTCCATGTTGCATGTTTGTGCTCACTGTCCCATCCAACGCTCGAGAGCGCCGGGATGCGAAAATAAGCTATGTTTGCCCCTGGAATAATCTGCGCTCCGGAGCGAAGTGTTGTCGACCACTGTACTAATATCACTGAGGTTTACTCACCTAATACGTATGTGATAGAGATAACAATAATGGTGAGGTGAATGACGACGGAGAAATTAATAAATGAATGGCGGGGGAACGGGAGAATCCCCAGAAAAAATGCCAAGAACTGGCTTTGACCACCACTTTCACAGTGACTGTCCGGGCGGTGGAAATCTAACCAATTGAACCGTGGTCACGGCCGTAGAAATTGAACCCACTGAACGCAGGTCACAGTGGTGGAAATCGAACTCACTGAACCCAGGTCACAGCAGTGGAAATAGTATACACAAGCCGTAACACCACGAGTCCTCTCCTACTGCAGAATACATATTTGGAATGATGCGCTTCAGCTGATATCAGCAAACCGTGGGCTCGCCAAACATTCTCCCCTCGCCCTCCAGAGACTCCTGCAATATCGCGCTCCTTCTGATGTCGCAATCAATATATGTCGCCTGACTCTCGTACTAAGACACGGTGTTAGTAGTGCCCTCACTACGGTCTGAAGGTCATATGTGACTTAATGGAATGTTAATTTCGACTAGCTAACATAAAAAAAGGTGTGTGGCTACCACGCGCGTTAAAAATGAAATTTTACAGATAGGAATAGGAGATTTGTAGGGTAAATGATAAGGTTTGAATGGTAAAGAAATGTTTGAATGGTTCCTTTTACGATAGTTCCTTGAGCGCTAGATTAAAAAATCTACTTCTGGAGACTTCGAATGCCGATGGACTCCATTGGAAGGTCCGGACGGTTTCGGACGGCGTCGGGCGGTGGCGGGCGATGGCAGGCGGTGTCGGGCGGTGTCGGTGTCGGGCGGTGTCGGGACGGGTCGGACGGCGTCGGACGGCGTCGGACGGCGTCGGACGGCGTCGGACGGCGTCGGACGGCGTCGGACGGCGTCGGACGGCGTCGGACAGCGTCGGACGGCGTCGGACGGTGTCGGACGGCGTCGGACGGCGTCGGACGGCGTCGGACGGCGTCGGACGGCGTCGGACGGCGTCGGACGGCGTCGGACAAAGCGTCGGACAGCGTCGGACGGTCGACGGCGTCGGACGGCGTCGGACGGCGTCGGACGGCGTCGGACGGCGTCGGACGGCGTCGGACGGCGCCGGACGGTGGCGGGCGGTGGCGGGCGGTGGCGGGCGGTGGCGGGCGGTGGCGGGCGGTGGCGGGCGGTGGCGGGCGGTGTCGGACGGTGTCGGACGGGTCGGGGTCGGACGGTGTCGGACGGTGTCGGACGGTGTCGGACGGTGTCGGACGGTGTCGGACGGTGTCGGACGGTGTCGGACGGTGTCGGACGGTGTCGGACGGTGTCGGACGGTGTCGGACGGTGTCGGACGGTGTCGGACGGTGTCGGACGGTGTCGGACGGTGTCGGACGGTGTCGGAGTAGGACGGTGTGACAGCGTGGCAGTATGACGGCTACGACATGGCAGCACTTGAGGTGTTGGTGCACCGTGCGGCAGCCCGCTTAGGCTCATGCTGCCAGAGACGAGCACGACGCGTATGGCGGCTACGTCAGCCGCTACAGCTGTTGAGTACGGTGTTGCCAAACTACATCTGGGCGATTGTCCGCGATTCTGATGAAGCTGGTCTGCGGAGAATGGATTTACAATTCCTGATAGCAATTGTAGTAGTGGTCATGATTCATGGTGAGAAAATGGATTATTGCACTTATAGTGAAAACGATGAGTGACGTCGAAAGTGGTCGAGACGGCCGTGCTGTTGATCGAGAGAATTAAGGTGATGATCGACAGGACTGAGGTGGTTAACGAGATGGATGAAGTGATCGAGAGGGTTGAAGCGCTGATCTGGAGGGATAAAGTGGTTGTGATCGATGAGATGAGATGAGTTGAGTTGGTGATCGACAGTGCGATCGAGATAGTCGAAGTAGTGATCTAGGGGGCTGAGTGGGTGAACTGGTGAGCTGATGGGGTGATCTTCAGAGCTGAGGTGGTCATCGAGAAAGCTAAGACTGATCAAGAGGGTTGAGGTAGTGATCGGGAGGCTGAGACGGTGATCGAGGGGCTGAGGTGGTGATAGAGGGGGCTGAGGTGGTGATCGAGGTAGTTGAGGTAGTAATCGAGGGGGTTGAGGGAGTTGAGAGGACAGAAATGGTGATCGAGAAAGCTGAGACGGTTGAGGAGGAGGGCTGAGGAGGAGACGGAAATTGTGAAGGTGAGGACTGTGACGATGGTGAGAGCAGGGTGTGACGGGCGACTCTCACTGACCGACATTGCTGGGGCTGCTGGGTAGCTGGGGCGGTCGGGGATTACGAACCGGTCGATCGCAGGTGGTGCCGCCAGGATTTTCCCAGGTAGCCTTCGGGCGGGCGAACGCATCAAGCGTCCTGACAGGAGGCTGCACCGGCAAACCACAGCACATTCTACCTCACATTTCTAGCCTCGGGCGAGCTCCGGACGGATAACCTCAAGTTGGAAACTCTACCAAGCAGAGGAAATTAGTTCGCGCATTCTAATTTTGAACAGGAACTCTAAATTAATGTACAAAAGGAACACAAAAGGAATAATTTTAATCTAATGGGAAGAGTGCAGTTGAACGCAGGAACGAAATGAGGCGAAATGTTAACGACAGAAGTAGAATAGTGAGAGCTTACAAATGGAAAATGTAAGGGATACCTTTAACAAAGTTGCAGTGTAGGTATAAGTGGGTTTTTTGACCCTCGATATGCTATTAACCACAGGAAGTTCGTCTCCACCAGAAATTTAGATCTTAGTAAATAAAAATTTATAACACTTTCATCAACGGATATATTTCAAAAATTCCTTCAAAATTCGTTATCACATTTTACGTAATAGCAGCTGATTACAGAGAATATCATGAGTTACAAGTATTATTTCAATTCAAATACTGGAAAACGTAAATGAAAGCACAATAGTTATTTTTCATCTTTATTATTTATACACAGATAAAGGAAGGTATGAAGTTGAAAGTTACGTTTATAAAATTAACTCAAATACGTACGTGATATAAAGCTAGTTGTGTTTTAATATCAAATTTAGGTTTAATGTTTGTATTTCAGTGATCTGATGTTTGTATTTCAGTTATCTCAATGCAGATGAATGAAATTCACAGAGACTACTAGTATTTTCCTAATCTACAAAATCACTCCAATAGCTTTGTTTCATTGATCATTATTTCATTTCAAAAATCCTTTCATTTTCACGTGTGATGCATGTATTCGCGGCACTATTCGCATGTTGAAATCATTTTAATATGCAATGGAGAAGGGAATGAACGATAACTAATGGTGACTGCACAGTATAGACAATTAAAAAACAAGGTTATTCTATTATTTCTTTTCTTCTCAAAATTAGTAACTACAACAATAAATTAAGTTCAAGTTAACAATAGAAGAAAAGAAACAATTCGTTTCACCATCAACAATGAAGTAGTTTATCGAAAAAAAATCAATAGATACTCCACTTCATCTTAAGTTATTCTGGTATGTTTGCTTTTCAGTGACAAAATGTAGCTGGAAGAAGAGAATGCTGAGGATGACAACTGAAAGGAGTTCCGGCGACAACGGAGTTACCTTAAGAGCAGGAAACGCAAATCGCTCACTTTCGCACCGTCTCCTGATGTTTCCAGGCAGCTTTGAGATTTTCTACTCCGATTTACTTCTAAACGTTCCCGGAATTTTATCGCGATAGGTATCTTCTCTTCCCGTTAGTAGTTGTCTAATTATGAAATCCTTTGCAACGACTACAACAGCGGAATGTAACTGTATGCATGTTGTGAACTAATTTGAAATTATTTATTCTATGTGAATGAGTTCTTTACTATCAGTGAAATAATTTGTATTAAGACACTTTTAGATTCAGAAAAATATTTCGTCATAAATGCCATTGACCATCTCGTGCAGGTTTGTTCAGTCACCTCTCATAACACATTTTGAAACTACTAGGAAGTAATTGTATTATTTGTAGTTAATGTAGTTTTAGTACATTCAATGAGTCAAAATACGAGTTTCGAATATTAAATCGGTTCTTCGGAATAATCCACATCCTTTAATAACTAACACTTGTCTTGTTTAATAACTACTAATGATTACAAAAACATAACGTTTTTAAAACGTTCCATTACTCAATATTATTTACAATTATATAATTTAAAACTGTGCTTCAGATGTCGTTTAAATTGCAAAACTTAATTTCAATAAGCAACTTATATTCACACAAAAATCCATGATTATTCTACGGAAAGGCAAAACTTTCTACAAGTTCACAGAAAAGCATTTGGAGTAGAATTTTGTAAAAACTACCAAAGATGTACGTATTGTAAAACTAAATTCTGAGATAAATGATCTAATCTCATTTCCGAGGATTAAGCTGTTTTAATACAATTCTAAACATTTATCACAACAAGCTTACTTTTCCCGTTAGAAGTTATCAAACAAAATTAAGATATAATATATATCGAATGCATGTAATGAATATTATAAAACACTCGTAGCATGAAAACAATACTATATAACTCTAGTTATTTTTTATTTTGTTGTTCTTGTTCGTGTTATTGTTCTATTATATTTCATTAAAAATGTTAACTTGTATACAAAAAAAAAGAAAATCAAAATTTCAAATATAAGAGTTATTTTGAGAATCCACTATTTCTTATATTCAAAATTGATTCAATTTTCTCAGTACATTGTGTAATTTAGAAACTCCGTACATTTGCGAACGTAAACCAGATCATTCCAACACATTCGCTATTAGTTCTCATCGAGCTTTTAAATATATAATGCAATTGCTATCTTTCGATTCATAAAGACTTCAAAATATATTATATATTATACAATACATAATTATTTATTATCTTGTATCCAAATTTAAAATAGAGAATTTTTAGTAATTTATTCCTCAGCAGTTTCAAGCGATTAAATTTAACGTAAAATTTCAGTGACGTACATTTTGAAATCATATTTTACGATTCAATAATAGAATATGAATAAAACATAAGTTTGGTAATCAGAACCGTTTCACATTCTAGTTCGTAGGAACAGGAGAATTTATTGTTTCTCTTAAAAGTTGTATGTTTAGTTCCTCAGAGACAAGTTCTGAAGTAGTGTGCGTTCTTTTAATCGTTCGTTTTGGAGCGAGGAGCAGTGCGTTCCTGTGCAGCATTTAGACGTCCCGTCACTTTGAAAATCCTCTGCGCGCGCGTCGCGACGTACCTGATAAACAGACTGCCCGGCGCGGCGCCACCTCCGCCCGATGGGGGCAGCGCGTGGCGCTTTGCGACGTCGCAAATGGGGTGGGGCGGGTGAGGCGGGCGGGACAGAGACAGGAGTGGGCGGGTGGGACGAGAGCAGGGGTTGGCGGGGACAGGGGCGGGCGGGGGCAGGGGCGGGCGTGGGGTGGGGCGGGCGGTGGCGGGAGGGGTGAGGTGGGGTGGGGCTGGGCGGAGCAGGGCGGACCGCGGCGGAGCGGGGCGCAGCGGGGTTGGGCGGGCCGGGGCGGGGCGGGGCGGAGCGGGGCGGAGCGGGGCGGAGCGGGGCGGAGCGGGGCGGAGCGGGGCGGAGCGAGGCGGAGCGGGGCGGGGCGGGGCAAGGGCAGGGCGGCGCGGTGCGGAGCGGAGCGGAGCGTGACGGCGTAGGGCGGGTGGTGCGGTACGGGGCGGGCGGGCGCGAGCGCCAGCGTCGCGGCGCCAACGCCCAGTGCGCAAGGCGTCGCGGCGCCCGCCCCAGGGGAAATCTGCAGCGCTCGGTCGCACTCGCAGCGGCGCTGGTGGAGGAGGTGCGGAGGAGCGATGCCGGCAGACTCACCTGCGAACAAAAGAGCGCCGTCAAGCGACTGCCCGGAGACGCTGAAACGCACCGGCGAGCTCTGGGAGTCGCGGGGGGTGGTGGCAGGTGGGAGATGCGAGCAAGGGTGGGACAGGTAAGGGTAGAGCGGGATGGGATGATGTCCCCGCGAGACGGGACGATGGGAGACGAAGCAGGGCAGGGAGGAGAGGCCAGAGCAAGACAATGTGGAGTGCGGGATAGAGCGAAGATAGGAGAGGGTGCGCCAACGTGGGGCAGGCAAGGGCGGCATAAGATGGATGACCTCGGTCGGAGGTAGTGATGTGTCGGAGAGGGGTAAGCCGAGGCGAAGTGAGACATGACGTGATGAGGCGGGGAGGGTGTGTCTGCTTGTAGGGTGGGTGGCGTGGGATGGGGTGGGCGAGGCTGGGCGGAGAGGAACGGTTGTGTGGAGGCCGTGCCCAGTAGCGTGGGTTGGGATGGGTGGGCGAGGCTGGGCGGGAGGAATGGATTGTGCGGCTGTGCCAAGTAGCATGGGGTAGAACGGGTAGATGAGGCTGAGCGGGAAGGGCAGGGTGGACAGAGCAGAGCGGGGTGAGAAGAATGGGCGTGTCTAGGCGACGCGAGTCCCATGGGCAGAGAGCGATCTGGGCGTGGGGAGATGGGAAGGGTTAGCGCGGTAGAGCAGGAAGGGTGGGATAGGTGTGGTGTGGCGGGATGGGCAGAGGGTGGGCGGGGGGTGGAAAGGGCAGGCGAGACGGGCGTCGTGCCACCGAGCAGAGCGCACTCAGAGAGCAGGGTCTTGTGCATTATGGAGAGGTGCAGGAAGGGCTCCGTGCGCGGCGCGGCGCGGCCGCGGTGCACGTGCGAAAGCCCAGCGGAAGGCGGATGATCTGCGCCCTGGCGACTGAGGCCCTGGCGGCCGGGGGTGCTCTCGACGCTCAGACGCTAGCACCGGCATAACAACACACGTCCCGCGAGTTAATTAAAACTTCTCCTCTGACAACTTATCGTGTGCAAATAACTACACTGTATTAAACTTATATTCTTAATTTTGTTATTCAAATCAATAGGATAATTTCACAGATCACTAGTCTTTGTGTAATATAATTCTGTATTAAGATCTATGCATATTACCTACACATTTCTAACATGAAATGTAAGTAGTAGTAGTATTTGGTGAACGCATCTAATCTTGAAAACTGCTTTACGGCTTCTCCCAACAATAATCAAGGAACGAATTCAAAAAAAAAAAAGTGAAAAACTCCGAAGTTGTTACGATGATTGAAAAAATATGAAACCATAAAATGACCATTTGGATAATTCAAGAACGATTTTGAAGCATTTTGGAACCGCTCTCCAAAGAGAAATTCGGCTAAACGTTTCAAACAAAACTTACCTTTAGAAATTGGATTGAAATACGACATATTGTAATAAAAATAATTGCTACTTGAATGACAATTTGACCAGACATCCATAAACGAAGTAAATATTTAGGACGAAAAAAATGTTCCTTCCATCAATCCACCAAACAACTTTTCTTTTATTTCGTGGGAGAGGTGATAAAGCCGCAATATATGAGAAATGCAAAAGCTTATGTCAAGGCGACATCAGCGCAAAGTTTACGCACAGCAGGGAAGATGAGCCGCTCAGAGGCTGTTGCGGCGGCAGCGGGGCTGGCGAGGCGCGGCGGGGCGCTGCGCGGGGCGGCGGTGTCCTTGAAGTTGTGGCGCTGGGAATGGCAATTGAAGCCGGTGGGTGAGGAGCAGACGCGGGGGTTCGAGTTATGGTGGGGGCGGTGGCTGAATGTCGGTGAGGGAAAGTGTGGGGAAAGCGGTTGAGATGACGGCAGCCGTCAGGGGTGGACAGTGATGGAAATGATGGCTTGTGTGAAAGAGATGGATTCGGCGGTTCAAATGATGATAGTGGCAATGGAAGGGGCGTGGATGGCGGTGGAGGTGATGGATGTTGATGGAGATGCGGGACGGAATTGAAGTGAAGGCGATGAGGTAAGAGTGGGAATGGTGGTTGAGATGATGGATCGTTAGGAATTGGAGGGGACGGCGGTTAAGATGGCGGAGGGTTAGGAATGGGAGTGGGCAACGATTGATTCGCGTCCACTCCCATCGCGGGCGAGGAAGGAGCGCGGACAGCCTTTGAGATGTTGGCGATTGAGGAAGGGACGGAGACGGCGGTCGATGACGACGGTAGAGGAAGGGACGGGGCAGCGGTTGATATAAAGGCATGTCGGTAGACATGTATGCGTGTATTGCGTTAAAGGCATGCCAGTAGAGGAGGGAGGGACATGTCGGTAGAGGTGCTGTCTGTAGTGGAAAGGACGAATCAGTTGTTGATGTGTTACTGGTATCGAAGATGTGGCTGCAGTGATGACAGTCAGTTATGGCTTCATTGATTGATTGATTGATTGATTGATTGTGGTTCTGGGCGCGTCAACTACTATAGTCATTAGTCCCGTAAGTGAAGTGCATGATATTTCATTGGGAGGTGGCAGTGATCATCCCCATTGGTCTTCCCCCCACCGTATTTCCTTACCGTCGACAAGGAGGGTTCCCCAACCAGGTATCTCCCACCAGCGGGGCACCGCCCCAGCCGGAACAAGTTCTAAGTCTCCGACGGGTCTCCCGGCATGCGTGGCAGTGAAGTGCATGATAGTGTAACTGTGCGTGTGTAAGGGATGAGGATGGGAGAAGGCAGAAGGAAAGATCACGCGCGGTCCGTGGCCCGTTTGTCAGGTTACTGCTCCGGCATTCGCCTGGTGTTGATTGGAGAAACCACGCAAAACTACCGATGAGACCAGCCGGCCCCTACAATTCTCCTCCAGACAGGGACTGAATTCGACCTAGGGGAAAAGCAAGTGTCGAAAATCCTGCCGCCGTCGGGACTCCCGAGAACCTCCCGGTCAGAGGCGCTGCAGTGGCATCAGCTGATGCTCTGAGCCACCGCTCTCGGTTCAGTTCTGGCGATGGCAACTCCTGCGGTAATGGTGCAGAGAGGGAGCAGCGGAACCGGCGGCGGCAACGGACGCCAGCACGGCAGCGGGCGCAGGGGCTGAGGCGGGATGGGAGCGATGGAGGCGAGATGGATAAGCCGGGCAATCATCGCACCCAATATTTCACACTCCCCAACCGCAGCGCCCGCAGCTCCAGGCGGAGCAGTTGGCACAGGCGCTGCCAGCCCGCCAGGCCCCGATGCGCGATGATGTGACTAGGATTTTTGTTTGCAACAGGGGACGAACAAAAATAAATGAAAAGTCTTGCCATGTGGAAACTTACAAATGCGATGGGTAGAATTGAAGCTCCAAAGTTTTCACATAGGGGCACGGTTGATATAAAGGCGGTTGGTAGGGCAGAGAACATGAAGTAATTTATTTTACAAGTTCCTCTACCAATGAGCGCAACCATCATTTTTTCATTTTAATAGAGAGAGTCTCCAAGGAAAGTAAAATAATTGAAAAAATAAAATGCGCCAAAAATTTTCACATTGAATTTCTAAATATCACGGTCTCTGTTGTAATGCAACAATCATTTCCAAGGCGTGTATTCCGTTAAAATATTTACTACTATAATTTAGCATCAAGTGTATTTTTGTAAAATATACATTCACGCTCAATTCCAAAGAATGTTTTTTTTATTTTGAACATCAATATCGTGTGTATTGCATTATGTCATAAATCATATATATTTAAAGTGACGTAAATTACATATTGGAAGTACAAAAATACTGAATGAAAGAAATACGTAACTCACAGTGCCCTAATATTTTTTTCCGTTTTAAAGTACAATAATTTCATTTCAAAACCACTAATCTTGCTCAACCGGGATAATACTTTATTGGATTGCAATTATCTGATAAATGTGTTATAGTTTTCTCGCGTTATGAGACATTTGCATGCAGCAGCTACAAAGAACTATGACGCCGTTTTGAAGTGTACAGATATGACTAACAGTCAATGGCACACTTTAATCCTCGCTCGATTGCATGACGGTTATGATTGATGTATGATGAACTTTAAATAACAGAGGAAGTTTTTATAGTTTTCACTCTACAGCTGGAGTGTGGCGATAAAACTGCAAAAAAGACTTCGTGTAAGGGAAACGAACTGAGTAAATCTAGTTAAACAAAACTCCGCAAGGAAATCACAGCTTAGTGTTCGTAATAAGAAATGTGAGTCACACTTTACTAATATTTTCTATTAAATTTTATTTAAAATTTCCCATGTGCAAAATAAATTACGACTCCTTTTCCAATAAATTGAATAAATCATGACTCGTTTTTAAAAATTATGTTACAGAATTATATTTTGTCAGTCTTGGTGAATATCACTTCACACTACACCGAATGAAGAAAGTTTCATCCTTCCTTCTCATTTCCTCTGTTTCTCTCAACCCACAATTTCCTAAAATCAGAGCTTCGCGCGTCCTGCAAACTCGAGGTCGCAGAGCCTCTCGCCAATTTCGATTCGTTGGACACCATCGTCCCCTCCTCCTCCTCCCGAACTCCACTGCTCCTCCTCGCGACACAATTAATCAAAGACGCGCGGATTCCGAACAGAACAACACGCTCATTATAATTATCTCAATCTGTCTTCCGACGGCGGCGAACAAATGGGGCTTTAATTGTGAGTGGAGCCTCGTTAAAGGCGGTGCCACGGCGCGGCGCAGCGCGGCGGCGGCGCTGGTTAATGGATTCCACGGCCCCCGACGCGCCCGCTAAAACGTATTATTTATTCCCTCGTAGGGGGCCAAGGCGTGCGTTAAAGACCGAATAATTCAGGAAAGAAACGAGGTCAACATTTCTAGGGTGAATAGTCCTGTTCCAATGAAATTGAGTAACGGGGAAAATAGTTAATGCCTTATTTTACGTGGCGAGACTCGGGCCATCAGGCCTGCTCTTCTGTCTGACCACGCAAATTTCTCTACGCTCCTTTCACCATCTAGTGGAGAAAGAAGGTATTTTGTTGGGCGACGAAACAGCCAATTTTAATTTAAGTCAGAGACTTAGGCTTGAGGATCTTTTACATCCAGTAAATCTACTACTTGAGACAGCCGGATTTACTTCCCCTCCGAAGGCGTACGAAGGATTTTTTCACCCTTAAAAATCCACTGCTTTGATAGGGCTTGAACTCCTGTTTTTTTACTTTTTGACTCAGCGATTTATACATCTAGATACTTTTTTAAAATATTCATTGTCCATCTGTTCAATCACATACAATTCTAAAGAGAGTTTAAATTTAACAATAATTCTGTAGATAATACGCCAACTCTCATTCAGCAGCTAACTAATATCGATTTCTTAAAATTTTATTTATTTGGAAAAATAATATTATTTTAGCATATTTTCTAAATTACCTGATTTCTTCAATTAGGAGTGTTGATTTTAATTATTTCTGTAAGTTCAATTGATCTAAAGAACAGTTAAACAATGAAAAAAAGCATAAGTAATATTCCCAAAACTCTGAATTCTACTAGTATGGTCTACTTCATTTAGAACTCCACCTTTGATCTCATCTGGAAGAGCACCTCATCACTGTTTTGTACTCATTCCCTATTCATGTATATACTTGAATTAATTACTTCATGTCCTTGAACAAACTGAATTTCTAAGTAATGAAACTCGTCGAGAAGTATTGGAAAACGTACTTGAGAGAAGATTAAATAATTAAGATGATAATTTAGGGAACTTAAAAACCATGAACAATGAATTGAGATAAAGACAAATATCGATTCCATTCTTCAGCGATATTCTGAAATGAAATAGGTAACTCATACCATGCTGATTTGTAACTACACATTTCTTAATACATACATGAATATTGATTACTTACGATTACTCGTATCATTATTGTCATTATTGCTAAGAAATCAAAATAAAAAATATGTTGTTTTTTCTCTGAAGTGATGACAAGCAACTAATACCCAAATATAACATTACCTGGCAGCGGTGCGTTTGTCACGTTAACAAGTCTTCTCTCTCAACGGATCTGGCATTTTAGTATCTAGAAAAAGTATGCGCAAAACGTTTTAGAGAAAGCGTGTAGAACAAAAGGAACAAGGCTTCATTGTAAATAGGGACTGAGATATGTAGCTAAGGTTCTTGTTGCTTATCACAAGCTACACAGTTTTAGTACGCGCACTAAAACCCTGATACAGGAAGAATGGACAACTCATCGGTCAATCTGAAAAATACATGTCTCCCTTACGATTTTGTGCGTGTTCGAATATATGATCAATTAAAATTTGCAGGAGAATCTCTTATTTCGATTTCCATCTCACATGGCGTAAAGGAAAGTAGAACTATCATAGTTACGAAAAAGTATTGTGGTAATTCTATCATCCCATACATTGGAATTGTGAAATAACTCTGAAGAACTGATAATCTTTATGAGAATCTAGGAGTACTACAATTTATCTTAACCAAGCAAAATAATTGTTGTGAAATATACGGATAGATGATTTTCATTGTAAAAATAATAGAATTAGGATCAAGATGCAAGGAAGTGACCAGTTACAGATAATATTCATAGCAGTTTAAATTATTCAAATACTAGTGGCACGCAGAATCAAAAATTTAATTTAAGAAGTGAAAGATGGGGTACTGAATCTGCAAAATTTTGCTCTTCTGAAACAGCACACGTGAAATCAAAAATGCTTCCTTCCTTGTCGCATGACGACACCTGTGTCGTAAGAAATGACACACTTGAGTACGAAAATAAAATCTTAACATCAGACATGAGAAATTGCGTTAAAATCACGTAATCAAATATTTGAATTTCACCTATTTTTAAAAATTTTCTATATTGCTGATTTACAATAGTAAATAACTTACAAAATGTAAGTAACAATTAAGAACATCTAAGGGGTAAATCTCGAATATGCTCACGCTTTAGTCTATACACATGTTTACTGTTGTGCAGGATGTTCACCGCGTGTTGATTCGGGTGGTAGCTGAGTCTCGTCTGATGCCTCTTACTTCGCACCGTGATAGTCTCTGCCATAGTTGAGATGTTTTTTGTACAAATTATTGTTTGTTACGAAACACGGCGCGTTGCATAAGTTTCTCTATTTTGTTTCTTTCGAATCTTCTCAGGATCTGCAGGTTTGACTTGCTAGCTGCACCGTATGTCCATGTTGGCTTTGTTATATGTTTGTACAGTAATATTGTGTTGTATAAGGAGAGCTTAGATTTTCGATTAAATAGCCACGATCATTTGACTACTTTCATTTGTGATTCTTTCCTCTTTTTATGATGTGAGGTTTCCAGTGGCTATCTAGATGTAAACCAAGATAACCCATAACAGTTGTTACCCAGACGAGTTTAACTTTCACTTTTGAACATTGTTCATTTTGAAGTGAAAAGATAATATGTTCTGATTTTGCTGTGTTTATAATCACTCTCCATCGATTTGTCCAGTCTCTGATCCAGCCGTGTTGTGAGGCTCGAGTTGAGTCGTCGTTAGCAGCTACGATAGCTATGTCGCCAGCGAATGCAGCAATCATAGTGCATTCTGTGGTTCGTAGACCAGAACTATTAAATACAAACAGTATTGATACAAAGATACTTCCTTGTGGGATACCAGCGCTCATTAGTTTAAATTACAGAAAACATCTTGATATTTAATTTGGAAAAAACGACTAGATAGTTATGATAAAAAAGAGATAAAATAAGTATGAGAGTAGTTGTTTGATTTTGAATAATTTATTAATTATATATAATTAACTTTACATTAATATTGATAAATAATTATTTTTTCAGCTAAATAGAAACAGTTACTTTTTTTGTATTTTTGTCACGTTCCTTAATATTTAACGAAATCGTTGACCCCTCATATATAGCCGGAGGCTTAGTTTTCTGTAAATTAATGCGTTTAAAAAATTTATTATATATATTACTATGCAGAATCGTATCTTAATAAAGCGTAGATTGTAGATAGTGCTGAAGACTCCACTACATAGTTTTAAAATATTTTTTTAACTTTACATTTCTCCCATTTAGTTTTTAAAGGGAATACTCTCATGATTCACTTTCTCCAACAGTCAAAATGTCTTTATTACTGTATAATGAATCAAATTTCAATATTATCCCAAAGTATATATTATTATGCTTCATTACGTTTGAAAAATCTAATATTGCATAATAGCTGTTTCATCAAGCGACGTCAAAAGCACCCGATGAAAGTTGCTCTTAACTATCAAATTGCACTTGTGGGCATACATCTCCAAACTTTGACTTCCAACACCAATGGCCACTAATGACCGTTGTCACTATCCCACACACTTTATACAAGAAGAGTTGAATGTAGTCTCGGCAATGAAATTCTAAAAATACAATGGTATTACTCACGAGTGAGAACATAAATAAAGGGGCAAGCCGTTACAAATGGCTACGAAATATCAGATGTCAGATCGATTCATTTCGCAGAATTAGTTACGAAAACAGGTGATAGCCGAGTAATCATGCAAGTAATGTGAGAAAGGGTTAATAGGACAAAATATCTATGTGTTAAAAACATCGATATTACAGCAAAAACCAAAGAATTGTTAGATGTTTGCTTTAGAGAGAGCAATGACGGGTTAATCATTATTATCTTCCGCGCTTACAAAGACAAAATATATTTCAGACAGTTTAGAAGCTATAGTAATTGAAATCGATATAAAAGTACAGCAAAACAATAGTTAATAAAACGTTCAGCAACTAACAATTTATTTTTGTGTCTAAAATATGATCAAGAAATATTATACTAGTTGAGACGTGTAGAAATATGCATTTCTGACACTTAAAGAAGTATGCATTTAAAGAAAATAATTATTAGTAATGCAAAAGATTAATTTATTTGAGACTGGCAGGCATTTTCGCAACTACTATCGTTACGAATCAACGTAGGCGATTTTTAAAGGAATCACTAATCTAAATACACATTCCGTGTCCCATTCGAACGAAACCAGTGTGAAGACACCCCCCACCCCTAACCCCACCGCTCGCTGCCATCGAGAGGCGACCGGAGAGACAGGTTCAGACCGCCGCCGCCGCAAAGACACCGTCGCGAGGCCTCCCAAAAAAGCATTAGCGTTGAGCAAGTGGCGCTGAGCCTTTTCTGAGCAGTGGCAGCAGCCAGGCTCAACAGAGTTCTTGCTCGCCGGACGGATTACCCTCTCTTGCAGAGGCCCCGCTTTTCCAGACAGTTCCCCTCTCCCCACCCCGCCACCAACCCCACCCACGACCGCAACTCCTCCGCTACCCCCACCCCCGGTATAGAGTTATTAACCCCAACTTAGTCACGCAGGCCGTCGGAACAGCTTCCCCAACCCGTCCGACAAAAGACAAGCACAATGAAAAACGCGCGCCCCCCTATTTCCTGCAGGCGTCGGAGTATTTTTCTCCCGGAAAAATAATTTCACGCGCTTTTCCACGAAGGAGGCGCGGGTGCGGGGTGGGGTGAGTTCATAAAACCTCGTGCTCGATTCGCCGCCTCGTCCGAAGCGGAGGTTTTCACTTAGAGTAATGAATATTTTATTGCCGGTAATTGTGAACGATGTGCCGGAGTTTTGAATGCGGTTGAGGCGTGGGAGGGTTGGGAGTGGGAGGGGGATGAGGAGGGGGCGGTGGGAGGAGGGGGCTGCGCCGACAAGGAGCGGAAGTGGAGTGGGAGAAAGTGTTTCTTGAATTATGCTGAGGTGGTTTCACGCGTGTTCAGATTTACGGTTCGGTCGAGAAAGGGTCGAAAGGAGTCGAGGGAACGCAGAGATCTGAATTTCAATGTCCTTGCATGTTTTCACGCCATAAAGAATTTACAGTGGCTCTGTTCGTTACGAATCCCTGTAAAATTTGTGTTGTGATACTTCCACTAATTTTGGGGCGAAAAAAGTGGTATATTTTGCGGGAGATGAAATAAAATATTTTACCATTGCGTTCGTGTTCGAAGAAAATTGCTGCGATTATTCTTTCTTGTGATGTAAGATTCTGAGGAGATATTTTGAGACGGAGAACAAATGGAGGAATCCGTCTTGTGCTGCAATGACGCATTACGTTTTTCTGTGCGAAATACTGATATTTATATCTTACTTTCGACATGGCTTCGAGGAAATACATAAAAGAGGAGAAATGGGTTCTTTCACTCTTTGAATCATTTGAAACTTGAAACTACTTTTGTCTAGCAAACTCTACTACAAACATTTTTTCGTTGAAATAAACACAATAAACGCGTCTAAAAAATCCAAACTTTGAAGTTTATTTCACAATCTGGAAATCGCAACCAACCATTTACGAAACTCCGAATGTTTCGCTTTAATACCAACTTTAATTATTTATACGTTTAAGTACTCTCGACCAAAATTGTACTTATAACAATTGAAATTGTTTTTCTTTGTTAAAGTCATATTGATGAATTTTTAATCTTTCATTTTTTCTCTTGTTTCACTTCATCAAATTTCTTTCGTGTATTCCACTAAACGGTCTCCTGTTGTTTCTCATTTTTGACGTTTTCTGGGCTTCTACTCTCAATGCGATTTATTTGCTTCTTTTAATAAAGTTAATAGTTCGATGAAAGAAACGCCAAGGCTCTTACCGGCTTCCTACAATTTCTAAACAACTGTGTCTGGCATTGTGTTGACATAAAAAACCACAGGTCTAAATGTCCAAAATTAAACATCAAAGTATCCAAAAATATTTTTAACGAAACAGAGTATCTATGACGAAGTAGTTGTTAAGTTCGGATTATTAAATTTCTAGAATAGTAATAATATTTGTATTTCTCAAAAAACAATACAATTTATCTCTTGTAACCTACCAACATTTCTTTTTCTGTTTTTGTATATTCAGCAAAATGCTACAATTATGGAAGAAATAGGGAAGAAAGAACGACACTACGAACATCTCTCCTGACAAAAATCACTAATTTAAATTACAATTTTAGTATTTGGATGACGGGCCTAAATTCAAATTGTTAAAAATCATAATTAGAAAACACTTGTTTCGCCAAGAGGTCTTCGGAAGCAAGATGCGATACATACGAGTATGATAACTAGGGGCGGATTTTGATGACCAAAACATTGCCAAAAATGCTTTTAAAATGGTTTAAAAAGAATCTAAAACCAAAGAAAACTGAAAAATAAAAAATTTCATCAAAACCACTTCAGATGAACAACTTAATCTGGATTCGTTATTGATATAATCGATGCTGCTTCTATTCGATCAAGTCCACTCAGCTCGAAAACGTTTGGTTTGGACAGTACTTTGCCAGGAAAGCTCTGTCTTCAGTCATCACGAAATCGGCCGAACCGATAATGATGCTGATAGGCGTCATAGGAGCCTTAGATAACAAGCAATGGCTGACTTCCGTTTTTGAGTGAAGAAATCGAATAGGCTACTCAGGAATTCTGTGGAGAATGTTTGTTGCATCTCGTAAATATTATATGAAGCAGGTACCATTAAAAGGATATTAAAATGGATGAAACCAGCAAAAAATGCATTAAAATGATGGAAAAAGGTAAAAAATATTTACCAGTTTAAATCGACGAACAATACAAAAAAAATTACGTATAAAAATATGTCATTTCCTTTTGTCATAACATAAAATGAATTTGTACACTACACCACATTGTTCTAAATTGAAAAGCAAAACATGACATTTCATCAAAATCCGCCCCCTAATGCTGATTATAAGCAATCGTATTGATGAATACGTCAATGGGCGTGGCGTATAAAAAAGTAGTTTAAAAAATTCCGCGGCGTTGTCTCCTCGTCAAAAATGTTTTCATAGAGCCAACAGAGCCATTTGAAACACCGTAAAAAGTATTACTGAAACTTGATAATCTTTTCCTTCAAGGACATTCGATAAACACTGAAGGCTCACCCAAACTTCGGGATTCCGACACAATCCTGTCCCGCCACAAGCCCTCTCCGACACAATCCTCTCCCCTACAATCCAAGTCCTCCACACTCCTTCACAGCTGTGTACTCCTCAAAGATTGGACTTATTTACTTCTGTCCCGCCCAATCCCCGCTTCATTCAGGCCTCTCCACCCTGTCGTCGTCTCAGTCCCACTCTGCTCCACTCCTCTACCACGTCAGCCCCCAATCCCTCCCCTCCTCCCCCTCCCTCACCCAGACGAGCTCTGCGCTTTGCTCCTCTCCGCACTCTCTTCCGTCCGCAGCCCCGCCGGCAAAAGCGCGCAACCGCCTCAGTAGTGCGCCATTTCCCCGCAATTACGCCCTGGAGCGCTAGTGTCGCAGTGAAAGCCTCGTCTGTCGCTGACGGTGGTGGGGGCGGGGGCGGCGTGGCGGCGATTTCACCGCGATAGAAGCGTCGGGAGAAGGGAACGGAGAGTAGTGAAATGCAATTGCGGTCACAGCAAGCGGACATCAAGGACTCAGGCCTTAACACGAAACAGAAAATTCTACCGCCATCGCACTGTTGTCATTCATGGTTATTATACAAAATAATATTACCGCTCTTTCCGGTCTGGAATGTTATTGATTTCGTGTTGTTAATTTCTTGAACTGATATCCATTGATCTGATGCCTTGTAAAATTTTGAGAATCAAATTACGTGAAACCATTTGTTCATTGAATAGGTGAGACAAATTATTTTGTATCAAGCGAGAGATTGGCAAAAATAAAGATGATCGTAGATGTTATGTATGAATCATACCGATTGCGAGCTCAAACTTTACTACTATTACAATACAAACAATACTACTATTGTCGACAACAAATAATGATTTTCCGATCAAAGACAAAATTTAAAATGTGGCCACAGGCATTCTGCCTTCCACGAAACTGCAATTATTTTAGCATGGTTCAAAACAAGGACAACCATAGAAATCAAATATAATGCATTTGTCTGTCTACGATTAATTAAAAATAAATATAAAACGTTCCATGTAATGTATTAATAAAACAAATAACATGTTTTCTAAGATTTTCTGTTTGAAGGCTTAATAAAATATTTAAATAGAATAATTTTGTAGCTTGATATCTTCTGAGCCTCTCCGGGGAACCCTCAGAGCACCGAAAGTGAGCAAAATAACTCTTGCTTTTCTATCCGCTAAAGGAGCGGAACTGGATTCCCTGGAAATGATCTTACGGGACTTCGCATTCAGGAATAAAATATTGTTTTGTTGTTTTTACTTTCAAAATTCCAATATTTTATATCTACAAACTGATGTGAAGTTTAAAACTACTGACCGTCCCGTTGTTAAGATTTGGGTTTTGCAGGAAATGTTTAGATCTCAGGCAAAAATAGTCATGATCAATATCATTTTGTCGCTCGTCTGTCAACCAAATTCTCGGGTTAGAAATTGTTACAATGCACCTAAACATTCATAAATTAAATGTTATTAAACTATATCATTATTTTTTATTTACATTTTGATAAATCTTTGTTTCTATGTTGTAATCTATGTTGAAAAATAACATAAGAGAAACCTTCACTTAAATTTCATTTTGAAACCTTAATAATAATCGTGGCTAATAAACAATAAAAACCATCAATTAAAATTACAGATGTCTCGGAATATTTCTGCGTTCAGTAACCTATAATTTGATAAATACGTTGTCTGGGGTTTTATTATTTATAGCTGTATAAAGAAACAATTGATACATTTCCATATTTCTACGAACCGTGCCTCCCATCCAGAAACAAATGTTGAGCCGTGTGTACTATGTTCTTTGTACGCAGCTCTCTCCGCACCTGACACATTAATGAGTAGAGTTGTCCCCGCAAATTATTATATCTATTAAAGTGCTTAACTTTACAACATTGCTGAACGTGTAAACTGTTCATTATTTCCGTACAATTGCACAAACAAGTGTTTTATTTTATTTTACTCAGCACATTTCTTCTATCCATTCTAATCCTGTCCTTCCCTAGTCCTTGAGCAATCAACCCTCCTTCAACAGATCTTCACTCCCCTAACGTCTCTCCCCCCAAGGCCGCATTCTCCAAATCGGCCTCACCCTAGTAGGGAGTTCTCTTGCAACAACCCTTTCACTGTACCACCCTTCTGCTTACAAAATTACGAGGGTCGCGGGAGCTAAAAGGATTAAAAAGAACCTTATTGAAAATTTCATTCATCGGTAGCCAAATTTCATTAATTGCCCAGGCTTCGTATAGTGAAGGCAGGGCTCTATAAAACCTAGTACAGTTAAATGCTGAGTCAGATTTTGTAGAAGTGTAAAACAATGCAGTCCGCAAATATCGTTAATCTAAGAAAATTAATTTCAACGAACTGAAAATAGAAACAAATTGAAGGAACTTGCTTCACAAAACTTACAATTGAGTAATGAATGAGAGGAATATTCATTTAATAGTTTTAAACCCCTGTAAACATCAACTAGAATCTGTCTGAATAATTTTTGAGAAACAAATTGTTAGAACATGAAATGTTCTTTCAAGAAATCTAAAATATACTATCCAATATTGAGTTTAAAACGATTTGTCTCTGAATGTCCAATCTGAAGGCACTTGCAATGTATTATTCACAGTCGTGAAAAGTTCACAGAAGTTGGTCATGTATTTTATGAAATATTTGCAAAATTATTAAAGTTAAATTATACGACAAACTACGCTAATTAATGGTGATAATTATTTAATATTCATTAACATTTCCCCGAATTTATTTTGTTAAAACCTGTAGATTAATCAGCTACTACTATCAAGTACTACTACTAATCTTAGTGGGTTGACTTCTCTGTTCGTAATGAAGAGCAACATTTAGTGATGATTAATCGATACATTCCATAGAACACTCACACGCATATTCAAACATCTTTTCACATCGCGGGTCGGTGAACGTACGTAGTTTGAGCTCGCAAGTTAATAAAGGATATCACCATCATGTCGCAACGCATCTATGCTAAGTGTCTTTAAGCTCGCCTCAAATAAACCATTCAAGAAAATTTGAGGGGTAGCAATGGTTACACCTCTCCCGCCCCCGTATTTTTCTGACTGCCGTCCTTTCCTGACTTCCGTCCTTTCCTGAACCCTGTCATTTCTCGTCCCTCCATCCTTTCCGGCTGCCCATCCTTTCCCGTCTTTTCTCGTTCTTCCCCGTATCCCTTCCTTTCCAATCCTCCTTTCGTTCCCGTCCGATCCTTTGCCGTCCTCACTTCATATCTTCCACTCTCCCCATTACCCATTCTTTCCCCTGTCCTGTTCCACCTCAGGTCCTTTCCCGTTGGCCGGCCTCTTTCACCGTCCATTCTCGTCCCATCCTCCTGCCCTTTCCCTCAACCTCTTCCGCCCCTCCTTTCCTGTCCTCCGTCGTCTTTCGTCAGCCTTTCCCGGCCCTCTCTTCCCGTCCTTTCCCGTCCCCGCCCTTTCCCGACCCCTGTTCTTGCCTGTCCCCACCTTTTTCCGCCAATGACGAAGAACTTCCAAGAGTGTCTCTAAGGAAAAGAGGGATCTTCGTGGAAGTATCGGGAGATCTAATAAGGCAGATGAATACTTTTTCCCTTGTTAAGCGACTGAAAAGTCTTCAATTAACTTGTCATATTGGAGAAGGGGAGAGTCTGTGAACGGCGCTGATAAGAAATCGGAATCCTGAAGTGGCACCAGAAATAAAGTTCGAATGCTCAGTTGGCAAAGCAACAATGGCTTAGAAGCAAAGTAAGGCCTTTGAACTGAGCTCCAGCAAGATTCAAAACCAAACAAATTGTATTATATAAATTTATATCAACAATTAATCGAGAAAGAAAAAGCAGTGTCTCCTTGGAGTAAACGAATACAAGATTACAAAATACAGTTTGATGTGGAAGTTCATTAGTAATTTTTATCTTTTTTAAATCCGATGTGATGCATTACATTTGCCTTACTATATATTTTTTTGTTGTTTACTTCTTTAACATGATTATTAATGAGAAGTAATATATTCTTGTAAAAAAATTACGAGTAACATCACAAAAATTTTAAATACTCGCATTTTGAAGTTTATTTAACTTGTGTTATATTGCGAATTAATACTATTTGGTTTTTAATACAGCAAACAACATGTCAAACGTTGGAAGATTCAATATGAAGACCAGAAAACACTACCATCTCATGGTGTGCCTACAATTAGAACAATAACAGGATTCCTCACGATACATACACACTATCTACTGTTCAATTAACAAATGTAACCATATCGAAAATTGTCTACTCATAGAATTTAGGTTACCTGAAAAATGATCACGATTAATTGTAGCAGCATAATGCTCAGATTACTTCCGTCATAATAAATTTCTTTGAAAAATTCAGTCGAAAAAGTAATGTTATGGTGCCATTAGAATACAAAAGTTACAAAAATATACAAAAGTTAACGTTGTAGTATACACAGAGAGTATATGGCTACTCATACTCAGGATGGACTATGAAGGACTTTCCCTGTCGTGCAACCTCATGAATCGCTGTTCATCAGGCAATCAATCTGTGGAGAATTTATTATGGGCCAAGTTGACTGGCAACCGGTTCCAATAGGATTCTCCTATATTATGAACCTTTCGTTTTATCATTGCCTAATCAACATTCACCCAAACTTTATCAGTCACATTCCGTCCACTTCTAACAGTTATAAATCTTTTGTCACTACTTATAAGAGTTTGAACGTCTGAGCTTTCAAGACCGAAGACATAAAGACGACCGACATTTTCAGATTAAGATGCAGTGTTTCTAGTAAAACTTTACTCTGTATTTATTAGTCGCATTTTATTTCGCACAAATTGGTTAATTGTGCTGTAAATTTTCAGACGCTATTAGAAACCCGTTGGGTGTTCTAACACTTCATTAATTAATCAAATAACTAGTGACATTATCTGCACATTCGCCAACAACTCAGCGACCACAAGAAAGAACTGTCCAGTGCTTCTTCCCAGCAACTTTGAACGTGGTCGACTGCGGACTAGGCTATTAATACACCCCTTGGGCACCGAAGGAAGAGGGCGTGTGGGACAGCGGGAGCGGGGAGAGGCGGGACGGCGGGACGAAGACGAACGGCCGGGCGGAGCGGGGACTCGGAACGGTGGCGGGGCGAGAGGCGGGGAGGCGGCCGGCGCGAAGACAGAGCAAACTTTTCACCACCCCCCGCCCTCGCCGCCACCGCCCTCCCCCGCCACCATCGCGTTCGCCCGGCGGACCCATCCGCAACCACGACATGGGCCGGGCATTCATTACCAGAAGGCGATGATTGATGGTCACAATTAGGGCGGATGGCGGCCGGCGCGGGCGCGCGGGCGGGGGCGAAACAAAGTTCGCTACCGCCCGCTTCCGGCAGCAGCGGGAGCGGCCAAGGCGGGCGCCCCCGCAGTAGTTGGTACTACCGCGGGGGCGCGGGACCGTGAGGAGGAAGAACAGGAGTTGGTGCCCCTGCGAAAAAGTGGGCGTTATTAATGGAAATTCTGCAAGTTCGCGTGCCGGAGGTGGTGGGGGCGGCGGGCGCGAGCCTAAGTGATTGTTAATAGCGCGACCACCAGGTGCGCGCGCGTCGCGGGGGTGGCGGAGGCGAGGGCGGCGGGGGCGGCGGCGGCGGAGTCTCTGGAGCAATCGATATGCGTGACGACCCGTCCTTCGGCGCCAGTGAGTTCGCAAACAGTTTGACAAATTGCGGAAGCGGACGGCGACGCCGGTGCTGT
This sequence comes from Teleogryllus occipitalis, assembly GCA_011170035.1. Taxonomy (NCBI): domain Eukaryota; kingdom Metazoa; phylum Arthropoda; class Insecta; order Orthoptera; family Gryllidae; genus Teleogryllus; species Teleogryllus occipitalis. Next base: position 520,574 of record BLKR01000163.1, on the reverse strand, counting down.
GGGGACGAGGGGGAGGCGTCGGTGACGACAAGTGCAAGGTACCGTCGCGCCGCCGCTGCAGGTGGAAAGAGGAGACGTTCTGAATGGCCCAGAAAAACAAGATGTTTTTACTGCCGTATGCAGACGCAGTGACGGCTTCCGTAGGTACGAAGCTAGGTAGATACCATCATGTGCGAGGTTCTCTTGGAAGGAAAACTAATTTTATTTCGATTAGTTCACGTTCGGTTTCTGAATTTGGTGTTGGTTCATTGCATTCGCGAATGAGAGGAGAAAAATATGAGTTAAAAAAATAATTTCAAGGAAATATGTAGTGCACGCTCTCCACACATGAAAAGCCCTATCAATAATATATTATGAGTAATAAATTCAGGATAGCATGGATTAACCATACGTAGTCGAGACGTATCGTAGTAGTACAACAAGTATCAACCACTACTGCTTGTGGTTGATACCTCTGCTATCCATAATTTATAATAATGGAGTACCATAGTATCTCTGCTGTCACTACAGAATTTATAGTGAGTAAATATTTAAGTTTGTTACTTTGCGTTACATTGTGTTCTCTGTGAAAAAGAAGAGTTCGGAAAAACAATATGAGCCCGACAAACGTGAGGATGTGCATTTGTATTTTACCAGGGTTATTTTAGATCAAGGCCGTTTTTGCATAAAATGTTCCCTTTACATAGATAAAGTTGTTTTCATTTTGCAGTATTTGCACGCATTGAGAACATCTTTGGTTCATTTAACACTTACGGCCCTCTTAGCAACCTGCCCATCCCACCACTTCCCAATTCTCTTGTCGCTTGTTTTCCTCGCCGTCTCTGAATTTTGGGATGGGACTCTCCACTTCCTTGTCTGTCGGAGGAGACCCGTAGGTTCTCCTTTGTCAGTGGTTTTGATACTTAGTTTTGACGAGGTACACTGTAAGACCATTTCGGTGACAGCCGATTTGGTGGTATCTACTTTGCAATATTTTCTTTCATGAGTATTGTCGATATCAATATTTTCAGAGTAAGATTGTTCTCAAATTAACTTGTAAATTAACTACATAAAAACGATTCATAAACATAAATATTTACATCTGCGTGTTCTAGTTCATATCCTCAACACCGTTTCTTCAACGTTCTCCAATCAATTGCTTTATACCTTAAACAATATTAATTGCGATTAATTATTTTTAAATCAATACTGTTACACTAATACATCCCGTTTTATATAGTTTTCTTGTAAAATATAAACTTATTGAACACCTTACAAATTAGCAGAAAGTCAACTATTAGAAATTAGAATACAGTTTTTTAATGGCAATATCACTAATAACAAGAAACTATTGGATTTGACATTGTGAAATTCGTTTTCCTAGTTGAGATAGAACTGAAACGCAGCAGAGAACAGCATTTAATGGCACTATTACTTTTTTACACCTGTTGGCTAAGAATTCAAATACCTGCTACGGACCACTCAACGGCTGAAAACACATTCTTTTTTCATTTTACGCACGTCGTATATACCGAGTGGATTGTTAAAGCACGATGCCATTTGCGAAAGAAGTTCGTTTTATTTTTTCATACTGAAAATTATTTCCACGCCGAGAGAACGCTTTGTACATGCGATGAAGTCTTTTCGCACACGCCGTTAATTGATTTCATTCCTTTTCCACGGGAACGATCACTTCATTTAGAACTCCTGCGAAATTCATTCGCGGATTAAACAGTTTGGAACACGCAAGCCTCACAATTGCCTCTCATATACGTTCCGTCGTGTGAATAGCTCCTGAACGAAATAACCGAACGTTCTACGATATGACCGCAGAAACCAATTGCACTCTACAACAACCGCAATTGAAAAGGCTGTCTAAATATAACACGAGATTAATTATTGTAGGATAGAACAACGAATTTCATACAATTTATAAATGTTGTGAACAAGGTATGAACCTGTTTATGATATTGTATTCTCTGAAACTCAACAAATTGTAGATCTAGTGAACAGCATTGGTATTCGAATTTGAGGTAATTTGTGAAAGCTATTGTGCCTGTGAGTAAAGGCTATGTCAATCAATGCTGATCAATAAAATAAACATTTATACCTTGAGGCGTTGATGTTAACATACATATTCATATTATTCTTGAATATTTGTAATTAACCACATAATCATAGATTAATACCTATTATAAATAAATACTTATTTCTTATATACATTCTGCAAATTAGTAAAATTAGAAGATAAGAGTTTGTGAAGAGTTAAATAAAGCTCTTTATTTACTCAATACAACTCATCAATAAGAGGCAATATAACAAGTCTATGAAACCGCTAAAATCGCCGGTAGTCTCAGTAGTACAGTGATTATAGACATTTTGCTTAAAGTAGAAGACACCAATTTGATTACTGGTTAAAGTGACGCGACTTTCAATAATTTTAGTTATTAAAATAATTATGATTATACTATATAATGAAGTTTTTGTGTCTAGTTTCATCAGAATCTACATGAAAGAGAGATTCTTTATTCGTCTTCAGTTTAAATTAAAACAGGGACCTGCATTGGACCTTTCTTAAAGAAGAAATTACAATCATTAATTTCACATGAGCTAAAATTTAAGAAGCATTAAAACATTACTGTTAACATTGATGTTTAAAATGTCATTATATGTAATGAGCAATAATAATTATATTTGAAATAATATTGTACATTTTCGTTTTATCACGTAGACGGCATTTTTCTAAGAAAATAAAAACGTACGAGTTATTATGACTCGAAACATTATAGGAGCGCATTTGACAATGTCTGAGACTGTGCAACTTCACTGAGGAAAACGCTACACGCTTTCGTCTTGTAACTACACTACAAATTGTCATGACACAAAATTATTAGATGCAAAACCGGCGACAATAAAGAGGAGAAGCATGAAGAGGTGAGGAAGCAGGAAGACCAGGAAAAAAGTAAAGAAGATGAAGACGGAGAATAGAAGAAATACAACTCTCGACTTAGGCTGAGATCTTTATGCACTTAACGAATAAAGTAGCTGTACTCTCTTAAATAAAAATGAGTAAAGTAGCTAGTTCAAAATCGCATAATAAAAGAAAATTGACATGCACAGGTTCCTCCTGTGGGATGATCCAAAACTGCGTGGGAGGCACCGCAGCGGGCGTTGGCGTTCGGGCCCGAAAGAGCTGACGGGCGCCGCGCCACCGCCATTTTGGGGAATCAATAATCAATCGCCCATCGCTTGTCTTTTTTTTCGCGCTGTGTGCGACGCAGGGCCCACGGAGGCTGTCGCCAACGATCTAGCTCCCGCTCCCGCCCCCGCCGATATCACCCCGCCGCCGCTTCCGCTTTTGACGTTCGACCGATCAAGAGAGCTTTACCGGGCACTGAACCTGTCCGAGTTATGGTAAATATACTTCAGACGGAAGATTAATAGAAGACGGTGAGAAACCAGAACGGATCCGGGGTTGCGAATGATGGTAGTGGAAGAGTAGATCAATGGAGTTTCTAGAATGTATATAGAACGTGGATCAAGTGGTTGGTTTAACGCACTAAGAATTTTGCGTTAAAATATGCGCATTGTACTAGATTGACGACTCGGAGCAATTTATTTTTCTTATAAAAAGGTATTATTATTATTCATCATTACTAATTTCTTACTAGAAATTGAAATGAAACTATGCAGTCTCCTGCCATGTGAGAAGTGTCAATTTTTTTGTTAGATACTTAGGAACTTGGAAAAAATTCAAAATAAAAGAATAATAAAAGATTAGATTTTGACCGAAAATGCAAATAATTGATATTACGCATAACGACTGAATCTCTCATACTCAGTGTGCCACTGTTTACATTAGCTGACTACATGCGACAGCGAGGCTGAAGGAAGAAGCCGCCTGACATTAAACATTTGCTAATCATGTGTCGCATGAACAGAAACTATTTTTATATTCTTGATATGTAAAGAACGGTTGCACTCTACATATGCTAGACTATGTTGTTGCAGTATTTGTGAAGACTATATTTTTTAAAATATTTAATTTATTGAAATGTTTTTAGAGTGTACTTTATCTGTTGTATTTTGAGGAACGTTCTTGCTACGTTTTGGAAAGCTAAATGGTGTGGTTTTGTTCAACAGCATTTTTGCTGCAGGAGGACGCAAGTTCTTTATTACATACACACAAGAGAACTGTCCACTCCTTGAGATCACAAAGAGCAAACTCACTTTCTTTCAGAAATGACATGTAATTGTCAATGACAACTCCATAAGAAGACTTTACCTCCGTTTCAGAAAGTTTTATTTTCAAGAATAAAAAAATACATGTTTTGTTATGCAACTACTCTACTTTCTCTTTTCTGAATGCGTTGTTACCTAAGTTGGGTGAAACTTTGTAAAGATTTCAAAATGTGATATCTCTACAATTTCCATCAACATCCGAATGTCCAATGAACGCCCAAACTTTTCTCTCTTTTTATTGACCAGTCATTACGCTGCTGACGTATTCCTGGTCGAAACTTTCAAAACTTGCAGTTTTTGTCCAAAAAACAGTCAACTGGTTTATCCAATGTTCACTTGGTGATAATATACTTTTTACATGGAACACAACATTAATGAGGATGCAAAAAAAAAGGATTAGGTCAATAGTTCACCATAATAAATGCTATTAAGAAGTGCAGAGTCACCAAAATAGCGTGAAGTTAAATGATCACCAATGAAAATGGCTCTATATGCCAGTGAAGATATGTTACGAGCAGAAAATAGAAACCAATATACAATTAAAAAATATTATTTTCGTATTTTACAATCACTGTTTTAGAAAACAATTAAATGTAAGACGCAAAGAATTATGAAGTTACGATCAGCGAAATGCCCATGAATTTTCGACAGTTATTCACTATCACCGTTGATGAACAAGAACTGGAGGTGTTATTGCGTACATTTGAACTTGCTTTAAAATTGTCACGTTGTTGTATGTCACGCGCATCGGACCAAGTTGTTACAGAAATAATGTGATAAACAATGTGAACAAAAAGATCGTAGTCTATTACAGCTCATTTGTTCACATTCACCGATACCAAAGCTGAAAGCATGGCTTTTGATTTTATACGTCGAATTAATATTGGACTAGAGAATAGAAAAAGTACGTGTGAAGCAAACCCGTTCATTTATTATATTACTCATGAAACAAGGCAATATTTTTAACAAAACGCAGAAATCAACGCCTACACAAACTATTATCCGTACGCGAAAAGGTGATGCACAAACGAACTCGTCCAACTCAATCATTTATCACCAGTAGGTGGAACACTGGTCACAGAAGTTTGTGATGGAGGAAATGGCGTTAGTGGTGACGAACCGCTGCGGGAGATGGAGCGATGGGAGTGGCAAGTCAACTTTCAGAGCAATTCCAGAAGTTCGTTGGGAAGTAACTTCTCCGACGGTACAGCCTTGTTTTGAAAGGTGAATTAATGTTGTTTTTTGGTAACAAGTGATGAACAAATATTCAGATGTCTCCGTTCCCGGCGAGCATTCAACCGCCGGGATAAATAAAGTACAAGGGAAATGCACGCGACCGGCCTGCTGGCTTCTCGGTATACCATGCCTGGTTATTTTTGTCGAGAAGTTGACTGCTTGCTCAGATGCGTCCAGAGTATTGGTTTAAAGTTTGCCTACGCGCAATTTATTGTGTATAAATGTACAGAGGTTTTAACTTTATAATGTTCTAAATATACCCAATACAATTCAGATATTAAAAAAACAATAAACTTACTTCACGATAAAGAAAATTTACTCATTTTCTACACCCCTTTCTTCTTACTACTTCGTCATAACATGAAAATAACTGCCCGAATTAACAATATTATTATACTCACCAGATTATTTGAGTAGATCATGAGTATATAAACATATTTAAGATTTCCTCTCGTGCAGGGCGAAATTAAATATATTCTATGATATAGCAAATTATTTTGAAACACCAAACGCATACTTTTTTTTGCTTCCCTAGTTTCTATTGCTTACCATTACGACCAAACATTCAATTTTTTAAAAGATGACAATTATGCAAACTGTTTCTTTGCAACATACACCACCATACAATTCTCAGCCTGGGAGGGAGGCAAGAGGCGTAATTTATAGCGCGTCTGCCTTTCACTCTCTGAAGTCCAGATTCAACACCTAGTCAAATTCCCATTCACGAGAAATTTGCGGTAGGAAAATAATATTTCTGGAAGTTTCCTCGGGGTTCTCCCGTTTTCTCTATTACTCATTCCACCACTTCATGATCATTCATCATTATATGCATATGTATATACTCATTATATCACTCAAGGGCTACCAACAGACGAAAAGGCAGTAAAATTCTAATAAATAAACAATCTAAAGGTACATAATAAAATGGAACTTACGGTCTAGTTTGAATCATTTTCTACAATTGAATACAATTCAGAATAATGGTTATTCTCCAATGCTAACTAGTAAAAATGATTTAATTTTCCTTTCATGCAAATTTCTCGCAATATTCTTCGCGTCCAGAAACAGCAATTTTTCGCCGTAAACGTCGACTTCCCTCAGGCTCCACGGCTCACAGAAAGGGAACTGGGGGGCGCGCAGCCCGCAGGAGGGTCCCCGCGCGAACAGTGAACATGAGAAATACACTCGGCGCTCGGCGCTCGCCCTGCGCCCGTCAGGCCTCGTGAATTCCAACACGCGCGCGGGCGCCTCCGGGCGACGCAAGGACGCGCGTGGGGGAGGGGGGAGAATGAAGGGCAGGGGAGGAAGAAGAGCGTAGGCATACGTCGCTTGTCGCCGGTCGCGCCGCTTCCCGCCTCTTGTGGCAGTCTCCTACCGCCTGGCTCACCGGCAATTCCGTTTGATAGGAATGGTTGTATCAATCTACTCTTCGTGAACAACCTATCCAAGTTATAAACACCAAATGCAGACTTAGGATATCGGATGAATTTTGAACGGCCATCGCCATCTCAATATCGTCAATCGCTTGGTCAATCAGTTCAATTTATCATCATCGTTCACCCCGACAATACCGTCCACCCGGACAATACCGTCCACCTTGTCAGTATCGTCAACACTTGAGTGCTATCAATATCTCAGTGTCTTCAACACCTCACTTTTGTCAACATCTCAATTTCATCAACACCTCCAATTCCGTTTCGTTACCGTTCAACAGAGTTTCGTTAATTCTGATTTGATCACCAAACATTTCTTTTCTAATTTGAATTTGTTTCTATTTTGAATTTCTAACATCTAATTTCACCTGCTGTTCTATTGTTTACATTATTATTTTGGCTACAATCTTCCTCTTGCAATGCATGGTTGCTCCGCTCTAATTACTTTCATTGCCTTTCGCTTCGTTCCGCACGGTAACTTCCTTCGTCGCCTCCAAGGCCTTCATCGTCATCTTTTCTTCGTTCCCAAAATGCCATCGACGCTCTGCAATCCGGCCACCGCTCCCTAGCTCGCCTCTCCCCCTCGTCACTCTGGTCATCCCCTTAAGCCCTTCAACATCCTCCCGTGCGTCTCCCCTTCAGAGGGAGAACCCTTCTTATATTGACAGCTTACGCATTGCCACGTATCCCACACAGCGATGTCGCCACCGGAACTCTCCCTTTTCTCCAGCCCTTTCACCGGTATTTTTCAATATCTTATCTCAACTCCCAATGTCTTCCAATCTTCAGCCATTCTCCCTTCATTTTGTTATTTCTCCCTTGCCTGAGTAGCAATCTATACTTTTTCCGTCCCGGAATTCCACCTCCTAATAATTATTTTAGGCCAATTTCTACACGTACTTCTTTAGATTCTTCCTCGTTAAAACACGTCTTACCTTTTCCCAGACACAACAGAAACCTTCTGCATTTCTCCACCGTAGATATTATTTATTTATTAGGTAAATATTACTCAAAGAAATTAGTGTCCAATACTATGTAGGTAGGCCGAAGACCCTTGAGCCATTGCAAAACCAACCTAAAGTCTTCTTTTTGAATTCTGATATTCATCCAGATGGTTTCCTCTCGCATCAAAGCAGAGGAAAAACTACGATATGTACAGCTAAGGAAAAAAAGAACCCAAAAGGGGGAGGGAATGTGCCACCAGAAGGCGAGTGCACCCTAAGACGAAAACCTTGTTCATGAGGAGCAACACATCACACGCTCTCTACTTGTATTTCGCAGACGGAGAAATACCAGCGCAGTGAGCGGGCTGCGGGGTGGGTGCAGCGGGGGCGAGGGCGAGCGGCGGCGGGGAAGAGCGCGGGGGCGTGGCGGGCGCGCGGGCGGGTGCAGGGGTGTGGGCGAGGGGGCTCCGCGACCGACAGCGCTCCGCGGTGGCGCCGGCTATTAATCTTACTTCAAGTCGAACAGCGGATATTACGTCAATTTCTCAGGCGGATATTGGTTACCACTTCACAATAGCGGAGCAGCTCGCGGCGGCGGCCGCAGTGGTCGCGCGCGCCGCTTCCTCTTCCGGCGGCGTCGCGAGCGATCCGTCCCAAGGGGGGAGGGGGAGCGAGCGGGTCGTCGCGATGACAAGTGGCAGAGCGGCGGGCCACGCGACGCGCCCGTGACACGGAGCCGCTGGGGAAAGCGACTGTGGTTCAGGGAGTGGCACAAGCGTTGATGGCACTGGTGGTGAAGCTGGTGGTTGTATCAAGGGCTAGATGGCGTGTTTGTGGGATTAAAGCTTTTTCTTTGACAGTAGTGGACGCAATGGCAAAGGTGACAGGACATGAGTGGGTGGAGAGGCGGTGTATAAGTTTGTGTCATAGGGTGGTATGATTGTTAAATGGCAGGTGCAGAAGAAGTGGCGAAGACTTTAGCGTGGTATGACGATGGAGCGGCAGGGCCAATATACGAGAGATCATTGAGAACGCCTGGGGCCGAAGTTGGCGGCAAATGAAGGAAAGACGGCAGTAGACGAAGTGATAGCGACAGGGGCGGCGCAGCGGTGGCATTGAGGGTTTTGGTAGGAGAGGCCGGAGGTTGTGGACACGACGGAGGTGGTGAAGATGGAGGCGGCGAAGGAGGCGGGAAAGGCAGGAGAGGCAGTAGTTTCGGCGGGCACAGAGGAGGCGGGAGGCGAGGAGAGGTAGGCGGAGGTGGCAGTGGAAGCGTAGGCGGAGTAGAAAATGAGGCGGATAAGACGGGGAAGGCGGGGGAGGAGGGGGAGCAGGGGAGGAGGTGGAGGAGGGGCAGGAGGGGGCAGGAGGGGGCAGGAGGGGGCAGGAGGGGGCAGGAGGGGAAAGGAGGGGGAATGAGGGGGAGGCGGGGAATGAGGGGGATGACGGAGAAGACGGGGGAGACGGGGAAGACGGGGAGACGGGTAGAGACGGGAGACGGGTAAGAGACGGGGGAGACGGGTAAGAGACTGGGAGACGGGTTAGAGACGGGGGAGACGGGTAAGAGACGGGGGAGACGGGTAAGAGACGGGGAAGACGGGTAAGAGACGGGGGAGACGGGTAAGAGACGTGGGAGACGGGTAAGAGACGGGGGAGACGGGGGAGACGATGGATTCTTGTGGTGGAGGCGGCTGAGGTAATGCAAAGGTTGGAGGTAGCTAAGGTCATACAGGGGTGGCGAAAGTGACGAGACGGCGCCGGCGGTTGTCGCAGCTGCGGAGGTGGTGGACACAGAGGAGACGGTGAGGCGTCAGCAAAAATGGCGAAGGCGTAGCTGGTGACAAAGATGCCGCGCGTTGAAGGTGGAAGAGGTGGTGACGGAGGCGGCGCGCTCAGCTGGCAATCCGGAGGGGCTGTGCGTGAGGCGTCTCCGGAGGGAGATGGAGCGCACACGATGCTCCGCGTCGGCGCGGAAGGACGAACGGACGCGGCGAAGGCCAAGGAAATGAAGATGCAGGGGACATGGAGTGGTGGATCGCTGGCTGCCCGACTACGTACCGGCTAACGGTGACAAAACATCGTTTGAAATCAAGCAGTCCAAGTACTGCCTTTCTATTTTCTATCTCAAACGATTTTTCTAACACAGAAAATGTTACAAAATTAAGAAAACGCTTCTGAAAATGAAGTCTCGGAACAAATTCTTTCAAACACCAGACCAAGACGCATTGTGGTTTAATATCATCAAATTATCTCACATTTTTGCGAAATTACATTTTGATATTCGTCTCAAATTCTGATGGGGATTAATGAAACGCTATTAAAGTATATTAAATCATTAAATATTTAATTGAACAGCTACATCCGGCAGCAGATGTTTATATAATTTAGAAAATACACCGCAAATAAAAATGAAATAGATTAACAAAAATAATTCACAAAATAAAATGTCTAACGCGTAAAACATCTGACAGTCCCAATCCTCAGTCAAACGAGGAAATTAAATTTAAAATTAAAAATAAAATAAGTTGCTTCTGGCGGCATTTAACGCCGCTTCCGCCCCATTTTATGAAAATACGAGTATTTTATTTAATTTTTCCATCCACCTGCGGGACATCAAACACACGCGTTTCGTCTCCTGCTCCAGCTGGGGGGAGCGCCAGCAAAGAAACGCAAGGGAAGCGCAGGGGCGTCAATGGACGCGAAGCAGGAAACGAGTGCGGGGTGGGGTGGGGGTAACGAGTTGCGCAAAGGCCGCGCGGCCACCGCAAGGCAGCGCCACTGGAACATGCAGAGAAACCGCAGAAAAGCGGCGGACGAGGGGCGACGCCGCGTTCTCAAGAGGGAGCTCTTTCCCGGCGACCCCTTCGACGGCTGCCGGCTGCCGGCTGCCGGCCTCCCCTCCCTGGGGCAGGCCACTGTCCCCACAACGAGCGCCCACACGTGCTGCTGTCCGAATAAAAGCCCGACAGAATTCTTGTCTCCTTCCAATACATTATTCGTATTCTGATTACAATCTTTATTACTATCCTTTGTCTCAGAGTTTTACTTTGCTGTTTATTCTGGGATCAATTTTGATATTACTCAACCATGGCAGTAGACCGAGAGAACAAATCTACAAACCTCCAGAATCATGGATTTAATTGAGTATAGCTCAGATGCACTTAATTACGTTGATTAAAAAATAAAAATCCAATACAACGCAACACAAAAATAATAAAGGGTGTCAGCAATAATAATAATAATAATAATAATAATAATAATAATAATAACAATAAATGATACACCACTGATCGTATCGTCTCAGGCACAAAGATTTTTGCAATGCCCTCAAACACATGCACAGATACTAACACTCACCAAACCCGGTGATGCCTGAAGACTGCGTACAATACAGTACAACTATTCTGATTGTGCGATCGAAACAAATAAAACGAATATTACTATTCGGAATTTCGACAAAAAATTATGATCACTTGTAGATGTAGCTGGATGTACAAGTGGGTAGCCAACCATCAGAGGCAAATGCAACATGTGTAATTTCTTTCTAGAAATTTCCCGCCCCATTTTCATAGCAAAATGGCTCTTCGACCTCTCTACACGCCCTAGAAGTTGGTAATGCTTATTCCGAGGCATTTTCGACAAAATATCAGCAAGACATCTTTTACATGGAATCTCGAAATTGTGACATTCCACTAAAATTTAGTGGCAGCAAAACATTTAAGGAAAATCTGAGAAGCCGCATTCAAATACCGCTGGTCAAAGAATTTGGAATCACTCCTTGAGCCTTTTCCTCTTTAGCGCCGTGGGCCGTCTCCACTGCCCGCCGCGTCACGGGCAAGCGCGGCGCGATGAAAGGGCTTTGCCAGCGGTCGCTTGAGCGCCAAGTTCGCTCCCAGGAGACGGTAGCGGCGGAAGGAGACTCCGCAAATGCGAGGGCGGTAGTAGAGGGGGTGGAGGAGGAGGAGGATACGTTACTGGGGACGTTAGGGAAAGAAGTGGAGGAGGGGGAAGAGGAGGAGATGGTAGTGGTTGTGATGGTGGAGGTTGAAATAAATAAGATTACGGTGGGGTGGAGATGGTAGAGGAGTTGACGAAATTGATATACGAAGGATGGAGGATATGATAGACAAGGTGGTTGAGAGTATGATGTAAGTAGAGGTGGAGAAAGGGGAGAAAATGGTGAAAAGGCGGTGAAGGAGATGGTAAAACTAAGGTTGAGAAAGTGATAAAATGGTGATGGAGGAGATGGTAAAGAAGGCATTGCAGGAGAAAGGATCGAGAAGTGGTAAGAGATGGAGAGGGGGATGGAAGGGGAGAGAATGAGAAAGAGGGAGAGAGAGTGGGAGAGGCCGGGTGAAAGGGAGAGAGATAGATCAGAGATCAACGGCAGTGAACATGACATTGAAGGGGTCCTAGAAAGGGGAGGAGTAAAAGTCAAGAACAAATTCACCCGGAGCAATCAGCAATCGGGTCCGGGTGCCACATACAAGTACAATGAGTCGCAGCAGTAAGCAGGGTTGGGCCCGAACGAGGTGACGGACTAGTCGGGCAAGCCTGGCACAAGGGACATGGCGTATGGCACATGAAAAGGAGGCCTAAGCCAAGGGTATGAGGGTGAGAGGGGGAACGAACGGACGAGTGGACGAGGGAAGGACGGGCATGTCAGGGAGGGAGGGAGTGGACGGAAAAGAAAATTGGCGAGCTGCCAACTGAGGGGGTCACGAGTGGGCAGGCCAACGATCCGCCAGGTGACCGTGCGGGCAGGTGATCGGGTGGGTGAGCGGACGGGCGAACGAACGGACGGACGAACGAACGAACGAGCAAACGAACGGGCAAACGAACGGGCAAACGGACGGGCAAACGGACGGGCAAACGGACGGGCAAACGGACGGGCAAACGGACGGGCAAACGGACGGGCAAACGGACGGGCAAACGGACGGGCAAACGGACGGGCAAACGGACGGGCAAACGGACGGGCAAACGGACGGGCAAACGGACGGGCAAACGGACTGGGGAACGGACGCACGAACGGTCGGGCCAACGGGCAGACGAATGGGGGTGGGCAGGGACGGGCAGCTGGGTGGGTTGTGGGGCGGGCGAACGGACGGATGGCTGGGCACGCGAGCGGGCAGGTAGGGGGGCGGGGCCGGGCGGGCGAAAGAGCGAAGGAGCGGGCGGATGAATGAGCGAGCGGGCGGGCGAAAGGGCATGTGGGCGAAAGGGCGGGCGGGCCTACCTGCAGCGGCAGCGGGGGGCGAGGTGTGCGTGAGGACGGGTAGGCCGGTGAAAACTGCTCGGCCGCGCGGCGGTTGGCGGCGCTTCCGTCGAGAATCCAATTAGGGCAAAGGTCGGCGGCGGGGGCACTGGAAGGGCAGAGCAGGAAAGGACCTGGAAAGGGAAAGGGAACCGCACGCAAATGCGGAAGCGCAGGGCAGCGAGTCGCTAACACCGCCGCAGACACGTCGCCGCTACCTTCACCGCCGCCCGCTGAAATCCTCTCTACTCCGGCCTCCTACACCCAGGACGCTGCACTGCTCGGCCTCATCCGCCCGAGTCTCCGTATTGCACACAGCTTCTCTACTATTTGCTGTATGTAACATGCGATTTGTTTGACGCTGAATGCGTCACAAATGTCGTAATGTCACAACACAATGACACAAATGTCGTTGAATGAAATTCATTTTTTTAAATTTATTCTAGTCTAGCCTATTGCTATTATATTTATTCGAGTCTAGATGCCTTTCAATTACTAAGGGAGGTAAAGTTGATTTTATGATACCATGTATGCTTGTTGTCACAAAAATGTACTTGACGTTGAGTACCCAATTCGCATACAGCAATATTCACATTTATTATAAAATACTGATCCTGAAGCTGAGGTCTTGATCAGAGGGAGGTTGGGATGATTATGATGATAATTACGATAATAATAATAATAATAATAATAATAATAATAATAATAATAATAATAATAATAATAATAATAATAATAATAATAATCACGGAGCGATTGATACAATGGTTTTGGAATGGAAATTAAGAAAAACTAAAGAACCCCCAAGAAACCTCTCGACTTGACATTTGTTCATAAATTCAACTTGAATTGCCATGCGTGCAAAACACAATGTCAAAAGTGAACAAATACATATCTGACTTGCCCCTTTCATGAGTAGTAATGCATCAAATTCATAGAAAATAGTTGTTTCACGCACCAAGCATCTGGAACTGTCCCAGGTATCTCCAATGTCTGGCTCTTCACACCATTTTTGTTTGGCCGAGATATACCATGTTCTTTTAACATACTTCAGGACGTTGTTATTACTGAAGTCCTCTTCAAGCTCGTCAGCTAGGATATTTCTGAATATTACATTAAGTTCATTATTACTTTCGGTTTAGTATTTTTATATTCTGCATAACTGGTTCGTTTATACATGGTAGTTTGTGATACTTGACATGTTCAATTTGGAAATAAAATTAGTGCTTTCGATTCTGATGTTTTCAAATTGGAAGTTATACGGCAAATATATATTAAAAATGTACGGGAATACTTTTCTGCCATCTCTCATATAACCTTATTAAAAATCAATAAAAATAGTCCTAAATATAGATAATAAATGTCTCGCACCCATATTTGTCAAAAGTCTTGTAATAACATCATTTCAGTCTGAGTAGAGACAAGTGCACCACCAAAATTCTATTCAATGTTTAATGTTACATTTTTATACAATATGAAATGGTAAACAGTATTGTATTCTTTAACTATCGTAAGCATAAATCATGAAGTACGCTCAAGCATTCGTTAAAAAATATTTGTCACAATAAACATTAATGAACAATAGGTTCACGCCATTAAACATATCGAAAACGAACAACTCACTTTATTAACTCAGAAATAGGAAACCAACAAATTGGACAATATAGAAGCAATAATAACCACTACCAAACGCTTCAGTTCTCCCGACCAATTAAGCACTCAGCGCAATTTTATTTTATACGCGCCCCAATATGATACATTATAATTGACTAGGTGAATTATTGTAATAGGATTAATAGTCGCATCGTTAATTAATAACCATCGACCGGGTTGGGAAAGCACAAATCCACACGAGACATTCATTGAGGGAATTTATTATGGCAGGATTATGGGTCAGGGAAACAGACACATTGGTCGTCGAGGCGGGTTGGAGGCAGCTGGTCCGACCGGCCCGGGCGCGCGCGAAGCGTTTCATTACCAGCGGAAAAACGCAATAAATGGACCGCTAATACAATAATAATGGCTCTCCTCATCAGTGCCGATCCATGTGCGGCGATCGGCGAGCGGCGATCGTGCTCGCGGCCGGTTGAGAGGGGGGGAAATGTGGTTGGTACTGCTGCACGGGTGGGGATTGGAGGGTGGGCTGGGGTTGGAACAATGGTCGGTGGAAAAGAGAGCGGAAAAAGATTTGGAAGAGAGGGAAAGACAACTGTTTGAGAGAAATGCCAATGCAAAATGTCTTTGTGCAAACAGTGATTTTATAGTTTTGGCAAACCATAACCATGTATCATTATATATTACTAATTAATTAAACATCATTGTTTGAACTTATGTCATAAATCTGTGCACTTGTGTCAGTGCTGTAGCGAATGACAAAAGAGACAAGATGGCTTCAGCGAGCCACAAACACTCAGTTTCTTTCGTAATGATAAACCTTTGCCCACCCGACCCACGTGAAACAAGTAGATTATATTGTCAGTATTAGCTATAACAAATTTATTATTGTATGAAATGATATCTATATCTCTTTAAGATGTAATTATTGGGTAAGTCTACCATGTTCTCTTTCATCATAAGCGATGGTGTTCACGAGTGGTTGAGTGGTAATTGTGGGTATACTGTGTACAGAACTGAGATGAAAGAGCGACACGGTTTAGCAGAGAGGAAAAGCTGAGCATATATTATGTTTCCGAGAAAGTGTCACTGAATTAGGTCTTTGTGCAAGCGATCAAAATATTTGTACCGAGCTGCAATCGTGCCGAGTAATTATTTACTGATTAGTTTGCTCATTACTTGCGCGTCTCACCCAAACAAACTATTCCCAAGGTTGAGCAAGCATGGATGAATTCTAAATACAAAACTGTAAAACCCCATTTAGCTGTGATAGTGATAGGAATACATGTTACTTTTTCCGAGAAGTATCTCCAAAAACACTTCTTCCGTAAACAATTTTGAATTTTTTTTTTTGTGATAAATATGTGTTCAGCATTTTTCCTATTGATGAAATGTTTTTTATTTACGGGAAGTCTGAAACAAATGAGCTCTAGCGTCAATAATATTTTGTTTGACAATTGGATTTGTTTTGGAAATTGTGTATCATCCAGCTTTCAGAAACAGATCTTGTATTTTCCGGACTTCGTTATCACTTATGAATAAAAATGAGAACTAATATTATTTACTTAATACAAAAGTTGTTCTGTTTTTCATATATTTCAACCTACTTAATGTAGTGGGCTGGGATTCTTAAGTCCCTGTACCAAGTCTCAATACTTTCGTTTGTCTCTATCATTGGTGGAGGCAAGTAATGAGCAGAAAAATTCTAGATTGTGGAAAAACTAAATACGGTATTGCTAAGAATAGGAAATGGGAGTGTATTTGGCTTATCCAAACAATTAATTCGTCTATCAAAACTTCACTATTCTAAGTAATCGAATAAGATCAATTCAGCCAACTGACCTACTGATAAAGAGTACATGGTCTCACTAAGAGATTATGTGTATACCCACTGCAAATGAACCAGTGATTGGTATTAATGAATCCATCAGTCCGATATCTCGTTCCACCCCACACTTCCATCTAGAATCGTTCCATCACCACAAACCGATCACACGCCTTTTTAATTAAACCATCAATTATCGCTTTATTGATTTGAATGAGCATGAGATAAAAGCTTAGCGTCAATTTGCAGACGTGTATGAGAAATGAAAGACGTCGCAAAACATTAGTGCAGAAAAAAACATTGATGAAGCGTAATGCGAAGTTTAAGTTGACAAGTTTTTATATGTTGGCCCCAATTAATCACATTTACTTGTGGCCAAGACGCCTCTAAGAGAGATGCTCCATGATTTAAGGAATAGAGAAGACAGGGGAAACGAAATAACCCCCAGAAAACCTACGCGACTCCGTTCTGTCTTCCATAAATTCCAGAAGGATCGACAGGAATTTTATCCTCTATTCATATCCAACGCAACAATTCGATAGAATCGCTAATTACAAAATTACATTTCATGTATACATTAATGTTGTAATGTAAAGTTACACATATTCGTAAACATATTGATATGAGTAATCGTATTTTTCAGGTCTTGATGGATTACAAATATGACAGCTTGAATGTAAGATGAATTATGAACGAAATGGAATTAAGTCATACGATAAGTAAGAAACTTTGGGAACGGAAGTTATGTTCTTTTTCTAAGTCAAACATAAGGAGTACATTTATGAAAGATGGAAAATGAAGTCATTTGTATACTTATCAAATTCTGTTATGTTAGATTCATTTATTTAATTTATTCTATATGCCTTGTTGATCAACTCTACTTTCCATGTTTCTCTGAAACTTCTCCATTTATATGTGCCCTTTTACACTTGCTTCATTACATTTTACCTTTAATAATTAGAGAATTATACGACGATTTAATCATTTTCATTTAGTGTTCAAAGTTAGGATGCGTATCTATATTGCAGCTTGCGACGTTCTGGTGATGTAGACATGCTCAAACTGCGTGCTGTTAGTCATGACTCCTTAATGTAACAGTCTTTTTTTATATTTTTACTACCAACGTTTTTAGCGTTTACTTGTATTCTTGTAGTTGTAAATTTCCATATTAGAGCTTTTGTTATATTTCCCACAAGTAGACTATACTGATGTTGATGATTAATGTTGATATAATTGTACATTTATTTCAGATACAAATATTTTGACGGAGAAAGAGAGTCAGGAATAAACTTATTCACTGAAGTAAATAATATTTGTGTTCTAAGTTTAATCAATTAAAATATCATAATTTACAAGTTACAATGCCATACATTTTAATCCAATTCGATATTTAGGAAAAAATGTTGTAAAATTAAATTAACTAATGCAAATTTAAAAACTAAAAACTGCAACAAATTAATTAAAAATATTTAATAAGAACATCTTACAAACGTACCACTGAATTGGTCAAACGAAATCTTGTAAAATGGAAAGGAAATACGTAAATAATGCCAAGAAAAATCAGGTGACTTCGTTAGGGCAACCTGGCAGTGCGATGTTGACGTGCCTTTCACTCGCACATTACGATGAAATATTCCGTTCTTTTGCAGAACTTTTTTTTTTTGCAACACGCATTGTATGGAAATGTGACTGCCGAAGGCATCCTCTCACAACGTTAACGACAGGGCAATCGCTCGAGAATACTCGAAATTCGAGGAAACAGCTCACCCTTTGGGAATTCGAGAACATACGCGAGCGCGGGCTGTCACATACGGCGAGTTCCGAGAATCTGCGCGTGCCCGCGACCCGAGGAACCGACTGCTGCAAAGGACACTGTAGCCGCAAAGAGAGGAATGGATAATGCGAACATTAGCACAGTTTGGCGTACGGAAAGATTGTTCGAGGTAAAATACATCGTGAATCGGAGACCTCGAGTATTCAAAGAGAGTGCAACCGGTCTCACCCAACTGATTGCTTCTGCGAAAATTCATTTTCAGGACCTGATATATGATACCCAAGATATTCCAATACCAATCGGTTAGCAATAACTCCGCGAGGCCAATGAATACATTTATTCATTAATTAATTTATGTTTGTTTTTTGCAAGTGGTTTAAGTGCAAGATATGAAATTATAGTGGGACGATCAGTAATTGAAATAACAAAATTTTATAAATGTAAATTTTTCACAAACGTTTTCTTTAAAGAAAGTAAGTGCCGTCATACAATAAATATGACTGTTGTAATATCAAACTCAAAACTACAATATAATTTTTTTTAAAATAATCTATTATCACATGTTCTTCGCTAGGTGGCTGCATCCGAACGTTAAAATTTGATGAAAGCCGTATTTTATTATGTAAAATAAAATTAAATCACATCCCTAAAGTGTATTGTTGTTCAACTAATTAATTAGATAAAGAATACAATCCTACCACATCATTAACTGTAAACAGTTCATAAAAAAAATAACATTATCTTAAAAACAAGTCTTTATTTCCCTTGCTTGTAAAGTTTTCTATAGACAAGACGTAAGATGCAGGCATATTGATACGAATCTATAAAAAAAAGATAGAAAGCTTTCAAAAGCACATTGTTTTTTATAAAACAAACATCCCATTCTTGCGTCCCGGTCTTCCGTTAAGTACAGCAAAATCCCTAAGGCTCTCCAGGCTCCATGACACGAGAACCTTTATCATGGGGGACCCTCGCATGCAACCCCTTCCCATCCGCCACTTTCTTTTCATCGGCAAAACACGAGCGAGATCCACCCGAAGGCCACGCGTCCAAAAGGCGGTCGCCCTCCGCCCCCAACCGATCCACTCCAACTCATTGCTGGCGGACTCGCGCCCGGTTCCCCGATTCTCCACCCCACATCATTGTCCACACGGCCCCCTCCCTGCCTTTCTCTGACCCCGCCACACACACTACACCATCACACCGCTCCCGCTCTGCTTCCTCCACCCTTAATCCGCCACTGACATTACCCATCCCTGCCCTCCAACCTCTCCGTCCCTTTCCTTTTCCACCCCTGACACTCCGCCCCCACATCTTGCCCCCGAACGTACTATTCCTCCCCTTCTCCGTCCCCGCCACACCCTCTACACCATCACAGCACTCCCGCTCTAACCTAAACTCCCCCTCCGACCTAAATCCGTTACCCCACCCTCCCCAAACGCCCTCCCCATCACCGCCCTCCAACCTATCCCTCCCTTCCTTTTACATCCCTGACTCTCCGCCCCCAGACATTCCCAAGAACGTTCTCTCTCTCTCCTCTTCTCCGTCTCCGTCACATCCTCCACACCATCACACCGCTCCCGTTATACCCCCTCCGACCTCAAACCACCACTGTCATTACCCATCTCTGTCGCCCGCCTTCCAATCTCTCCACGATTAGTCCCGCCCACCGCCACCCATTCCTGCACCCGTACCCCGCCCTCGCCTCTCTCACCACGCTGCTCACCCCCATCGGCCGTCGCCCCGCCACCGCCACCGCAGGCCCACAATGGCGGCGCGCGCGGAGGCGACCTGGGCGCGTCCTGAAAGCCACAAGCCCCGCGGCTACAGCGCGCGCCGTTAGTTTATTTATTGCGTCCCCCCCCACCCGCCCTCACTCATCCCCACCCTTCCCCCCACTCGCGAGCCCGCGCGGCTCATCCTCCCCTCCTCCCGCCCCTCCCCGTACACGCGCTCCTTGTGATCGGGCCCCCGACCGCCCATTGTCTCGCCGCGCTCCATTATATTTCACCACTCTGTGACATTCCCCGCCATTCTGCTCCTTATATACATCACGAGCGCCGTACAATGCGGCTCGATCACAATGCTTATTGAACCCCCTCCCCCCTTCCCGCCCGCGTGCGGCGCGCAGCACCCGCGTGTCGCCGGACAACGATGACGATCTGCGGCGAAAAATAACCCCACAGAACGCTGTCGTTACCGCCCCCCTCATCCCCCATCCCGAAGCCAATCGCACCGTTTATCCTGCTGGCGCGGACCACCTACTCGTGTGCCGTTCCATTCACATACACCGCGTCGGCTCCCCTGCCCCTTTCGTCCCACTAACAGGCCTCGCCGTCCGCCCCGCAACCCGTGTCCGTCCACACCATCGTCCACGCCGTCCACAACACAGCCCGCGCCGCCAACACCATTGTCCTGACCGTCCACCCCACAGCCCGCACCGTCCACCCCACAGCCTGCGCCGTCCACCCCACAGCCCGTGACGTCTACCCTACAGCCCGCGACGTCTACTCTACAGCCCGTGACGTCTACCCTACAGCCCGCGCCGTCTACCATACAGCCCGCGTCGCCTACCCTACAGCCCGCGCCGTCTACCCTACAGCCCGCGACGTCTACCCTACAGCCCGCGCCGTCTATCCTACAGCGCGTGACGTCTACCCTACAGCCCACCCCGTCTATCCCACAGCCCACGCCGTCCACCTCACAGTTCGCGCCGTCCACCTCACAGTTCGCGCCGTCCACCCCACAGTTCGCGCCGTCCATCCCACAATCCGCGCCGCCCACCTCACAGTTTGCGTCGTCCACCCCACAGTCGTACAACCCACAAGAAATGATGCAACCCGTACACCTTCTTCATGCGCCCTTCACCGTTGTGAAGTTAACTCAGTACTCGCAGTCTACCCAGTTCGCGCCGACAACTAAGATCGATCGTCCACCAAATTTACGTAATTCAATCGCCCAATTGCAGCCCAATGGTCTTCAGGCAATCTACTCCGAGTTTTCTACTTAACGTAAGCAGACTATGAAGATGACAGGAAACAGCTTCATCCACGACTACTGCGACCACACTCCCAACTCCCATCAGTCCGTCGATCCCCACCTCGACGTGGACGCCGCCTATGTCATTTCTACCGACTACCAAGCATGCGGCGCTCAAGCCTAAACCTCCTGCCTCTACCTCCTTTTTCTCATCAACCTCTACCTCTCCGGTACCTACCTCCCAGCCCCTTCCTCCCCCGCCCTTATTCCCCCGACCCTACCTATCTTACCTACCCAACATCCCCTCTTGTCAAATCCCCGCGGCTGCTTCTTCCGCAAATCCGAGCGCAGGCACTGGGGCTAGGCGGCGCGGGCGATCGCGGAATGGCGATTCGCGGTGCGGAGCCGGGAGTGAGTGAGAGTGAAGGAAGGCGCCTAGGGTTGGGAAAGGAAACGGGGGTGTGGCGGGTTCCGCTACAGCGAGCCGGAAAGCGACCACTTTACTACTCGAGCGCGCGGTGCTTGGGAAAACGATCGCGCTTGCAGCAATGCGACATCTTTGCTATTGGCTCGCCACGAGAATTTTTGGAATCTCAGATGAAGCTTTTGGGTCGATCTGCGGGGATGACAACGCCGTAATGATTGTTTGTGTAATAAATGAGAATAAATAGATTTATGTTGTTTTTTTTCATCTTTTGCCAGACGTCTTCACATAAGCCGGTACTCCTGAATCTCACCGCGGCTATCTTCTTGGTCTTAAGGTACGGCATTAACATACAGATGACACAATAAACAATACTGATCATGATAATTAATTGCAATGCAGTTTTCACGGAAGTACATGAGGGGCTGGAGCTAAATGATACATGTATTCATTTCTATTTTTTGCCACGCCAGCTATACAAGGTCACGCAGCGTTCCCCCTCGGGCAACAGAACTGAGCATAGAGGAATCAAAATTACTCCAAAAAATGCTTATCTAACATATAACAATATGAATATCATTGGATTCGTCCTTGTCATGATATACTAACAAAATATGTATAGTTCCATTAAAAAATCAAAGTTACCTCAATATCTTGTAAATCACAAGTGATAAAAAATATACGGTATCTCTCTCTCTCTCTCTCTCTCTCTCTCTCTCTATATATATATATATATATATATATATATATATATATATAGAGAGAGAGAGAGAGAGAGAGAGAGAGAGAGAGAGAGAGAGAGCTACATTTCCTTTTGCACTTCCGTGAAAAGTGCATTGCAATAACGTTAACCGTTCAAAAACTGCAGGAGGTGCTAAAGCTACGTAACTCACCCTGAATATCTTGCATCACAATGATGCTTAAGTTCTTCGTCGGCCTATTTCCATTAATCTCCATTCCTTATTAAAAACTGTTAGCTTCAATACGTCGCAAACAGTTCACAGGAAAGGAAATTGCTAGAGAGAAGGATAATGTAAAATTTAGAAGATAGTTCAAAGAAATACTATAATTGCATTCGTTGTATACAATTACTGGCACGAAGTCACTTGGTAGAAGACATCCAATTTTATACTGAAAATTTAATACTAACAACCGACTATCGTTTTCTTAACAAGAAGGTGATTTTAATACATGATAATTTCCAATTGTGGATGTACAATTAAATCACTAAATTAGAAGATGCTTCTCAAAATACTATGGATACATTTCAGTGTCTCTCCTTCATTACACAGCCACCGCCTACTTATCTATTGCAATATAACGTTAGTTCTATTCGATTGCTTAAGTATTTAAATCAACACAAGAGAATGATTTAGAAAACAAAACAATAATCTGAAGCTCTTATTTATAACGAATTACAATACTTTTCGTAATTTAAGGGTATGGGAGAAGAATGTATATTTAAAATGAGTCACTGTCAATAGACTTACCATTTTCCATTACAAATAGAAACACAGAACGAATTTTCAAGATCCAGGCAACACTTTAGGGCGCACTTCATTTTTTATATAATTTTGAAAGAAAAAATTAATATTGCAGAATTTCAATTTACTGCATTAAAAACACTAATGTTCACTAAATGCTAAATATATTGACTCGATAAGGAACTAAATAGACACAAAAAAGGTGACAATATTTGTATGGCATTATCTATATGTCAAGTCCAAACCAATATTTTTATTTATTCATAATTTCACTGTTCACAATTTACTAAAACCACAATTTACATACTACCTGTTCACAATTTACAGAAATATAATTTTATATCACAATAATTAAGCACCATAGTGTGGCGTGCACAAATTTATGAGACATTATAGATAATTTCTTTTGAAAAACAAGCCTTGAGATATGTTACATTGTTCACATTATATATACAATAATAAATATAACAAGCTTCTTGAGAAGTTTACATTGAATCGTTCTTTAGAAGAATTAATTATTAATTTAACAAAACCAATTACGTTTTTATAAAAAAATGATTCGAAGTTAATTTTCGCATTTCAATCCCACAAAAATCTAAAGCATATTCAAACATATTCACCGTTCTTGGTTTCAAAACAAACATTCCCGACAGCTTCCTCGTTAATTCGTACATAGCACGTTTGTCCGACGTGTATATTCATCGCACTTCTGTCCCGCACTTTTCCGATAGCGAGCCGTTTAGCGAGGACGTTGTTCCGACGTCTCGTTATTTACCGCGGAAGGAGTTCCCCAGGGTTCGCCCGTCGGCCTTATTATTTTCCCATCGCGCAGCAAAAGCCCTTAAACCGCTCGCCTCCTCAAATAAGTTCCGCCCGAGAGAATCTGCGCAGACGAATTACGGGATCCTCGCCGCCGCCACGCGCATCGACGCGGTAGATCCTTGAAGGAGAATATCGATGTATCGAACGAGGCTCCGGAGTCGAGCGCCGCTGCTCAACGAGCGCGAACGACCGCCCGGTACTGGTGCTCATTACCTGCGCCAGCGATGTGAAAACGACTCGCCCAACGCTCGGCGCGCGGCCAAGCGGGGAGTTCGGGAATGAAAGAACTCCACGCGAACTTGGGGACGGCCGAACGACTAACCCGTGCCGGTTAACAGGCTAAGTACTGGTTGCATACGATTTGCAGGTGCACACTTCCGCTCACTTCTGCTGTGAGTCAACGTCTTAAAGAATATTCATTTTAAATATTTAATGATGTTAAAGACGTAAATAAAAATAAACCCTTAAGCACAAAAGTGTTTCAATGCAAAATAGTTGTAAGTAATTTCATTTCATACCATTAAAATATTTTTAGTCCTTGATATCTCTATTTAATAAAATGAGCAAAATTTCGTTAAGTTCCATCCTTTGCTTTTTAATTTAGTATAGCTTTTCTTCTTCCTAACTTTAATATAAGTAAAAATATATAAATACATAAATAAATAAATAAATAAAATAATAAATTAACAATCATATATTTTTTGAAGCAAATCATATCACCATCACAAAGCAAGTTTACATTACACAAATTATTTTAAGATTTATGAAAACCATTAAAGAATACAAACGCAGGTGAACACAACTGATCAAATATGGTAACGTTTTTTCAATGTAAGAATCTTACAATTAATCAGCTTTAGATACAAGAAGTAAATTTTACAATTTTATAAAGACATCAAATACTATATTCTTGTTTTGATTGCTTAGTGTAAAGAATACTGAATGAATACCGCGTTCATAACAACTAAACTTCTGGTTCCAATCAATGTGGTTGTTAATACCCCACAGTCGTAGGAGACTTTCGAAACGTTTTGCAAGCAAGACACTTGATTAAAAAGCATAGCAGTTCACCGCTACACATTGCATCTACAGGCTGCACTACTTAACAACGAGTGGGTGAATGTGACCCGGTCACAGGACGAGCGCGGCGGAGCGGTAGCGCGTGTACAACCATTAAAATTACGTCCTCGCCGTTCACCGCCACTCACTTCAATCTAAACGCCAACGCATCGCTATCGGAAATGGAGAGGAACAGGTTAAGTACAAAAACCTTTCAGTTCCAAGGATTATGTTTGTCTGTACCACCCAACTTTAGTAGTTTTTTTACGAATGATAATCATATAAATGTCACTATTTGCTGAAATTGTAGAAACTCTCGAGGAGATGACCAGAGAAGTCTCCAGTCACATTTACGTCATGTTTTACGTCTTTTATATATGCGCAGAAAGTTTTTGTTATTTCTAGGTCTTAATACATCATTGCATATGTTCATGATATAAATAATAACATAAAAGGGAGAAAAGAGAAAACATTCCAGGATTTCTCCCCAGCCGTACCTTATTGGCCTCTTTTCCGCGGTTTTGATGTGATTGAGAAAGCATTTCGGGTCAATGCCAATGGGATGTAAGGTATTGCAATGACTAAAAAGCCTTCAGCCTAGCCACATAGTTAACAAGTAATCAATTATATATACTGTAATATTTTTCATCTTTGATTTTTAAAGACAAAACATTTTTCATATTAATATTTATTACATAAATCATATAGCGCAATATGTTATGTAATAAATATTAATATGAAAAATGTCTGTCTTTAAAAATCAAAGATTGATTGATTGATTTTTTCGTGTTTCCGGGCGCGTCAACTGCTTCGGTCATTAGTCCCGTTAGTGTAGTGCATGTTTTCTCTCTCGGGAGATGGCGGTAACCTTCCCCCGCTGGATGGCGAGATCCGGCGCCGACCTACCGTCGGCTAGTGGGGTTTCCCCCTAACCAGGACTCTCCCACCAAAGGGGCACCGCCCCAGTCGGGACAAGGTCTAAGCTCCCGACCGGTCTCCCGGAATATGTGGTAGTGTAGTGCATGTTAGTGTAAGTGTGTGTGTAAAGGGAGAGGATAGGACAAGGAAGAGGAAGGACAGATCGTTCCCGATCCGTTCCTTGGCCCGTTTGTTAGGGTACTGCTCCGGCATTCACCTGGTGTTGATCGGAGAAA
The DNA here is from genome assembly GCA_011170035.1 of Teleogryllus occipitalis. Lineage (NCBI taxonomy): Eukaryota > Metazoa > Arthropoda > Insecta > Orthoptera > Gryllidae > Teleogryllus > Teleogryllus occipitalis. The sequence goes on along the minus strand of BLKR01000163.1, from coordinate 494,351 downwards.
CCACGGAAAACTACCGATCAGAGCAGCCGGCCGCTAGAATTCTCCTCCAGACAGCAGCTGAATTCGACCTAGCTGAAAAGCTAGTGTCGAAAATCCTGCCGCCGTCAGGACTCGAACCTAGGACCTCCCGGTTAGAGGCGCTGCAGTGACATCAGTTGATGCACTGAGCTACCGCTACCGGTAAAAAAACCAAAGACCAAAAATATTATAATACATTGAAAAAATACAGACAGAAAAAAATAATTTTAATAATGAATTATATATAAGTACCTATTAAATAAAACACTAATAACAATCAATTTTTCAAACATTTTATTGAAGAAAATTAATTTTTTAATTGAATTTATTATTCACTTATTCTTTATTACATTTTCATCCCTTTGTACGTTTTAAAATATGATCAAGATTATTAAAATATGTACAAGGTTATTGTAATAATTTATAATTCTGTTAATTTTCCAAACATTAGATTCATACGTATGAATAAGCATGAGAAATGACGCAAATTCAATTCTGAAAGAAGAACATTGTATGTTCAGTGGAATCTCTATTATCCAGGATTCGATTATTCGGGAATCCAATAACACCGAGTCTGTTTCACAGGTAATGAAAATTATTAATGAAATGAACATGATTTAACCTCGGAACGATTTAAATGATTTTATCAATTTATTTAGAAATTTATTTTAAATTAATCACAGGAAATGAGCATATGGATACACAGGTACTAAAAACAAACATAATGCTTTAAAACTATTATTTCAGCAAAAATTGTTATATATTCTAAATTAGTACGAATGAAGTGTATTAAAACAAATTGAAATTTAATTATTACAATTTCAAGCTACAATGTAAATTATGTTACCCTTTAAACATTTCTCCTGCGCCAATCTTTTAATGAACACATTTGAACTAATAAATGTAATTCAATTATTATCCGGGGTATTCAATTTCTCCTGGGCCCTTTAACTGTCATTACCTCTCATATTGTAGATTTTTTGTCAAACATAATTTCAACGGAATGTAATTGTACCCAACAAATTACTTCTTTTTAAACTTTTATGTCTGCTCTGTGGCGAGTCTAGAAGAGAGCTATGTGCATGAGATAGCAGTGAAGTGCTCGTGGTGATCTGTCTGATAACTCAGAGGCATCGTGACCCAGCGCAGACACGTCAAGTAGACAGAGACATACGCGAGAGCAAGAGCCCACTCAGAGTTTTCTAGGAAAAAGAACCCTGAGGCGCTCCTAGAATTCCAATTGCTGCGGAATTCACTGCGGGGAACTGCACTAGACGCAACGGAAATGCTTAGGAAGTAGTGTGCTCGAATCGTTCAGAATTTCACAGAGATGTCTGTTGTGAGTAGAGTATTACTATTATAACTCTTGTTGTTATTAGCTCTAAAATCTGGGGCTCAGTGGAGCTCGGTAGCAGTTCAAGGCGGCTCTAAGTTAGAGGTGCGGTCAGAGGTTCTGTGGCAGTAGGGAGCCAGCTGAGTGCAATCAGCTCAGGCAGCGGTGCGTTTCCCAACTCTGAGAACGTTCCGTATTCTCTAAATGCATCGCATTGCATTGCATTGAATTTTCGAACTAATAATAAGGAAATTGAAAAAAAAAGGAAATAAAAATTAATGTATAACAAGATGATTAAATTATCTAGCACATCCATTTTTGAAAAAATAAAATTATGAAAATTATAAAAATTAAAAACGCAATTGTACCAATAAATATTTTCAAAGAATGAAATAATTCGTAGTTTGGCAGGCACTAATGTAACATGCTACATAGTACTTCGAATACGATGCAATCTAAATAAATCGCTGCTTTTAACTACAAACACAAAGAAGTAGACGCAAATACGTATCAGTATTAAAATATTCGTATCGAAAACTAAACACTAAGAAAGAAAAAAATCGCTTTAATTACTGTTAACCAGAAACACGCAATGTCTAGCGCTTGTGAACGGAAACCCGCAAATGAGTGGAAAGGCAGGTAAGGTCGTTTAGAGATGGCTTACCGCGAAAGGAAAATCCATTGTCCAACCATGGCGCACTTCGAGTAGAAGTTCCAAGCAATTGATCAGGATTCAGGATCAAGGATCAGGATCAGGATCAGAAATATGAGTGTAGAAGATAATATTAAATTTCTTTTACACATATAATTCACGTTTTGTCCATGGTTACAGTGACAAAATTTGCTTTTATCTGAATCTATACAGATAGGTTTGACATCTAACGTTTCTCGTACGCAATTCGGACAGATGTAAACCCACTGTAACATACGTTTTATATTTCTGTTAATCCATTTGAAGATCTTTGCTCAAAGTGCCTACCTATACATAATTATATCCTTCTTGCAGTTAATATTTTGTTTCTTCTTAATTCTTTTCTTCCAAGCTTAAATTTAGTGGTGTGATTACTAAAATATTAATCCAACATATGTTCCTTTTGAGGATATTTTTTTAACAGAACTATCAGGATAAAATTAAAATATAACTTGATGAAATGACTCACGGCAAGCGTACACGAGTAAGAATAGTTATCTATACTACTCGTGATGAAACACATTAACTGTGGGTTGCATGCAACATTTTAATTCCCACCTCAAGTTTCATTATTTAATTTGTTTTTCTTGTGCTAATGTTAATTCTGTTTTTGTAGTAATATTTCAAGTTTAACCTTCTACTTCGTTCTTCTAGTTTATTTACAGATTTGATTTTATGAAGATAATAAAAAAGAGTAAATTATTATAAATAAATCATTCAAATAATGTTAATTTTGTCATTTACGTTCGTCTAATTATCGCATTGTTATCGAAGACGCATACTTGACTTCGACAGTAGACAATCTGTTACCTGGTAATGCATCACTACTACGAGGCATATGTGGCGAAATTCTTGTTCCTCCAATAACATAAAGGACTTTCAACACTGTAATTTTAAGACATTATAAATAGGCAGTTCCTTATGAAGCCAAGAATCCAATTTCTCACCACATGTTGCGAGAAAGAAAATCGCGTGTATGTGCCTTCTCCAAGTTGCGAAACTTCCAAAGGGGTAACGCACCACGTATCGTAGCTAGCAGATCTGATCGAACAGAAGAACATCAGAAACTCGTCTGAGAGTTGGCGACCTCGCGGTGCGGATTTAACCCCAGAATCGAGGGTGAGGGCGAGGGTGATCCTACGACGTCGATCGATCCACGATTAACGGTTTGGAATCTGGGCTGCGTGGGCGCTGAAGGTGAAGGACTGATCTCAAAAGCAATCCGTAATGAAACCTCCAGATCTCGTCAAACTAACGAATACAAGTCCGAATTATACTACAATATGTGAGACATATAATTCAGGATGGAGGTAACGTGCAGTCAGTATGGATTAAAGAGTGGTATGCTTGGAATGTGGCAGAATGTTGATGAATGGGAAAGTATATATTGCCGAATGCTAAAAAATGTATTCAAAATGGTACAGGATGTATTGAATTATTGCAGAGTATGAATTGATGAATGTTACATACTGGCTGAAGTGGGTCTGGGCGTAAACTGATGTCATTGCATTGCCTCTGAGCGTAAAGTTCTAGGGTTCGAGTCTCAACGTGACAGAATTTTCGCCACAAGCTAGATAGATAGGTCGAGTTGAGACAATGTCTGGAAGAGAATTTTAGCGGTCGGTGGCTCTTATCAGAAGTTCCCGTGGTTTCTCCGATCAACACCAGTCTAAAACCGGGGCACGGACCGCACGCGATTTTTCTGCCTCTTCCCCACCCCTTACCCCATCCTCACTCCTTTCTTCTACACACAATTATAATTATATGAACGGGGAGCGGTGGCTCAGTGCATCAACTGATGTCACTGCGCCTCTGACCGGGAGGTCCTAGGTTTGAGTTCTGACGGCGGCAGGATTTTCGACACTAGTTTTTCAGCTAGGACGAATTTAGTCGCTGTCTAGAGGAGAATTCTAGCATTCGGCTGCTCTGATCGGTAGTTTTACGTGGTTTTTCGAATCAACACCAGTTAAATGCCGGAGCAGTACCGTAACAAACGGACTACGGACCGCGCGCGATCTTTCCTTCCTTTTCCTTGTCCTATCCTCACCCCTTACACACACAGCTACACTAATATGCACCACACTACCACACATGCCAGGAGACCGGTTGGGGACTTAGAACTTGTCCGGGCTGCGGTGCTGCCCCGCTGGTGAGGAAAACCCCGTTACCCGACGTTAGGTCGGCGCCGGATCTGACCATTCAGCGGGGGAAGACCACCGCCACCCCCAGTAAAAGCACGCACTACACTTACGGAACTAATGACCATAGATGTTGACGTGCCCGGAATCACTATCAATCAATCGGGAGCATAGAGATTGTCCCGGCTGTGGTGATGGCCCCCTGATGGGTGATACCTGGATGCGGAAACTCCAGACATCGATGCGTAGGTCAGCACCGGATGTCACCATTCAGCGATGGAGTATCATATCCTCCTTTTATGATGAAAACTTTCACTACACTTACGGGGGAATAATGGCCATACCATTGATGCTCCCGGAAGTAATCAACGAGTGGTACAAATATTCATCAAGCATAAGACAACTAATATTACATAATACCTCTATTAAAAAAAATGGTACAGATTTTCACTACCGCACAAAAATACATCCGTGCGTTTCCATGGAAAAAGTGACGTCATGAACTTTTCCCCGTGCACAAAGCAAACGCGCGAGATGGGATAATCGCCAAAGTTTGCGCGAGACGTCCCCGCGTCTGCTGACACGAAATTCCACGCGCGAATTACGCGCTCGGATTCCCGCGAAGTTAAACGCAGCCCTTGACGCGAGCCAGAGAATAGAAATAAAGTTGCTGCAAAGTTCGTCGAGCTTCGTGCGGTACAGTTATATCAAATTAATTTCACGCTGTCTGCACAAAGATAAAATGTACAATTTGATATCCTCCAAGATAAGGGCAGTGACATTAGTTTGTTTTAAAAAAGAATATTACGAAATATAAATACTACGAAAGTAATTATTTCACTATATGAAAATAAATAAATGTTGTAAAAATACATATTAAAAGTAATACAAGATGTACTAATACAATATTTAGTTAACAAGAATGTCAAGAATTTAAGAGCTATCATTCTGACGCGTAAATTGTTTCTAAAATCGACTTTCCGTCTCTACTAAATTCCATAACACACTAATATTCTCTTGAAACTGTGTTTATAACTTTTCTCACTTAAGTTTTTATTTTATTATCTTGATCGAAGCCTGAGGAAAAGGGGAACCGTTCTTCGCATCAATACCTCTCTTAAATCTAGCGATACAAGATGTAAACGGTCAGGCACGTTACAAGAGTGGGGGGGATTGATTCGGAGCTCTAGCTTAAATTTTCATTCTATTGAAGTATTAAAACAATTTTGCTAAATTAATCTAATGAATTCTCATTTTATATACACGTCTACAAGCCAAAAGAAAACATGTTTCATTTTCAAAGTCTTCAATAATTTAAAAACACACCAAACAACTTCTCTACAATACTTGTATTTAACATTAATATCAGTAAATACCGATGTACCTTCATAACAAAGCAATGGATATAATTATATACGGTACTAATTTCTATAGCTCCAAGAAATTGAAAGGAAAGAACGCAACCTACAGCCATTAGAGAGGTGTCATAGCTTTCGCTAAATGTGCTGGACTTCAGCATAAATGCAAATTATCTGTATTACTAATTTCCAATTCGCAAAGAAATTGAAAGAAAACTATTCAGACTTTCATCTCACGAGAGACGTCTATGTCTCCGTTAGTACCTAAGAACAAAATACAAAAATAATGAAATAGTTTCAATTTTGACTAAAAACTGCAAATATTTAATTGTGTTAATGTAGTTGTGTTCCGTCTATTCACAATGCGCCTACGAACTCTTACTGAGTGTGTAACCGCCAAAGTAACCGCTTATGTTACGTGGCAACAACGATTTAAATAATAGGCCATCCGCAATATTAACATGTTGCATTAAGACACAGCAACTTTTTTACATTCTTGGTATGTAAAGAACTGTGGTACTGTATGATCTGGGCTGTCCGGGTGACGCCGCGTCGAAGGTTTGGTACCTCAGCCTTCGACGCGGCGTCACCCGAACAGCCGAGATCATGACTCTGGCCGCGGGAGCCTACGACATCATGAGGTACTGTATGTATACTTTACTATAATATTCCAGTATTCGTGAAATATCTTTGTTGGTAAAATAAGACACTAAAATATTTAATTAATCGCAACGTAAGTTGTGTTATTTTTTAGTACTTTTGATCCTGCAGGTCACCAGTATTGTACTGAGACTTAAAATACCATATTTACCAATGCCAATATTTCCAAAATATATTTCAAATTATCAGTTTTGGAATGAAAGATCCCGAATTTCTTTTTACTTACTGCCAATAACTCAAATTCTATCAAACGCTTGTAAGAATTACACCAAACAAGTATGTTGACCAAAAAGTATATCAAAAGCAATATCAAGGATTGTCCTCTTTCTAAAAAGATTAAAACCTACATTCATTGATGTGCCACTAACCACCCCTAAAAATGCTAGGGTTAATTCAACATTAAGTTCTCTAATTCTCACCGAGTCATATGTTCGTTTAATAGAGTACCAATTCTTCCACACAGGGTTTCAATAACACTGAAATTGTAAAATAATATTTGGTGTTGATTTGACATATTTTAAGTGTTAGGATTATAACCCTCTTTTATCTTCATGAATGGTACTTTTTTAATAGCTCATACGATGAAGATTTTTTCTTTCTGTAGATAAAACCTCGTATATACAAATTAACATAAAGTAATGTTTAATCCATTAATTATTATGTAAAACGAGCTTTTATGCATCGAAATATTTGTTTTGGAAACGAGGTTTTATTTTAAAGAAAGCGTGTGATGTCACAAAGCCCTAAATATAAAGCTTTCATCACTTTACTTTACCGAAATGAACGTTTCAAAAATTGTTCTATTTTGATATTCTTGGTAACGATAACGTTTCTTCGAACGACACCAAAACTCAAACACTGTAAGCAAATGAAAATATTGCTCGATCTTTGATAAAAAGCGTATCCGTCACATTTTCCGTCCGTTGCATTTTAAATCAGTATTTCTGTTCCACTCAGCACGTAAACCAAGCAATAAGAGAAAATAAGGAAATGTATTTCACAGCTTTGCCTCACTTTCCTTTCATTTCTTTTATCGTAACATGAACACAGAGTGTCAGAAAATGGAAGTCATAAATAAAAGATAACGGTAAACTGAACAGATTATAGTTCATTGAGGTCGTTCATTATACACAAAAAGGGTAGCAATTTGTTCACAAAAGCAGACTTGCATATACAGAGAAAGAGGAAGAGAGAAAGAGAGAGAGTAAGATAGAGAAAGATAAGAGAGAAAGAGGAGATAAAAATAGAAAAGGAGAGAAGTCTGAAATTAAATAAAAGTACCCATTTTAGACTACAAATGACGCATTTTCGTGAAAATTAGTAAAGGGGTCACTGGAAAAAGTAACCTATTTCTTCTCTGTTCTCACGGGGCAGTAAAATCGAAAAGAAATGAAGTCACACTGATAGCTGGCAACCGTTTCATCAACACCAACTCCTTCTCGAAACTCGCAATTTGTTTCTCTACCGACCCGCGGGATATAGCACGTTGCGTCTGCAAATCCGTTCATATCCTTCTCTCTTTTTTTATGCCATCCTAGTCATCTTTGTTTCTTCACTTGCTCTTTCCCTCAACTTCTCCTTTACCTGGCGTCACACGTTCGTTTCCACCACGTCTCCGAAATATTTCACTTCCTTCACTCTTTCCATTTCCTTCCGTTCAAATGATCATCTTCTCATTTATTCTCCTCCTGTATCACTCCTCAGTAATCGTTTCTCAACTGGCCACCACTTTCAGCACTTTTAGCCTCTCTATGATACTCTACTCTGGTCCTAATCAAATCTCCTCCTCTCTCTTCTCACATTTCCCTTACTGCCATCTCTCCCATCCTCTGTACGCGGAACTTCTAGTCACTTTCCTCCTCATCGACCTTCAGGTATCTCAACTTTCTTCCTCTTTTCCAACTTACCTCTCATTCATACTTCTTTTCCCCTTTCCCCTTGTGTTTATTTTCCATCCATATCCCCCCTCCCAATTGGCCGCTTCAACTCCCATCCTCTGCTATCGTCCCCCTGTTTTTTCCTCATTTTAACTTTCTTTCCCTTCACTTGCACTCCTTTACTCTCCTCCCCGGCTCCTTTCCCCTCCCCTCACACCAGCTGCACCTGTGCTCGTTGGCCTCCCCGCCGCTCCCATTCCGGCGACGAATGGCCGTCGGATTAATTTTCCGCCGGCAATATCTCGAGGTCCAAGGTGAACTGCGCTGACGGACGGCGCAAAGAACCGTTGCATATTTATAATAGGAATTTAAATTTTAAAGCGACGCGTTTATACGAACGGCTCCGGCGGCAGCGTGGGTGGCCGCGGCGGAAGGCAACGGGAGGCGACGGGAGGCGGCGGCGGGACGAGGCGGGAGAAGAGGGGGGAGGAGGCGTCTGGCAGAAGGAGAGCAGAAAAGCGCTAAGCTGTATTATTGTGTGGAAGAGAAATACGTGAAGCTGCCACTGACGTTTTTATGGGACTTAAATACCGGCAATGCGGTGCTTATTTGAGAAGTTTATTGCGCCGTATGGGCGATGCGAGCGGCGAAGGCAGCGGTGGATGCGGCGGCGGTAGGAATGGCGGGGTGGTAGCGTGGGTAGGGATAGAAATAGTGGTAGGGTGTGAGGGCGAGGATGAGAGTGAGGATAACGGAGGGGACGATGAGGATGGAGGGGAGTGTGATATGGCAGAGTCGGGGCCAGAGCCTCGCAGGCGGGAGTAATGGAGCGGGGCGCGGAGGGGAGGGGCAGGGCGGGGAGAGGCGGAAAGGAGTGGAAGTTGTAGGTGGAGGGTCGAGGTGGTAGGGAGTTCAGGGGCGGAGCGGGGCGGAGCGGGGCGGAGCGGCGCGGCGGAGTGGGCGGAGCGGGGCGGGAGGGGCGGGGAGCGGGGCGGAGCGGGGCGGAGCGGGCGGAGCGGGGCGGAGCGGGGCGGAGCGGGGCGGAGCGGGGCGGCGGAGCGGGGCGGAGCGCGGGCGGCGGAGCGGCGCGGAGCGCGCAGCGGGGCGGAGCGGGGCGGAGCGGGGCGGAGCGGGGCGGAGCGGCGGAGCGGGGCGGAGCGGGGCGGAGCGGGGCGGAGCGGGGCGGAGCGGGGCGGAGCGGGGCGGAGCGGGGCGAATTGGAGCTGGGCCGAGGTTGAGGAAGTAGCGAGAAGGATGAGGGAGGAGGCGCACACTGGGACTGTGTCGAATAGAAGAGGAGCGGAGGAAGCCATCTCGCCAGAGAAATCGTCGGATATGGCGCGTATAGGCCCCGAAATGGGCGAGGAGAGACCAGAAAGAGGTCAATTATCAAGCGAGCAAAGCGGTGGCGATTTGGTCCTAGTGGTCTATGTGGTAATATACGTTTATTCCGAGTCTCCAAACGATTGCTGGGGGGAGGCTGAGGTCGTGGGGAAAAGAGAAAACACGAACAGAATGCGGAACAATTGCAGTACTTAGTGTACTGGAGATGAAGATAGCGAAAAGACGCATTATGGGCGTTTCGTCAGAACGGAAGCGGGCCAGTGGAGTGAATGTAACATTAACGACGCTGTGACTAGGATAGGAGCAAGATTGCTGATTCAGTGAAGTGAAAGGAAGTAAGATTCTCGAAGAGGAGGCAGTATTCTTTAAGACGGAGTCAATGGGAGAGGTAGAAAGTTGTAATTGCCGCGAAAAAAAAGTAGTATTGCCCAGTGGTACCCGACTGCGCCATTTGAGGACGTCGTTGTCGGGGACACGAGAAAATCTGATGTGGTAATTGCCAGGCTTTATACCGTTGTCGGGGGCTTGAGTGTGACGGCGCCGGAAAAAAAGCAATTTTCTCGCGCTTGTCTTCGTCGCACGTCAGAACGTGCGCAGCGTATCCATTACAAAGAGAGACGGAGAGAGAAAGAGACCCCTCAAGTGAGACAAATTGATTGCGTTTGTCGTTCAGTGGAGAATTCTTTCATGTAGTGAGCGCGGCCACGTATTGATTTCTAGGAATATTAGACGAGGTGGAAACTTTTCGGGTGACACCGGCCGAGTGACACGTCTCGCACGCGTTGAATTCGAAGTAAGCCCTTCGCGTTGTAACAGAAATTACGTTTAAAGAACGGTATTTTTACTGCTTTTGTTTTGCACGTAGGTGAGCATCTACAACTCAAAAGAAAATGTTCCAAAGTTCAATATCTGAACACATTATTTGTACGTAATACTCTCTCGAAAAAAGGCTCAGAATAATAACAGTTATATTATCAGTAATAGATTTATATAACTTGGTATAAAAGGGAAAAATATTTATATTGTTCAATACTACTGTCACCGCAACTGGGAAAGGATTCCAGGTTTCGTGGTTTATGCGCAGTTAATTGAAGGTAACAAGATGGTGAAAAATTATTTTACCTGCGAAATAATATTATTTTACAATATTTATTTTATGCTAATGAAATGATATTTTTCTGTATTTTACATATATCAGCAAACGATTTGGATGGAAAATAAATATCTGTACTATGTATTCCTCAACACAATCAAAGAACTTTGTGTTTACATTGGAGAGCCGAAATTTCGCAAAAAGAAGAAAGAATTCATCTAGAAGAATTGAATTAACGGATAAGTGAAAAATACCTAGGAGGATATAAAATGTTGAAGGTGTGATACTTTTCTTTACCTTCATTTATCCATATGCCGACGTCCGTTTACTTTAGCATGGTGGGAGAGTCATGACGAAAAGCTTAGTAAACGACGAAGACTTTCAGGGGCAGAGTCAATTGAATTTTTCCTCACCGGGGATCGCCGCGCCTTATGCATGGTTGCAAACATTTCAGTTCTGCCCAGATGACGCCACATCCTACTCCAAGACTTCTCAAATAGTTTAGTCGTACGAGCCGGTTCACAAAAGGAGCACAGTGTGCAACGAACGACGTAGGGGGTGGTAGACCAATACATTGATTATTTCGGTTTCTGGGGGCTTCAACGGCTATGGCCAGTAGCCCTGTAAACGTCGCGCATGTTTCTATCATGGGAGGTGGCGGTGTTCTTCCCTCGCTCGAAGAAGACGTCCGACAGCGACCTCCATGTCGGCTTGCGGGGTAGTACACGCAGGTATCTCGCACCTCCCCCCAGCTGGGAGAAGCTGTAAGCTCCCATCTAGTCTCCCGACTTGTGAAGTAGGAGGGGGATGAAAAAGTAAAGATAGCGGGCGGTGCGTAGCCCGTCTGTTAAGGCGGCTCCACATATTCATTATTCGGCGAACAGAGAGCAACCGCTCGCCGAATCCCAAATAGGGTGGATAAGTTACTTGCTATTTGCCGAGTAAAGAACGTTATGTGCTCGCCCTACCCACCGCCTGCCGATCTTTTGGACACATTGAAGGAAGCGAACCTTTAACTGTTCGGGATTAGGCAAACAGTAGCTCGCTGCTCGGCGGATGCCGAAAATGTGGAGCCGCCTTTACGGTACTGCGGTGGGCGGGTGCGTGAGAGGGTTGCGAGGACGGGCGAGGACGGGCGAGGACGGGCGAGGACGGGCGAGGACGGGCGAGGACGGGCGAGGACGGGCGAGGACGGGCGAGGACGGGCGAGGACGGGCGAGGACGGGCGAGGACGGGCGAGGACGGGCGAGGACGGGCGAGGACGGGCGAGGACGGGCGAGGACGGGCGAGGACGGGCGACGGCGAGGACGGCGAGGACGCGAAGCAGGACGGGCGAGGACGGGCGAGGACGGGCGAGGACGGGCGAGGACGGGCGAGGACGGGCGAGGACGGGCGTGGACGGGCGTACACGGGCGTGGACGGGCGTACACGGGCGTGGACGGGCGTGGACGGGCGTGGACGGGCGTGGACGGGCGTGGACGGGCGTGGACGGGCGTGGACGGGTGTACACGGGCGTGGACGGGCGTGGACGGGCGTGGACGGGCGTGGACGGGCGTGGACGGGCGTGGACGGGCGTGGACGGGCGTGGACGGGCGGCGGACGTGACCGGGCGTGACCCGGCGTGATCGTGCGTGTGTGCGGGTGACACGCGGGTGGAGATGGTGCAGTGCAGTCGCGTCCAAGCGCGTGGGCGGCGAGGGCCCGCCCGTGGGGACCAGCGGCTGCATAATGCATGGGGAACTGCCTGGCAGCGGGCGGCCGAAGAGACGGCCGCCTCGACATTCAGGCAGAAAGAACAAGAGAAACGGTTTGCGGCATACGGCAGCGCCTTAAATGTTCATTCAGGAAGAATAGGGAGGCAATCACAAGTTTTATTACGAGGGGATCTAGCATACACTTACTCCAGAAATTAACAAAATTCGTTACGTTAATATTTAAAAGAATGCAACTACAATAAATAACGATACCTATTTTTAACAGCGCGAGAACATAGACGAATGAAAGATGGAACTACGATTACGAAGTCTTGTTGTCTGAATACATTGACAAATTTCAAAAAAAGAGTGAAATAAGAACTTCAAAATGAAAAAAATTAAAATTAGGAATAAATGATTGTGTAAAACGATGGTAAAATGACTCAATTGCAGAGAACGCAAAAACGAAAGAAGAAAGTTGTAATAGGATTAAACGGCAAGTTTGAAAGAAAATAATTTCTGTTGAAATTATCGAGAAGGTCCTTACGAATGGGTTTGAATCTACGAAGTGTTTGAATCTACGAAAAATACGAAGTGTTTGAATCTACAAGAAATAAAATCGATTAATATTGATCTAAATTAAAACAGCAGCAGTTCGGGGGAGAGGGAACTCTTGAGGGAGAGAGTGCAGAAAATGCAAGGTGCATCCCAAGCAGCAGGTGCAAGGCCTCTTGAGACTGGGCGGAGGATGGTCGCGCCTCAAGAATTCACAAGGACGCTACGTGGAGCGTTGCAAGAAGCCCCGTAGGGACCTCAGGAGGGGGAAGTAGAGTAAAATGGGGGCTTGGCAGAGAGGTAAGAGAGAAGAAAAGTGAATTTTGCCGCGTACGAGGGATTGCTCATGGAAGCAAACGAGAAAGCGGAAATAGCGGTGGAGAAATGAAGGTATGAACTAAAACGGGACAGAGAACAGAATTCGTAGATAGAGAAGATAATAAGTCAGGACGGGCGAGGAGGGGCGACGACGGGCGAGGACGGGCGAGGACGGGCGAGGACGGGAATACTATTAGAGCATAGATCGCCGTACAAGAAACAGCATCGGCATGACTGCGGCCTTAATTCGATAACTGCAATGGTCCTCCAATGGGGGATCTCAGACCTTTTTCATTGTTGCGAGATATTGTGTAATTTAACATGCGTATTTTATTTCTTCAATAGATGGAAACATCCTAAACGAAATAATATAAGCATTTTTTTCTTTCCTGGATGCCAGATGTGGATTTGCCGTGTTTGCTAAGTCAGTGTATCGTTCATATCTGACCAGCTGCTATTTGCCTGTTGTCAAGTCGGGGAGAGAGGCCGGTGTAAAGTAAACGAGCGAAGGTGCCGAAACAAACTAAAAGCGATTCAGAGGCGAGGAAACAGTTAGACGATAAAACAGTTGTTAAGTGGGGACTGCTAGATATGTAGATGGTAGTGGACGATTAGCGATGTAGATGGCTAAAATAATGGCGATGTAGATGGCAGTGGACAGTTAGCGATGACTAAAATGACGAAAGTGGTAGCGGTAGTAATTTTGGCGAAACGACGGTGACGACGACGGTGACGACGACGGTGACGAGGACGGCGACGAGGACGGCGACGAGGACGGCGACGAGGACGGCGACGAGGACGGCGACGAGGACGGCGACGAGGACGGCGACGAGGACGGCGACGAGGACGGCAACGAGGACGGCGACGAGGACGGCGACGAGGACGGCGACGAGGACGGCGATTTGCGTTTGGCTCCGCTGTGGAGGTGACTGCGACAGCGGCTGCCATCGCTGTGGTTGTGGCGGCGGGGACAGTGGTGAGACGACGGCAGTTGCGCTGGCGCTGGCGCCCTGCACACCCGCGACCTCGTGCCCTCCCTGGGGGTGCGCGGCGAGCGTCTGAGGGGGGCGGAGTCCCGCGGGGGCGATGGCGGGTTAATGTCTCGCGCGGCGGAGCAAAGTGCAGCGCAGCGGAAGCGGGGTGAAGTAAAGGGGCGGGACGGGCAGGAGCCGGCAGGGATGAGGTGAGGACAACGTGCGCAGGCATATCGCGATTTGTAGGCCATGCCTATAAGCGAAAGACTGCCGTGCAGCTTCATAGAAAGCGTCACCTGCGAGTGTACCAGAAATATGAAGTGTTCACAAAAAGGAACCCTGGTACTTTTGACCTACATACTTTTGCTTCTCGAATAAATGTCCTGGCGTAGGTTGAAAGATAGATACTTTTGTCACATTCATAAAAATAGTGCTTATATTTGACGCTAATCTTTGTTCATTATTTAATACGGATAATACATTATTTTGTCAGTTTATTTCATTCCTTTTTTAATATTGTGGTTAAATTTCATTACTTACTTGGATTGATGTATGTGTCATATTTTGTTACATTTTCAATCAAAATGAGTTTATTATTAGTAAATAGAAATTACGGTGTAAAAAATCGAACATCCTTTTAATTACATTTCACAAATTCAAAAAGAACGTACCGGGAGCTCAGCGCATCAATTGATGTCACTGCAGCGCCTCTGACCGGGAGGTCCTAGGTTCGGGTCCTGACGTTGGCAGGATTTTCGACGCTAACTTTTCAGCTAGATCGAATCCAGTCACTGTCTGGAGGAGAGTTCTAGCGGCCGGCTGCTCTGATCGGTAGTTTTCCGTGATTCCTTCGGTCAACACCAGGTGATTGCCGGAGCAGTACCCTAACAAATGGACCACGGACCGCGCGCGATCTTTCCTTCCTCTTCCTTGTCTTATCCTCTCCCTTACACACACACACACACACACATACATACACACTTACAATAACATGCACTACACTTCCCACATTCCGGGAGACCGGTCGGAAGCTTAGATCTTGTCCCGGCTTGGGCGGTGCCCCACCAGGTGGGAGAGACCTGGTTAAGGGGAAATCCCACAAGCCAACGGTAGATCGCCGCCGGATCTCCCCATCCAGCGGGGGAAAATTACTGCCATCTCCCAAAGGAAAAACATTCACAACACTTACGGGAATAATTACGTAAGCTGTTGCCGTGACCGAAACCACAACCAACCTAAAAGGACGTATATAATTTTCATTGTGCAGTTACATTTTGTTTATGAAATATTGAAAAGACACTTGTGAAAGTGATGAATATTGTTTGAACTACTTAAAAAAATGTTGTTTGAGAGAAAAAAACTACATTCAGTGATAATTTTCTACTTTTTTATTAATGCATTTCGAATTTAATGCTTATGCCAATGCCACTGTAATGGTATAACACTGAAGTGCTGTCAGTATGAATAAACCAAAAACATTTACAGAGTAAGTACTTAGAAACACGCTTTAATATGAAAACCAATACTCGCACACGACGGGCAAAACTGCAAAACGCATAGGAAAGTTTTGACTGTGAAATGTCATGTTTCCATGTAGTCAATAGACAGTGTGTGCCCACCTGGGAAGTCCGAACATGGATCTTGTTCGCATGTGCAGATGCTCAAAAGTGATGCAAAACGAACTGCGCATGCGAAAAGGATCGATAGTGCTTTAACGTTCAAGGGTGCACGAACTCTCTAATGACGACTAATTTCCCCGAGATAATAAAAACAACTGTAAATAATAACAGTCTAGCAGAATAGATCACAATGATATAAATGATGATCATAGCACAGTAATCTTCTAAGCATTACGCAACAGTAGTTTCTTCATCTGATACGTAAACACCTCGTATTCGGTATCATAATTTTATAGTTTTATGACCTGTATAATTTTGTTCTTCGTGCAAAAGCTTCTGCTCAGAAGAAAAGAGTGTAGTTATATCTTACTGCATTTCTAACGTTTCAATGTAAAAATAAATAAAACTCTGCGTCACAAAATAAATTATATTTAAATAGTTTTTAATGAGATTACGTTTATGAGAGTACGTTATGAATGCAATAAGGTGAAAATATATTACGAGTATGTAAAGAAGTTATAACACTTTTCATCTTTTGAATAATTTCTCAGTCACTGATTTATCTGAGTCCCTCAGTTATTGATGTTTAGGGAATTATTAAAGATACTGCCTACATTATATATACGATATTAGTTTTGATTGTTATTCAACATCTATCGCACTGAATGAAGAACGTGTTTCAATTCTCTCTGTTAAGAGATGGATTTATCATTCTAACAAAGGATTGCAAATGAAGCAACAAACAAAAGCCAAACGCAACAGGATCCTAACAATGGACGTCCATATTCGTCGACAATACATGCATAAATTACTGAAATAAAGCATGCATTGTTCAGACGAGTATATGTCCGTGACAAGAGTTCCACTTAATTTTCCTTGAATCGCAGATTTGTAACTGATGCAAGTACCAAAGTCCGTAAACAATGAATAGACGTAAACAACGGATTAAAATTAATTTTTCTGTTAATCTTTAAGAAAATATTACCACAAAATTACGCAAATTTAAACATAAATATTCACTAAACTTTAAAATTTCTCAACCACGGATCAGTAAATAAACGTCGGCGTGATATAAAAATCCAGAAATGCTGCCGGGCAACGCAGTACGCTAACAACTCTCATATCCAACTGCCGCACATTTAACACAGTGAGGCGTATGCTGATTACTCGGTGCGCGGAACTTTCTCTCGACACAAACGCCGCCGCGACAAATCCATGAAAGGTCACAGCTAACAACAGCGCGACCGCGTTGAAGTCGCTGCGGGGAGCGCGTCGCGGCAAACGGCTGCCGAGCGCACCCACCCACACACACGTGCGCACTCCAGCAAGCGGGGGTGGGGTGGGGAGAAGAAGAGAGGGGGGAGAGGAGAGGGGAGGAAGGGGGCGGTGTATGGAAAGCGCAGCCGCAGGCAGCGACTAACGACGCCCAGATTGAGACCCGCGCGAGAAGCGAGCCGAAACGCCTGGAGCGAGGCGGGGGTGAGGGGAAGGGGGCGGTCTCGTGAGCGAAACAAAAGCGAAGCACGGCGCGCGTCACCCCCTCCGACGCCGCTACCACTGGTGGCGGTCGTGACACCGCCCTCAACACAGCCGCCGTCGCCGTTCTCAGGGCCGACGAAACGTATAAATTGCAGGTGGGTAGTACCATGAGTGGGGGCGTCATGTATTTTTTTAAATTTTATTTACGTTTTCTTAAAGAAAAACATGATGACGGTATAAAACATGTAGTTTATTCAACACGTTTAGTTAATAATTTATATAAACGCATTAATTATTTATTTCTATAAGTTTTTACTCGCCAGCAAAACAATGGATTATTTCTACTCCCAGTTTGAAACTTTTCAAATGTTCATTAGCATTTTTCGAGATTAAGTCCGAAGTACTCGGTGGATGCAACGCGCTTCTTTCGCGCTTGACTGAAAGAGTTCACAGTTTTGCCATTCCCTCCTTTTCCTCGAAACCCTCGAACAATAAATCGGTCCATTTGGATACAATGAGACACAGCCGGCTCGTTATAAACATTGCGCGAGGACACAACTGCGCATCGCGGGCGAAGTTTGAATGTTGAATAATGTTTTCGGTCGATTTCGGATATATTTTTTCACATCAGTTTGATGGTGGCAATAAATGTGTTAAATTGGATTTTTTTTTTCAATTTTTCTCAGAATTGGTGGGTCTCAGAATTGGCCCATCTGGCCCGCTCCTGCCATAGACAACACTGCCGCCACCCTCAATTCCCGGTCATCGCGGTCAAACATTCGCCACCTTTGTCAACTAGACGCCACCCCCTCAACCCCTCACTTCCGCGTTCAAACAATTGCCTCTGCTCTCCACCCCTCACCACAGGTCTCAACCTCACGTCGCTGTCCTCAATGCCACGCCGATGTCCTCAATTTCACGCCGCAGGCCTCAACCTCACGCGGCTGTTCTCAACCTCACGCCGCTCTCCTCAACCTCACGCCGCTAAACTCAACCTCCCGCCGCTGGGAGAGGAAACAAAGTGAAGTGGAGTAAGGCTTGCGCGGTGATATTATGTACTATGTATTATTATTATTATTATTATTATTATTATTATTATTATTATTATTATTATTATTATTATTATTATTATTATTATTATTATTACTTATTTTTAATTAACTACTTTTTTGTAACTTATTATTTGCCATGTAAGCTTAATTCATGTAAAGTTAAGATATTCCGCAACCAAGTCACTACACTTAACTGCAGAATCAATAATAAAATCTAATCTAATCTAAAGCATCGACGTCAGAGACATAGGCAGTAGCAGCAGCAGCAGCAGCAGCAGAAGCAGCAGTGGCAGTGGCAGTGGCAGGTGCGCGGAAAGTGGCAGAGCTAGGGTAGTGACGGGTGTTCTCCGGAACAGCACGGTGAGATGGCGGCGTGGGTGGCGGCGGCGGCAGTGGCAGCTCGCGGCACGGTAACTTACGGAAACTGGAGCCGCCTTCCCTTCCCATCCAACATAGCAGCGAGGTAAGTTGTGGCTCCGAGTCTCTCGCAGCTCTCATACACAACGCGCCACACATACTACGTGCCTGCGAGACCACGCACACAAGCACGCACGCTAGCTGGCGCGTACTCACGCGTGCGCGAAGCGTGCCCCACATACACACACACACACGCGCGCGTCCGACGGACCCGACGCACGCGTCTTTTGTGTAACGAAGTTAATTCATGCGTGCTGCGCGGTGGCGTGAGGCACATGTTTACGCAGGTATGTGTGAACACACGCCCGCCGACAAGAGGGAGGAGGAAGGGAGTCGGTGCTGCACTCTGGTAGGGAACGGAAGGAGTTGGTGAGAAAAAAGGTAAACGGAGTCCTAGGAGGTGGTGAGCGAGTGACCTTCTCCGTCAACCATTGGTGTCAAATACATGGCCTGTTGGCTTACAGTTTGTATTAAAAAATTGCTGTAGATTTTCTTATGTTGTTTAAGTTAGAACTCTGAAACACATTTGTTCAGAGAATTGTGTCCTATTTCACATTGAAGCCCACTTTCTGTCATAATGAATTGTCGTTTGATTTCAAAAGTGTCGGGTGATTTTTATAGAGAAAAGGTATTATGTGTCTGCATGACCAGTTACGTGAACCAAAATTTAAGCTCAGCTTGCCTCTATTGGGATTATATTTATTTGAATTATTTTCTATAACAAGGTTCCGAAATCAAGAATTTTTTGCACTGATAACCATGAAAAACAATATCAGTCATCGACTGAATCGATGTAGTCAACTGCACATGTTTTAATCAAAGCAGCAGCTCCTTAAATAAACACTCAGAAGCAGCTTATAAATCATATTAACAATGGAATGAAGGAAATGTGACACATGATCTCTTTTCCCAACTTCACAATTGGACTATTATTAGTTTTATTAAACAATATTTTTGAATGTTAAATATTTTCATTACACAATGCGAAAAAATTTAAGTTGTGTATTTTAACTATATTTACTGTCTTTCCAAAACGTGGATACGAATAACTTGGCCTTAAATTCAACCTGCTATATTTCTTTCATTTTTTAAGGTACACTTTTTATAAAGATTTTGCCATTAACTCGTGAAAATTTTTCAAAGTTTTCGGCGGGTACTTTGAATTGGAATTGCATTTCATAGCTCAAATTCAGTTGGGACATCTCTAGGATATTAAGAAGTATGAATGCGACCGTAAATTATGGGAAATTAAACGCCTAATTCACTCCCCTCATTTACGGATGCAACTATTGGTTTGAATTCGTAGGCATCAGAAAATTCAGGAGTGCTGTAGTTTTTGAAAGATGGCGGTAACGGAAACGGGTGGTAGGTGTCATAAGGAACTTTGAGAAATTGATGTGGCGCCCATGCCGTGCAGCGCCAGAACAATGCAACATAAATCGTCGGTCAAAAAAGTCGACGTATGCCATCATGTGTTGCGCGTATATTAGCTTTTGTCGCGCCCTTCATTGGCTGCACTAGCAATCAATCGGTCTCATACACTGCGCATGTGATTTTCTTTGTGGGGTTGGACAATATTACGAGCAATCATTGGCTGCTACCTGTTTGCTTTTAAAGCTATCACCAGACTAGCAAGGTATATTAACGTCTAGATGTTATGAAGAAGGCGAAATGTAATTGACAAGTTTACCTAGCATTTATTGTACATTCTCTTACTCTGAAGTATAGACACAATATATTTTTCACTCGTCTCATTCTCAGAAGTGTTTAATCAATAATGTAAAATTCTTGTGACGAGAAATGAAAACACAGCTATCGGCGAAGTAAGTCTCATTATCGTACGTCATAGGAAGGGACACCTCACATAGTCATGACACACATATACAAAAAAACGAAGAGAATTACAAAAATTGAATAAGTCCCAGAGACAATTTACAGTGTTCCTTTCAACGCAATCCACTTCCGTCTCAATTAAGAGAATATAAAAACCTTACCCATCCAGATGGTCGGCATTGCAAACGGGCTGTGACCAAAAATGAATGACGATTTAGTTGAGTGATTCCACTCTTACATCTACAGTGAATAGTGGGCTTTTAAGTTCAAACTATTTTAAAATTGTTATTTTCTTTGAAGTCAATTTTAGAGTGAACAGATAAAGCCGCTGTTAAATCATTATCTATTGTTAATGAAATATAATAATTTTAAATAGTAGTAGTCTAATTAATTGAAATAATGTATTACAGCAAATGAATGAGTAATACATCTATTCTGTTGTAAATCTTTTCGGAAAGCAAAAAAATTACCTTACATCCCAATAAAGATTTCCATCTTATTCGTACACGTTAAATAATGTAACACAATGCTACACAACGTTGTATCAATCATCAACATAAGTTTAGTCAATTAAGAATTAAACTTAATTCTAAATACCAACACAAAACTAAAATTATTTCATGTTAAATCTATCCGTAGAATTGACATCTAATTTAAACCACGGATTTACAAATGAACTCATAAAGAAAATCATGGAATAAACATTGTCAAACAACTGAACTGAATATTAAATTTCATACGCGCGCAGAACGATAAATCAAAGCGCGAGAGAAGCTGTGCCAGAGCGAGAATCGGCAACGCTGCGTCCAGTAATTCCACAAAAGATGCAAAGTACCGATGAGATCCAATAAACCTCGCCCAATTACCTCTCCAGAGCATTAACAACCAATCACACGAAATGAAATTCTAGAAACACAAATCACCTCTTATTAAGAGCGCTTCTAACCGGGACAGGCGTGCAAGTGCCTGACGCTGGTAACTGCAAATTCTTTTCTACACTCTGCAAAGTTCGGAATGGATATGTAACGGTATTCCTGGATGAGAAAGATTATTGCGTAATAAATATGGTAGAGGAACAAGGAGGTGGTGATAAGTAGGTGAATATTTAAGTAAATGTAAGGGAGGTGGTATATATAGCGTGGTATATAAAGTGATTTGTGCGATGGAAATAGAGGTGGACAATTACGTTTATGGGACTGATAACAGAAGTGCAATCAGTTAGTATAGAAAATGGTGGAAAAAGAGTGGAAGAAAAGGTCACGAAAGTTTTGAGGTAATGGGAAAGCAGTACGCTCGGAATAGTAAATACAGAACAGAAATGATACAGGACAAAATAGAGTATTGTTGAAGGGTGGTAATTAATTTAGTGAAGAAGCGATTTAGTGACAACAGGGAAAGATATTATATTGGGAATAACTAAGAAAGTTGTACAAATTACGTTGGTGATACTGATAATAGCGATTACGTTTAAGATGCTGACCGTGACGATTACAATTGCGGCTGCGATGTGATTACTTCAAAGGTGATGGAGGATGGTGGAACTATGAAGTCGACATCAACCGTACTAGTAGGGTAACAAGAGGCATGTGTGATGACATAGGCAACTGCGGAAGCGGTAGAGTTGGCGCTGGGACAGAGGAGGCTCAAGGATTAAAGTGGCTACGCGACACCAACGCGCACGGCGGCGGCTTTTGCAATTAGCGTTAGCACGCGACGGGTATGATAATCACCATGCTAGAGCAAAGGGGCTCTTCACCTCATGATGGCACGTGCTGGACTAGCAAACGCGTACGTAGTAACTCTTGTGATCACAACTCAATGAAAGGAGTAGGGAATTCCTTAATAAATGTTGCAAATTCCTATTCGTGACAAATAAATGAAATCCTAAATATTGTATTTGTAATTGTAACAATATTATCATCTGCTCAATAATTTAATTGAACATTAATACATACATTTTACTACAGAATAATTTGTTTATGTACCTCTTTTTGTTACTTAATTTAACTTTAATTTCAACCACATTAAACGAACGCAAAGTAAATAGTTTGCTAAGACAATTGAAATCAGTAATATGAAGATACAAAATTAACGATTCTGAGAGAGAATAAATATTACCTACGATTTTCGTTAGTAATGTAATGAATAATCAGTGCTGAAAACCTTAATGAAATGTTTCCTCGCTTCCGGTTAATGTTTAATGTTAACAAATTATCGTCAATTCACAATTAATTTCTTTCAACGCGACGTTCTGGTATCTGAAACAGTGTTGACAAACAGTATGCTAGAAGTAAGTGCTTCTCTCGCAGCCCAACAGAGGCGCCGGGATTCTAGTTTCCCTTCTTCCAGCAAGTGTCTCTTTCCATTTGTTGAATCTTCGGTCTCAGGTTCCTTGCTCTTGAGAAGGCAATTATCACTCAGATCCGTTTGTAAGGATTAGAGTCATGGCCCCTTTGCTTTTAACATGACTCGCTTGAACCCGAAGGGTTGCCTTCGTGCAAGAGCCCTCCCTTCATTCGGTGGCAGGGGAGATGAAAACGTTTCAAATGCGATAAACTGATTTTGCGACTATTCTCCGATTTAAACTTCTTGGCCCTGGGTGAGTTAGGAGAGGGCAGTATCTCCTCTTATAATTCACCCGGGTTCAAGAAATTGAAACTAAGATTTTGTGTCTTGGCATTATTACTTGCTGTAGTTGTTACAATGTTAGTAATATTGTTATCATCAGTCATAAAAGCGGATTGAAGACGTTGGAAGAGAGAGAGAAAGAAAAATATGTTTACAATTAGCAAGAAAAGTAAATACCATATTTTTTGGCCTATCACGTAACTACAATTCTCAAAAAAGAATGTATCTCCTCAACGACAGAAGTCCCATGTGAGTAATTCCATGTGAAATCGGCCGTAAAAAGCATGACCCTACCGGTTGGTCTACAAATATTTTGACTGGTTCAATGTGATGTACAAAAATTAGAAGCATCATGTTTAGTGCATATGTTTGACCTCTGAATATATACCTCTCCTTTTTATTTATACTCAAAATTAGTAAAATTTCTAAGCTTTTTGGACGAACTTGAGAAAAAATTAATATCTCACGTGAAAATCCATTCTAATTTAAGAAAAATGTTTCTCCTAATTGTAAGTAGTTCAGATGAGAGGGTTTTTGCATAGACTTGCATATCCTTTGGATTTTATACCAATGTTTTTACTCCAGATTTCAAAGGTGCAGTTTGTTTTTCAAACCTTCACAAATTTTCACGCAAAAGACGATTTAGCGTGTGAAACTGGAAACTTCAAAAGTTACGGGTGTTTAAAGTCGAAATTGATTTTTTCTAATAATCCAATTTTCAAATCGTGTTCATATTTTTCACAAATCCTAAGAATCTACACTTCTAGATCAAAATTTGATAATTAGTTGATGTATAATAATAATCTATACATTTGAATTACAGTTGACGTTCTGACATTTCAGATTGCGATCAAAGCATATATTTTTTCCGTTCTCCTTAGAAATCATATAACACGTTCCATCATCACACGTTAGGTACACAAAAATTAACCAAAGTAAATGGAACTAATAGATCTATATTACTATCGATAATATAGATCGATGCTTTACGTAACTTAACCCAAGTGTTAATCCTTGAATGCGTATTAGAATGCATTACAGAATTTTACGAAATTCACCTGGACGGCGGGACGGCTTAAAACAGGTACGCCAAGATCACGGGCAAGGTAACTACCAATAACTTACGAGAGGTTCCGGACACTGCGATCGGAGAATCTGGCGCGAGACTTAAAAGTTAGTGTTGTAAAACTTTCTGTTAGGTGGCTGTGCATCTCTACATTCCTGGCCCAAGACAATCTTTTGAAGAAGTTAGTTGTGAGATATTACTGCAAATTTAGTGATATTAATTTTCATTTATAATTTTATAAACAAATATATCACTAATATTTGAACTTGTTAGTTGCGGGTAAAATTAAATATTTTAAATAGAAAGGACCTTGACTTCGTTTCATTTACTTGAGTGCAATATTGACATTAACGTCCTACGTTTGGTTTAGAAATAAATATACTTTTTCTATTAAAAGACTTGTCTGCCAGTGCGTAAGAGCGATGTATAAATGTAAGAGGATGTATTACTAGAAAGATGCTACAAGGTGACTTCTTATTTTTTTCACATTATCGCTACACACAACAAATAATAGAATCGTTAATAAAACAACACAAAACGATAACTGGCAAAGTATTTGCAATTCGAACATATTTCTGCCTGTTGGCAGATCAATTCGTTTCAATTAAGTTTGTATTAGTTTTCGTATTCCCAATACCCATTTATGTCATTTCTAAGGAGAATGTATATAATATTATATGCTTTGATCACTATCTAAAATTTCAGAACGTTAACCACGTTGCAAATGTATAGATTAACATTAATGTTTAATTTACAATCATTAAAAAATTTACATTCAGGTAATATTTACAGCATTTATGATTAGCAACATTGTTACATCAACTAATAGCGCTGGCCTGCGATGGTTTCACTGCCGCCATCGTATTGCTTTTTAGGATTACTTTTTCACCGTGAATCAGGATCCGATGTTATTTTTCCTACATCACGTCACGTTGTTTTAAACATATTATATTACATTTTTATCACATTCAGGAGCTAATGCATTTCTTATGTTGTTACAGGATGGGGTATTTAATTCAGATTTCCAGATTAATTTAATATTTCCGGATTAAATCGATGTCCTGCAGCCATCTGGCAACCCTGAATAATCTGCTCAGTCTACAGCCGGCAAAGACACAATGCAGCAAGTTTTGCCGAGTAGCGACATTTCTCGTAGTTTGTCCGCTAGCCTGAGTTGTTCCACCGGCTGGTGAGAAGAGACATGTGTCTTCATGTCTAGTAGACATTCTACTATGTATATAGAAGGTTCATGTCGATAAGACAGCAGCACAAAACAGCCAAGTTCACGAGAAAGGCCTACTACGTCTACTGGTATCAAACCAGGGAACCAAGACAAGCCGTGGGGACAACATAGGGCTATTAGAACGTGTACATAGTAGTTACGAAAATAGATGAACGGTGAGAGAACGGCGTTGCCATTCGTAATTACAATGGTGTAGCGACAACATTCAGACCACAGTACTTACTGCTACTTCTGTTTAGAGAATGTGAAGGAATTTAACAGCAAGAACAAAAGTATTATTATGTATCCAAAAAATATTCTATCAGCAATTTTACCCGTTTACTCGTGGTTCTGATGTACCAATCCCACTGCGTCCGAAAAATTTATGAGACTGACCCTCCTCTCAATATGAATGTGATGCAGAAATGGCCAATCCTACCTCTGATTTCTCCATTGAAGATTTTAAAAAGTAACCTAAACTTTTCAAGTAAAGTACATTAAACGATTTTGTTTGAGATCTTTGACTTGCGCAGGAACTGCCGAGATAATCAGATCTACATTTCGCGAACGGAACCTACTGGCTCCAACAGCGTATTGGCCACCAATGTTGGCAACAGGAACGACACGTACTATTGGAACAGATATTGCGAACAAGACTTCACACACTTCTTTTTCTGAAGAGAGAACTTTGTTTACTGCAACAACATCCCGGGGGCTATGCTGAAACTAGGAGTACTGCAGTACAACCCTAGAAAACCAAGACCTTTTATCAATGCCTCCAAGCGTAGTTTGAAGTGCGTCCTTCTTCATAATGAAAACAAACCTCCATTCATTCCCATTGCTAATTATGTTATGATGGGAGAAACATGGAAATCCTGATATAATGTTGTATAAACTGAAGTACCAGGAAGTAGAAATTTCGTGGTAATTTTAAAGTAGGTATCAATAATAAAGTAGGTAATCAATACATTTTGATCTAGAAATGTAAATTTTTACGCTTTGTGAAAAATATGTACACTATTTAAAAAATTGATTATTTGAAAAAATCAATTTCGCATTTAAACACCCGTAGCTATTGAAATTTCCAGTTTCACCCGCGATTTTTTTTTTTTTTTGCATGAAAATTTAGAATTTGTAAAATATTTCGAGTCATTACTTTAGAAAATCAAAGATTATGTATTTGGGTAATTTAGGTTTGAAAAAAGTGCACTTTTGAATTCGCGACTAAAAACATTGGTATACAATACAAATGCTATGAGACTCAATGCAAAAAACTTTTTCTTTGAACTGTTTACTATTAAGAGAAACATTTTTCTTATTTCAGAATGGATTTTCATGCGAGATTTCAATTTTTTCTGAAGTTCGTCCAAAATGCTAAGAAATATTACTAATTTTGAGTATAAATAAAAACAAAAGCAAAGGTCAAACGTATGCACTAAATATGGTGGTTCTAGTTTTTTTACATCATATTAAAGAAGTCAAAAAATTGCAGACCATTCGGAAGGGTTCATCCTTTTTTTGACCGATTTCACGTGGAATTACTGATGTGTAATTTACAGCTGAACAATTTTTTTCTGAATAAGGTGCATGTAGAAACGATAACTTAAGTAATTCAGATACGATTTATAACAATGCATTTGCTTTTAAGGCGGCTTCCACTGTTCTCCCATGAACCTGGAAATGTTTTGCAAGGGTTTAGGGGGAATGTGAGGGCAATGGACCAGCGTAAGGGCCCACCTCCACAGTGAGAGAAGCACACGAGTGATGAGACGAGTGGCGGAAGGAGGTGTAACATTCATTATGACTAGGGCGGGGGTTGCGTTGAGATAGTGGGGCGTTGATTTGGTTGGGGGTTCGTGAGCGACAGGGAGGGGGAGCTGCAGAGGCAAAAGCCAATGCACAGCGGAGGGTTTTTGAAGAGGGGTCGGAAGAGGGGTGAGACAGAAACTGCAGTGACGGGTGTAGAAAAAAGAGAACGCTGAAGAGGCAACGAAAGTGACGTGTGAGTTAAGAAAAAGCTGCGATAGAGAAACTAAGAGCTGACAGTAACAGAGGGAAATTGCGAAAGTTGAAAGAACAAAGTTAGGCATTACAAGCAGCAAATGAGCAATATTGGCAAAGAACGAAATGAAAACAACAATAGAACCTCTTAGAAAGAAAAGAGAGGTGAGGTGGAAACGACAACAGCAAGAATTATGAAAAAATAATTTCATGAATACTAAGGAGAATACATATCCTACAATTGAGTAAAGCAAAGCTGGAACGGTGTAGCTAGTTGTTTAGCCCGAAGGGTGCAAGAGTAGAAGACAATGCAATGCCAGAAAAGAGGGGAGTGCTGCGAACGAGATGATATGCCATTTTAACAGTCTGAAGACAGACACGAAGTTCTAGAAGCGGAGGTAAAGAGAGATTAAGATATATGCATGTGCGTTTGTGTAGTAAATGTTTTATCTCACGAGACGGCGATGTTCCTCTATCATTAGATGGCGAGACCCGGCGACAACGTACATGTTATCTTACGGAGTTTCATCATCGAGGTATCTCCCTCAACAGAGTGCCGCCCGAGACGAGACAAGCTCTAAGCACTTAACGGGTCACCCGACATATATGGCTTAAGGGTAGTGTGGTTGTAGTGCGTATAACTGTGTGTTGGTGTGGACGTGGTGAGTGAATAGGATCAGGAAGAGAAAGGAAAGATGGCGCGCGGTTGATGATCCGGTTGTTAGGGTACTGCTTCGACATGCTTCTGAACTGTTCGGTGAATCCTGAGAAATCTACCGATCAGAGCATCTGGAAATAGATTGTTTTCCTGAGAGGCTGATTTCGACAGAGCAATCTGTCTAGTATCGCAAATGTGCCACTATTGTACTGGGACCCTAGATCCTTACTGTCAGAGACACTGCAGATACACGGCGGGAGAGGTGGCTAGCATTTCAGATAGGTCGAATTCAGTCGCTTTTGGAAGAGAAAACTAGAAGCCGGCTGCTCTGGTTACACTTACGGGACTAATGACCTTCTTAGTAGTAGACGCCCCAGGAATAACAAACAAACACACAACTGCAAATACAGCGGCAATGTGCATGACGTAGAAAAGGCAAGTTAAGAATGTCAAGTTTCAGCGCACCGCGAACATAGAAAGACGTGGCAAAGTGATGACGGCGCGGGAGAGAAACGGGGCGTCCGCGGGGAAGAGAATGGTGAATAAGCGGCAAATTGGCGTCTGTGACAATCGCAAATGAGCAGCGTGGGACGAAAGAACATTGATTAAGGAACAAGACATTCATAGGAACGAAGGGGTGGTAACCGGAATTAGAGTGGCCCGGAAGATGGGTAAGATGCTAAAGGAAAAACCTGAGGCAACTCAATATCTTTTTTTTCCTAGGGCTTTTATCCGGCCGACAGCCGGTTGCCCTTTACGTCCCGAAGGGACGCATATTCGACCATACACTAGGCAAACATGCGGGCTCCTCTGATCTCGGGTCAGCAGAACGCGAGTCCCTCCGCGACAACACACACAAAGTCAAGGGACAAACAGCCATGCTCAAGGCGGGACTCGAACCCGCGAACCTTCGGACCGAAGCGCTGAGTCGGTACACGCTCTTAGCCACCTCGGCCATCCAGGTCGGCGCAACTCAATATCTACAGCAATGAAATAGACTAGATAGTTTGTAAAATAGCCACATGCTACAGAGTTTGCAAGGAGAGAGTTGGAGCGGAGTTGGAAGAAATAGAAAGAATGAGGATGGCGCCGGGAAATTGTGAATTGTTGTGTACAGATGGGTAGGGAAACAGAGAAAGAGGAAGGAATGGATTGATTGGGATGATCTTGACTGTCCGGTTAACGCCGCGTCGAAGGCTGGGTTGCCGACGTTTCGACCATCATGACACGGTTTTCTCATGGCTGGTGTGCCAAGAGCTGCTGAGGAAGGTCCCGACAAGGTGTTCGAAATGTCGGCAACACAGCCTTCGACGCGGCGTTACCCGGACAGCCAAGATCACTTACATGACACTGGCGCAGAAGCGAGCCTACGACTTTACGGATTAATTGGGAGGAATTCGAGAGATAGAATGAAATATACGATTACAAGTGATGAGATTCGGGGGGCAGAACTGAAAACATAGAGAAGATAAGTTAGGAAAAAGAAGAGATGGTATAGGAAAGAGGAAAAAAGACTGTAGGAGAGGAAAGGAGAAGGGATGAGAAGAGAAAATACAACAACGACTTTGAAAATATTGGCACCGTGGAGAGCAAGCAATGTCAAGAATTAAGCCGAGCGCCGAGAAGGACAAAACAGTGCTGAGTGTATCGGAGAGGGCACTGTGAAGAGATGCTATCGTGGGCGAGTTGAAAGGGGCAGGGTGGAGAGGCACAGGATGAACCGAGGGGAGTCCGAACGACGTGGATTGGAGAAGGCGTGGCAACGGGTGCGGAGCGCGGTGGATCAAAGGAAGAAGCGGGAACAAGGCAGATCGGAGAGACTGGGCAGCTAGTGGGGGAAGGTCGGGTGGAATGGTGAGGGAGTGACGGCAGGTCGGTGAGAGTGGGGCGATAAGGGAATGGAGGTGGTCGGGGCTGGGCGGCTCGGAGGGGGAAGAGTCTGAAGAACGAGGTGGGGGTGCGGGGCGAGGAGATTTGGTGAAGGGGCCGATTTATTGATTGATTGCTGATTAGTGATTCCAGGCGCGTCGACTACTGAGGTCATTGGTCCCGTAAGTGTATTGCATTTTTTCATCGGGAGGTGACCGTGATCTTCCCTCACTGGACGGTGAGATCCGGCGTCGACCTACCGTCGACATGCGAGGTTTTCTCTCAACCAGGTATCTCCCACCAGCGAGGCACCGCCCCAACCGAGACAAGTTCTAAGTCCCCGACCGGTCTCCTGGCATGTGTCTTGAAAGTGAAGTGTGTGTTAGTGCAAGTTGTGAGTAAGGGGTGAGGATAGGACAAGGAAGGTTCGGAGGGGGAAGAGTCTGAAGAACGGGGTGGGGGTGCGGGGCGAGGAGAATTGAAGGGGCCGATTTATTGATTGATTGATTTAGTGATTCCGGCCGGGTCAACTACTAAGGTCATTATTCCCGTAAGTGTATTGCATGTTTTTCATCGGGAGGTGACCGTGATCTTACCTCACTGGACGGTGTGATCCGGCGTCGACCTACCGTCGACTTGCGAGGTTTTCTCTCAACCAGGTATCTCCTACCAGCGAGGCAACGCCCCAACCGAGACAAGTCCCCAAGACCGATCTCCTGGCATGTGTGATGGTTAAGTGCACGTTAGTGCAAGTTGTGAGTAAGGGGTGAGGATAGGACAAGGAAGAGGAAGGAAAGATCGCGCGCCGTCCGTAGCCCATTTGTTGGGGCACTGCTCCTGCATTTGCATGGTGTCGTGATGGGCCCGAGATAGAGTGGATCCGAGAGCGGGAACGGTCGGTGTGGATTGGAGAAACAGAGCAGCTTGCGTGAGGGAAGGAGGGGAGGAGTGGTGATCGCGGAGTGGTGATGGCCGCGGGGTGAGGGAGGGGCTGCGAGGGCAAAGCTGAAAGGCGTGGCGGTATGGATGAGTCGGTGAGTATGGGGAGGTGAAAGCGAGGAGGGGTGTATCGGGGAGGGATGTGTGACAGGGGTAGGGTGGGGTTGATCATAGAGGCGGCGACGGCGGGGGGAATGGATTAGACAGAGGAGAGTGGCGGTTGCAAGGGGCGGGGCGGGGCGGGGCGCATCGGAGAAGGCGGGGCGAGGCGGGGCGAGGCGGGGCGAGGCGGGGCGAGGCGGGGCGAGGCGGGGCGAGGCGGGGCGAGGCGGGGCGAGGCGGGGCGAGGCGGGGCGAGGCGGGAGCGAGGCGGGAGCGAGGCAGGGGGCGAGGCGGGGCAGGCGGGGAGCAGGGAGCAGGGGCGAGAGCGGGAGGGCGAGGGCGGGGCGAGGCGGGGCGAGGCGGGGCGAGGCGAGCGGGGCGGGGCGGGGCGGCAATGGCGGTGGGCGGCGCGGGCGATGGCCGCGACGCGACAGATGTCGCGCGAAGCCGCCCCGGTCGTGTTTCGTTTAATTAGGCGATAAATTCCGGAGGGTGAGCGCCGCGTCGGCCTGGCGGAACAAGATCGTGAAGTAATGCGCAGGGAGCGCCTA
Organism: Teleogryllus occipitalis; assembly: GCA_011170035.1. Lineage (NCBI taxonomy): Eukaryota > Metazoa > Arthropoda > Insecta > Orthoptera > Gryllidae > Teleogryllus > Teleogryllus occipitalis. Next base: position 462,862 of record BLKR01000163.1, on the reverse strand, counting down.
CACGCCCTAAAAGTCGCTCCTAAACGGGCGCTCCGTTTTATGCCGCACGCAGTGTTTAAGAAACATATGACATGGGGGACGTTGCTTCTTTACTGTCTCGAGTCCCTAAGGAAGAGAGACGTTTATGACCGTTTAGACGATTCAAACACTTTTCTTGGTGGAACCACGGATTTGGAGGATTCAATGCTTAGTGAAACGACAGAAAAGTATCTAGTGTAATTTGAGTAGCTTAAATTCTTCAGAATAAAATTTTCTTAATTATTTTGCATTGAAATTTATACATTGAAATATACATCGAAATTACTTTAACTTTGAATTATTTAACAACAAGCTGAATAAATCGGGAACATTTTAGAAAACATAACGTTAACACTGACGATGATCTTAATATTCGTGTACATTTTAATAGCTTTTTCTTAAAAATTGGAAACAAAATAAAATTAATTCACTGATTTCTAATGCTGATAAAATAATGTGAACTCTCTTAGTGCAAGAGAGATATAAGCACGAAATTCAATTTTACGACATCCTCGTGAAAACAAAACATTTGCACTTGATGCTCACATATTTCCGGCAACATGAAAAAATAACATCTCTTGTAGCCTATTATGCACATCGACATCATCTCTTCCTCCCTAACAACCTACGGTGCACACACTGCCTGATCGCAAATATTGAGCAATTCACCCTGATCGTCCATATGACTGTCGGACCTCTAAATTATCATCCTCTATATCATCGTACATCTTACATCTTACACATAATCCAATTTATTCATTACCCACGTCAGTAATCACCCACGTCACCCAAGTCGACCACGTCACCCAAGTCGACCACGTCACCCAAGTCGACCACGTCACCCAAGTCGACCACTTCACCCAAGTCGACCACGTCACCCACGTCGACCACGTCACCCACGTCGACCACGTCCCCCACGTCGACCACGTCACCCACGTCGACCACGTCACCCACGTCGACCACGTCACCCACGTCGACCACGTCACCCACGTCGACCACGTCACCCACGTCGACCACGTCACCCACGTCACCCACGTCGACCACGTCACCCCCGTCGACCACGTCACCCCCGTCGACCACGTCACCCCCGTCGACCACGTCACCCACGTCGACCACGTCACCCACGTCGACCACGTCACCCACGTCGACCACGTCACCCAAGTCGACCACGTCACCCACGTCGACCACGTCACGTTTGCTTCAGCCGCATTAGTCATTACTCACATCACTCATCCCTCACATTGCCCAACTCGCTCTCCTCTCCTTCATCTGTCGCAGCGACATCCTCCGGCATCCAGACGTGCGCGGAAAGGGTGCGCTGGGGCGGGAGGGCGAGCGAGGAGACGCGAAATTGTGCCACTTAGGGTCAGCGATCGCTCCGTCGAGCATCCGCCACGCTCCGCTCGTCCCCGCCCACACCCGGCTCACTCGACACCGCAACCGAGGGACGCCTCCTTCGTGCACCGCCCCCAACGCGATGGGCGAGGCTGATCGCCCGCACGAGGACTCAGCCTTTCAACTCCCTCTCGGTTACTCACTGCAACCTGCTAGTCGAGTAGAACGTTCATCGAAGCAATATTTGCTCCCTCACAATACAATCTGCGTTAATAAGGTATTCTCTAGTAGTTGATTCCGAATTTATCCTCTTCCTGACACTGATAGAAGAGAAGAACGTTTATATAAACCCTTCTTAGTTATATATCTATGAATGAATGTTACGAGCTTATATACAAATATAGTGAAGTTGCTGGAGATTATTGATAATTTTATGTGTAACCTTTACAAAACACAGAGCAAGTTAAGTTTGTATAGAAAACTTGAATTCTATGGAATTAGTTAGTCTGGTATTTTATTATCCTTCTGAAGCTCACTTTCTTACAGTATTATTAAGTAACTATACTCATGTCAAGCCTTTTATCAGTATTATCATTTTCTTAGTTTTCCGATATACTCGTGTATATTTTACTGTTTGTCTTCTTAGAAACATCTTGTTCAATATTACTTCCTTCCCAGCGTTAACGATGTTCGAAAAGCATGAACGAGAAAATTAATTGAACAGAAATTGTGGTGCCTGTAACACATCGCATCCAAAGATGTGATTATGAGAGAATTGTGTAGAAAAATCAACTTAAGAGAACCTGGCTGTTGGATCGGACATATTAAGAGCTGTAACTAAAATAAAACAACTAATATCCTATCTATTAAATTTCGTAGTAAACGGAAATACATAGAAGTAACTGGCAAAATAGCAGTATCGTTCTGTCATAATTTGTATATTCCATTGCACCGTATTGCTTTGCCTATCACTTTTAACACAATATGTGTAAAGTTCTCAATTCCAGCTCCCAACGCACCCGATCGGTCGAGGCGCCTTCAAGGCAAATTGCAGGGGGAAAGTAGGAAATTACCTCCTTCCCTTCCAGTAAATAATGTCTCGAGAAGCGAGTAAAATACACGTTCCCCCTCCCATTAGATCGCGTTCTCAGAACTCCGAGAAAGTCCCTGCCTTTGGCCCCTCCCTCGCCCACCCCCCACCCTGTCTCCCCTCCGCCTTCACCCTCACCCCTCCATCCCTCCGCTCTTATATTCTCCCTTTTCCTGGTCTATGCTCCCGCCTCCTCACTCCCATACATACTCCCTTTTCCTTGCCTATGCTCCCGCCTCCTCACTCCTTCACATACTCTCTTTTTCTTGCCTATGCTCCCACCTCCTCTCTCCTTCAAATACTCTCTTTTCCTTGCGTATGCTCCGCCTTCTTAGACCCTCGCACATCATCAGCCTTCGCGATAAGATGCGGAATTACCAAAATCCATCAAGTAATTTTCTGTCTCTGCTGTACTCATATAAAACTTATTCTCTTGATTTGCTATAATGAAAAGAATTGAGCATTCTTTCTTCCTACTTTCGTACATTCTTTTCTCATTTCTTGGCATATTATCACATTTCATCACATTTCTCACTCTGCAATTAAAGCTCCACTTCTGCAGATGTCACACGCACGTTAAGCAGGTTATTTGACTAATAGTTATACTACGTGTCTCTCTCTACAGTTGCAAAGAAGAGAAATTTAAACAAAATGCACACCAATAATCTATAACTACCGCCAACCCTCTGGAAGTCAATTCCATGTCAATCAGTTGTCTGCCTCATTATTAAACTACTAGAAGCGATAACTATAAGCAAATTACTGTTATTTTACAAAATATACAAGCGTATCAGCATATGTTGCTCTACTCCTGTGAATGACATCCCCACGTCAATGTTTCACCACCTCATAGCTTCCCTTCAGTGTCCGTACATTTAAACTTCAGTGATTTTACGTACCCAAATCATTCAGCAATATCAGCGTGTCGCTGACTGATTCGGTACATAAACTCACTATGATTGGGTACGTAGCTTCACTCTGCACTACATCAAGTAAATCAGTTCATCTACCTCTTAGCTTTACTTCAGTGGCCGTACTCAAAGTCTAGTCATTTTACGTACCGAATTATTCAGCGATATCAGCGTATGTAGCCCCACTCTAGACTGCATCCCCACGTCAATCAGTTTATCCGCCTCATAGACGCCCCACGCCCTCGTCTTTCCCGAAACCTCGCCGCAACCGCCCTGGGCTCCCCAGCGCCACCGCCGGCGTCATTACGGCGACCGCCGCGCCGTCAGATCAGCCCCCGGTCACGCCACGGGCAGGGGACCGGCCCCCCCCCCGCCGCGGCGCAGGGGGCGGTGGGGGGCAGCGGTGGCGGCGGCACGCATGGGGCGTCGCGGGCGATTAGGTGCAACCGCAGCTCCAGATTGCCCTGACCGCCCACGCCCCCGCCCCCGCCCTCCACGGGCTGCCCACCCGCCGTCTTTAAGTGGAGTTGATCGATACACGCCGCGCCGTGGCTCGGCGTCTCGACGCGCGGTGGGCGGGTGGGAGAGTCGGTGAGCGGGTGGGTGCTCAGCGGATGGGCGGCAGCTGGGTGGGAAGACGGCGGGAGGGCGAAGAGGGAAGTGGGCGGGTGGGCGTGTAGATGGGTAAGTGGAGGGTGGATGGGGGTGGAGAGTGGATGGGTAGGAGAGTGGAAGGTGAAGGGATGAGCAAGTGGACGGGATTAGATGAGTGATATAGGGCGGACGGGCAGACGGACGGGCGAGTGGGCGGATAGACGGATGGACGGACGGACGGGTGGCCAGCGGGTGGGCGGGCGGGCGGGCGGGCGGGCGGGCGGGCGGGCGGGCGGGCGGGCGGGCAGAGCCGATCTTGATGGGCTGGACCGGGCGGGGAGAGGTGGGGCGGGGTGGAACGGGGCGTAACGGGGAGGGTGGGCGGTCCAAACCACGGTGAAAACCACGCAACACTACTCAATATGTGTGACTCCAATAGTGCGATTCTATGGCGTGAATAACTGCTAGATGATACATATGATCCTTTGGGAAAACTGGCGCGAAGGAATCAAGAAACGTATGATTCTACGAATGAATCTAAGGAATGATGAGATGGTACCCGAGCACCATGCTGGATTTGCCTCTCTGGATAAGGAAGTTCACATTTATTAAACGCTGCTAAGGTTGGGCAAGTTTTGGCAGAGTTCCTCCATTTCCTTTTCATTCATTCCATAATAACTTTATCATATTTGTATCATTATTACTATTAACACTGTTGTTATTATTAAAGAGAGTATAACATCTTATAATGTAAACCTCCGGTTCAATAGTCAAATCTTTTTTAAACGCACAAATAATCGAATATCTTTCAATTAAATAAGAAATTTCATTATTATATTCTCTGTTAACAAGTGTCAATGCTATTGATGAGGAAACAGTGTATATTTGCGGAATGATCACAATATATAGATTTATTCGTTTTATTTCAATACTATTTCCCTTCCATTGACGTTTTGTCCAATATTCTGATTCACTACATATCTTATCTACTTTTGCAGAGTAATTCTGAAAACTTTTCAGTAAAAAGAATGGCGTTGGCAAATAATACAATGATAATTAAATGATACAATGCCACGAAAGTCCCAAAACTAATGTATTTTTAATATTTTTGATATCAATAACGTAATTAGAAGAATATAAAAATCGATATTGAAGCAATATTGAAGCTCAAAAGAAGAGACTTTTTGACGTAAACCAATATTTACTTGAGCACCTACATGCACACCTACATAGAAATTGCCTGTTTTTCGTTGATCTGATCATGTTTCTTTCTGTACCACCCGAGTGAAGTGCGCGTTGATAACCGCAAACAAAATTACCACTACGCCTAAGTAACTTTGATCAAAGATAGCTTACTTCATTCACGCCCACTTTCATTATCGTTTCTAACCATCTAAGACACTTAATCTTCCCTGACTTTTTCTGTAACCTTACGTTCTACTTACTTCACAAACGTTTCAATTCATTACTTCCATTTTCTTTCTCTTGCGTTCATCACTATTTTGTACGGAAATATTCAGAAAACATTTTCATCAATTATCAATCAGATTAACCAGTATTAAATAGTTAAGAATATTAAACTAATTTATTTTTGCACTCAGTAATCGAATCAGGAAAAAATTGAGAAAATAATCAAACATTTCTTAATTTAATGCCATGTGGATGTTTGAAATCAATGCTATTAATTGCAAAATTGATTTAAAATATTTTTTTATAAATTGAGATAATAATCAAACATTTCTTAATTTAATGCCATGTGGATGTTTGAAATCAATCCAATTAATTTCAAAATTGATTTAAAAGATATTTTTTATAAATTTGTTACATATTAAGTAATTTTTGTTTAAAAAATTAAAGCTTTAAAGCACAAATTTTAATGTACAATTCATACAGCATGAGTTGAGAGAGGTTAATATGTGCAATACACTGTGATTTGTGATATAGTTTAACTTTGCGTACAACGTAATCACTATGAGCAATCGTTATATCGCTTTTCGCGTTGTATTAATTATGTAATATCTTCTTACAGCTTTTGCCGAAAGAGGATTGTGTACCTATTATTCTGTATATTACGCGCGTAAACGGAATATGGCTGAGTAAATTCGAACTCAATACCGATCACCATATCCTGCGGTCTTCCCACAAGTTCACCCAACTCATTTAACGTTCTCGAATTTTACGTTTCGAATTAAAATATTCCCCGTGGAATTATAATACTTCCCCCGATTAACGGGAGTATATTCGGTATCATTTTTCAGAACCCCGACTATCCGCCAAAAGAAACAACTTTCAACTTAAATAATGACTAAAACTGTACATTTTATAAAAAATAAAAAAGTTCCAAAGCACTCACTGAAGGAGATAGTGACTTCGAAGCTGACTTGGAAATCTGACGGAGAGCATGGCTATTTCAACCAATGGTTAGGTGAAGAGGTGAGATAGAAGTGGTAATAGAGATGGCAAAGGATGCTGCTGTGATGGATGAGTTATACCGGCAGTGAAAGGGAAGGAGGTCACGAAATCAGAATCGAAGCAGTCGGCACAAGGACACTGGATAAAGCAGAGTCTACGATATTGGAAGTAGTGACGAAGGCAACGGAAATGACATTGTTGAAGGAATAGGGAGCTGAAGAGAGGAGAAAGACGTAAAATGGAGGAGAAAGATGTGAAGAGTGAAAGATAGAGAGAATGATTAGATGATAATGAAAGAGAGAAGAAATTGTTAGAAGAGATTGGAAAAGAAAGGCAAAGAAAGTAACGGATAATAAGAGACAGAAAGAGAAAAAAGAAGGAAAGAAAGGAAAAGAGAAAGTGATCTGGGCTGTCCGGGTGACGCCGCGTCGAAGGCTGAGGTGCCGACGTTTTGACCAACAAGTCGCGGTCCTCTTCAGGGCTGTACTGCCTTCTCGAAAAGAAAAAGTGAAAATGAAGTGGGTGAGGGGCAGTAGAGAGGTGAAGTGAGGGGCAGGGCAAGGGGTGAGGTCAGGTTAGGGAACGAGGGACGAGAGAGACGAGGAGTGAAGTGACGACGAAGTGAAAGGGGAAGTGAGGAGCGAGGACGGATGAGGGAAGATCTGAGGAAAGAGTTGAGTAAGGTGAGGAGCGTGGTGGTGTTGGGCGAAATGTGGGGTGAGGTGAGGCGAAATGTGGATAGGATGAAGAGAAGGATGCAGAGCGAGGTTAGGTTAGGGGACGAGGGACTAGAGAGACGAGGAGTGAAGTGACGGCGAAGTGAAAGGGGAAGTGAGGAGCGAGGACGGATGAGGGAAGATCTGAGGAACGAGTCATTCTGAGGGACGAGCTGAGAAAGAGTTGAGTAAGGTGAGGAGCGTGGTGGTGTTGGGCGAAATATGGGGTGAGGTGAGGCGAAATGTGGTTAGGATGAAGAGAAGGATGCAGAGCGAGGTTAGGTTAGGGGACGAGGGACTAGAGAGACGAGGAGTGAAGTGACGGCGAAGTGAAAGGGGAAGTGAGGAGCGAGGACGGATGAGGGAAGATCTGAGGAACGAGTCATTCTGAGGGACGAGCTGAGAAACGAGTTGAGTAAGGTGAGGAGCGTGGTGGTGTTGGGCGAAATGTGGGGCGAGGTGAGGCGAAATGTGGATAGGCGGGGAGGGGCGGGGCGGGGCAGAGGCGGGTGGTGTGCGGAGCGGGGGGCGGGGCGGGGCGGGGAGCAGGCGCGGACGCGCGTTCGCGCGGTTTCCAATAACGCGCCGAGCGACAGGCGCGCCGCTTTGATGTGCTCCCTCTGAGCTAAACCTGATATCGTTCGGCCTTTGTCTGCGCGGGGCGACCCGGCGCAGCGAGCGCTCTGTGTCCGAGGCCCGGGCGCGTCCCGCCGCTGAGCGCCGCCATTTTCCGAAGATTTCCTTTGGACAAGTACTCAAGTGACGAGGTGGTCAGTGAACCTCTCGCGAATTATATGATTTGCGAAATTCCAGACACCCGAGCGTTTTCACAGATTTGTTTTCGGTGCGTGTCGTAGGGTTTTTCACTCCCAAACTAGAATTTTGGGCTATTAATAAGCATTGATGACCTCTTATATTCCACTTCAACAGACATCTCATTTCATAGTTGTGACTCAAGTACCGCAGGAATAAAGTTTGAAATTAGACATTTATTCATATTTCGACTAGTTTCCTTGACAAATTCAATGACGTCCGAATATATGAGGTTTTTAGTCTGTAAATGAAATAAAACACGTAATTTTTTTTCTACACTGGGCTACTTTTATTAAATTATTCCTTGCCTTCCGAAACACAGGTGAATAGTGAACCGAAGCTCTCTATTGTTTTTGAGTATTTTCTTCGTGCATATGACCTTAATGTGGTTAAAACACAAGGAAATATAACTTTTCGACCTTGCTTTCTATCCTAAGCAACCAGAGACACTCCGTTGGCAATGCGACAAACACGCCACAGCGTGGAAGCAATGTATGCAACCCGGCAGACATGCGTGTACGACGTGTGTGAACGTTTCCCCTGGATGTCTGCATTGCTCTTGGAAGTACGATGCACGCCAGAGCGACGAACTCTTCCATCAATATGGACAGAATTAAAAATCACTGGATGGTATTAAAAACGCATAATAAACGCTCAAGCACATACCTTTTTTGTTTGTTTTTGTCAAAGGAAACGTTTACTTGTATCATTGTATAAAAATGAACTGAGTTTTTCTTGGGAATCGCAGATGCAGTCATGAATTTCTTTTACTCAATTCACTTTACTCCACGAGTTTCTTTTGTTTCTGCAAAAAATCATAACCGCATGGAAGTTGTATCCAATATATATAACTGAAAAACTATGTTTTGGATGTGGTTACCAAGGTAGAGTATAATGTTAGATTAATCAAGAAGTTATTTTTACAACAGTCGACATTGTAGAACGTTTTCTAAGATATAGCTTACAACTGATAGATGCTCATATAAAGTGTTCTAACAATAAATAGTCAGCATATTACGACCTTCGTTTAAAAAGTAACACAAGTTTTTTAAGATTATAAAATTGTGTAATACGTAAAATTAATTAAAACACAAATTATTAATTAACTAGTATATATTGGCATTTTTAATTAACACTATTGATAATGTGAATAATCAAAGAGACACAGGTTATTTTATTTATAAAATGCCATGGTATTTATAAAATATCAAATGAATTACTTTAAGATACGTGCGTATTCCTCCCACTAAGCATATCCATCTCTTAATTGCCCTCTACGTAGTGGTTCGTGTGATTCGTATAGGTAAAACATATCCCCTCGTACCGTCGATTATCACAAAACACCTAGTTGAGTGTTCAAATAAGGCCTCCCAGATAATTATTTTCCGAGAAAAGAAATACATACGAACTGAATATGGCACGTTCTGGTCTTAAACACGTTCCGTTCTAGCTGCTTCAGCTACGTGATTCGTAAAGCTCCAGCGACAAACCTCTCTCCCACGTGCCACGCCACGCTTCATTTTTCCTCTCAGCAACATGCACACGCACGTACAAGTGAACATGTTCCGTTACGTGCCGTCACGAAATGCAGGCTCAACAATGCGTGTTCTTTATCGACAAAGTTTCTTTATCAGAAAAGTATTTGTCAAAACACTTTCCATCCACACTGCAAGAGTGAACAATTCTTAATGAAATTTGCTTCTTGCACAATTTTACAATACGCATATGCAATTTCCACACACACAATATTGGGTACGAAGAAGAAAATTAATTATGGAGGTGAAGAAGAAAGTTGCGGCGAAAATGCCAACGAGGTTGCGACGGAAAGCAGGTGGAAATAAAGTTGGAAACTGACGTGGAGGTGAAAAAGGAGGTGGAGGTGAAGTTGAGCAAGAAATGAAGTTGATCTGGAAATGAAAAAAGCTATATCATAGGCGAATGACCAAACGTAAAAGAGGTGGCAACGGGGAAGCTAGCAAAAGATGTGATGCAGGGGATGGAAGAAACGAAGGCAGAAGCGATAGAGGATCTGTTTTCTGCGGTAGAGAGGGAAGCGATGGAGTCTGAAAAACGAGGTAGTGGTGGCGGAGGTGGATGAGGCGACAATGGAGCGATGGAAGCTGGATTTGAGGTCGCGGCGACAGGGTCCGCGCAGGGTTGAGGCCCGTCAAATAAGGTTCGCGCGTGGTCTGAGCATGCTAAGGCACCGTGTCGCGTTGCAAGGTGTGTGCGCACGGAGCCACACAATAGGGTGGCACGGGTGCTGCGCGCCGCGGTGTTTGGAATACGCAACGAGTTTCCATCACAAGAGCTTGAGAACAGCTCTGTGAGCAATCGCGAATGGTAAGTGAGAGGATTTTCTAAGGAGGAAAACAGGTATTCGACTGTAGAGACGTCAGAGATAGTGCGGTGAGTGGATTCTCGAAATCAAGTTACGATGCGATCAAAGCGGTGACCAGGATGTGGAAATTTAATGCATGGAAAGTGCACGAAGAATACAAATTGTACTGGCGCCATAAATCACCCGATCGGCTTTCAAATCATACGGAAGATTGGTGACATATTCTGTAACTAGATACAAATCAATAGTTTGCATCGTACAATGGTGTTGGTACATCGTAAGTGGTGTTGGCAATCACCTAAAATTCTCACTTTTACCAAATCAGCCACTGCATTTCAAACCCTACCATTTCACTTTACACTACATAAGTACGTAGTATTTGTTCAAAATGCCATACTTTTGTTGCATTACACTCAATTTTAAAACTGACATATCAAATTTATAATTATATGTTATATTAATACTTTATTTCATTGCATGTCATTATTCATATTCATCACTCATTTCTACTATATTAAGATAACTATATAATGATGACATCCAAATTCTCGGTGAGCCAATTGACATGTTCTCGAGTGCAGCTTTGCCGGGATTCGTGTAAATAAATTGATAAGCGCGATCACCCTCAACCAAGCGTTTATAGAATAAACCCCTAATAAAATCGCTATTAATTAATAAAAGGTCATAGCTTATGTAGAAATATGTACGGCTCTTCAAAAAACTCACTCCACACTCTCTTAGAATTTTCATGTTAGTAACAAATGAATATTATTAGTTTCTCGAGTAAAAAACATGTATAAAATATATGTGAAGATATTTAAAGTATTCACGAATGCAGACGTCTCAACTAAGTTCAATAATAATACATGTAAAATTTGAGCTTGAAACTAATAGGCTAGAAGACGAGCACACCTTTTTATGGAAAATTTAGATAACGGAAACTGCGAAGCGTAACTGACAGGATCATATTATAGATGAGAAAGGAACAACTTGCGGAAGTGAGTGTTCACAAAATGAGCACGGAAACACGTCGAGAGCAGAACGTCGAGGCGTGACGTGGCATCTGCCCGGGTTAAAGGCAGACTGCGAGGAACCGGTGCCTAGAGACTCGCCAGGGAAATAGCTGGAAAGACGTATAGAAATGGCATCTTCATCACGAAAAAGCCATTCATGGAGCGGTTTGTCAAGATTTTAATACGATAAAATACTCAGGACCCAATCGTTTCCCCCCACGATTTCAAAACTTTTCATTCAGAACACTACTATGATTGACATTTATAAAAGTTCAAAAATTTAAAGTTAATGAAAATATATTTTAAATATTAATTTTCTAAAACTATACCTTCAAGTTAAAACTATTATAAAAGTAAATTAGAGTACATCTACAATACTATTTAGTAAGTCTAGCACTCTAAGTTAACTGTTGGAATGTTGACTAGTTAGTACTCTCTCAAATTACCCAACTTTAGGAGCATCCGAATTCCCTCTTATGTTGTGTAAATGAGTTTTTTAACATAATCAAATCATAAACAGAAATACAATTTAGTGAAATCAAACGAAGCACACTTATGACATTTTCAACACATATCTACGGTTTCTTCGAAATTTGAAATGAAATTCGCTTGAATCTAGTCGTCAAAACAAAATTGCACAAAATGTTTCCTCAGCAAACATACAGCGTACACTTTTTTTAATAATCAATGAGGGCAGTTGACGGTAAGAGTTTTTGATTTCAATATGAGTAATTATTACTACAAGAACATTCACTATGTATTATGATAATATTAATAACATTTTTAATTTTTTAGCATAAAGCTTTAGAGTATTCATGAGTTGTTAGTTTTTTGTGCATTTGCTAATAATTTCTATTAAATTTAGAAATGTATAGTCAAACCAGCTTCTCTTCCATCGCAGATATTTCTAATAAACTCTCTTTACATCTTCACTTCTAATCGTTTTGTTTGCCCGGGTACGGAGATAATTTATTGAAATTCGCATTTGCGTGTCACAGACGTATTTGTATTTTCAGTCCGTTTGGTCGTAGGTGGTCATGAAACGTGTATAACAAAGAGCGTCTATCTTTCATTTATCTTTCCTTTTCGTTTCAAGTAGAAAATGAATTTTCGAACAAACAACCAGTTAGAGCGACGCGGCCAAACAAAGGCAGGGAATAGGAAACGCCGAGTTCCGGGAACGACGGACCAATTCCACGAGAGGTTTACAGCGGTGCAGGCACTGAACGAATCATTATTGTTCTATCGGGAGACCGTGCGGGAGCCAGTGGGTGGGTAAATGTGGTGCTCGGTCACACAGACAAATGCGCTGACAGATAGGAGAATCGTATGCTGTAGTGAAGCAGTGCACGGTGGCCCAATCTTTCACCAAACACATTTAGGCAAAACCGACGTGTTTCAAACATTTATTTATAAAAACACATTTTACTAGCTTGGGTGATATCTCTCACGCTAATGTATTAACAGCGTAAACTACAGCCGTGAACAATTTTTTCATATTTATTACTTTCATATTTTTTAAATTAGATGGTAAGGATACGAAAGAATGCTAATTCAGCACCAGAAGATCGAGACGCGTTGAATGAAATATCGTATCTTCCAAGCAGTGAACCGAAAGGTGCCTAACCACAAGTGAAAGACGGGCAGAATGACCGACGGACGGCTTCACGCATAGCTGCCTGTCGGATAACATTCATTATTTATAAAATCTTCGCGAAAAAATTACTTATAGGAACTAAAAATTATTAAGTTGTATTAATTTAACCATGACATCTTCAACCCTCAATAACATCCCTATATTCGTTGCCCTTATTAACATCCCTATCTCGAGTAGAAGACGCCACTGTGATTCATCTGAGGAGGAAAGTAATAAATGCCGTTTGTATCTGTAGTTACAATTATCGCCATCAATTTTTACATCTAGCGATCGAATTTGAAATTAAGAAATTTCAGCCATGCATACTTCTTTAGTTCACTCTTTGGTCCATGACAATCAAAATACTCCAAATGTTTAGTTCTGTAAAACATATTCAATCGAATAAGTGTGTACTCACACATATTTTTGGAAAAGTATTTCCATTTTTCAAGAGGTACTTTACACTTAGTGAAATTAAACCATTGTGACATAACACTTTAATAAAAATGTTACTATCTATTTTGAAAAAAAATCAATTCACCGTCGGAAAATTAATATAAATTAGATTATAAAACGAATAATTATAAATATATTTCTGTTGAAAAAGATAATGATTATGAAAAACCTATAAAATTATTAATAAAATTTATTTAAGTTGTATAATTTGTAAATAATGTCGTTTAAAAAATAAGTTCAACTAGCGCTCTTAAATTTATCGATGTTTTATTCCCTGATAACATTTATTAGTTTCATTCTCAAAAAACAATTTCCATAGGGTAAAAAGTGCTTATTTAAAAATAAAATAAATGAATAAAATTGACATTTCGGAGTATAATTTTAATTTCCTATTATGTGTACTAATTATGGTCATTGAAAAAGTAAATAAGCTGAGAGAGATGGGTCCATTTGAACCCGAGGGTCTTGAGAGGGAGAGAGTAAATTTGAGGACCACAGTCAGGTTAACTTTGTATCCTACACGCGTTTGGGTCATTTTCATTTTCAGACCACTGTGCGGCTTAACGCCGGACTCATATCCTCATCTTTCACCTGCCACGGGCTGCCTACCACTGTGGCGGGGAAAGCAACCTCCTATTGCAGAGCTTTTCCCAGAAAATCGCTCGACAACCGAATGAGCAAACACATAAAAGCGTTTTTTTTTTCTGCAGGTGTGCTTCAATCGGTTCATTACATGCCTTTTGGATTTCACGTTTACGCTTACAAAGTATTGTTCTGTTGTTTCACGAAGGTTAATTCAATGTGTAGACTATTTGAGACCCCCCCCCCCAAAAAAAAAACACAGTTGTATTTTTTTATATGTGATGATTAAACGTCATCATCCAAAGAGACGGGGTTAGACCTATTATCTGAAGTCGCACGTTTGCTCACGCTTAATGAGGATTTCCAAACTGTTAAAACAATGAACCAGACATTAACTTAAGCAATCATATGAAAGCATTATTCTTTGCTGGTGTGCTAGTTAATTTCACGCCCTTAAGTTTCACTTTTACGCTTACAACTCGTGTCTCCATAGTCTCCTTACGAAGACTCCACACCATATTTCATTAATAAGTAAATATTGATTTTGGGAACTCTTTTTGTTCGTGATAATTTACCGAAAGAAGAGTTGGAGTTAGGCTTTACCATGGTCATATACAATTAGTCATTACAACAGTTACCTATTCAGCTATGACTACGTTTGATGGATTTTTGAAACCGCGACACAAATTACGCGTCAAATAATCCATTACATCATTTTTTCATTTTTAAGTGATGCAATAGACTGCATACATCAAGTAAGGCAGTGATAAACGAAGAGTACATTCAAAAAACACAAAATTGTTATTGGTTATCAAAAATTGTTACAATAATTTACAAATATTTACAAGCGATGTACGATAATGATCACGCGCTTGAGATTTCCAAAAACAATCTCAAATCAGTTTAATATTCCCATACATAGCAAATTCATGCTGACAAACTTCCACATCTATGTAAGAGTTAAACATAAGCCAACATAAGCTTATTAAAATAAAATATTCAGGAAAAATTGCCAAACTTTTTTAAGACGGAAGAACTAGCATACGATCACATACTTGGTTTTATTAGTACAGTCTGCCCAGAACTGATAATCAATCTGCAATGCGAGAAAGCAAGGTAAACGTATAAGAAAAGTGACACACAAGTTACGCAACTGTCAGGGTCGGAAACATCGAGTTGACAAGCACTCGCTGCATATGCTGAAAGGAAACTAGACTTCTCGCCTAGATTTCCTTCAAAAACTCGCTTTATAAATATGACATTCGGTGCTCGCCAGTTTGAATGGTCATGCATTTCAGTGTTCAGGGCCATTACATTTTGAATAAACAAATACAGAGCGAGTAAAGGCGTATTTGGGTATCTTTACCAAAATCTTCACCAGTTAAATATTGAAACACAAAAAATCGGAAGACACTAACAATAAAAACTTCTTTAATATCGTTTACACATATCTTATGTCGCAATCCAAACTATATAAAGTTAATGTTCACAAAATATTCAAGCAGACTACGACTTTTCTCAATCAATTTAACAAAAGTTTTCCTATTCAGGTAAGAGGAGCAAAACATTACCTCAATAATTATTGCAACTTAATAATAAGCTTAGTACTTTCAAATTCATTGTACATCACCTCCATTTTTTACATTTCTATCTACGTTATTTATAATATCTAATTATTACAAAAATAAGCAATAATGACGAATTTAAGGGTACAGTGCAACGGTCACACATTTTTGTACCCAACATTTAAGATGTAAAAGGCCCGTCCGTATTACGAACTTTTCACAGGAAAATCGATAAACATATTTTAAAGTTTACCATTATTGCAACTAAATGTTTAACTGGTGCGTTTCTTTTTTTGGATTATAGCATTCAAATAATGAAAATGATATTATATTTCAAAAATTTATTTAAAAACAAAATATTATGAATGAAGGCCAAAACTTAATAATTATCTGATATTACAGATTAAATCATTAAAAACTACACAAAAATAGTCAAAAGGACCATAGAAATAAACAGATTTCAAAGTATTCTTATAACATTATCATTGCATCACTTTTGTAAGCAAACTACATAATCGTTTCAGTGTCAAAGCCAAAAACATTTAAAAATTGAATCAATAAAAAAAGTTATTTAAACATTCTCTGAAGCAATATATTCCAAAAGAGAAATATAATAATGAAGTTAAGATTGCACGATACAGAAGTCGTCATGAAGCGAGATTAAAGTACCAAAATGTTAAAATTACAAAATTTTAGTTCATATACAACTGAACTCTGACAACAGAAAATTGAAACAAAGTGACATCAGATTCCTCCCTGAAGATACTTCTTACAAATCCCATATTCGCTACTTCCAAATTCTCTATTTACATTATTCAGTCATATACTGAAAGCGCTACTTCCAAAAACGAAATCCAATACAGCAATGGTAACTTCTTCAAATCACGACGACATATCTGTGAAACGATGGTGCAGCTGTCTTTAAGCTTTTGTTTCCGTATCTTCCATCCCATCTGTCACCGAGCTTTTGTTTCCTTCGAGCGCACTTCAACGACGAGAACTCTGCTACAAGATAATGTT
The DNA here is from genome assembly GCA_011170035.1 of Teleogryllus occipitalis. Lineage (NCBI taxonomy): Eukaryota > Metazoa > Arthropoda > Insecta > Orthoptera > Gryllidae > Teleogryllus > Teleogryllus occipitalis. The sequence goes on along the minus strand of BLKR01000163.1, from coordinate 446,360 downwards.
CCTCCCACGAGGCAGAGGGCGTTCATTCGAAAACAAGATCTTCACTTTGCAGAGTGGGAAAACTGCAACAACGATGGATTCTCAAATACAAGAAAGATTTGAAAACCTTGAACGATCCTGTATTGTTATATCTTCCTTCATGTACCTTTCTTTTGAACTCGCAAACATATCTAATGAGACTTCGAGTACGATTGTTCATGACGAACTCCAAAGAAAATTAAACGAAAAGAATGAAGGTTACCTACAAACAAATTAGTTGTGAACATGTTTGTAGTTACATTTTCATCAAAGAATTTATACCAAAATTTTGACCGTCTTTTTCCAACTTTAACTTACATCTGAACCAAGTCGTTTCTTTTAGACATTTACTTCACGACTGTCATTCAGATATGCTATAAAACCGTGAACGTGACGATAAAAATTTCGACAATATTTACAAAAGCCAAGCTTGGAAAATTACGAACTCCAGCATTAAATTCTTCTAACTCTTCACAAATATATAACAAAATAACCCAACAAAACGCAAATTATCCGGGAAGAATTTTTCTGCGAATCATTATTTTTATTTTGCTTTTCTACACAAAACTCTCGGCATTCTACCAAATCAACAGCATTAAAGCAGTCCGAGTGAAATTCAGTAATTAACGCACGAGGCGCAGTAACAAGAACATACTGGCTTCATTGCCGCACCTGTCCACCTCTGAACGTGATTTGCACCATTAGAACGAACATGTATGCCTACGAGTCTACAGGCGTACTGTGTAACAAGTTTCAATTACTGAAATGAACTTTATTTGACATCTCCATTGTCATCTCTGTTAGGTAATGGTAGGTCTTCAAAATGAACCTGACGATACCTCCGTTTAGGTTGAAAGGGACGGTAGAAGACGAAGTCAAAAAATGTTACGTTAATAATGCAATGGCATGTATGGCCTCTAGTAAAGGGGCGTTTAAAATATTACGTTTTCGTTCGCAAAACAGCACCCGCAACGTTACTTTTTCCTACGTTTCATTCACTACTTACTATGTATTCCCTATTGTTCTTGGAGAAAGAAAAATAGTTTCTCAGAGTACAAATGTTTCAGCTTCAAGGTCAAAGTTCCTCTTTACCGTCAGTCTCACTGAACGGTTGCTCGAGAACCGCTCAGCAGTAACCAAATACTCTCAAGTGCAGCTGCAGCTAAAATCAACTTTCTGCGACGAAGGACCCCAAATAAAATTAAACGAAAGAAATAAAGATTGCATTCGTAAAAATAAATTATTAGTTGAGAACATTTCGATGAATTATTGTGGATACGTTTTCATGAAAGAATTGATACCAACATTTTTACCACCTATTGACAATTTTAACATACATCTGAACCAAGTTGTTTCCTTTAGACATTTACTTCTGGACTGTCATTCAGATGAGCTATACAACCGCGAATGTGACGACGGTGCTGTACCGCAAGGTCGCAGCAAGGAACGGGGAAGCTTTGCGGGGCCGAGCGACCTTGAAGGCCGCACGCGGGAAGGCAGATGCCACGGCGGCGGCGGCGCTTCTCTGCTCGTCGCGTCGCCAAGCACAAGGGCGCAGCGCGACGCGGCGCGGCGCGGTTGCGGCGCGACTCGACTCACCCGAGCGACTGCAGCAGCGGCGCGCGATGCGGAGCTCCCACGGCGATCGACTGCAACAGCGCTCACTGTCTTAATCTTGCACGCACGGACACTCAGAGATCTCTTCCTCAAAATACTCCCATTCCAACAAAAATAAATAAATGACGGAATGTCCTTATTTCTTTTAGGTGAAAAAAAATAATGTGTACACAGTTGGTGAGAAAGACGTCGTTCAGTACATGCACACCCAAAATCCCACCCTTCTCCGAGGGGGGGAGGAGCCTGCGGTCCACCCACAGTCCGGACGCACCTCGAGGTGGTCGCAGACCGGGGGGAGGGAAGAGTGGAGTCCGTCGAGGCGCAACAGCACGCACTGTCGGTCACACGCAGAGGCCACCGCGGGGGAGGGCGCGAGCACGGCCCGCTCGAGCGGGCGGGCGGGCGGTCGGACGCGACGCGAAGGCCGGCGGCGGGCGAGAGCAAGGGCCGAGGTGGGGGCGAGCAAGCGCCAGCGACGCGCGCGAAGGCTGCCGGGCGACTAACATCCACCGCTCGCCCGCGCCCGCCCGCCACTGTCCCGCGCCGGCGCCGCCGCCTCGGGCGGGTTCGGGGCTTTCCGCCGGCGGTCGGGCGACCCCGGCAGCGGCGGCCGCGCGCGCGCCCCGGCACGGCCGCTCGCGGGCCGCCCGCTGCCACCGCCGCCGCCCGCCGCCCACCGCCGTCCCAAAAGATCAATGTGGCCGCTCCGGCAGTGCATCATAATCTATTCTCCTGCGCCGCCGCCGCCTGCCAGAGCAGAGGGGGATGTTTTCGCATACCAAATTCGCCGCCCTCCCCCCTCGGCGACCGGGCCACATCTTCCCCTCCCCCGCCCCTTGGTCACCCCGCCCGGCGCGGGAATTGTTTCCGAGCAAATCAATTACGTATGCAAACGCGCAGCAGATATTCGTTATCAAGCGCCGATTTCGAGGACTGAGCGCTAAACGTCGCAGAACTACGAGGGGTATGGGTGGAGGACGGCCAAGGGCAGAGGAGGAGGGACAAGGAATGATAGCTGCGAGTGGCGGGTGCTCGAGCCCTGAAGGTCAACAGCTAGTTTTCGCGATCTACTTTATTGGAAAACATTGGCATAGAAGCAAATATTATTTTAAATAATGTCGTATCTCTGCGAATCGGAAGAAATTTTTCTCTTCGTTGTGCGAATTGTTGGACATGAGAAGTGATGCAATGTACTGGAGTGATTAAGAACGATAATGAAGAGAGGAAATAAAAATAATCACGCACTAGCGATTAATAAATATACATTCAATATACGAGTATGAATAATAACCTTTTTCTGTGTAGCTCTCCGGTGAAATTGAGTTCCGTTCTATTTGGAATTTTGATCAGGAAAATCCAATTTAATAATTTATATGCTGTATTTGAATGTAAGTTTAGAATGCATTAGCTTTTTTTATTTTCAATTACTCAGGTGCCATTGTCAACCTTGGTGAATCATTTAAAATGTAGCGAGTGCTTAATAGTGCTTAATACGAAGAGTGAGTAGTACTCACTGTTCTCTTTGGGTGGCTGTGTTTGGAATGCATATAAAAAAATCGAACCGCAGGGTTCTATTAATTTATTTTCCGATAGTTTTCAAAAGTTGTTGTTGTATGTTTTGAATTCTAAATGATCATAACCCCAATGAAGTCACCGGTAGTACTTGACTGGAGTGCACAAGCAGGCAGGACTAACCCTTGTTAGCTTCTCAATAGAGAAAGCAGAGACACTGAAGGTTTCTTTTGGTCGTCAATTGTGGATAAATGTGGATATAATTCCACAAGTGGTATGTTCAAGAGAGTGAGCGACGATAAAAGCGAGTTATCTTATTTACTACGAGTGCAATTTTACCTTTCTATCCATTTGTTACATTCAATACTTTTCGTTTATATTTCAGAATAGTTTAAATTTTGAGAAATACCTGCAAATCTTTACCATTCGAGCCATAAATTTGCTGACGTCATATTGCTTCTGAAAATGACCTATTTTATTGGGCCTTGCATTGTGTATTTATGATCACCTTACTGACAGAGTATAAAGTAATGTTTGGAAATGTAAGATATGGAATATATTCTGGATGAAATATTAGAAGCTGACAAAACCACGAAAACATTACTTCCCAAGAAAAGTTCAGACAGGTATGAGAGAGAATTCAACATGTACAAATATTGGAAAGTAACAAAAAGCCACTACTCAGTTTTGTTGGCATACTTTTTTGAACAGGTAAACACAACTGACGTCTGTATTTTTACTTACTCGCCCTTTTCAGAGTTGTAATGTGTTAAGACCAAATATTTTAAATGAAAAACATTTAATCTATTCATGTTAAATGTTTTATGTCATCATGTTCTATTAGTCATCTAGTGTCAAACCAACGTTTATAGTACTTAACGAAACGAGTGGATTTATTTACGTGTTACGTTCAATATTTTTTCGTTTCCATTTATTAATAATTTTAATTTTGAGAAATCCCCATCGAGCATATCTTCACCATTTGAGGCATATATTTGATGATGTCATATTAGTTCTGAAAAAGACCTATTTTAGTAGGCCTTGCAGTGTATATTTATGATCATCGTATTGTCTTAGAAAACAACGTTTGAAATAAGAAATGAGAAACGTTTGAAAATGGAAGATATTTAACATATTCCGGATGAAATATTAGAAGCTGACAAAGTCACGAAAACATTACTTCGCGCGAAAAGTAAGGTCATGTAAGAGAGAAAAACTTGTGTTAATGTTGTAAATGAGAAAGACGATTCAGTTTGACTCAGACGTTTTGCTGGTGTACTTTTCAGAGTGGGTAAATACAATTGACTCACACATCTTTTATAATTGTAATATGCTAAGACCAAATGTTTTACAGGTAACACATTTATTCATGTTAAATATTTTATGTTGTTCCATTAGTTAAGAGTCAACCCAACTTGCTTATGATCATACTTGTTTATGTTGAAGACATGGCGTGTAAAGGATGTCATCGATGTTTCAAATTATAAACAATTCAATTGATTTTCTAAAAACTATAAAGGAGTTTTGCCAAAACAACTGCTTTTCCTGAGCCGTTGTGTTCGAATAGCTGAAGTAAACATATCAGTGCAATTTAAAGCAACTTAGGAGGCAACTTATAAAGCGAGGTTAGGATGACTGATGCCACGTATGAGCAGGGTACCAGTTTCTAATATAAATATTAACATGGTTATCTAATTATTATTAGCTTACAATTTTGTTTTATTCGTTTATTGATTATGTTTTTGATGTACGTAATTTGTGATACACATTTTTTGTCATGTTTCATGTCCAACTAGAAATATATTGGCTATGTTTGCGTTATAGAGACATAATCAAATTATTTTGTTCATTTTTCTGAGTTCTGATTGAAGTTTTAATTGTACGATGAAATTTTAATTATGCAATAAACGTAGTGATAATGAATAATTTTAATTGAATTAATGAGTATATTTAGTTAACGAAATTTTGTTTTATTCATCAGTTGTTTATATGTAGTTGATGTAGGTACGCAACTTGTGATCGTCAGTTTTGTTCATGTTTCATGGCCGACTGAAAATACCTCGGCCACTTCTGTGTTATAATACCACCTCTACAGGAGGCCTCGGTACAAGCTAATGACATCATAGCATTTAGGCCGATTGCTACATCGGCCTTTGCCTTCATCGCGCTAGCGTTTGGATACAAATTTTACCTTCTATGTTCAATGGAAGTAAAAATAAGTATAATGCTAAACAAAATTGTCATTATTATTATTATTATTATTATTATTATTATTATTAAATTAATAATAATAATTATTATTATTATTATTATTATTATTATTATTGTCAGTGCTCTTCAGAAAAGTTATAGTAAAATTTTCATTTACAAAATTGTCTAAGCCCCTGAATGTCAAATGTTCACCATTTGTTAGAAATTCGCAACGTTATAGAAATATTTTTTAAACGATAATGAAATGTTATTTAAAAATTATTACCTAGATTATCGAAACTGATGTGTTTTCAAAACTAAGACAACATTCACACTTGCAGTGATTGCAGCTTCTATGGTGAAAATTCTCTTCTAGCTGACTTATTAGTGGTGTCTTTTGGATATTATCTTTCAGAAGATAAGTACTCCGGTTCCGAAGGAAATATTGTTGATACAGCCCAATTTCTTAACCTTGGTAAAGACAATTTTGCTGTAACCATCTTGCAATTTACCTCATTAAAACATTTCACATCTTGAATAATATCATCATAATAAAAATGCAGCTTGCATAACTAGGTAATATATTATTATTTGTTATTAATCTAATTTAGCCTATTTAACAGTGAAATAGGAATGATAATTATGAAAATAGGAAAGAATTAAATTAGAATTTTTTCTTTTTGAAAATGAAACAAATTGACAAATATTTTCCTTCTCAGTTTTTTTGCAGAATTCCAAAATGACTTGGGATTATGGGTTGATGATAAGGCTGTAGATATTTCTTGATCAAAGTTTTTTCTTTAATTTGATTGTGTTAAAATAATTATTTCTGTATGTCAAAGACTTTTTTATGCTCATCATTTCTAGTTGCAACACAATGTTTGTGGTAGCGAATCAATGTTTTTCGTTTAGATTAGTATGTATCCAACCAGGGTTTACCAGTTCTCTTTTTAACATTATTTGTCATTAGTTTCTTCAACATATTTTGCTGCTCAGCTGCTTCAACGATGTTTTGTTTTAATGCGTCGTTAAGAGTAATTGGGTCATTACTTTCCAGCCAACTTTTATTGTCCAGCACCGTGACATATTCTTCAAAGTGGTCATGATTCCATCTGATGACACGTTTAGGTAATTTGTTGGAGTCGCTTTTCGTACTTCCCTGTGGTTGACTGATGTCTAGGTGAATTCTTGTGAGGAGGTGATCAGATGTTCCCACACACGGGATGTCCAAGTCGTGAATCAGTTGTAGATGGTCCCAATTGATCCATATCAAATCTAGAACAGAGCATCCCCTCTCACTTACATACGTCATCCGTCCATCTATGTCCGACATTCTACAACCATTTAGTACTATAAAGCCCATTGCTTCAAATGTTTCTATTAATTTACGACCTTCTGTGTTTTCTTTTTAATCAATGGTCACTCTTAAACTAGTTACGTTGGTACCATTAGTTATTCTAGTTTCAAGCTGATTGTAATGGTGAATCCGTGCGTTGAAATCACCCCCAAATATTATCGGTGAATCATATTTTTTAGCGTCGTAAACGTGTCTCCTAGAAGTTCTAACCTAGTTTCAGAAATTATAAGAATTATTCTGTAAATGAACATACCTATTGTCGGTAACTAATGGGTAAGGCCTGCTATACAGTTTCGATAAATATTAATAATAATAATAATAATAATAATAATAATTATTATTATTATTATTATTATTATTATTATTATTATTATTATAAAATTAGAAATGGTAAACAACTAGACTTGGCAATTGAACAAATTTCAAAACACAGAACCGGCGTATAGAATGATCAAATACATGATCATGTCGTTTTCTAGGTTACATTGTCATATTGATTGAATTTAAAAATTTTCATTGCCTTTTATTCAAAGTCTACGCGCGTATATCTCAAGAAATAATTATTTCAATAATACAACAAGATTTCAAAAGTAATAACAAATACCTTGGAACTGCTGGCAGGACAAAAATTCTTGAGATATATTGTTCACAAACACTTTCTGTTTAATGATTCATCTTTCGGAAATCCGAAAACTGATACATTTCGACCACTAAAATAATTATTGCGACACAACGACACACTGCACTTGAAAGGAATGTTCTCAGTAAAAAGGTCACAATGATTTAAAGAATTTAATGAATTTAGCTTAACTAAGAACACAACGAGCTCTTTACACTGCACATCCTCACTGAAATATGAAAACAAGATGGTCAAAGTTGGCTAGGTTTGATGACGTCACGCGTTTAGTCCCAGTTTGTGCTGAGACCTGCTGTAGAGACGGTGTTGTTTATAGTGAATTAAACGAATTTGATTCTTTTTCTGAATTCTGATTGGTAGTTGTAAAGTTTTAATTGCACCGCGGAGATTTAATTGCACGCATACAATTAACAAAGTGATAATTAACGATTTTTCATAAAATTAATGAGAATATTGAGTTAACTAAACGAAAAAATATTAATAGTAATGACGAAACTCCGCCGGGCCCGGGTAGGGTTGCTGCAACTATTGTGTCTGCAAAAGTCGCAAGTTTGTACCCTACATCAGTGGCGTCTCCTCATTCTGGACCTAGAGCGTTGGCAGTGAAGGAAAGTGTTAACACTACTCTTTTCGCTTACATAGAGTAAAATTGAATTATGTAAACAAAATTCTTATTTATTTTAAATTATGTTGGAAGAATGAGGGAATGATAGTTTCAAAATAACAACAATGAGGATGTGGTATTTTCTATTGCGAAGATTGTAATATTACATTTTAAAATATTTAAAAAGATATGCTCGACGCTATTTCAATTCTTCAGTTCTCGTTCAAAAAAATTAAATTCTGAAATATCAGTTTAGAACACGATCGCCATTACTCAATTATTTATCTCTTTTCTTCATACGAAAGGGAAGGTATGTAATTATTTAAAACTATTGTTCCACTTTTTCCCTATTCTTATAAAGATATAATAATTTCATGAGTATCGCTAAAAGCTGCAACGCGTAACGGAGCTCACTCTCCAGCAGGCCGTTAAATCAAGCACCAACACCCTAGCAGGCTTTGTTCTTGAGTGAGGGGAAGTCACGCGCAAGCGCTGCCGCCTCCCGATCCGACCTGAAGAAGTTGGATGCATACGCCTACGGCCTGAGCTGCGCTCGCGCCCTGCCTATGTTGCATGGACGCGCTGGTGCCGATCAATGACGTCAATCGCACGGAAGAAAAAGGAATAAATGAAAAAACCTAAATAAATTTAAAGGAAAAAATTATATTTTTATTTCCTTGGGCATTGACACACGACTTGCACAACCGAAGAAAACGCCACCGCCCCACACCCTACCTGGTAGTTTGTGTGTTTCTCTAAAACTAAGAAAGTACGGTGGACAAATACGGTGATGCCATAAAGCTCCAATACTAATACAGATCAAGTCAAATATTGGCTCTGGGATAGGTATCATCTTTATCATCCAAAGAAGTTCTCAACAAATGAAAAAAACATATTCAGAGTGCATTCATGGACACCGTACAATAAAGATATCCATTAATATACAGAAAACTCTCAGTATAGTTTGTGTAAAATCCTTCACAATCACAAACTTACTTTAGTAATTGAAGGGACTGATGCAGTGCTAGAATTGACACCAACTAACGTCAAATATCTTCAGATAAATAAATAAATAAATAAATAAATAAATAAATAAATAAATAAATAAATAAATAAATAAATAAATAAATAAATAAATAAATAAATAAATAAATAAATAAATAAATAAATAAATAAATAAATAAATAAATAAGCGAGTAGTACATTAGTGAGGAGTGTCGATATCCTCGCGCGCAGTGAAGACAGCTCCACAAGGCCATTTAATCAGGGGCTTTAACTGGGGTGGAAGCAACGCGATCGCCGGGGCCATTGTGCCGCCGCCCGCGAGGGCGGGGAGGGGCGGGGCGGGGCAGGGCAGCGGGCGGTGGGCAAAGCGGAGAGAAGCGCGGGCGGCGCGCGGGCGCTAACGAGTATCCGTCACAGAAACCGTCTTCTAATTAAAAGCCTCGCAGCAGCAGCAGCGGCGGCGGCGGCTCCTCGTTAGAGGTGTACCAGAGCAGCGTCGCGGCGGCGGCGCTGGCTGCAGCGAAGTAGGTCGCGCCCCGCCCCGCCTCGCCCCGCCCCGCGCCGGCCTCGCGCCCGCCGGGAGCAATCCCGCAGAGCTGCTGCTTGAGAGGTTAAGTGGGAGGGACGCGCCGGGAGCGCGGACGCTAGTGGTGGATGTTTAGGTGTGGAATATCTTAGGCGCTGAATGGTTAAGTGTGCGAGGAGAGTGGGACGAATCCTGTGTTTTCTAGAACAATAATTGAAAACGCTTTTGGAATCTCCAAACTTTGGAATGTCGTTCTTGTTATAGAATGATTATAATAACACCCGTTCCGGAAACCTCACGAACATGGCAGAGTCGTAGAATATCTGCCTATTCAATGTGTGATTTCTCTCTCCCTTTCTTTGTCAGACACAAACAAATTCACTCTTCATTTCTCCCTCCCTCTCTCTCTCTCTCTCTCTCTCTCTCTCTCTCTCTCTCTGTCACACGCCTTTCTCTCACTCTTCATATCCTTTTATCTTCTTCTGTTTCACTGTATGTCTGTCTCTCCTTTCTCTCTGTTTAATGTAGAACTTCTATCGCAGTTTAAGAAACCGGAACAATAGTAACTATTCTTCCCATAAAATTCAATTATTTGATTCTGGCTAAATATTTAAAATTTTGAGTCAGGATATTGAATAATTTGAATGAAGAGCGTGAGCTATATTGCAAACATTAATTTGAAAACAAAATTTAAAAATACTAAAACTTCTAAATGCGGAAAACGAATATCACGAACATGGATTTCGACAGTTTTACAGCGCAATCTACTGAAACTGCCACCTCGACTAATCGGCACCTCACCTCGGTCATTTTTTTGAGGAACCGTTTTAATGGCACGTTTCACAGATCAGTGATATCTACATTTTCTTCATTTTCTGCATCGTGTAAGCTCTGAAATGTCCTGAAGGTGTGATACACAGCTTCAAATCTAGTTGCTAATAAAGTCCAAGAATGGGAAAAAACTATATAACATATGAAAAAGAAGAGTTTAAATACCCGAAATTAAATGATTTTAAGTGTTCATGTGCAAAAATACTTTCGATATTTTATTAAATGTAAATAAAAATGTGTCAAAAATCTGTACACACTAGCTTCATTACAAAAAGCAAAATTAGGCTCCATTAAGCGGCCACTTACACCAACGACAAATTTTCTCCTGAATCAAAAATGACCGCTTACTTTGTTTCGCTACACTTAATGCAGAGAGTTGCGAGAAGTATTCAAACACAAGGTTTCGTGCGTTCTGCAATGCACTTAACAACAAGCAACATTCCTGAGCAAGTCCTGAAATAGAGCTTGCGGTGTAGTGTGCCTCTCGTGTTTCAATGCGAGGTCAGCGGAGAAGACAGTCTCATTTCCAACCGGTGGAACACAGCGCAGCCTGGGGGCGTAATCTTGCGTTATTCTCGCCTTGGCTCTCACCATCTACCCATCTTCTCTCATCTCAGAGGAGACATGGAATTTGCTTAGCACAGTTAGACATTACAAAGCTACTACATTCCAATCAGGAAGTATGACAGCGGAAATATTAATGCCAATTTAATTATTTACCCAGAATTACACCCTTACAACTCCATTATAGACTCTCAAGTTAGTCACTATATATATATATATATATATATATATATATATATATATATATATATATATATATATACACACCTGAACTTTGGATCCTAACCAAAAGTAATTAAATTGACTCTTTCTATACTAGACTCAAGAAGGCGGTGAAATGTATAATCGGGATACATTCACTAACCAATTGTCATTATCAACTACAAATGTTTTATTATGATAACTAATTATTATTTACTATTAATTTTTAACGTAAAATAAATTGTAAATTTACCTTTTTCAGAATAAAAAAATTTAATTAATGCAAAGACACGAGATTAGAAATCTAATAAATGGGAAAATATTTATGTTCCTTCAAATATACCTATATTGGACGAAGCTTCAATTCACGTGGCTTTGACGAAAAGAAAAAAAAAACAGCAATTAATTTCAAAATATATGGAAGAAAGTATGTTCTATTAATTCATTCCATTTGTACCGTTGAATCTACAAGACTTTTTTTTTTAAATCAAAACTATGGAAAGGAAATTGTATTAATGGTAATCTAAGCAATAGCGGTAAAATCTCGGCAACCTCTGCCGGGATCTTATACTGTAAAGGTATTTTCTCTTTACAGCTTTACAGCTTTTTTACTTCCTTCTTCGTCAACGCTGCGCTTGTTCTCCTGCAGTTTTCATTCGTGCTTACTGCTGCTCTAAAGTAATCCTTTACCTGCGGAAAGGAATGGTTACGGTTTTAAAACTAGGGCAAAAGTGAAAAATTAAGTAATTTAATTATCACGACTGTAAAGTAAATGTTTTTTCTCTTCGGAAGAGCGTTTTACCCCACAAGGCGGGTGTTAGAAAAGGGAGACCGAGAAACTTATTTTCCGCTGAGATTTTTGCACTACTTTTCTGCTCTCTTCTCTGTTTAGTTGTAAATTAACGAAAATGTTTGCTAGTTATTTCAGATATTACTTAGGTATTTGTAAAATATTTAAATTGATTTACGGTGTAAACTATCTATAAAAAGTTTCCTAATGACAAAAAAATACTGTGACCTTCCCTATTACATCTTACTATTATCTCCAAATTTAATTACACATTTCCTGCGCAATGATACATCTCAGGGCTAATGCTGCGTATTTTTCGTTGTGGACCTTAAAAATAACCGCTTATACGAGGATACAGCTGGTGACACAAATTAAATATTAAACTTACTAATTTTCCCTACCTATGATGGCCATCGTTACTTTATTCTTATAATTTTTGAAACTAACTTAATTTATTTTCTTAAACGACAATCTCGGCCTTGTACATGAATTATTCTCTCAATGTCTTTATGAAGTTCTTAAATTCTAACACTTTCCTTTCGACGAAAGACTTCTCTCTTGGCGATGCGTTGAGAAGAACTCCGACTTTAGTCGTCTACTTAAAATTCCAAAAAATGTTCTGGGTCTTACATCAACCATTATTTGGTGCATTCCACACTTCCATGTTACCACAAATTTTGTAAGTGTTTGCACTTTTATTTAACTTAATTTCTTAATTTGCTCGTCAACAAATTTAGTCTCCCTGAGACCTAATATTCGACATCTGTTCAAATCACATTCTATTTACCAAAATAAACTTTTAAATAATTTCTACTATCCGCGGCATAGCATCCTGCGCCCCCTGGAGACACGTCACCTTCCAGCTTCTCTTGTTTTTCAATGTTTTATCGTTATTTCGATGCTATTCTATCTGCATCTCTACTGTATATCCGAGTTTATTTGTCTATTCAACGATGTCTTTCGTAAAAACATTTTACTGAAATAAAATATCTTTCTATTATTTAAAATATATCTCCCAAAATGATTTTGTTTACTTTTTTCGTTCTCCCTAGCCCCCCCAATGTCTCACTGATTTTCATATTTCCTCATATTTATTTATCTTTCTCTTGGGATTCCGTCCATATGTTTTAATAATTTAATCCCAAAATATCTCGAGAGGTATTTTGATCCTCCTAACTACTACAACTTAGATATTACTCGAGTTTCGTTAGTTTACTTTATAATATACGTACTGATACGCTCTCTCAAAATAAAAACGTTCAGCTAAAGAAAGCCCCTCGAGTTTTGATATTAAACTGTACCCCAAGTTTAGAAAATATATTTATTAAATCTCTGACAGCACAACAACCCAGTTTGCACACTTACCTTACGTGCACCTTCTGGCTTAACTGTGAGAGATTGTCTAGTTAAATGAGGAAAGGCCACTTGGGAATGAGATACTAGCTCATCGCCTGGCGCAAGGAATAGAAGTAGGAACGAGATGAGAAAGGAAGGATCGCGCGCGGTCCACGACTTATTGTTTTCAGAACTGTTCCGCCACTGGAACTGATTAAAGAACACAATAGAAATGATTGATAAGAGCAGTCGACATATAGATGTAGTTCGTGATAATCTCCTCCGGAATTACTTAGTAGCTGGTACCGAATATCCATCCCCGCCCGAACTTATACCTAGAACCTCCCAATCTACGAAATTTATTTTTCTACTGGAAACTATACTACACTATTACAACGCATTGAGTAAAATTATTATTAGTCTGATTTACATTTTGAATTATTTTATATTTTAAGTTTCATGGTCGGTGCGCGAGGAAAGTAATGCAACTCAAAAATCGTCATGTTTCAGATACGTCAATAAATACATTTGTAAAAACGTCAATTTTGATTAGTAAAAGTTCATTGAGATATTTCTCATGATAGACGATATGCAGAGGAAAACCTTTCTCTTTAGTCACATAATAAATCCTGGAAAATTATTATTTTCGAGATTTGACATTTTCTTTGTCCACCAACGAGACTTGCTGTGCAATGAAAAAAGTACAGATAATCATGGATACATTTTTAATTATATTTTACCTCAGTACGAGATAAAAGAAAAAGAAAGGGACGCAAAGATATATTCACATTCGACAAACGAGCTAAGAAACGCGCGCGATCTCTCCTTCCTCGTCTTATCCTCACCTCTCACTCACACACACACTTACATGCATTTCAACTACCACACATTGATATGTTCCCTGATGGGAACTTGTCCCAGCTAGGACGGTGCCACACTAGTGGAAGAATCTAAATTGGGTAATCCCGCAAGCCGACGTGCAGGTTAGCGCCGGATTTCGCCATCCAGCGGGGAAAAACACCATCCACTCTCATGGTATAAAACCCGCTTATGAAACTAATAACTAGAGAGAGGAATTTTATGCCCTAAAATATCTTGAAATACCCTTTTAAAATATTCATTTATGACCTAAAAATTCTCAAATACGCACTTTCGTATGCAATTAAAAGTAACAATATTTCATTTCCTGTATTAATCTTTCTTGATAAAATTCAAAGGAAGCATGCTTGGAAAGAAAATATATATTTTTGTTGAAACAGAATATAATCTACCTTACTTCGAGGGAGAAATAATGAAAGTAAATATTCACCTTAGTGAAGTACATTGTATGTCTTGTTGAATTTCTTCTGCTTGGCTTAAAAGAATATACCAAGAAATTTCTTACATTTGCACAAGTATTTTATCATATACAGGAAAGAAAAATGCAAAATGTTACAAACTCTTTGTATTCGATGAAAGCTTGCAAATAAATAGATTGTATTTATAACGTTTTAGAGGTAGAGATAATATTTATGGTATTGAAACGTTTTAGAGATAAGTCTCTATTTTAACAAAATATTCTCCTATAATTACACGAATACACCAACAGAAAAAGTCGCCAAATATGCACTAACATATGAATCTACATAGCATCCAATTCTAAGCAAATGTCAAGAAATTTCACTTAGCTATGCCCTGAAGCAAGGGACACAAATATGCAAAATTATAGAAATCCGCTCCCCACTAATAACTACAGCAGTTGACGCACCCGGAAACCCGAAATAACGAATCAGTCCACGGTTCCGGATTCATTCGCTGGCTCATCTGCTGGCCACCAGAGCCAGAGAACCGGATCAAGGGCGTCGCGTGCGATACGGCGTCGCGGCGCCTTCGCAAACACATGTTAATCGTAGCGCACGCGCAGACCGAGCGTTCGCAGAGCGTGCCGGGGACCCAGCGGGGCGCAGCGAGAGCAGAGAAGCGTCTGGGGACGCGATACACACCGTACTGCGGAGTGTTGCCGGCACCGGCACCGCCGTCAAAGGTATCTGGCGGAAGGCGTTCCTCAAGGACGCGCGGCGTGCCGCTTCCCGTTCGCGCCTCAACCGCGGTATCGACAGCGCGAGCAGCCCCGCGTGAATGGCGCAGATACCGCCACGAGGAGAAGATATCCCGCGTGTAACTCCCGACCGGAAGAAGAGCAGCCGTTGGATGGCGCACCGAACTCAGAAACGAAACTCTAACCGGTTCTTTGACGGGAAAAAAATCCTGCCGGAGATGCAGAGCACGAGAAAAAATTTTTTTTGAGAAACAGGAATAGAGAAGAGAACCGAAAAAAATTAAAAAAGGAAAAAAAGAGCATTCGGCGTCCATAAAGACGGAGTTATTGTTTTTAAGTCTCTTTCGGGTCTCTTCACCGAGCTGTGTGTATTATGCAAGGAAGTGCTCGGGTATCTACATCGCGCAATAATATTTACATATTTCGAAGCCCCTGCACGGGGTATGGCGCTGCCTTAAAACGTTTATGCGAGAGTGTCACGGTGACTGTGCTTCCCGGCGCGGACTGCGTTGTACGGCGCGGGCGTGGGCGTGGCAGGGGGAGGCGGGGGAGGGGGCGAATGTGTCGCTCCGCCCCCACCCCCGCGGGCAGCAGCGCGGCGGGCGCGATCCCGCTCATGCATAAATAAAACGCACAATACCGCGAGCGAGGGGCCGGGAAGCCTCAGAGGGGGTTGCGAGCGGGGGAGGGGCGGAGGTGGGGGTGGGGGTGTGGCGTGTAAAACGCGCGACGGAGCCGCAGGTGCCACCGGCTGTGGGAGGGTGGGGGGCGGGGAGGGGGCGAACGCGAAGATACGGATGCTCGGGCGAACGAAAGGAAGGAGAACCTGGGGTTTCCGTGAGCGTTAGGGAAGGATGGAGCAGTAGAAGGAGAAACCATCAGCGTGACTAAATGATGGATAGATAGTTATTTATTATTTCTGCATGTAGGTTTCTGCTCTCTGGAGACACAACACTACAATTAAGAATATTAATATAGTATAAATTTAAATTATTTTAAAATAATAATTATAGTAATACTAATAATATAAATGATAACAATAAGGGCAATATCAATAATATTAGCATTAACTCTACATTTTATGGCTGTCCTATACAAATATTTTAAACTAACACAACTTTTTAACTACACTGCAGTCAACTTCACAGCACTTGTACTCCTTTTTCTACTTCTCTATTGCACTACACTTGATAAGACGTCACCACATTTCAATACAAATACTATATTGAATATGATTATACTGTGTATTTTAATAAATAAACGCATTTAATTATAATAATAATAATAATAATAATAACACTAATAATAACAATACTGATAATAGTAAAATAACTTTTAATAAACCTGACTAATTAAAAAGCTTACAAATATCATTAGTTAATATACTTTCAAATATTTGAACATCAAGAGGACGGGTCGGCAGGGGCGGCGGGCGCGGCGGAGGAGTCAGGGCTGCGGGGGCGATGGAGATGCCATTGAGTGGGGCAGTAGAGGTGGCAAGGATGTGTGCTGACAAGGCATACGGCGGCGACAGGGGCGGAGAGGTGGTGGGTTGGTGCGTCGATGAGGACAGCGAGGCAGCGTGGCGGTGTGGAGGCGTCCAGGAAGGGTGGCGTGGAGTTAGGACGGCGTGGAGGCGCGGTGGTGAGATGGAAAGGCGACGTGGAGGTGCAGCGGTGTGGAGGTGAAACGGCGGGTAGGCACTGGAGCGTGATGGACGGATGGTTACATGGTGGGGCGGCAGGATAGTGGGGAGACGCTGCCGTGTGCACGCGTGGAGGTGAGACGGCCTGGAGGCGTGGAGAAGAGGCGGCAGGGCCCGTGGAGGCGGAGTGGCGTGGAGACGGGAACGGCATGGAGACGTGAAGGTGAGACGGCGTAGAGGTACGGAGCCGGAGCAGTAGGATGGCGATGGGGTGGTGGCATGGCGGGGTGTCTCGATGTTGGGTGGCGGGGTTGCAGGACGGCGGGGGCGGGGCAGCCGCGTGCGCAGGTGGCACGGTTCTGAGAGAAGAGTGACGCGGAGGCGGAGGAGGAAAGCAAAGAAGAGCGCTATGTCTAATGCAGGACCTGCAACTGAGCTGTCCGCTCCACGCTGAGCAGAGACGCTGTCATGCTCGTAGACGAAATATGAAGACAGTGTGAATCTCTATTTGACGAACCTTTTAACGGAAAAACTCCCTTTAATGCATACAGTTTTTATGTTTGAATGTTTTATACCTTGTAACACCTTTATTAATGCAGTCTCTTCTTATACCGAGAACCCGTAAGAAGGAAAAAATATGCAGTTCCGTAACTTTTCACCAGATGAGGTGGCTCAGGGCATCAACTGATGTCGCTGCAGTGCCTCTGACCGGGAGCGCCTAGCTTCGAGTCCCGTTAGTGGCAGGATTTTCGACACTAACTGGATGGATTATACACTAGCTGTTTCGACACTAGCTGGATGGCTCGCTATCTGGGGGAGAATTCTAGCGGCCGGCTGCTCTGATCGGAAGTTTTCCGTAGTTTCTCCGATCCATACTAGGCGAATGCCGAGCAGTACCCTAACAAATGTGCCAAGGACCGCGCGCGTTCTTTCCTTCCTCTTCTATGTCTTACCCTCACTCCTAACTAGGCACTACTAACTAGGCTAACTAGGAGACGTCAGGAGCTTAGAGCTTGTCCCGGCTGGCGCGGTAGTCTGCTGGTGGAAGGTACCTGGTGGGGTAAACAGCAGTAAAACGTGAAGCTTTTAGAGAAGTTCGAACGAACAATAAAAAACTTTGTCTATTTAAACAAACAGATTTATCAGACAAACGGTCTTTTACAAATATATTAAATTCAAAAGTTGTTCTTTTAAGTACTGATAGCTGTCTATTTGGAATAAACTGCTTTTTAAATTTACAATCATTTAGTTAAAAAATATTCAGAAAAAATCTCTTTCATATCTATAACATTTTACTAAAGTTCTTTTTAATTTGAAATTGTAATTTCGTTTCTCCCTCTCCTCCTTGATCAGTCGCACAAACCATCACACATTTTAGAAAGGTGACAACAACACCCAGCGTGACAAGTTATAATTCGCTGAGCTCGTAAATTTCATGCGGACCCTCCTTTGCACCGCCTGTGAATATTTTCATGCATGCATAGTTTTATTCGGTGTTTAGCATTTTAGTTTATGCATAAACCTCTCAAAAACAGATATATGTTTTTTGTTCGAGTTGCCCGAACAATAAATCATTCGCCTCTAGAACTTTTTAAATCACATGACATGGAATATTGGAAACTTCAGTTTCCAATCATTTCTACCATAATTAGTTTTTACTCGTATTTATAAGCATTCTGGGCTCGTTTTAGAAAACGTTTTCAGGTTATAAATATTTCTGAAAATAATATTACAAGTACATTACTTGTACTATTAAAGAATAAACATGTCAAAACTTGTATTATTCTTACTGTAAAAACCACTTGATATATTAAGCATTAATTGTACTATAAATTACAATATAATTGAAATGTTATGTTAAAAATAAAAATATTTCTAAATCTTTTGGTTCCTAGAATATGTTGTTTTTTATTATTGGTACTTCATATTACAACGTTGCATATACATTTTATTATCTCCATAAAATCTATTCAAAATTAAATGATACTTTTAACTTTTTACAAAAGAAGAATAGAAATTGATTCGTTTCAAAGATTTATTAAAATGATTCTGATTAAAATATTCGAAATTCAGATCAAAATAATTACTATCGTTCTAAAATATGATAATAGTACAATGCCTATGCACTAATAAAGTGTATTAAAAGCAACTCACATACAATCTAACCATAAAGTATAAACTCCAAACACCAATTTTCAGTAGATCTTTTCATGGATAACTACAAATATGCAGGTTGGATTTAGTAGTGACAGCTAAAAACATGCCTACACTGCTTTTGTCTCTCTCAGAGTAATTGCGCGAAATTAAATTCAAATTTGACTGACGGCTCTGAAAATACGCTGGCGGATTCCCTCCAGAGATAAAACGTGTGAAATAATTTGAATTCCTCGCTGGCCATGTAGTGTACGGCGCTACTCAAATATTGCTACGTTCTATTTGCGCAGTGACAACTATGTGACTCGATCCAGTTTTTGAAAAGCCAAACACACAACCATCAGGTTACTCTTCGAATATTTGCAGGATGCAAAATGTTGAATCAATTGCACAGTTTTGTTTTGGTGGAGGTAATTACAGTTTTGAAATAACATTGTTGTTGTAATTAATGTAAATTACTACCGACTTCAAGTGTAAGGTACACAGGGAATTCTTTTTGATTCTATACTAAATGAGAGAAAACAATAATAAGTTTATATTTGTACGACACATTTAAAAAATCAGTGAGAAAATATAGTCGTGAAAAATCAGTTCTAAGACTTTATAAGCCTTGACAATATGACATTAGGAACTAAATCTCTGGGTCATAACTCTAAGGTTCATAACAACGCATAAATACACGAAAAAATGCAGGAAGGTGAAATTTTGCAGATTTAGAGCTGTACAAACAAATAGCCAAATGAGAAACGGAGCTGAAAAAACGAAGATTACAATGATTTGAACACGGAACAAACTTCTAGCCAAATCCAAGAAGCAGTGTTTCCCAACTTTTTGTTTGATTCAATACTTTCAACACCGCTCTGTGTTTCTTTAGGTATCTTTAAGGATAATGTTCGCTCTTTTAAATTGATTTACGTTCTCATTATCAGTTCCGAGAGAGGTAGGCCTATAATTTTGCATATGTTCAAGTTTCTAATAATGAATTAATTATTGAATTAATTAACATTTACTTCTTGGTCAAACTAATTTAGTGTCTACAACAGCAGCTTGCGGCAGGAAGCTATTGTGTCATCTAAATTGGCCGTTCGGAACCACAATATTACACACATTGTTTGTTTCCCACGTAACATCTTAATGCATTGGAATCGAGAGCTCAATTTCTACTTTGTAGCACAATACTTTATGTTTCTTCCCAATACTTATTGTAACACTGCAGCAAAAAACAACGATAATTTACAGAAAAAGTGAAAAATTATTGTTTGTATACGTAGTAAGTTACTTTCTCTAAAACACTGTGTAGTCAGATCCCACGTTGTGTGGGTCGTCACGTGTTGATACACGTCACGTCCATATCTGTCAGTGGGTCCGTCGCCAAAACTGCCACTTAAAACATTCAGGCAACTTTTCCAAAACTTATAAATTGATATTCTCAGTCCAATCTAGCCGAAACCAAGGTCCTGAGAATTTAAACGGCTATTTTGATTGTTGGAATGTTTTTTACACGAAGCAACATTTTTCAACTTAACAACATTTTCAAAGTTTATACGAAACATTTTAGGCGTAACTACTCATTTTCACAAAAAATTAACTTCCCTTTGTCTTTATATATAATTTTGAAGAACAAACTTTATTGAATAAAAGATCTATATTGTCAGTTTCGATGTTTTGCAATTTTCGAAAATACAGAGTTTTCCCAAAATATGACCTGTGTCATTTTACAGACGATTTCTGTTTTATTCCAAAATATATTGAAGCTGCTTTTGAGAAAATATTTTAAAAGAGACAGAATATTTTACGAAAAAAACGAACAGAATTTTTTACGAAACATTTCCATTTTTTAATAAATTGTTTCCATGAACAAATAAGGTGTATAAAGTGAGGAAAATCCGATTTTCGTTGAACTCTTTAAATTTACAGAGGGTCGAAAATGATTTCGGTATCTTCCTACATTTGAAATATCTGAGATAGAGTTGTTTTTATATATAAATATTTTTCTGGAAAGCAGATCTTGAAATGAGTATTATTTTTTTGAACATATGAGTAGTTTCCACGTAATTTTGTAAGATATATCAGAAATTAAAAAGTATTTTCTAAGAAAATTCAATTTTTTCGCGAATGTAACAAAGAACGGTTCTAAAAATGGCGTAAGTCCTATTATCAGACAACGTTATTTCCGAAAATTACATAAAGTTAACCTAGCAAAACTACAAAATTGTTGATACAAATTTTTAAATGAATGAGATAATTTCTTTACAATTAGATATATGAGAAAGGTAGAGTATTTTTTTTGTAAATATGAGTAGTTTTGCGAAATTTTTGCAAATCTTCGAAATTGAAAATCTGATTATCCCGTACTTGTTTTTCTCAGGAATGTCTCCCACGAGATATGTCACAATACATGGAAATGCAGCGACACGGCATTCTGAAATTTATAGAATTACTTCTCATTGCTGGGTACAAAGCTTCTCATTGTATCGAATATACTTTTGAATTTTCGAATTTTATGTTCATGTATTAGCTTTAAAAGAATTAGTTTTCGCAACTCCTACGATATTATTGGTAATGAAATATACCAATCATATTTACAAGTACAAGTCATATTTACATTATACTCAGATTCGTCCGATTTTTATTCAAATATTTGAATTTTTAAAAACTGTAAAAGTTCAACTTTCTTCTCACAATTTGAGGAAGTTTGTTATATCGAGTAATGTGTTGGGAGCAGTGGTTGTGCTCACTTATTATTTAAACATAAGTATGAAAGTTCGAATTCTCGAGTGGTAAAATATTTTGCAAGTAAGTAACATTTTGAGTGTTTATGTTGTATTGCATTATATAAGTGTTACAAATAATGAGAGAAATTACGTAATATTCTAGCTTCAATAGTTTCTTTTTCGAGGATATTATTTCCTTATTTTATTCACCCTTAGACTCTTTAAGTATTTTATGTTGATAAATGTATTCATAATTTATTTTCAAACAATTCCAATATAGATTAATAAAATATATTTTTTAAATATTGATTTACTTGTAATAATAATTACTAATACAAATCCTTGGTGGAACATTCAAAATACTTGAAATACTCTTAATATACTTAATATAATGTCGGATAATAAAGAATATCATGTATTCAAAAATTTCCCCTACGAGAACCAGCAGGAGAAAGGAGAAGGAAAAAGATAAGACAAAAAAACAACAAAAAATTGGAAGAAGAGAAATAGAAAGGATAGATTAACAAAAGTGTAAAAGAAAAGTGTGCAAATAAGAATATATGAATTGTAGAAATGTTATGAAGAAAAAGAATATAAAGAACAAAACGAGAAAGCAAATAAATAAAATGAAGAATTCAAACAATGTGAACATTCTGCAAATGAGCAACCAGAGCTTTTGCGCCCACACGTGGTGGCGTTGTGCGGCAGAGAACGGCGGTGCATGCAGAGCGGCGCCTTGCGTTTCCTGGAGCCTCGCGCCCCGCCCCTCCCCGTTCCCCTCCTCGTCCCGCCACCCCCACACTCCTCCCCGCCTCGCTCCACCCCATCCCTCCCCGCTTCGTCCTGCCCCGCCACCCCCACGCCCCCCGTTCCACCCCGCCCTTCCCGTCACGCTCCGCCCCGCCCCGCTCCGCCCCGCTCCGCCCCGCTCCGCCCCGCTCCGCCCCGCTCCGCCCTGCACCGCTCCGCCCTGCACCGCTCCGCCCCGTCTCACCCCGCTGTACTCCGCCCTCCCCACCTCGCCACACTCCTCCCCGCACGCCCTGCCCCATCCCATGTTACGCCTCACCGCGCCGCGCCGCCCCACTCCGCTCCCCCTGCCCCCCCGCGCCGTCGCGCGGCGCTGTTCCTCAATGCATGTCGCCGCGCGATAACTCGCCGCCGCCGTCTCACCGCCTGGCCTCACCGCGGCGCCGCGCGCCGGCTGCGCTCCGTGTCGGGAAGCCATACGGCGGCCCCTCCGCCGCACCGCTGTCGGTACACCTGCTCCGACGGCTGCCGCCCTTACACGCGCCGCCCTCTTAGCCACCCGCTGCCTTCTCCCATTCCTCACTCGCGACCGAATCACCTCTAGGCCTCCGATCTAGCAGCCATACTGTCAGCTTTGGTGAATAATTGAATATTGTGTTCGTACCCGTCAGCCACTTCCGTCGTTCGTCCCGTTAAGTGAAGTGAATGTTACATCCTTCGATATGGCGGTGTTCCTCCCCTTGGAACGATAGATCCGGCGGCAACCTTGCACGTCAGCAGGTATTTTTACCCCTCCAGGTATACATCCTCCTATACATCCTCCTACTGTCCTAGATGAAAAGCACTCTAAGCACACGACTGGCCTCCCAATACGTGTCGTGGTGTAGTACATGGGGAGGATGAGGCCGGAAAGATCGCACACGGTTCTGGCTCAGTTCTTAGTGAACTCATCTGTCATTTGCCTAGTATTGTTCAAAGAAATCGCAGAAAGCTAAATCAAAACAGCCAGAGGTTAGAAGTCTCCTCCAGAGAATGGATGAATCCGATCGATTTACGTAGCTAGTGTCAAAACGCTCCACCGTCTGAAGGGGAACCTTAATATCTAACCCCCATCCCACCCCTATCGACGTTACGGAGGGAACTTTCCTTGCTTTGACTCTATCGTCACGACTCTAGTCATCCTGACTGCCGTCAATGTCTCTCGCCTTTCTCTCCGCTTTCTACAGCGGTCTCGCCGGTGTGGCGTCGCCGTCTTCACGACCCTTTCTTACCTTTGGCCTGGGGCCCGTCAACATACCTTCGCTCAGTGTTTCAGTTGCCCTCGTTAAAAAACGTAGCCACTTACGTTGCTCTCCCTTCATCCTCAGACCCCCTAGTTTCCCTCGTTAACCTCAATACATCGTCAACTCGTCGCCGACCGCACCTCTCTGATCGTTGGTTGGTTAGTGGTTGCGGGCACGTCTACAGCTCTACTAAATTAGTCCCGTAAGTGTGGTGCATGTTTTTTTCCCTCGGGAGATGGCGGTGATTTTCCCCCGCCGGATGGCGAGATCCGGCGCCGACCTACCGTCGGCTAGCGGGGTTTCCCCCTAACCAGGACTCTCCCACCAGCAGGGCACTGTCCCAGCCTGGTCACGCTCTAAGCTCCCGACCGGTCCCCCAAAATATGTGGTAGTGTAGTGCATGTTAGTGTAAGTGTGTGTGTATAAGAGAAGGATAGGACAAGGAAGAGAAAGGAAAGATCACGTGGTCCGTTTGTTAGAGTACTGTTCTGGTATTCTCCTGTTGTTGATCGGAGAAACCACGGAAAAGTACCGATCAGAGCAGCCGGCCGCTAGAATTATCCTCCAAAATGCGACTGAATTCGACCTAGCTGAAAAGCTAGTGTCGAAAATCCTGCCGCCGTCAGGACTTGAACTTAGGACCTCCCGGTGAGAGCGCTGCAGTGGCATCAGTTGATGCACTGTGCTATCGCTCCTGGTCTCTCTGATCGTCTTCATTGTCCTCCTCACTACCCTCTTCCCCTACAACGGCCTTCCTCCTACTTTTCCTACAATAGTCCCCAGACTTCCGCTGTTGTAGCTTTTGCTGATCTCATATATCCGTGTTTGCCTTTTCCCAACGCCATAATCACATCATTAATGACCAAGTTCTTACTCTTTCCATACTTTCTTCCTCACTATTTTTGTCGCGCCTGTTTTCCTCTTTGTTCCCTCTTCGCTTTCAAATTTCTATTTTCTCTTCTCGTTAATCATTCCTTATTTTGTGATCCTCTGAAGTTCTTCACTTGTTTCTCTGATCTTAATCGCGCACAGCTTCTCTCGCCGCCCGCGCCGTTCGAGTAATCGGTATAATTTCCCCACCCCCACTCTCTCCCCCGACCTGATCCTCGCCGTCCTCGTTACCACCTCCAGCGCTCCCAATGGAAGGGAGCGTCCGCACGTCGGTGCTTCCCTACTCCACACTCAACGTCACGTTATCGGCCTCATCGCCGCTGCCGCTATGACGCTAAAACACGCTATGCATCACATGCGGATCCCTTTATGTTCTTTGTCTAAACGTAGGATCATATAAAACTTCGATTGGCAGTGTTTGAACAAGGCGTCTACCTGTTTTGAAGAATTGACCAAAGAATCAATCAAAAGATGTGAGTGCAGTTTGTCTTCTCTATAATATTCCGGGTTAATTGCATTATTTTGAGGTTCTTATCGCTTAGTGTATGCCGTGAATTGAATTTTCCAAACCTCGTGGAACAACATTGCTTTTTTTCACTGTACTTTCTATGTTTCTTGTCTATCCTGGTTCTCTGAGTTTTGTGAAGAAATTAATAAGATCCCTGTTAGGTGTAAATGGAATTGCAAGATCAACATTAATGAATATAAAAACGAGAAGTTTAATGTTCATAATCATAGTTATAAAACTAAATATCAGTTTCTAATTTGATAATGATAGATGAAATTAATAAGACTTTATTTTCTGATAAAGCAGAGAACTTTTTTAAAAATGTGTTCTACTAAAAAGAATTGCTTATGTATGTGTTCATACGTTCGAAACGTAATATTACTCACCAGATTTGTTGAGTTTTTATAGCATCATAAAATTCCTCAGCCATTGAGTGAATAAGAATGTAAAGCGCATTGTTGATTAGCTTTTTATAGCTACAGCAAAAGTAGCGAATGGCAATTTTGCACATAACCCAAATTTAGCCACCAGGTGTTGGGAGATCGTGAAAAAATATCTGATGCCTAATAGGAACAAAGTGAAACTCCGGCTGCGTCAATGGGCAATTACAGATCGCACCATCTCTTAACCGGGGAACTTACTGAGGGGAGCGTGCGGAGTGGCTATTAAACATACGCCACAATGCAACAAGCCACATAAATTACCTAATGCATTTGAGATCAATGGCGGAGCCCATCCCTCGTTCGTAACGATGCGTAACATAGTGTATGCGAGGGAATAGAACACTAATCATAATTTATATCGCGGGACGTTAACTATTTATCATCGCGTGTAATGGAAATTTCTAGAAAGCGGCATGTACTTAGGGTACAATGTGCTTTGAGTAGAATTTTTAATTCTCTGAAATTGTCTATTTAAGTCATTGATGGATTGAGAAGAAGGTAACTTCTCGAATCGAAAATATTTATTCCAAACCTGCAATACTAAATTGTTTCTTGAACTTATATACACATGATAGAATGAGTTTTTATTTGATATATTCAGTTTTCTAATTTTGCGTTTCCAAATTAAGAGTATTACTCTTTCTTCGTTTCTTTCTTCATATTTTAACGGCAATAAGAACAATGATTTTTTTGCCCTTTTGGTTTAATATTTTACAAAATTTGTTCACACAAAATAAACTTTTGTTCACAATATTTAAAATTTGATGAATCTTTATCTCAAAGATAAATCTATACAACTTCAGAAATATGAGATGCGTGAATTGAGCGGAATAAACATTGACTATCTATTTTGTGAAAATTAACACGGAACCATATAATTTAAAAAAACATGAGCACAGAATTGTTGGAGTTAGTGACTGTTTGTGGAATGACTAGGAGTTGGTGCCACAAAATGAGAGATTTTAATACTATGTAATATGTTTTTTGTAATATGTTTTTATGCTTTAAGGCTACTGTAGTCAAGGAAGATAAGTGAAACTAAATCTGTTGTATTTAGGATTAAGCCTGTGTATAAAGATACCAACTAGACGGGGCATTACTTTTCATGTATATTTCAATTTCGCGAAAAAAGTTAGCGAATTCGAGTTAATGTTGACTTATCTTTGAAGGTTGCTGATGCCAGAATGGCTTCAATATTGAAACACAAGATATCAAGAGGAGGGTAGGAAAGCCAAAAATTTGCACGATAAGCTTTCATAATCTTACTACGTTTTGATAAAAAATGTAAAATAGGTTTCAGAAATTAAAAGAATAAATAAATTTCCAAGTTTCAAACAAACACGACCAAGCACTTATGACTTCAATTATGAAACCAAAAATATTCCGAGTAAGTGTGAACAATATTTTTTATGAATAGCCTCTACATTATGGAAGGTACAGTCTAGTAGTATTACATCGCCACTACATTTTTGCATTGAAGGAGCTATGAAAGATTATAACCCTACGAGGGACGTTGGCTAAGCTGTTGAGACTACTTTTCAGCAAGGTAGAATTCAGTCGCTGTCTGGAGGAAAATTCTAGCGGCCGGCTGCTCTGATCGGTGGTTTTACGGGCTTTCTCCGATCAACAGCAGGCGAATGCCGGAGCAGTACCCTACCAAACGGGCCACGGACCGCGCGCGATCTGTCCTTCTTCTTCCTTGTCCTATCCTCTCCCCTTAAACACACACACACACACTTACACTAACATGCATTATATATTCCGAGAGACCGGTCGGGAGCTTAGAGCTTGCCCGGCTGGGGCGGTGCCCTGCTGGTGGGAGAGTCCTGGTTAGGGGGAAACCCCACTAGCCGACGGTAGGTCGGCGCCGGATCTCGCCATCCAGCGGGGGCAGATCACCGCATCTCCCGCGAAAAAGGGCATGCAATACACTAACGGGACTAACGACCAAAGCAATTGACGCGCCCGGAAACACGAAAAATTCAATCAATCTGTTGAGACGGGGTTAGGAGAACGTAGCTGTGCAGATGCCGAGTCGGAGTTACATGCGGCCAGAAATTTTTCGAGCAGGCTCCGTAAGAAGAGCAAGGTCACCGCGTGGGTGGGAGAGGGAGGGGGCTCAGACAGCGAGGCATGCGATCGCCGCGAGATGCCCCGTCACGCGTGCTTATTGGGCGAGTCCATCTTTAATGCACGAGCCCGCACCGCGGCACAGGGCGTGCGGCTTCCCGACGGAGCTGCACTTATTAATTTTTGAAGTTCCAAATGAGAACAGCGCCCAGGGACAGGCCGTGGACTGGAGGGGATCCCTCTAGGCGGCTGCGCAAACCGGTAGCGGGGGTGGCGGGGACTGTGGGGGCGGCGGGACCGACGGATGCGACAGGGACGAAGGGATCGTGGGCGTGGGCGGGGGTGGCGGGGGTGGCGGGGTGGCGGGGTGGCGGGGTGGCAGGGTGGCAGGGTGGCGGGGTGGCGGGGGTGGCGGGGGTGGCGGTGGCGGGGGTGGCGTGGGGTGGCGGGGGTGGCGGGGGTGGCGGGGGTGGGGTGGCGGGGTGGCGGGGGTGGCGGGGGTGGCGGGGTGGCGGGGTGGCGGGGGTGGCGGGGGTGGCGGGGGTGGCGGGGGTGGCGGGGGTGGCGGGGGTGGCGGGGGTGGCGGGGGTGGCGGGGGTGGTGGGGTGGCGGGGGTGGTGGGAGCTGTGGGGGTGGTAGGGGTTCCGGGGGTGGCAGGGTGGCTGCGCGGTGGGTCGGTGGGCCACGGGGAGGCGGGGCAGCGGGGGCGGAACGACAGTGGAGACTAGTTTGAAGGGGCGGCAGGAGAAGTGGGGGCGTCCCGGGCGACGGGAATGGTGTCGGCAGAGACAAGGACGGTGGTAGAAGTAGCGACGGAGGCAGTTGAAGGGTATGTGGTGGGGGGTGGCGGTGACGGGGGTGGCGGTGACGGGGTTGGCGGTGACGGGGGTGGCGGTGACGGGGGTGGCGGTGACGGGGGTGGCGGTGACGAGGGTGGCGGTGACGGGGTGGCGGTGACGGGGGTGGCGGTGACGAGGGTGGCGGAGGCGAGGGTGGCAGTGACAGGGGTAGCAGTGACGGGGGTGGCGGTGATGGAGGTGGCGGTGACGGGGTTGGTATCTGTGGCCGCGACTAGGACACGGATGGCGGCAGGGGCAGTGGCGTGGTATGTGGCGGTGGGTGGCGGCGACGGGGGCGGCGGCGGGGTTGCATTGGGGGTTGGGAGGAATGCAGTGGCGGCGGTGGTGGCTGGGGCGGTAACGCAGGGTCTCCGGGTGTTGATGACAGCGGGAGACTCGGGGTGGGAGTAGCGATGTGGCAATCCGGAGGGTCGGCGGGGTCTACAGGGGGTCAGAGGATAGCGGAGAGAGTGGTAGTGAGAGCGGGGGCAGCTGGGCGGTGGAGGTTACAGTGACGGCGTTGCGGCGGTGATGGTGAGGCTGTGGCGGGGGCGGTATATGTGGCGGGGACGTTGAGAACCAAGAGTTGGCGGAGGAGAGCGGCGAGGGCAGCAAGGACTGAAGCAACGGTCGACAGCACGATAATGTTTCGTGTTAAGTAATCCATTCTGTGATGTTTTATGAACGCGTGCCAGTGTGCATTTTAAATAAAGAAAAAATGAGAGGAAAAGTAGGGTTTCATAATGTTGTCTGAGCGCGCGCGAGGACGGTCTGTAATGTCTGCGATACTCATCGCATTTCAAAGTGCCTTTCATTGCGAAGGGAGTAGGCGTCTTTATCCTTCAAAAAGGTCTGTTAATGAGTTTTCCGACCGCCGAGTGTTCAATTAACTGCATTGTATTGTTTTGTAAGTACCGCGCAAATTGAATGTTATCATTTCGGACCTAGGGCGCGCACAGCTATTTCGTAATAACGAATAATTCCCACGACAACAACTTTAATTTTCTCATCGGACTTTGCGACATGTTCAATGAAACGACTACTTGCTTGGTTATCCATTACATTGCCAGCGAGCAGAGTAATCGCTTCTACGACAGAGACAACTTTATCCTCGAACAAAAAGTACACAACCCCAGAATTCTCAACGCTTTGTATTTGAAACAACAGACCCGGCTACACTTCCTTCAAAGACTAGAAAAACAAATTCCGCCTTCCTTCCCCCGGACGAGTTAGGAAAAAAGAGATTACTAAAATATTCATGTTGAGCAAATATTTAATGGCAGCGCTGTCCCACAAGAATCCATCCGTCCTCGACTACACGAAGGCAGGTGGCTCCCTGGAAGAAACCATCGCGTGAGGCGAAGCCGGAAGACAGAGAGAGAGAGAGAGAGAGAGAGAGAGAGAGAGAGAGAGAGAGTGAGGGTCTGAGAGGGGCGGGGAGGGCGTGCGTGGGCACGGAGGGTCGCCCCGGTTTCCCCTCTCCCTCCCCCTTCCCCTCGCGCGCGCGTCGCTCGTCGTTTGATGTCCGATCGGCGCGCCCCTCGGGAGAACCCCTAGAAACTCGATTCTTGTGTATCGAGAAGGCTTCGGCGTGATTTGCTGCCGAAGGGGTGGCTGTCGCGGCCGGGTCAGGCTTTAAATAAGGGCGTTACGAGCGCGAAGGGGGCGTGGCACGGGCGAGGCGGGATACGTCATGCTGTTTATCTCCATCGTGCGGGCGTTTTAAGACAACTTCATTCGCATCACGACATATTTACTATTCAAACGTCGTTGGTAGACTTTTGCGTGCGGGTGATGGGGGGACTGGTTGTCTGATGTACGCATACGCAGCTTTATCAATTCAATTTAAGAGGATATTTGTTCCGTGTACTTCATAAAAAGAAAATCTTCCAAATGAACTTGTAAATGCTAACGTTCTTTGCGTCGCTTGCACACACAGATATAACTTACAGCACAAGTTAGGTAAACGCCATTCATTACTCTCGAAATATTCTACCCCCTTCATATATTAGTTAGGGGTTCATCTTAGTGTGTAAATGTTACATTTACTCATATCATCGTAACACGAGAAAAGCGGACACCTTAAACGCGGATATAAAGTTGTAACATATTACACAAAATTTTAATTATTATTTTTTTCTTTACGAAGATTATCAGTATTGTCATAATTTTAGACGAAATATTTTCCTACTCAAAATATTTTGAACGTTTTGTCACTGAAAATAGATTAATTCTCCTAACATATCGATAAAATGAGAGTGATTTCTCTTTGTGTGAGGTTTCTTTAGAATTTCTTACCCGTAATAATTTAATTTGTCTTTACATAAATATATTAATAATTCTGATACAACTGTTCTTAGGTTTCTGTTATTCAAAAGTAAAAATTAACCGATTATTAGAAATAAATTATCCTTCTGTAGGATGTAAACACATAATTGTTTGGCATAATTTAAAAGAGGATAAAAACAACAATTAAAATGAGTACATTATTCAGATTATCTCCTATTTTATGTATTTGTTTAAACTACAAATTTTGAAACATAATAGACGTATTTTATTCTAGATTTAGATGCTTTACATAATGTTCTCACTTCATTAAATTATTCGTATGCTTAGTAAAACCTCCTGGCTTATGATTCCTGGTAACATTACACTTTAAATTGGAAGTTACCAATCAAAACATGCACGCACGCACGCGCGCGCGCACACACACACACACACACACACACACACACACACACACACACACACACACACAGCTATGGAAAATACACATAAACCAATAGAACTCGTCTGATTTAAAAAATTCGCTGTTAGCGAGACAATATCCTGTTCACTGAAGTCAGTTCGAAAGTGAACGGGAAGGGAACAATCCTGTTTCCCGGTTCTTGTTTTTTACTCTCTGTCATTTTCTGGAGGAGTCTGAAGCAAACTATGTCAGAGGTGAGTTGTGCGGATTTAAAAATTCAAAGTTGTACGCCAAAATTTAGTATTCAATCCCTTATGGCCAACGTTAAGAAGACAGTTCAGAAGAGCAGAAACGTCAAAAGTAGTCTGAATACTCATTTTGAAAACTGAAAGATTATTCTTAAAATAATTTATGACTACGGTCGAATAAAAATAAAGGGGAGCTGCCGCATTAATTATATTTTGAGCAAAATGCAATGCCTACATTCTTTTAGTGACCATACACATTGGTATCACTGAATACAATTTGTTACGTATTAGTATTTCGTAAGTGACATCGGGTGCGTTCACATTTTACGGGACCCAGGGTAAGGCATTCTGAAAGGCCAACTCTCCTATTCCCGCCGACAAATTTCTGAATAAGTGTTGTCCTTAAAAATAGACATTTTACATACATTCCTTAATATAAATATTGCACACGATCACAACATTCTCGTAATAATGATTAATTTACAATTCTATTGTGATAATCCCATTAATGTCCGTTAACAAAATAAGTATAGATTATGAGAGCTACTTCACTACGAAACATTAATAATACATTGTAAAACAGAATATATCAATTTAAATAAAAATCATAATTGAAATTGTAGATTTGAATCATAGTTATATCTTGCAGAAATAAGTTTAGAAAGTTATACCACAAATATTCGTTCTAGTTCTGAAAATATTCTCGACCTGTATGCTCGCCTATTAGCAGCGATACAAAATAGTACGTTTTCGATTAGGCAAGTAAATTTAAAAATTCTGAATCTTACATATTCTCATAATTATTTGTGAGGTCTTTCTTATTAAAAGTTTTATTTCTTGCATTTACACTTTTGGTTTTTTGCGTATTCACTAACAGACCTTTATTTTGTTCTTACACTGATCAATAAGGAACTGAATATTTTCCGGAGCGCCTGGCCGAGCTTCCGTTTCATCGACCGAAAAAAAGTATCTACTCATAAAGGTTTAGTGCGAGTGCGGCTCGATGTAGGCGTTCAGGCGATCTTGTCTCTTCCTATTCCTAAACTGAGACTCCTAAACTGGGTCTCCTGAACTGAGCGATTCCTGACATGCAGTTGCGATTCTTGACGTAAAATTCCCTTTCCCATTCAGTTGGCTTCTTAAGAAGTTTCTTTTTTTGACGTATTATATTCTTCAAGACCCCAAAACTGGGCTTCCAGGGGAAAGAATCTAATAGTGATGGCATTTGTAGAACCGTTTCTCTGCATAACTCTGCGTTTATTAACTTTTAATATTTTATATTTATAATGAAATAATTTGACTGAATTGAAACCATCGGAAAACAGGAGACTCTCAATTCAAGTATATACTATGAACTTTATGTACTAACAAAATTAAATAATTTATGAAGTTACAATTATTTTAGAAAATGAATTAATTTCAATATAATTGCAATGAATTAATTGTAGCAACTCATTAAATTAATTGATGTATTTGCTTACAATTGATAGTTTAATAATCGTTTTCAATTAATTGTTGTTATCATCACTACATTCATGTAACGCTGCTGTGGGTAAATAAATTCCATTATTATTCCATTACATAATTAAGTTTCTGTTGAATCTGCCCGCCTGTCAACTCTATCAACTGCTGCAGCATATATGCATTGCTTCTATCCATACTTGAGATAGTTATAATCATTAGGAATAGTTTACAACTTATTGCTTTTCACTTAATTTGCGTATTATAATCCAGATCAATGCATTAATAATAAATATATTGTAAATAATCATATAAAAAACCCTATTTTCGTTTGCCTAGGATTTTCAATGGCCCTGAATTTACAGAAAATCGGATATGCTGAATACACCTAAATCCAAATCTCAAAATTCAAAATCCTGAATCCAAAAACCATTGAATTGTCTCTAGTTTTGGTACAACGAACTTTGTAATGAATGATATCACAAAATTCACAGCATTTAACGCAAATATATATCTTTATATAAACACTTTTGTTTTTCACTTCAAACATTGATATAGCATTATTTTCAGGATACTTTGATTGAGCTTCGTCTTATTGAGGCATCTTTTGTAACAAATCAAAGAGTTCTTCAGGAAGATATTTTAATAACCTTAACGTATTATGATATATTTTCAAGGGATATACGCAACAAAACCATATAACAAATATTACAAACTGTACAGAAAAAACATAATAATCATATTTTTGAATGAAACTGGCTGATAAAGGTTGGTCGTGAGCTCCCCATATCGTATGCAAAATTTGTGTGAAGTCTCCGTCAGTGCAAAACTGGGAAACTGAAAAGTTCAAAATTTGGTGTACCGATGGTACACAAAAATGCAACGAGAGCCCAAAAATCATCGTTATGATTGTTATTTTTGTGCAGTGAACGTCAAAGGGTTCAATTGTGGCAAGAAAAAGAACTGGGAGTATCCTGATTTGGAATCATCAAGGCGACCTGTGCCACATGGACCTGATGTTCTCAAACCAGCTTGCAGGACACTCCCTAGAATTCCTATGTCCGATAGTGAGGATATTCAGATTCTGGGTGCAATTCGAGAGTTAGCAGTGGCAGTGAATATGATGAAAGTGTTGCTACCAAAGAGCAATTCTCTCAACAAGGGCTCAGTTATTCGATATGTGACCTCAGTTTTTCCAGAACAAGCAGGCGCATCCAGACTAAAAGAAAAGACATGTCTGATATCAGAAGCGAAAATTATATTTTGCAGGACAAGGGAGGCAAAATTTCTAACATATGTCAGTGAAAATGAAGACTTAGTATATTGTTCTAACATTCCTGGCCTACGTGTTAATACAGGAGTTTCAGAATTTCGACCCGAAGACTGGCGGATTTTTAATGGACAGTTGCACTGGAACTTCAAAGTGTGATTTACTGCCCAATAGTAACCGCTATCCATCAATTCCAATTGGTCACTCAACCAAAATTAATGAAGAATATGATATTAAAACTGTCTCACAAAACCGTTGCTATCATGACCACCAATGGTCTATATGAGTAGATTTCAAAATGGTTAACTTTTTTCTTGAACAACAACAAAATGGATTCACAAAGAACCCATGTTATCCCTGCTTGTGGGACAGTCGAGAGAAGAAGTGGCATTGGAGAAAGGTGACATGACCGCCAAGGGATAATATCACAAGAGATGCAGCAAAGATCGGTTACGACCCATTGATTGCCCTCCCTCCTTCCATCCCCAACACATAAAGAGGAGATTATTGACGCAATTTGTGAGAGTGCTAAACTAGGCTGGAGATTGCTTCAAACACATTAGCAGATTCTTCTCGGGACTGAGTACGGAAAAATTAAAAGTTGACATATTTGATGAACTCAGAGTTAGGAAATTACAAAGGATCCTTTCGCAAGTTGCATGGCTGATTCTCAATCTTCTGCCTGGCGCAGCTTTGTCATTGTTGTCATCAACTTTTTGGGTAATTATAAAACAGCAAATTATGTAGAACTGGTGCAATATTTGCTTTGTAGCTTTGAAAACGTGGGTGCAGCTATGAGCATAAACGAATCCTCTCTCTATAGCCTTCTACATAAATTTACAGAAAATCTTGGCAATATGAGTGACGAACAAGGCGAGTGGTTCCATCAAGAAATACTAAATGTGATCGAAGACAGATATTATGGCAGATGCAATAGAGACATGATAGCAGACTACAGCTGGAGCCTTCAACGTGATTATTCTGATTTGCCGCATAAAAGAAATTCAAACAATGTTTTTCAAACAATTAATTGTTAGTTTCGGGCTATAAATATAAATATATTAAATACGTATATATTGTATACGTATTTGAAGTGTTTTATTTTGTATAAATAGGCATATCTAATTTAATTTAGTTCAGGTTTTATGCAATTTACGAAAGCTTTTACTCAATAATGTGTTTTCGATGCGGTTTTCATTACGTCCTAACCTGGAGCCAATCTATCAAAATCCATGCCATATTTGAAATATGGGCATCAAATATACCCTAAAATGGCTTTAACTGGTTTGGCAAGAAAATATGTGTTGACCAGTGAGAAAACTTATGAATGTATTGAATATTGAATGTGTATCTTGGTTCTACTTTCCATTACAATCGATCTGCCCAATTTAATTGACAATTGTTCAAAACAATGAAAAACCCGGCTGTAGCAACTTTGTTTACGTCCGTTTCAAAACTCAAATGCTCTCGTGGAAACACACTTCTTCCGTAAATAGGAAAATAAAGAATCTCGAGCAGCAGTTGTGGAGACTCCAACGCAACTGCACAGCGAAATCTAGCAAGGGCGCGGAGTCCACTACAGCGGGGAGTGAATAACAGAAACACAGAACGCGACCCCAGAACGACCACAGCAACTGAGTGCGTTGGAGCTGGCGGTGGCGGCGGCGGCGGCGGCGGCGTTAGTGGGAGTGTGGGCAGCGGGGGCGGTAGGCCTCCAGTACCCCATGCGCCTGTTTGGATTATTAATTACGGGTGAAACTGCGCTATATATCCCATTCCCGTGTTTATTGCATTTATGAATCATTTTTAAAGCCCCAGAAGCGAAATAATGATGTGGTTATAAAATATATTATTTTTTACGGAGCGTCGGGGGCGGAGAGCCGGGGGAGGATGTGTGTGGGCAGCGCTAGCGGGAAAGCACGGCGACGCACGGGCCTGGCAGAGCGTACCGGACACTGCAGGTTCCGCAGGCTCTGCAGGCAACATTGCTCTCAACTACGCCGCTGAAAAATTGCTCCGGTTGCAGCAAAAATATATTGCCTTTCAGCATATGCACCGACGCGCGACAACTTTCATTTAATTTGTCAGTGTTGAATATTTTTTACATAAAATTGGGAATTATGGGAGTATTAAAATTATGGCAGGTGCTTTTTTACAAAGTTCAATACTGTTTGAATGCTTGTGGAGTTAATAGGTTTCTACAGAGAAAATAAACGATGCGTATTTTGATTTTATCTTTCATTTCAATTATATTAAGTAAATGTAAATCATTACAGAAAAAAATAATCACTGATGAATTATTGTATTCAATGAAATTACAGGAACACTAGGAATCGGTAGTATGATGTAAAGGAGAAAGACAATACGGCAATGATGTCAGGACGGAGGTTGAAATGTTGAAACAGAAAGAAATAGTGGTTTAGTGTTTGTATACGAAGGTCTTATTAAGTGATTATATGTCTCGCTCTGCTTAAAGATTATGAAAAGTGATTTCAGCAGAAGCGACAACGTTGAGGGGACGGAGCGAACAAGTAAAACCACGACAAAGGAGAGAAATGAAGGAGGCCACATGACGAGGTGAAATTTGAGAAGAATTGTTTTGTGTGTGTGTGTGTCTATGAAATTGGTCAAGTGGAATTGTAGAAAATACAAGTGAGAAGAAGAGAGAGAGATTTGGATAGTGAGATAGAACACGTAAATGTGGAGGAAGGAAGAGGCCTGGATCAGAAGGGAGATAAAAATTAAAGACAATACCCTCATTCGAGTAAGTTAATTCATTGGAAACTTAATATAATTGTGTATTATTTTTTCTATGTAGTACAATGGGGGCTAGACAAAAATTGCCTAGAGATATGTTAAAGAACTTTTTCTTTGTCACTAGATGCGCTGCTTTTACTTTGATAGGCTTTGTACATCAACAAAGAGCTCCCCACACAATAATTATCCTCCAAATGTTTTCCAATCAACGTGTATTTCGTTTTACAATCAAACGTGTATTATGTGACAAATATTTCAGTCGGTTGGTGCAACTGAAAATTTTTATAAAGCTCAATAAAGTTCCATTTATTTATTAAGCGGATGGTAACTAATTTTTGAAATTGGAAAATAATGAAATGAGTTACATGACATACATTGAAACGTATATTTTCAGGTACCATGCACCTACACGCAATAAACATAAGTTATTAGAAATTTATTAAACTACATATTTCAACAAATATCATAATTTCTTGTTGGACAGTTCTGCAGACTACACTCATTAGACATAACCGAAAGAACAATGTGTTCGGAGAAATTTATTGTGTACCAGGCCTACTTGTATCAAACCTCTGAGAATACTATGCAGAAACAAAACACACAAACACACACACCAAAGACATACATGCAAACACACCCGCACATAAATTCAAACGCTCTCACGTATAAAATGCGCGCGTTATTGATCTATTCACGTTATGAGCTTTATCTGTTTGTGAAAAAATGTTCTCGCGTCACGTGTTTTCGTCTCCAAACACGACAGCTACTCTCTCTGGGCTTCTCGACGCGAGAACGCGGTGGCCGCCTGGCAGGTGCTCTGGAGCCGACGGCGACGGCGCGCGACGGCGCGCGACGGCGCGGAAGGACGGTGGCGCCTCTAGCGGCGGCGAGCGGAGGCAGCTGACGGACGGCGGTCGCGATTTACGAATCCGGCGGCGGGGGCGGCCGAGGCGGGGGACGAGGCGCAGGCGGTGGAATTTAGTAACCGTGCGGTCCAGGCCGCCCATCCATCCGCTCACGCTCCACCTCAGCCGGGGTTCAGTCGCCGCCGCCGCCGCCGCCGCCGCCGCCGCCGCCGCCGCCAAACCAGCTGCCCGGTTGCAATACGGAATGGACCGCTGCCGATTTCCAAACGCACCCCGCTCTCCCTGACTAATGAATTCTTTGGCGATGGTCTCTTCACAGACAGCGTTTTAGATCAGTTGTTTCGACGTCTTTCTTTCAATGTGTGCTTTCAATCAATGCTAGAGCAAAGGAAATTTACCGTACTATTAGGACTCTGATCTACAATAGTATAAGAATTTTAGTTATAGTATAATTTATTACATACTACAAGAAATAAGTACCCTAAGTACTAGATTGGAGACATTGCAAATGAGGTCGCTGCAGCGAGTATGATTCCAGATGAGTGTTTTTATAAAACGGTCCTTCGCATAGAAATATCGAATACGGTAACGTTTTAATTCCTTTGTAGAAATTCAGAGGCACTCTAATTTTCCTTTAGATATGACAATTCATCCTGCATGCGATAAGAGACTGATGTTGGTAGGAAGTCTTTGATTATTGAAGTACTTGATTTCTAATAGTGTCTATTACCTGATGCGATAAATATGCTTAAAATCTTGTTTTTGATCAAACAAAATTGCTTCAACAATCCAAAATCGTTCTTTTCGTTTATAGTATGATTGTAGTACACGTGTTGTGCAAGTAAATATTAATTTTTGAAAACAATTTAGTTAAAAAGTGCTAACTACGAAAAGAAGTAAGAGTCTCATTTTAGTTGTGATAGCATCGTCAACACATTGTTTTCCGATGCCGACTATAGAACTTTTAATTTTCCTCGTAGTTGGGCGCTCCATGGCATTAGCAAAGAATTAAGGGGCCTGAATGTGGATGTCGCACACCTTCCTTCAAAAATGTTAAAAAATTTTTGAAAAGGAAATATTTTATTTTGCCGCTGCCTGTCTCAAACGAGTCAGTAGGGGCCAGCACCGCCAGGGATGAAATGCGCCGTGCTGTGTCGCCCTGTCTCCCCAGGACAAGAAGAAATAGTTACTTCGCCGCCGCCACCCTCCCCCTCCTCTTCACACCTTGCTCGCCGGCTCGCATCCTGAGAGGCCAGAGGGTTTTGAAGGCGCTTGACGGACGGACGGCTGGTGGCAAGACGAGGCGGGGCGAGGCGCGACGAGGCGAGAGGCGAGAGGCGAGAGGCGAGAGGCGAGAGGCGAGAGGCGAGAGGCGAGAGGCGAGAGGCGAGAGGCGAGAGGCGAGAGGCGAGAGGCGAGAGGCGAGAGGCGAGAGGCGAGAGGCGAGAGGCGAGAGGCGAGAGGCGAGAGGCGAGAGACGAGAGACGAGAGGCGAGAGGCGAGAGACGAGAGGCGAGAGGCGAGAGACGAGAGACGAGAGACGAGAGGCGAGAGGCGAGAGGCGAGAGGCGAGAGGCGAGAGGCGAGAGGCGAGAGGCGAGAGGCGAGAGGCGAGAGGCGAGAGGCGAGAGGCGAGAGGCGAGAGGCGAGAGGCGAGAGGCGAGAGGCGAGAGGCGAGAGGCGAGAGGCGAGAGGCGAGGCGAGGCGAGGCATGGCGATGAGGGGCGGGGCAAGAGGAGAAATGGCTTAAAGATTTGTATTTTTCACTTTTTTTATTAAATAATTTTACGCCTTGGATGCCAAGTGAGATAGTACTGTGAGTAGTTAAGATTGAGCGAGTTTTTGGTGTTTCTAGCAGACAATTTTTAAATTGGTGTATTATTATTATTATTTCTTGTTAAATTATTATGAGGTCCCATGGCAGCCGCTGACAGGTGTTGTGTAGCTAGTTGATTTTGAATGTGTTACATCAAACCTCTCGAGGTTAATGTTATTATTCTGTTGTAATGGCAAGGTAGAAGTGAGTGCTGTAAAATGCAGTTTCCTTTGTGGCCTTGCTCTTGCAATTTTTCCCCTGTAAATAAATGCACTGTTTGTTCTCGCTGAAATTGGTGTGCTTATCCTTGTTTTCTCGGCAAAGGTTTAGAAAATTTGGTACGAAGGTTTCCCTCTTGTTCATAACTTAATAAGCATTAAAAAATACTTATTAATGAAAGTACAAAATACGATCATGTGATCAATTCAAATTCTTCTATATCAGGCCCTCGTTGCAAAGTAGACTTCGGTACCACTTCTCATTTAAAACTTCCAGGCACTTTCCCTGCTCCCCTTTATCACCTCACAAAGTCTAACTACCCATTCCCTCATCTTCCCACCTCTCTATAGAACACCCACCCACGTGCAGATGAGGTTGCAAGTTGTCACGCGCTTTACGATGGGTAAAACTGGGGCAGCTGTCGCAAAGACGAGACACCGCAATTACGGTGACGGCTTTGGAATTATCTTAATTTAAGTGTCGGTAAAGAAGGGGCGACGGAATTAACAAAGCTGTGCGGTTTCAGAGACTCCCTTATGTAATCCCGTAATACACCTTCATTGTGTTTTTAAGCATTCGTTATGACGGTGCATTATGGTCTCGCATTTCAGCCCTTTTTTATGATGAATTATGAGCAGTTTTGGGTATTAAAAAAGACATACTTTGCTTAATTTTAAACAATCGTCGTGTAATGTTTTGATGCTGTAACAAGTTAGGGAAATACCAAGAAAGTATTGTCCGTTGGCAGATGAAAATATTTTTTTTCTGAATTGAACTTTGTTTCTTTTTGCTGTAAAATGGCTCACATTGGTTAATATTATCACAATAGCACAATATTAAGGCTGCGAGTGCTTTTATATGAAGCGAAATTGAACGAAGGAGTAGAGCTTCATCATCATCGATAGCAATCTCTTAGATTGACCTCTTGATCTGTTCCGTCTCCAAATTGTTCATGCCATCCCTTCAAGGGATGTCCAACACGTCTATTTCCTTTAGGTGCATACCGAAGGATAATTTTACTGATCTTATGATCTGCCATTCTCAGGACATGACCTTTCCAGTTTTCTCGATATTTGTTTATTATATAACATACTCAATATTTAAATCTTCTTTGATATCTACACTTCTTTTGTGGTTTGATAGTGAATATCCTGCTACAAAACGAAGAAATCTCATTTCCGCAAATTCAATTCTCCGCAGCTGATCTGATGTTAAAGTCCAGCTCTCGCTTCCATAAAGCTATAATGGCAATGCAATAACTTGCCATTTAGACCTTTTTATTCATATTTTATATTATATAAATTTTGGGTGCTCCAGGTTGTCCCTTTGCAGTGGTAGATGATTCTCAGATTTTATTAATCATTTTCATTATTTTGTTACATTTTGAAATGAGTAAAAAACGTGAAAACGAACCCAGAAGTCTATGCCCAAAGTGTTTACGGTGAGTAAAGACTTGGCTGCTCTTTGGAGAAAGCTTACCAGATGCTCCTCAGCAGCTGCATCCAGAGGCCACCCGTCGCCCTGAGCATTTGCATGGAACCAATAAACATTCAACAAGTCGCACTCGACCGGACTCG
The DNA here is from genome assembly GCA_011170035.1 of Teleogryllus occipitalis. Taxonomy (NCBI): domain Eukaryota; kingdom Metazoa; phylum Arthropoda; class Insecta; order Orthoptera; family Gryllidae; genus Teleogryllus; species Teleogryllus occipitalis. Next base: position 404,935 of record BLKR01000163.1, on the reverse strand, counting down.
CACCCGACCACTACAACTGACTCCATCCCTTTCTACAAGTCTCCTTGGTCACTCCCCTACATCCAGATCAGCTTCTGCTCGTTCCAAACTGTGGTCTAAGAATTTTCCAGATTTCTTTCTGTTGAGTCACATCTTTAATACGACATTGGTGACGTAGTTCTCGTACGTGAAACTTTCTTAGGCTGTTTTCTTAGACTTACTTAGGCTGTTATGAAATTATTGGTTTATTAATCGCTCATGAAATATTTTTCGATGGTGTTTACGAATTACAGTCATCTCAACCAATCTGATACGTTTTACCTTTGGAATTCTCGTTTGTTTTATCTCCGAGACGCGCAATTGATTTAATATAACCAATACGTGTGAAATGAATTGATACTAAAATTAATCATTAAATATGATTGACTTGAAGATTCATTACTGGCTATACAGGTACTAGTTCTCATTCATTCATCTCAAATATCATCAAATCATCTCAAATATCATTAATCTTCTTACGATATTTTATAAAAAAAATAGAAATATGACTATGTGGGTATGAATGAATGGGTATGTGCAGTGTTTGTTCCACATTAACTTTTGAACTATTGGAGCTGCTCTCAAATTTGAAGAGGCCAAATTTGTGGACCAGAGATAACACATGGGGGTGGCTCTTGGTGTGAAAATGTGACTCATAACTTGCCTCCCCCTAAGAAATTTGTGTAATTGGAAATTCGCAATTCTGGAGATTGTTGTCGGGTTGTGGCATTGTCACTAGGCATTTCCGGACGAGGGCATTGGGCCAGGCCGGGTTGTAGGCGGAATGGGTGAGTTTGTTTAATAGATGATTATGATAAATAAATACGAAGGCAATGCAGGATAATCAGCTTGTTACAGATAAAATCTCTCTCCGCTACGCGGCTCGTAAATTTATTGGTGAATTCCAAAGCACTCGTGATAATTCCTTTCATAATAGGATGGAATGACATCCATTTGTTTTGCAAGCTACAATCACAAGGTGGAAATAGTAATTCCTCACGCAAGAAACGAACTCTCAACCCTAGGAAAGAGCGCTAGCCGCTGCACCACTTATGTTATCAAGGAGAAAAGAAAAAGTTCGCTAAGGAGTAGAGAAAGTTTTGTAATACTGCGCGAAAATACGGCGAATTTGTGGCAAAATACTCTTATTACAGGGCTCTGGTATCAAAAAAGTGTGTAAATCAAGTTGCTAAATTTAGAAAAAAAGATCCTCTAATACGTGGTGTGGCCAGAATTCATGTTTTGTGGGTTCATGATACTGAAAAATCGATTGACGGCAAAACATCCGTGTGCCCTTCTGTTTGTGACCAACGCTAGCGACTACACGCTTCAGCCGATTTTCTTCAAAATTGATATTTCCCAATCAATCTGGCAGAAGTGGTGGTACCTTGAATTTAAAAGCGATATTTTAATTTTGAGGAAAACTTTACATGAAGTCTGGACATTTTTTAAATTTTCAAAAAAATATCTTCATCGTTTTTTATTATTTTATTTTCTTGGATAGTGTGAAGGACGTTTAAAACATTGGAGTAGGTTTCATGTTTGTTGAAAACCCTGATTTTTTGAAAATTGCAAATATTCAAAAAAATTTCGGCATCTTGCTACAGCTAAAACATTAAAGATACAGTTACAATCGATACAAAGAAAATATAGAAGATATTTACTGTTAATGAAACCTGTTTCTTAAAGATAGATTTTGAAATAAGATAACGTACAACTTTTCGAAAATTTGAGTACTTTTCGTTGTAAGATTTGAGTAATTTTGCTTGAAAATACGGGCGTGAAAGTACGTAATTTTAGCACCACTAGTTTCATTTAGGGGCCATAATTGTGAATAATGAATCAATAAGAAGTTTTCAAATTGTTAGACGATGGGAAACTGCTGGAGAAACATGAAATGTTAATTGTCTGATGCATTTCCTTTGAGATAAGTATATATGTAAAGTGTTTGAAAAGAATGAAGCATCATTGATGATTTGGTTTTGATTTTAATTAGAGCAAGAGAGAGAAAACGTTGTGTAGAAGAATATCATAAAATTTGACGTGGGAACGTTCCAAAATGAATTACTCTGACGCTATATTTTTGGTCACGAAAAGGCATCGCCATTTAAGGCAGTTTATATTTCCTGCAAACCTTTTACCACAAAATTTGACAGATTGGTTTCATCAGTTATTCTAGTGCCCGGAGTCTTTTCTAACGTTATCATAATGAAAAATTATAGTCAGAATAATATTAATAAATGATGACAACAAAATAATATTAATTATGATAACAATAATATTAATATAATAAAATTGATTTAAATAGCAAAAGTAAATAAGTGATTTTATTTTTATTCAAATCTAAAACACAGCAAGCAATGCCATGTTGTGGAATAAACCACGGCAGGTCATCACTCGATACGTTCCTTTATATCGACCTTTCGTATATTACTCACATTTCTTTCGCGAGTCTAAACAATATGGCTCTGTTCGGTTCGTGCACTCGAGGGCACATCTCCGATGACGTTAGAAGAGCGGGCATTGTTGTGAACGCGGTTGAAAACAAGAGAGCGACGTCCATTAGTGCCGCTCCCCGCCGCGCCGCGCGCAGTCAGCGCTGCAGCGTCTCCGACCATCCCCCTCCTCCCCCGTGGGTGGGGACCCGTCCAAGGAGCAATCGAGACACAAAAAGAACGACGCTCGGCAGCGTTTTGTCGAGTGGCTGAGTCCCAAATAGTTCTCTTCCGCTGCCTTCGCGGAGAGAGCTGCGGAAGACGTTCGGAAAGATGAGGGCGAATTTGCAAGAAACAGGTAAGGAGTATCTAGGTGAAGTACTTGCAAAATGCTAGCAGCTAGAAAGTCTAAAACTGGTGGTACTACAACTGCACGCACTCTCTCGCGATATTGATAATGGCTATGTAATATTATAATATGACAATTTCAGTCATACACTTCAACTGCCATTTGAAAAATTCTTAAACAAACGAAGCGTGAAAAAATACATATATTATTTTAACTCAAATGTTTAAACAAAAACAGCTCTCTACCATTGAATTTAGTGTATTCAGATTCTACATAAATATACCAACGATACACAATGCGTACTTCAGCTGTAAATAAAATTATTAGTTTATATAAACACAAACGAAAGGCGGCCATCATTATCGCCTTCTGTTATTAGTGCGGCGTTACAAATGTGGGTTGCAACAAGCAATAATGACCACTAATTATGCGATACACATTTTGCCAATTATCATTCTTGATACCTCTAGCAAAAAGTGAAAATGGATAGAAAAATAATAATTAAATATAGTATTTTTATATTCATCAAATTTATTTGTTTCATTACTCTTGATTTCCACATCACATTTTGTGAAACGAAATCATCTCTTCGTTTTCACATTTAACACAAAGGACGCAATTTAAAATAGATTTTAAATAATTTCTAAATGATTAATGCTTAAACGTATAACAAAAGTTTGAATGTAAGAAACGAACAAATAATTATGAAATAATATACAAATTCTAACACACGTAGCATCCAACTGCCTGGAATTACTACTCATATTACGTTCACGAAGCCCAGGATATTCGGAACGGGAGACTAAGTTTGACGCCAAATGTCTCAAAAAGCTCATATTTTTGAAAAACTCAATACAACTTTATTTCAAGGTATGTTTTTGATGAATACGTTTCATTAAGAAACCAAATTGTATTGTGATAAGCCAGAAAATTCTCGGTTGTATTTGAACATAAAAACGGCTCTAAGACATTGTGAATAGGACGTAAACTAATGCATATAGAATACGAATAGTTAAAAAATGCACGTTGTCAGGGCAACCGGTAAACAAGAAACTATGTTCCATGGTCGCAAGCATGACGTTTCCGTTATGGAAAAGAAAACAGAGCTCCGTGTAATATATAAAGAATGTATGGAAGAGGCGGTGCAAGCTGTAGTCTTGTAAAAACATTGTAATATTCCGTCTCTATTACGCAAGCTGCCACAGCGGACACATCGATCAGACAGTACGAGCACCTTTGGTTACGACCTGGATTAGTAGTTTCAAGTAAAGGGAATTGCGTACACGGAATTATAGTTCCGATATTTTTAAAAGTTGAACATGTTAATAATTTAGAGATGTCATATTAATTTTTGTGGATGTTAAGTTAAATCTAAATAGACTTGTTAATCGAAACGGAACTTATAATAAGATAGAGTAGTAGATAGGGATTGTATTCAACAATTCGTGTTGAACATAGTCACAAATAGGTACCCACCTGTGGTTCAGCATAGGAAAGTCGTCGCGTAATAATTTTAATTTTTTTATGAAAGCATCAACTGACAATACGCCGGGGTCGTTTTGCAAATCTATTGTAGCATTAGGAGATAATACGGTAGGAGGGACATTAACACAAACAGCAAACAGACAGCATCAAGGCAGAAGATCCACAGTACACCTGAGAGATCGCAAATATGTATAGATTACACGTCCACATACGACAGGTAAGAAGATAGCATGTTGTATGTCGAAACCTATAAGCCAATAGAAATAGAATCATGACAAGCATTTCAGTACAATGCAAATTTATGAGCATAAAAGGGCAAATAAATGATAAATATGGTTAAAGATCAATATTATGTGAATTTCCATAGCGTGCTCTAGCAGGAAAGTAATAATATCTACAAAAAGTAGAGTCATTCTTTAGTAGGATCAAATATTATTAGGAGAATGTTTCATATATATATATGTGAATTTCCATAGCATCTCTAGTGTAATAATATCTACAAAAAGTAGAGTTATTCTTTAGTAATATCAAATATTATTAGGAGAATGTTCATTATTAAAGATCATTCTTTGGTGTTTGTGTATATATATATATATATATATATATATATATATATATATATATATATATATATATATATATATATATATATATATATATATATATCAGTGGGTACTTCACAATATCTTCACAATTGTAGTTGTAGGAAGATTCTAATTTCTTTTTCGGGAATACCTAGATATGCAATTTCCAGATAGGTAATAGTGAAATGGCATGGCCATTCCACTATACGGTCTCCGGATTTGAATCATCCGGACTTTTTCTCGCGGTTAATGAAACATGGCGTTTATGCTACCAAAGCCTTGGATCATGATGGCCTTCTTCGGTGCATTGAAAGCATTGGGCAATAATAGAAGGACAACCCTGCAGAGTTGTGCGCGTCAAGGAGACCGTGTGGCACAGATGCCCTTGCGTTCTTGCAAGAGGAGGCAATTTTGAGCACTCTTAAAGCCCTTGTTCCGTGAGGTGAAAATGCGAAATTTTGGCGGTATACGCATAATAAATTATCCTAAATAACACTTAAAAAAGGTTTTTTCTCTGTTCTTTCATATTTGTTTGATAAGTAATGGTAGCGAAGGGGAGTAATATTTAATGTAATATTTGGGTTACCTTTATCTCAAAAATTACCAACGACAAAAAACTTATTTTTTCAAAACGTTTAGTATAATTCACCCTATTTGTTTTTATTTTTGCCACATGAACAACTTACTATACTGTATCACCGTATTCTGTATGAGCAACGAGGAGTGAATCACTTGTATACGTCTTCGGGCCTTGGTCTATATTAGTGCTTTAGCTTTTTGTTGCACTGAATATATCAATAGCTCTGTCTCTTTATATTTTCTTCGAAGCAAAAAAGCGCGGTACTGCCCTCATCGCCAGTTCTACACTCCGCTTGGTCGGGTTATACATAATCTTTCATTTTCTAATGCTAACGAGTTAATATATAAATAACAAAAGATATATAAATTAAGAATCGCTGTAGGATCTGGTCAAATCACTGTTAGGAAACTTTCAGTACTCGTAATATAAAAGAAGTGCTATCTTAGAGATAGCAGTAACATAAGACATGCTTTATAGACATGCTTGTTTTTCCCTCCTAAAATCCATTGAATTTACGCATCGATTAGCGGAAACAAATTACTCTCTTCTAATGCTATCATATAAAAGCACTCCGACAAGCTCGCATTAGCAGCTATATTACCTGGGCGTGATATCGAACAAAGATGCATCGACCGCAGAAAAATACAAACCAGACCACAACACAATACTTTATCACCTGAGTATGTACTTCCTGCTTTGCATGTGCCGTATTTTCTTCGTAATCATTATCTCTCATTTTACCACTAGAAAGCTTTTTCAATAACTATAGTTTATTTCTTGCTCGACCAACTCATTTTGTGATAGATGTGTCCAAAGAGCTATTTATTATTTTCAAACAATAAACATCTAGTCATGGAAAGAATTGTTGAAATAATGTCTCACAGTACTTCTCAATTGCATTTTGCACACACATTTGTAAATCTATGGCGGTTCAACGGTTTGCGCGTTAATCTCGTAAACCTACACGCTCGAGTTCAAATCCCAGGCACTCAAAACAATCTACCATTAATTACTTAAGTGTGAAATCACAGTTAAGTAAATTCACTGCATTGCAAATTTTGAAAGCAACTTATAAATTATTTTCATTCATATAAAGATCTCCGAGCATTACAATCTATTTTTACTAACCGAAAATGTTATAACTTATTCCCATGGTGGAAATATTTCCACCATGCTTATCCCAAACTGCAATAATTCGAAACACATCTTCCCTGATGATGTTTTTTATTCGATAACATGAAACATGCTTATAAGAATGTTAGAATGGAACATAACACAGAACCATTTTACTTTCAGTAATTCATTCAGATTTAAATAATCCTGGAAGAAGATATAACCGTTTAGAGCATCCTTATCGTGTACTACGATCACCTAATTTAGTACAATTTATAATGTCTCAAAATTACAATTGCTATTTCATTTTCCTATGTTGTCTGTTATTCGTTTATTTAAATAAATATCAATGCATCTCGTTTGTAAATATAACATCTTATCAACCAAAGAACGAAAACTAATAAGAAAAGGAAATAAGTATTTCTTGTATCTTGTCAAAATCAGAAATGAAACTATTATGGAAGGTTAATATATTAAGGAAAAAAGTCGAAAACTGTTCAGGAAGATAGTATTGGAAATGGAAAATGTAATTCCTGTGCCAGATATTTAGTGTAATATTGGAAACGTAAGGAATTTAAGTTTAGGGAGGTTTACTAAGGCCTAGTAAGCAACTGTAGGTCGTGAATGTCACCACCTTAAAACAAACAATGATCAATTATCGGAATTGTTAATGCGAGTTCAACATGTTAACGTACCCTAATGACCGGAAGTTTGTGCTTTATTTACAAATTGATATGCTACTCTGGGAGACATAATATTGAGTTTTGGTTAATGCAGTCATTCCACGAAAAGGCATCCAATGGAACACTCTCTCAAAAACATTCTTTGTTTTCTCACAATATTCTCGTTATCTCTCACACGCAACAGGAAGATAAGCATTCAATAATTGCTTAGAAAAGTATGAAAAGTATTGTTATTGTCCAAGATAGTTATACTTTCACAGTTGTTTCCAGAAGGATTTTCTTAAGAATGAGCCAAAGTGACAGCTAGTGCTGGCAACATAACTGAAAGTTCTGTGGTCGTTGTGTCCTTGGAGCCATTAGATTCCCTTCCTGAATTCGTTCGTTTGCAGTTGGCTAACTTGTAAATGACTTCGACGCTTCCTTGTGATGTTCTTGTTCGACAAAAATATAGATCGCTATAGTATTCATGTTTTGATAATAATGAAACTAGCTTGGAAGTATAATTGTTGAAATGGGAAAGGTAGTGTTGTGAATAGTTTTCAAGTCGGTTAACATTTTTGGTAACAAAAAAGATACTAGATTACGAGTCATCCCCTTTAAGCCATGATGAAACAAATTAATAAGAAGAATGTGTATCATTCTTACATTTTTCCATGTACATTCTTACTATGTAATTGAAATAAGGAAGTGCAGTGTAATGTGCTCTTCTGTAAAATTATTATTTCTATGATCATTACATTGAATTTACTTTTTGTGTGATAAATATTATTTATTTTAATACCGAGACTTGAATGCGAGATGCGTACTGGTGCATGTGTTTCCGGTTACTGTGCTGTTGTGTGGCGAGCTGTGATTGAGAGCTTTCTTTTTACATTCGTGTTAGTTTTCTTTTATTGATTGTGAGAGCATGTTAAGAGATTTTCCACATACATAATTAAATTTAAATATTTCCCGGACTCGCGTACGTGCATATACATCTGCGAAACTCTTACACTTCGGCAAAGGGATGTTTTCATAGGAGTCATAAACACTTTACGAAGAGGCGTGGCTGAAGAGCTGTCGCGGCGGAGAGATACTTCTCTGAATTATATGCGATGTTCACTTGTTTGGCGAACTGTCACTTTGGCTCATTTCTAAGAAAATCCTTCTACCGCACTGGTATGATATCTTTCAGCTTTCAGTTATCGATTCACCTTCACTTATTTCTCTACCTAATATTATTTTTTTATACATCCCTTTCATTTTATATGTCACTCATGACTGATTATTTTGGCGTTAATACTTTTCCTAATGAGAAAAGTAGAACCAACCGTTAAAATGACACTTACGTTTTTTATATTTACATTTACTTTTTGGTCTTGTGTTCATTTTAATGCGAATTAAAACATAAATACATTCGAAATTTACAATATTGCAATAAAGTATCACACATGTATTCACTGAGATGTTAATTGCTGCTCTAATGAGCAGACACTATCATCTCAATGGAGAAATTGTATGTATTAGCTTAACTGATAATAAATAATTGATATCACTAATGCTTCTAGAATTAAGTAGTGTCAAATATTGATACTCTATAAAATGACATAATACATTATTTTCCGAATCTACAATATCAACCAGTCTCAGCCCCTTGAGAGTTTTGAAATCAGCGTCGACCATTGGATTTATTGATCCTCTCAAGGTTATGTAGAAGCAGGAAAAAACATGATCGATATAGGGTCAGACGGGGTTAATACGATACAGAAAAAAATGGGGATAATGTGATACACTAATACTTATATGCAAAACTAACAAAAATAGTAAATAATAGAAAATGTAGAAATACCACTATTACTTACTTCCTGAATTTAATTTCAATATTATTGTAATAAAAATACTTATATCCCTGTTAATTTCTATATTTATTTTTATTTTGGCTGGCTCAATTTTTAAAAGTTTTGTACTCAACACTACACAACATTACGTACAAATCTCATCGCTGCTGTACTTTGCTTCGTGAAAATAACCACTCTTACTTGCTGCTGGTAAACGTTTCTAACAATTGGGGAACTAACTGTAGTAGTGCCTATGACACATTCAAACCATTATAAAATAATTATACATATATATATATATATATATATATATATATATATATATATATATATATATATATATATATTACAGTTTCGAAATTAATTAATAAATGTTACGGTAGTGAAACAATATCAACTGTAATTTAATTTTTAATAAATTTCAGTTATGAATTGTGAAATACAACACTTTATCTAAATGTTAAACTTTACAAAAAAATGTTTGAATGAAATGTATTAGAAAGGGAGGTACGAAATGAATTTCCATACTTCCTGGGAACCGTGTTAATTTTATACTTTGAAAATATATTTTACTATGGCCATATTTACTTAATCCTGGCTTATTTAATTTAATACTACTCTTAAAAATTACGACAATCTTGACCTTATACATTGCATGTGAAAGTATTTGTAATTACTTAATTCTAGGCACTTCCCATTGTAGAAGTCTGCGCTCTTGTCCGTTGTCTTGAGTTTTCGTACAAGACATTCCTTCTGTCTGCGTCTCCATCCTTTTAATGTTGTAATTTTCCACTCTTACTTTTTATTATTATTTCGTTAATTTCGCTATTTTAAATAATGTCGTTCGCCACTTTATACGGACATACATGTTTCCTGTCACTAGCTTCTTTCTAACGTAACATTAATTAATTCTTGCTCACAACTATCTATTCAGTTGATGGCTAACATACATATGTACTTGCTCGCTGTTAAGAAACTTATCCGTCTCGTGGTTCAACACCATTTACTCGCTCAAGGTATAACACCATCTGATCATTTTCAGGATCCAGTAATCGTCCTCCTTTCGAACTGTCTCTTGTTACACTTGCATATTCGATGCTGTTCTGTCCTCCCATTGCCCAACATTACGCTCATTTGTTATTCTCGCAATAATGTCTTATTAAATTATTTATATATTTAATTTAAACACCCACATATTATAAATACATAAATGAAATTCACTTTCTTTTTAATTAAGTGATAATTAAGTTTTAATTTGAATTAATCATATCAATGTCATCTTTCCTTTTTAATTTTCCCTGGTTATACGAAAATATCGTCGCATTTCCCAATCCTATTAATTAATGTCACTGAGATGATATAACTCATCTCAGTATATTCAATTATTAATTACCACATAGTAGAATCTCAAAATGTTGCAGAATTTGGGTAAAAAATAATCAAAGCCGAAATGGCGTACTTTTTCAGTCAAATACTTTTCCGCGGAGATAGTAAATTTTGATGTCATTTGGTCATTTTTGATAACAGGATATTTTTGAAAATAAGTAAAGATTAATCGATTTTTCTGGTTTCAAAGATTTCATAAGTATTAATCGTGCCAAGACATTCACCACCTCAATGTTTGGGATTAATACGATACGACATACAGGGTTATTTAGAAACACTAAAAATTAACAAGCAGTCAATGAAAAAGTAATATACTTTTTCTTATTATCTTTACTTATTATAAACACGGAAATCCGTACAGCTACTACTCGGAATTGTGATGTTTACGTTTCTGTACAATACTAAAAAAACGCATTGCTAGGAAACAAAAACGCATTAAAATATCTTGAAACAATGTTGAATTTAAATTCATTTCATAATCCAGAAAATAATATAAAAACCAGTATGCTAAAAGGAAGGTTCGTCTATCATATACTGTCAAACCGATGTGATGATATAACTTTCAGACCCTTGAAACATTCAATAATGTTTACTTTCTCGCTTCCACTTACAAAGTAGAGAGAAAGTTATGTAGAAACGGCGAAAAAACTCTTATTACAGGGCCCTGATAATGAAAAAGTGGATAAACCCAGTTGCTAAATTTAGAAACAAAAATCATGTAACACGTGGTGTAGCCAGAATTTAGGTTTGTTGGTCCTTGATACCGAAAAATCGAATGACGGCAAAACGTACTACTCGCGCAACTTTTCATGAACGATAGATTGAACAAATGCGGGCGGAGTGGGGGTATTAGTTAAAGTCGGCCACTAGTGCATTTACAGTAATGGCAACATCTGGAAAATCAAAGTCAAACCTGCTACGTGTGCGGTCGGGTCATCGCTCTGGGCAACAGCAGGGACAGTAAATAGGAGTTTTAGGTCTCACTTGAAGGTCCTGGACCTGCCTCAGACATTTCTTTAGACCAGGGTAATAAAGCTGAACAGAAGCTCTCGGCTATGAAGGCAACTAGCCCTGACTTGCTTCTGTTTCGCGCCAACGAAGTTTTAATGCTTGGAATGTTGTTATCAGTGCTCGCTGCGAGCTTCTGCCTTCAACTGTTTATTGCTCAAGGGAGGAGGAAGCAAGGTCATCGTTCAAGAAAAGTTGAAATATATGAAATAAAAATTGCTACATTCAGGAAATATAAAATTTGGAATGCAAAAATGGTATTCCGTGTCGCGACTCCCGAATTTTTATGAAGTACGTCTCGTTTTTGTGATATTATTTAGCTTTAAAAAAAGCAGTTATAATTGTCAAATTTGTGATGAAATTTGCTTGAAAATATTTCGTTTTCGCACCAAATGTTCTACGATTTGTAATGAGTTTTACAAAAAATTATGATCGAGATGTGTTAATTCGGAGAGAAATTCTTGTATAAATAGTATTACTAACCATTACTAAATGCGAGAAAGTACGTGTTGTTTGAGCACTACTCGTTTTATACACTTTAACATTATTCTTCTTTCACTTTGATGTATGAAAATCATTTTTTTGATAATGTACTATTTCAAAACCAAGTTAATCAATGCTTTTTTAAACTTTATTTTAAAGTCTTTTTTGAACTTTCAGACTAATCCTAATCAATAGCTTACAATTTTTAGATGTTGAAAAACATAAAACAAAAATAATAGTTCCTGCCGCGACAACATGGAGAAAGATAATTTGAATCACTATATTTCCCACTGAATTCTAGAAGACGTGCAAAGATACTGAAGTTACATTTATGTCCAGAAGCAAAACAAGGGGCCATCTCAGCATTTGCTCAAAGGATCAGGGAAACTGGACGAAAAACGTGATCGAGATCGGGGGGTGGGTGCAACTGACAAGTGATAAACGTGAACTATCTGTTATGAAATCTTATCAGATGTAATCGCTAGTACTAGAATCAAACGTTTTGTCAATACTGTTAAAGCTGAAATAAAACGTAAGTTCTGAGACACTCAACTTGAAGTTACAGTTGAATGATTTGGTTAAACACAACATTAAGTATCACCGGAACATTCTTTCTAAAACATTCTCGACGCCAGGACACGTCACCGTTGCGAGCATCAGCACCCCAAGCAGCCCGAGCAATCGCCTCGGAAGCGTATTCCCCCGGGGCCTTCTCGGAGCCCCTCCCTCCGCCAGCCGCACCCCCGTGCGCAAGCTCCCCTGTCGCCGGCACCACCGCTGCCGACAACGCCTTTGCTGCCGCTGTTGCCACCATCATCGTCTCCATCTTCGCCACCACCGTCTCCTCCCGCCTCAGCTGTTCTCGCAGTTGCCGCCTCCACTTCCGCCAGCGCCTCCGCCAACCCCACCGCCACGCCTGCGCCTCCACCTCCGGCTCTGCCACTGCCTCCGCCTCCGCCTCCGCCTCCGCCTCCGCCTCCGCCTCCGCCTCCGCCTCCGCCACCGCCTTCGCCACCGCCTCCGCCACCGCCTCCGCCTCCGCCTCCGCCTCCGCCACCGCCTCCGCCTCCGCCACCGCCTCCGCCTCCGCCTTCGCCACCGCCTCCGCCACCGCCTCCGCGAGTGCGTCCACCATTGACTTCTCTACCACCTCCGTCACCGCCGCCACATTCGTCATCCCCGTCTCCTTCGCCAGCACCAACGCAGTCACAGCTTCCACCACCACTGGCTCCGTCCCCACTGCCTCCACCTCTATCGACACTTCCAATAATGTCGCCACCGACCCCACCGCCTCTTCCACCACCGTTATCACCGTCGCCACCGCCTCCGCCCTCACAGCTACCGCCACCACCTCCATCACCGCCACCAATACTACCACCGCCTCTGCCCCTGCCCCCGCTACCTCCGGTGCCGCCTTCCCTTTCGCTAGCGCCGCCCCGCCTCCTCTGCCAACGCCTCCATCACCATCACCCCCACCGCCACCGCCTCCCTCCTTCGGACGCACGCGCGTATAAACCAGGAAACACTTGACGAGCGGCGCGCGCGCGGGGGCGAGGGGCGTCGCCGCCAGGGAAGTCAGCGGGAAGGCAATCGGGGCGCCGCCGCCGCCGCCGCCGCCGCCACCGCCACCGCCGCCACCGCCGCCGCCGCCGCCGCCGCCGCCGCCGCCGCCTCGCCCTCCCCCGCCGCTTGCGCGTGGCAGTTTTACAGACCCCACGCGCCGTTACGGCTGCCTTATTGTCTCCTGTCGCTGACGTCATGGGGGCTGCTCGCTCTCGCGCCCCGAGACGACCTACGCCACTCGGGCCGCCTCCGAGCACTCCGCGGCCGCCGCCACGTCGTCCTCAGTCCCTGCGCCGCGCCCGCACGGCACCAGTTACAACCTCGCCTTTGGATGTTCCACCTCCATATTACTTACACTTGTTCCGTTGGTAGGTCTTTGTGGCTCCTACCGTTGGGATATTGTTTCATTAGCGCTCATCTTGCCCATGGCAATTGCTTTTTTGCGTGTACGCGCTTTCTTTACATTACTGTTGTCATCTGGGATATATGCCTTTTTCTCCACCGATGTCGCAGAAATCTTTATGAATTTTCTGATATCCCTAGAGCTGCTAGTACTCTCTCTGCTTTGACTAATTGCCTAACTGTCGTTTTCGAAGCCTCAATCATTATCTTTGTCATTGTTGTTACCGTAATCTGCCTCTTTGACATCTCTGTCTTCTCCGTCAGTTCCGTTCGTTCTTCACCCTCTCCATCGCCTCCACCACCACCCTTTTCTTCACTGCCTTCATTACCTACTCCATCTCTCTGGTCTGCATAATTTACATTGTCTATACCACTTCCGTTGTCTGCGCCGCCTCTGTTTTTCTACACCACATTCGATGCCTAAACCAACTTACATATATGCAACAGCCAATGCCTAAACCATCTCCGATGGCGAGAACACCTTCATTGCTTACATTACATCTATTCCCTACATCAATTTCATTGCTTATTCTACCACAATTGCCCATCAATTACCTTGTTTTCACACTTACATTCCGCATACAATCTTCATTGCTACAACACCTCCATTTGCTCACTCCACCTCCATTTGCTCACTCCACCTCCATTTGCTCACTTCACCTCCATTTGCTCAATCCACCTCTATTTGCTCACTCCACTTCCATTTTCAACACCATCTCCATCTCTTGCATCTGTTCCAACCTCTTTTATCTACACCAGCTCCACCGCAATCACTGTGAGTTTCACCCGCCACAGCATGCCCTTTGCCATCTCGAAGTGTCTACACCACCTTCATTGTCCACTCCATCTCTGCATCAAATTCAACCCCTTTATCGCTTCCAATTTCTCTGTAATCACTGCCAGGGTTAGTTGGTTGGCTGATAAGTGATTTTGAGCCCGTCAACAGCTTTGCTCATTAAGCTCGTAAGTGAAGTGCATGTTTTTTTCTCGGGAGGTGGCGTTGATCTTTCCCCGCTGGATGGCGAGATCCAGCGCCGACCTACTGTCGGCTGGCGGTGTTTCCCCCAAACCAGGACTCTCCCACCAGCCGGGATAAGATCTAAGCTCCCGACAGGTCTCCCGGAATATGTGGTAGTGTAGTACATGTTACTGTAAGTGTGTGTGTAAGGAGAGAGGATAGGACAAGGCAGAGGAAGGAAAGATCACGCGCGGACCGTGGCCCGTTTGTTAGGGTACTGCTCCGGCATTCGCCTGGAGTTGATCGGAGAAACCACGGAAAACTACCGATCAGAGCAGTCGGCCTCTAAAATTCTTCTCCAGACAGCGACTGAATTCGACCTAGCTGGAAAGCTAGGGTCGAAAATCAGGACTCGAACCTAGGACCTCCCGATCAGAGGGGCTGCAGTGACATCAGTTGAGGCACTGAGCTACCGCTTCCGGTGAATAATCATGCTCAGTTTGGCCCTCCACAGCGGGTCCTGTACCATCTCCATTTTTGGCGACGTTACCCCCAACAGTCACCGCGCTGCTGCCGCAGCCCCCCGCAGGAGAAGGGCGGCTGTCGTGGCTGGCGCCCGGCGTCGCTCCTATTACATGGGGCGTCGCGTGCGGAACTTGTGCTTCCTCCGAGCCTCGCGACGCCGCGCGGCGCAAGAGGGAAGGTAACTTTGAAAGGCGCCGCCCCGCGCCGCAGGGCGACGTGCAGGAAGCGGAGAGCGACTCCGGTTGCCTTGCAGCAGTCGCATGCGACCTTCGGCGCCACACGCTCTCTTTCGAGGGCGGATGGGCTTCCTTCCGTCTGCGGTAATGGACAGTTGAGTTTTGAGAACAGTCAAATACGACGGTTAGATATCTTCGTGATTTTAAAGTTGAAGGTATTTTATGTATTGTTCATATGGGGCAAAACTACCTTTTGGGATAATTCACAATTTCCTTCACAAGAACGTTACTGACCTTTGGTAATGGACTAGCACCTAAACATTTTAAGCTTTCAGAATTGGTTTAATGAAAAATATATGAGAAGCAGTAAGTAACAGTGGTTATTGGTAAAATAAAATCTTGGAGACCCATCAGTTTTTTATCTTTTTTGCGATTCTTGTAACATGACGTTCTCCCGAATAATATTTTACAACAGCTTTAAAATTGTAGAGCAAGAAACCTATCGTTATTAGAACATTTACTTTCGGGCCACATTGACTCTTTTGTGTAACTTCATGACAACCACTGAGCAATTACACAGCACTTGAATTTAACTTTGACATTAGAGAGCGATGTATTTTATGGCGAGTGAGTAGTATCCTGTTACTTTGGAGAACTATATTGACATGTGAACAACTGTTATGAAAGCGAAACTAATACAAAGTACACAAGATCACTGGGAAACCTGAGAGGTCAATGAGAAAACTGAGTGAACTTTACTTTATATGATATATCGGGTCACAAACTTTAACGACCTAAACTTGAGATTGTATCATTATATAAACTTGACATTGTTTACAGACAGAAAAATCTTGAATGTTACATTTGACAAAGTACACAATTTTCATTTTTAAAGTAATGACGCATTCGGATCAGTATTATTTACATCTGATCAGTTTTGACAACGTATAATCGATGTTCATTTATTCTGATTGTCATACATCCCATGTAAGTTTTCGATGTCTCGAGCTATAAAATAATTATTAAATAAAATTTTGGAATTTTTGCTTCGTAGAATAATGTTTATTAAAAATTTAATATTATATAATCTTTAGTTTGAGAATATTCCAAGAAGAAATTCATATACTATTTAATGACGAGTTCTGTTGACGTATATCCGGCAAAGATGAGTTACAGAATAAATGAATAGTACGTAATTGTAATATGCTTAGTGCATTGAAATATTTAATGACAATTAACCAGAGAGTAGCATTTGTATCCACATTTGGTTTATAACAATTACAATTATTTGAAAGCACCCCAGTTTCCTCTCACGATATAAATCTATCAAGTTCCATTTGCTACTCATCGAAATATCATTAATTTTTAATTATCGCATCGAATGCAGTAATGCAAAATTAATGATATTTCGCAGACAGCGCGACTTCGTTCCAAATGCTGCTCAAGGGGCAACAGCGCACGAGACGACACTTGAAGTAATGGGATCCTAATTGGGAGCATGCGAGCGCGCAACGTCGCACCCGAGGGGTCGCAATGAGGACGGATTGCGCGCTCGATTGGAGCGAGGGGGCGGTGAGGACGGAGCTGCAGAGGGTGCTCCCTCACTAGGGTCAAGGACTTCTTCGTACTGTGGGGGAAGGAATCGCAGCACACAGGGTGTACTGGCACAATTCGCCGGAGAAGGAGCAATATTTTAGGAAGGGATTTTCAGCAGAGGTCGGGTGCAGTAAATTTAGGGGTGTGGTAAATATTTAGGCTTTAATGGGCTTTATCAATAACACATAAAGAAGGTAGAGCATATGTTTTGTCTCCTAGATCGTCTTACTTGGCTTCACCGTTCGTCTTTCTTGGTGACCCCGTCTCTGAAGTTTTCGACGATGACTAAGGCGTTTCTTTTCTTGATTAGCACAAAGTGATGGTTCCGTTGGTCTGTCACATATCTGCATCGCTTAAATATTATTTTATTTTAACGTATCCCACCCCTCCCTTCAGAGTAGCAATTTGCCTGTGGGTGACAGGATAAGGATCTTTGGAGTCTATAAAATCCCACAAAAAATTTAGACGACAAAAAACTAATTATACCACGAAAGGTTTGGCGGTCCCCAGAGCTGGAATGTAACACTGCTGGACCGGTTAACCAACAGCAATGTTTTTGTTTTAAACCCCGTATTCTGTGTACGAATTAGAAAAGGTGGCGCAATGACTGACGTCGTTGTGACGCTAACTCTCGGAACTACCTGGTATGTGGTTGATCTCACCCCATGGAGAGTGGGGTCCTTAACATATTTGAAGGTGTGGTAGTTAAAAGTGGGAGGAGGATACCACACCCCATAGACGCGACTAGGTAAAACACTAAGACGGATAATTAGCAAAATAGAAATATTGACGAAATATAAATAAATCAATATAAAAGTTCTGTTTCTATGACGTATTGAACTTGTTGCTAATATTGAAATACTTATGTGGTTTCATCTCTTGTAGCAACATTATATTTTTACATTAAAGTGGCCTTTTCTTTATGCGAGTGTGTAATGTACGATTTTGGCAAGCTCTTGTATGTCAACTGTCACGGCTCTTTCGCGTTGAAAAAGTAATTACAAACACAGAAATCAGAAAAACATAAATGTAGCCCTCAACATGGTTTGCTATGAGCAACATTTGAGTCAATTAATAATAAAATAATTTGAGATAACGCGGGGACCTCTGTTCAAAGACAAGTTATTTCAGAAATGCCTTCGAGTGTAAATTAAAATCAGTGGTATATGACCGCAAGTTTGTTATCAAAAAGGAATTACAATCTACTGTTAGTTTTTGTCTTCTAACAATCATAGAGAAGTTTAATCATAATTGTAATATTAGTTGTGAAGTTATGATTAAGAATCTCATTTTCAGTACGTCGAATGTAATTTTTTCCTCATTCGAGAGAAGTATTGCAGTTGCTCGTAATGTCAGAACGGAAATATCATTGAATGAATCTACAATTTTAAAAAAATATTTCTAAAATTATTGTTCTTTCAGAACAAAAAGGTGACTGTAAATTTAATACGTTTGATGAAGCAGGAAGAATATCAGACAAACCGCCTGTTATCCCCTACGGATCAATGGGTAATAAGATAAGATAAAATTGATAATTATACATCATAAACATTCTTTCAGTGTGTCAGATTTACAAATGTTTTCTTATGAAGGTAAATGAAATTATTAAATTTTCAATTGAGGAATAAGACACAAAATCTAATGTAATTCCCCATGTATTAAATCACCCTAAACAAAAGTTATTCTAAAAACAGATTTTCGGTTTGTAACGTCAACTACACTCAGAATATTTCGGGTTTATTATATGCTCATTTTTATTCCGGTATTTTGGCTATTGATGACGTTCAATGGTTGGTTCCCACAATAAATGTTGTATGGTCTTTCATGTTTTCTATACTTCATTGTGTTCACCCTTTTCAGTCAACCCCTTTATTCCTACATGTACATGCTCAAGCACTGTATGGTCATTGCAACATTAACGTTAAATAGTAACTCACAAGAAGTCAGTCAATATAAAATCCCACCCTCCCCCTGCTAATTTTTGTAATTAAATTTCAGAATGGCCAACTTTACATATGTATTTCATGGACCATTCACTCCATACTAACTGCAAATAAAATCATAAGTTGCGCCCGCCCTTACGACTAACATGCGCTGGCAATAATGCTCTCACCCCTTATAGGGACACATTGTGGAGAGAACAAGAACTGAACGGTAGCCGGATTCGTTCAGCATTCATGAAGTGAGTCTGTGAGTTTTGATTCCGGGCGCGTGAACAACTTTGGTTATTAGATCCGAAAATGTGAAACATTTCATTCCTCTGACTATGGCGGTACCGGGAGAGGTGGCTGAGGGCATCAACTGTTGTCACTGCATTTCCTCTTACCGAGAGGTCCTAAATTCGAGCCCCAACGGTGTGATGGGATTTTCGACACTAGCTACAGTGCTACGTCGAGTTTTGTCGCTGTGTCGTTTTCCGTGGTTTCCATAATTACCAGACAAATACCGGAGCAGTACCCTAACAAACAGGACACAAACCGCGCGCTATCTTTCCTTCCCATTCCTTTTTCTATCCTACCCTTACTTACACATACACACTTACATGCATTTTTCTATCATACATGCCGGGAGACCGGTCGAGAGATTAGATCTTATCCCAGCTGAAGCAGTGCACCACTAGTGGGAGATACATAGCTGAGGGAAACCCCGTTAGGCGAAGGTAGGTCGGCGCCGGATCTCACCATGCAGCGGGAGTTGATCACCGCTACATTTCACTATAAAACATGCACTCCACTTACGGGACTAATGACGTTAACAGCTCACGAGACTGCAATCACTATTCAACCCACCAACCAAACAACCAACGAGGGCGGTGTTACTTTCCAGCAGAAAAGTGAGATCCGGCACCGCCGACTTACATGTCAGTTTGCGGGAATTCTCCTCCAGATCTCTCTCCCGACGCCGCAGCAACCAAATCGGTGCAAACTATTCGCTCCCGACATATGCATATACTATGACATATCATATGCATGCAAATATGTAAGTAAGATTAGTGGAGGGGACAAGGATGAGGATGGAAAAATGTTCGTAATCTTTCAGTAAATGAGTGAAAGTGTGTAAAACAGTAAATGCGTATTTGATGAACGAATAGAATATTGATGTTTTTGCGTAGGAATGTTAAAGACACTTTCATAAATAATGCCTAAGTTATTATTGTTGTTTTTGCGTAGGAATGTTAAAGACACTTTCATAAATAATGCCTAAGTTATTATTCGTTGTACATTTTGTGGGTACAAAAGGTACTACGTTGTACATTTATCTTACACTTGTATTGTAAAATGTACGTTGTGCATTTCGTCTTATAAGTATATACTCGTGGTATTATCTATACATGCGATATGGTAACTATGGTGATTCATATCACCCAGATTTTTTTATTTTTGGTGGTACTTATTTTACCGCACCCTAAATGTTCTACATTGTGTTTAACGGAATTACTTTTAACTTGACATATGGAAGTTTAACTGAACTCTGTTTCAAACTACATTCAAGCACATATTCGCAAGATAATCGGATATGGATAGATTTCCTCCATTTATGTTTTATCGCGTGTTGGTGGCCACAGAAAATGTATTTGCCCTTGTAGGTAAAGCGTACAGTTAAAACTGGCTCGTT
The DNA here is from genome assembly GCA_011170035.1 of Teleogryllus occipitalis. Classification (NCBI taxonomy): domain Eukaryota; kingdom Metazoa; phylum Arthropoda; class Insecta; order Orthoptera; family Gryllidae; genus Teleogryllus; species Teleogryllus occipitalis. Next base: position 384,159 of record BLKR01000163.1, on the reverse strand, counting down.
TTCTATATACAAACTGAATCCTTTACAATATTTATATTTAAAACACTAAGGGTTTTCGCTTACATAAAAATTTTCCTATTCTTCTCAACCAAAATTCGTAATTTTTGCTTGATATGTATAATAGTGGAACTGAGAAGCGTTATAGTTTGCTGTTATTAAATCGTTTTCCAGTATAAACCATACACAACAAAACAATTGTAATAGTTATTTATATATTTAGAACTTTAAGTAGATGTTTTCGCCCCGAGGGTGACTTCCAAACCCGAGAGCCTCTGACCCGAGGGGTTGGAAGTCACCCGAGGCATATAAAACTTTATGGTTTAATAGTTCGTTGCTGAATCAAATGAGAATTCGTAACATTTTATAATTTTTCTTGCATATAAATTAAAAAGTTGAATTGTAATCGTCATTTGTCAGTATGACGTAAGATAAACAAATACTGTATCTAATTACTATTGCACAATCGTTGTTGGAATGATTTGTTTGTACATAATCAAGAATATCGTGAATTTCCTGCGGAAATTCTTGCAAAAGCTAACAAAGCTACCGACAGTTGTTTTCAGTAAAATCTCGAGAATTATATGAAAATGATTATTGTGTATTTCAGAGTTCTATGGAAAATAAGTGCGAATTGCTCCAATGAAACGATAGTTTAAAGTTATTTGCAGTTATTGTCAAAAGCTATTTAGAATATTTTGTAATATCAAAAAATAAGATTTCGAGGATGTAAGCTGATGTATCTTGTTAATCTTATATTACGTAGTAGTATTGCTATTCGAGAAGCATCAGTATTCCTAAAGAAATGTGATAAGTAACAGTGAAATATGAGTGACTGGTGGCAATTATAAATTCACGAAAACATTTTAAAATTGCAATTTTCATATGAATTAAGCAAAATAGGTTCCTAACGAGTTATTTTCTTTATTTGTCTATTACATTTATTTATTGTATTTACTTCTATCTCAACTTTAATAAATCTAATTTATAAATATGTTTTATGTATTGTGTAGGTATTAGAGCGGGCCATAAAGTATTGAAAAGACCAGAGGACATAAAGAATCAGAAAGGACCGCAAGTGTATTAACAATAGCGTTACGTGCTTTGATGTCCGTAAACACTCAGCAATGAACTAGTAAACCATAAAATTAATAAATGCTTATCAGATATCATTCGTTCATTACGTAGTTGTTTTTTTGTGTCAAAATATTCTTCAAGATCTTCATCGCGCGTGACAGTGTGAGATCATAGTTTGCAAAACGAAGATAGCGGGATTTTAACGTTCGAAGACCAGGTGTTTTTAAATTAGAAGATGAATGAGTGTGTATAAACTCAATGTCCATCAATCGTTTGAAACATGTTTTCTTTTACTGAACCATCAGTAATTATAATTATATGTGATATATTAGGGTTTTGAATTAATATAAAAGGATAATAGTAGGATTCCGTGCTGCAGTCCACGAAAATATAAATCACGGCAAATATAATACATTCGAATTACATTTTCAGAAACATTTTTAACTCTCTGTTTACAATGAATAATGATTACATTCTTCCAAAAGTTTTAAACCTCCCTCTTTTTATTAGATTTAGAGAGTACGTACTAAACGGTATGAATTTTCGGGAAGATAATTCAATTTTTCGTAATTCGTAATTTACAATTATTAGTATTCGCATGTTTTATTTTACTGTTGTAAGTCTCTGTTTTCTGCAGTTAATAGCAGAGATTCCGCTAGTACTTTCTTATCTACTGTAAGTGTATTCTTATCTCTGTATCACAGCGGCGATCATGTCTTTTTCCTTTCAGGCAGCATGTGAAGGTGAAAGCAAGAAGCGGAAAAGATCTGATAAGTGTCCGCCTCATTGCCGACAGCTGGGAGCAACCACGCGCTGCCATGACGGATCTCTCCACGAGGGGCTGCTGATTCAGCCTCCCCACCCCCACCCCCTCACCCTACCCCAACTACTGCTGCCTCTCCGCTCCAAGCCGCTCACCCCTCCAGCCTGCTGCAGACGTTTTCACTTCCCTGACGACTCTTCAACTGTTGGGGGAAGTATCAATTTGATTCTCAAGACAAGTAAATACGAATCACTTTCCGTTCGGGAAAATGTGCAGCCTGTCATTTGTGTCATTAGTTTCGTTAATGGGTTTTCTATGACAAACAGCTGCGCTGGGAAAACAAAAATCAATACGTGTGAAAAAAGTACTAAATAATGCAGCGTATTCAATTCAGATGTGAACAGCAATATATTATCCTTCTTGTAAAAATATAAATAAAATATTTAGCTTTAGTGATTTTATAAAACCGAATGAAATATAAATGATTTTATAAACCGCTTTTCAAAAAGCTCTTCTATGCATAGCTGTGCTCAGAATATAAAAACAAAATGAAAGATGGCATTAATTATACTTTTAGTATAGAAATAAACAAAGTCAGTATGTGTCACTCAGCACAGTTTTTATCAAACGCGATTCTTTGAAGAACCCATTTCATTATATTTCTCACAGTATATTCTATATTTTCGCAATGTTCTCATCTTATATGTAAACGCGTATAATCAGATCATCATATCACACATAATTTCACACAGCAGATCAAGTTGAATTTTATGTCTTCGTTTTTTAATTTCAGATTTCCTGCACCCACAGTGTATGTACTCTCTTGGCCTTTGCTGAAATCAACTATAATTATCACCATGACAGATAGAGGCAGTACACTTTTCACTGGTTATACTTGGCTATGCATTGCAATATTTTACAAGCACTGATTTGTGAAATAATTTCAGAAATTTTGGACTGTATTGTTCGACTCTTCGATTATACCACTTTGTCAGAAAACTGGCTCCAGGTAAGTCGGAGAGCAAAGTATAATTAACAGAAAGTCCACAGCTAAAATGTTCAAACCGTTATGTATATTAAACTCATCATTTGACATTGCTCTTTGATATTTTGTTATTGAACAAAATTCATAAGCCCTAAAAGTAGCCATAAAAATACAAAAATATTAACAGGTTTTAGCTTATAGTATTTTATGTGCTTTGCTAACATTATATATTCACAAGTTGGGTCATTTTTCGCGTCGTTACTGGCTTCCAAAAAAGTTTGAATCAAATCGAACGAAACACTATAAAATATTGTTTTCTGAATTTTGTTTATAAATGATTGTAGATTTTCTATAGTCTACTTTTCTATTTGTTTGTGCTTTGCTATTATGTTTGTAAAGTAATAATAAACTGTATCTACGAAAGATTTGAATCTCAGACCGAATCTTTGGATCTCAGACCGAAATGTAAAATTAAAGAAGTATTATTAAAGTTAAGTAAATGAATTGACATAATCAAGCAGTGTAGACGTGAAAAGAGCTATTGTGAGGAGTGGGATATGTGGTAGGATTCTTATTAAGTTACACTGAGATTCATATATGGAAGATGCAGCGGCGCACCCCGAATTTTTCTCTGGGGTCCCTACAGGAATAGTGTCCTGTCGAATTGATGTTTTTACAGAGAATTTTTCCTTTATGCTGAAAATAAATTGTATTTTAATTTGTTGATTAATGGCTAAATTTTGTAAAGGAAACAATTCTTTATTAAATGACTTTTATTAGTACAGAAAATTGGTAAAAGCTATATTTTTATATCATTCGCTTCTGGGAGGGGGGCTGAAGCCCCATGAGATCCCCACCCTTCATGAGCACCACTGATAAGGTATATTGCAACATGTAAGATGTATGAAAGAATAAAACGAGGATCTTTACTAAGGATCCAGTAGCCAATAACGAAAATAAACATGGTAAAAAAATTAAATTTTATTTATTTTATACCTGTTATTATAACCTTTATATAATACACACAATGCCAGGAAAATAATTGAAAATACTCATTTACGCCGTTGCTTAAAAAGGAAGGCGGAACGAGGGCAGGTACTGAGAAAAGAGGGCGCCAGAAGGACATTGTCCGCGGCCCATTGTCCACGGGAGGGGAGAGCGCAGGAGGGGAGCGGTCGCGGCCTATCTATCGATTGAGCGCCTGTTGCCATGGTTTCCATCAGCTGTTTGCTACGTCTCTGGCGAGTATATGAACGCTTGCAAAAACCGCCGCCCTGGCCTCCGCAGCCTCCGCGGCCGCGCGCTGATCGCCAAACAAGAGCCAGCGCCTCGGCGGCGGCGGCGGCGGCGGCGGCGCTGAACAGACGACGCCTTTTGTGGACGTCGTCAACTCACTGTAGCTTAAAAACAGACCTACTAGACGTACCGTAGGTAGGTAGGTTGGGTGGTTGTTATTAGTTATTCCTGCGCGTCAACTACAGAGTTCATTAGTCCCGTAAGTGTAGTGAATGTTTTCCCCTCGGAAGGTGATGGTGGTGATCTTGCCCCGCTGAATGGCGAGATCCGGCGCTCACCTACCGTCAGCTACTGGGGTTTCCCACAACCAGATATCTCCCACCAGCCGGGCACCGCCCCAGTCGGAACAAGGTCTAAGCTCTCGATCGGTCTCCCGGCATAGGTGATAGGGTAGTGCATGTTAGGGTAAGTGGGTGAGGATAGGTCAGGCAAGGGGAAGGAAAAATTGCGCGCGGTCCGCGGCCGGTTTGATAAGGTACTCCGGTATTCGCCTGGTGATCAGCGGAGAAACCACGCAAAACTTCCGAGTAGAGCAGCCGGCATTTAGAATTTTTTTCCAGACAGCGAATGAATTCGTACTATGGGAATTGGAAATGAATGGTATATGCAATAAATGAAAATATGTTTTTCAGATTTTTCAACGATAAAGATGCCTCTAGAAAAAAGTATATGAAGTAGAATGAGGTGTATGAATTTACTTACGAATTTGAGAGAAAATTTAAAAAAAACTAATAATTCACAAAAAATCTATACATTTGGTAATATTAGTAAATAAAAATTTACTTGTCTTTTATTCTAGTGCAGACAGAGATTCTCAATTAATACGAAATACTCAAAACGCCAAAAGAATTAGTTTCTGTTTTCTTCATATTGTTTTTCATACTGTCCATCAATCGCTCTTTTGATATATGTCTGAAATAACTAATATTAGAAAAATAATTTGACATTTATGTGTGTCGAATTAAAACGCTTAGTGAATAAGCCACTAATTTTTAATATAAAATATTTGGAGCCGTTTTTGAGACATTTTTGAAAAAGTCCGAGGGGGATTCATGTAAAGTTCCCGCAATTTTTAAAGAATGTTTTTCAAAATTTCAAAGCTTCAACTAGAGTCAGATGGACAGGGGTTTCTTCAATTTGGAAAAGATCGTACGTGTGATTTAGGCGTTAGTAGTGTTCACAGACAGACAGACAGACAGACAGACAGACAGACAGACAGACGGACGGACGGACGGACGGACGGACGGACGGACGGACGGACGGACGTTTTGAAAAAAACACTTTTGCGGTATCAGGGGATCCCAAAACGTGTATTTCCGTTGAAATCTTGAAATCGATTTTCCACAGCATCACATAACGTTCTCTATACTACGTGTATTACTCCCGTATATACGTATGCATACGAGAAAATAAAAAATGGAGTGAAATATTATTTCCACAGTAAGTTTATTACTTATAAAAAATAAAAAGTACTGACAAATGAGACTTCATTATGCTCTTTATTGAATAAAACTCAACCTTTCTTGTATAATGGAGTGTTTTCTTACCGCGAATTGGACATCTTAGATCCACGGGAAAGCGCCACTTGTACCGACCGTGGCCCAATCATATTCTGTCACGTCACCTTTCAGAAGAGGATCAGTACTTTTTTGCCGAATCCGTTTCTACACCCCAGGGTTGTTAGTCCTGGAAGGATGAAGTATGAGATGATGAAGACGAAGGGTGATTGGACAATCACATACAGACACAAACACACACAACCATGCCCGAGGCGAGATTCGAACCCACGATCCTTTGCACCAAGACCGCTACGGCACAACAGCCTTAGCGATCTCAACTACCAGGATCAACTATCGAGTGCAGTTGCAGTGATATTGTTTGTTATCCTTAATATCCTGCGTAATATAGATAACGCAGAATATTATGGATCTTTTTTATAAGCGCGTAGCATATAAAAGAGTTTGAAAACACACGAATCTTGTTTAATAGACTGAGACAGTTTTGTAGAGCAGATACAAATCTATCAGAAAACCGGTTTGTCTCCACACATTTTTACAAAAATATTCCTAGAGAATCGTAAGACATTAGGACTTGTAGTGTCATTTTAACATTTAATCAGAATATATTTATGCATATTACATTTCGTTTAGAGTAATGTTGTACTAGGTAATTCAATTCTCTTTACAAACATGATTGATTTTGTGGATTGTATTTTCCTCACTGAATATGATGACCTCTGAAACGAAGTATTTTTATATAATTCTTGATCGTCTTAAATAACTCTCAGAATAATAAGTTTCAACAGATCTCTCTAAGTTCGTCATTATATTGTATCCTTTTAGTGGGTGTAATTGAACAATTACATTTTAAAAGTTTTTAAAACTAAAAATACGATTAGTGTTTATTTTTAAGAAGTATTAATCCCGTACGATATGAGATTGCAGTAGGTGCACGATTATCTTAGGTTCAATTATCCGACACTCTGGGTTAGCTGAAACAGTTATCAGAGAAAAAACATTGAAAAATAACAAAGAAGTGTATAAATGAGTAGGAATCCGAAGTGTGCGCTGGACGATGCCTTCACTAATTCTGGAAAAACTGGGACTTCCCAGAACTTGATATTCACCGAATTCGCTCGTTAAACATTGTATTTCTAATTTTCCATTACCACTACCTCTTTCACATGCATTTCCACGGCTTCTACAAACATGTTAATTTATTTTCATTGTGTTTTTTTATTTTTGTACTGAACTTTAGATTATTCGAATTCTTTTGTACCTGAAGTAGCCTCGATTTCCATTACCTGGAATAATTGCGAGTTTTGAGTAGTGAGGTTATTAGTTTTTATCTGGGAATTAGTTTAACAGGGATAAAGTAATAGCGTCATCACATTGCCGGTAATTTGTTTTTTAAAATATAATAGTTTACTCTTCACATATTCAATTCTGAAATTCTTTTGTAAATTATTTTTCTTATATGTTGATATTTTTATCATTCATCTGCATTTATTTCTTTTCTCAGTAATGCTTCCCGTGTATACGCATGCGGGCATTATTTTTACTGGCATTCACGCATAATATCAATTGTACCATCCTGACTTTTCATTTTCTCTGACTGCCCTCCCCTCTCTCCTCACATATTCCTTCCCTTCGTCCCCCTTCTCCTCTCTCTCCCTCTCTACTCGCCCCTTCTGCTCAGCCACTCAGTTTCATCACTCTCCCCTCCAACTCCCCAGTTGATTCGCCCATCTTGCCACTTTCGAAACTTACTGCTCACCTCTACAACCGCCCTCTTAAGCACCCGCCATTTCACAGCCCCCGCGCGCCTCCTCTACCTTCGTCCCCTATACGAATATCCGGACTACACCGACCACAACCAGCCCTTCGCCCTCCAATTCCACACAGGGCCTCGCCCACCTCCATAAATCCGAGGGCACGGACCCTCTCTCGCCTTACTTTAAACTTTGAACATAAAGATTATATCGTTATAAATAAATTTCCCAGAAATTGATAGTCTCGAAATTTCCTCGATGTATGTATGTATGAATATATATCAGTTAAATAATTACAAAGGGCGGCTTCGAGAGCGGCCAGCGCCCTTATAGGGGCAGGGAGAGGCGGGGATCCCGGATGGGTCTTGTCTGCAGCGGCGCGTCGCGGCGGGGCTCGGAACGGGAGGGAATGAGTGGGGAGGGGGCGGGGCGGCACAACTTTTCCGCGGGGGAAGCCCCGACGCGTCCCCGCGGGGACATTATGGCGGCGCGCGCACGTGAGCGCGTCACGTGACGAGGCGCCGCACGGGGCCGCGCCGCGTAATGATGATAAATCGGCGGAGGAGCCCGAGACGGGGAGACGGAGGACTACCGGAGCGGGGAGGGGGAGATGGGGAGGTGTAGCTGAGGGGGCGCAGGTAGAGCAGGAGGCGCCCTGGAAGTCCTGGAGGAAGAGGAGGAGGGGCAGGAGGTGGTGGTTGAGAAGAGCGGAGGTGCTTGGGAAACACAGCGGGTGACAGGAGGTTGAATGTTCCGTGAGCGATTCCTCACAGGCTTCAATCGGGTGTATTCGTCATTTGTCAGGCCGCGTTTTAGCCTAATATATTAGTTTATTTGCTGGATTTTCTTTCGAAGAACCCACAGTGCTACGCTGCGGTTTGAACACGTAATACCACTGTATGATATTAGAAAGCCTGCAATGCTTTTCAATGTCGTGACACAACATTGCACTCTAAGCTTCTTGAGCAGTCATTATATGTGCATGTTGATATTCATATATTATAATCTCATTGTCTTGTACATCAGATATATGTATTTTATTCTTCCGCGTTTCATTCATTCTTTCTTTTATATTATAATTTTCACATTACGCTGCTATATTTTAAATTTTATACTTAAATCTAACAATTTTTACTTTTGGTTCGGTACAAACTTCAATAAACTCCCTTTATCCATTTTATATTTTGTTTTATTAAAGGGTTTGTGTGACTTATTTCCGTATGTACTATTTTGTTTATCCTAGGAGCTGTACACTTTTCTTCTTTCCGTGATTCCATGCGTTGGATCTGAACCCTAAATGTAAATGTTTTTACAGTTTTTGTCGTTAAATAAATAATATGTTGTTACATTGTTTTCTAGGCAGTAAGTGATTTTTATTATATTAATTATTGGTAGAATTTTGATGAAGTAATAAATTATTTTTTATACTTCAAATAGCATATCTACATGCAGTTCAGCGAGAAACTGCTATTCAATATTACCTGAATAGCCTATTTTATTATATTAATAAAAGTTACACTTTCATTATCGGCGTAGTTTTGTTCTTAAAGTTCGAGCACAAAACCCTTCTTCATAGATGAAATTTTATTTAAAGAGCTTAAAAGACCTAAGAAACAATGCTGACGGTGTTGAAGGAGGCTGCTTAAATTCAGGTAGGCAGACATTTAGAAACAAATCAAACAAGTCGCCTGCCCTTGGTCTAAGCTTCATTAGAATGAACAATCCCATTTCAAACAAGATAAATATTACGATGAAGCAAAATATGACGGAATACTCAGAGAATGTTATCTAATAGTGACCATTTGTAATATAAATTCGTGGGTGTTTTATCCATTTACATTACCAGCAAGCAAAAGCTTCTACGATGTAGGGAGATTCAAAATATGTTTTCCTCCTTCAAAGGTCCAGCAGCTGTTCCAATGAACGTGAATCGCCTTACGAATATAAACCACAAACGGAATCCCGCCGAAATTTCAGGATAAATGAGAAAAATTCCACACAGGCAAATGATTTGTAAATCAAATAAATTTAAATATTTTCCTTGTCTTCCGAAACATATTGCTTTTGTTCCAAACATCCGTTATTTCAGGATAAATTAAAATACTCTGGTTTCAATATACTTGTTTAAAGTAAACGAAGAATTAAGTTCTGTGCATATTTTTGAAGTAATGCCTTAGATGTCTTGTCTTCTAAAATGTACTAGGGGCAAATGAACCCGTGCGTGAATCACACCAACTAATTCGACATTGTACGCAAGAAAACTGTTAAAAATTTACGTAGACTTGTAAACTTGATATTTAAAAAATTAGAGACTTCATTGTGAATGAAATATCCGTCATAGTCATGGCTTTCATAAACGTAACTAGTACAAGTATAATTTCATATCCACAGCCTTGCCTGCGCCATATGACGAAACTGATCTACTGCAACTCACAGAAGAAAATAATTAACAAATGACAACATATAAGTGTTTATTCTATTAACTTTAGGAATACATAAAAATTAGAATTAATATTATAAAACAGATGAAAATAGCTATCTAAAATAAATCCTGGGTCAATTACCTGTCATTTAAAGCAAAAATCACAAAATTTGTTTTAATAGTAGGCTCAAATTCCTTTTTAAAGGAAAACTCTCGGTGTTTTAAATATAAAGAAGATATGTAGCCTTCGGGAGAAACATCCTTGATAAACCGAATAAAGAAGCGTCAGATTTATCAATAACTTCTCAGAACGTCGCAGTTAACAGTCTTCCTTTTCATGAAGTCGATTTCAGGAACCACACTTCGATTGAATGAATTGCTTCAAGGAAACTTGCTCGTGAACATCAACGTGAAACCTACAGGAAAACAAACAGGCGTCAAAAGTCCCCGAAACGCGTTGGCGACAATTTCAGCCACATATGGTCCGTTTCGTGCCGCCAGAGAAAAGGGCAAGCGGCGGAGGAGCCCGGGCTGAGGGCACAGGGTTACAGAAGGGCGCGAGCGAGCGGAATTAGAACTGATAACCCGCAGCGGCTGCGGGCGCGGCGATGGCCGCACTGATAACGCTCATTGTGCGACTCTCACGTGGGGGCGAGCGGACTGCGCCCCCGGGCACGCTGCAAGGCCCGCCCCACTAGCACAGGCCTCCCTCCTCTTTACTAGGGCCCGGAAATTTGGCAAAATGCCGTTTTACTTCCTCGCTACGAAGTAAAGAGAAAGTTATGTAATGCTCCGCGAAAAAATGGCAAATTTTTGGATGATAAACTATCGAAAAAAGTAGATAAATCCAGTTGTTAAATTTAAAAAATCCTCTAACACGTAGTGCAGCCAGAATCCATCTTTTGTGGGACCTTGATACCGAAAAATCGAATGACAGCAAAACGTTGATATGTCCGTCTGTGAACAACGCTAGCAGCTGCTGGAAGCTCCGCTCCACTAGCACAGGCCTCCCTCCCCTTTGCTAGGGCCCGGAAATTTGGGAAAATGCCGTTTTACTTCCTCGCTATGGAGTAAAGAGAAAGTTATGTAATGCTCCGCGAAAAAATGGCAAATTTTTGGATGATAAACTATCGAAAAAAGTAGATAAAACCAGTTGTTAAATTAAAAAATCCTCTAACACGTGGTGCAGCCAGAATCCATCTTTTGTGGGACCTTGATACCGAAAAATCGAATGACAGCAAAACGTCGGTCTGTCCGTCTGTGAACAACGCTAGCAGCTGCTGGAAGCTCCGCTCCACTAGCCCAGGTCTCCCTCCTCTCCGCAAGAGCCCGGAAATTTGGCAAAATGCCGTTTCATTTCCTCGCCACGGAGTAAAGAGAAAATTATGTAATGCTGTGCGAAAAAACGGCGAAGTTTTGGAAGATAAACTCTCGAAAAATTAAATAAATTCAGTTGTTAAATTAAAAAGAAAAAACTTATCTATCACGTGGTGTAGCCAGAATCCTTGTTTTGTTAGTCCTTGATACCGAAACATCGAATGACAGCAGATTGTCGGTCTGTCCGTCTGTGAACAACACTAGCGGCTGTTGGAAGCCTCGCCCCACTAGCACAGGCCTCCCTCCTCTTTGCTAGGGACCGGAAGCTTGGCAAAATGCCGTTTTACTTCCTCGCTACGGAGGAAAGAGAAAGTTATGTAATGCTCCGCGAAAAAATGGCAAATTTTTGGAAGATAAACTGTCGAAAAAAGTAGATAAAATCAGTTGTTAAATTAAAAAAATCCTCTAACACGTGGTGCAGCCAGAATCCATCTTTTGTGGGACCTTGATACCCAAAAAACGAATGACAGCTAAACGTCGGTCTGTCCGTCTGTGAACAACGCTAGCAGCTGCTGGAAGCTCCGCTCCTCTAGCACAGGTCTCCCTCCTCTCCGCAAGAGCCCGGAATGTCGTTTCATTTCCTCGCCACGGAGTAAAGAGAAAATTATGTAATGCTGTGCGAAAAAACGGCGAAGTTTTGGAAGATAAACTCTCGAAAAATTAGATAAATTCAGTTTTTAAATTAAAAAAAACTTATCTATCACGTGGTGTAGCCAGAACCCTTGTTTTGTGGGACCTTGATACTGAAATATCGAATGACAGTAGATCGTCGGTCTGTCCGTCTGTGAACAACACTAGCGGCTGTTGGAAGCCTCGCCCCACTAGCACAGGCCTCCCTCCTCTTTGCTAGGGACCGGAAGTTTTGCAAAATGCCGTTTCACTTCCTCGCAACGGAGCAAAGAGAAACTTATGTAATGCTGCGCGAGAAAACAGCGAATTTTCGGAAGAAAACTCTCGAAAAAGAAGATAAATTCAGTTGCAATTTTTTTTAAAACCCTTTAACATGTTCTGTAGCCAGAATGCATGTTTTGTGAGACTTTGATATCGAAAAATAGAATGACGGCGAAACGTCGGTCTGTCTTTTCGTCTGTGAACTACACTAGGGGCTAAACCGTTAAACGGATTTTCTCCAAAATTGATTTTCATCAATTGATGTGACTTATGTCGCTGCCCCTTGATTTTGATATCGATATTTCAATTTTGGGGGGTACTATTCATGAAGCTCTTCTCAACGACTGTGAAACAAATATAGTTCTGTATATATAAAATGCAATGTTTCATTAGTAAGCACGAGATATAATATGTTTAGTATCTACTTCAGAATATTAATTGATAGACTTTATGGCAGTTTTGTAATTAATAATCTATTCTATTCACAAATTTAGAAATTGTCTTGAACCATATTTATATAAATTATCTACTAAGTATAATGGGAGTGTACGTTTGTTATTTCGAAATTTCTGCCCTTCAACCCCGTGATCCTTAAATCAAGCAAATAGTTACTGCCTGTAAGTATTATTTTGTAAAAAGAACTCGTATCTCCTTTTCTACCCTTCTAAGAGGAATATTTAAGGGCGCACTCTTTAGGTTTTGTCAAATAATTCGAAAACGGTGAGTATATTAACCAAGATGAATTAAGTGTTTTTAAAACCCATATATACTACTAAATCAATTAGGTTATTTTTGGGAGCAATTAGCTTCACAGTAACTGTAAGTCAAAATTCATACTGTTTGCCGGTAGTATGCAACAATGCTCTAGCTGCCTATCACAGCCATTGTAACAAACATGGCAGGATCTCATTATAGTGCATTGGTTATAAATTAGAAATGTTCAGATACCAGACGACTTTAAAAATTTAGAATTTTGATCTTGCCATTTCTATTTTGTTTATACAATGGATTTATTGCCATTCAATAGGAAAAAGTGAGCTTTTCCCAATGGGTGACGTCTCCATGGATTTGCCCCTTTAAACATTATTTACTGATTATTCATTGTGGAACGAACTGATTGTAAATCAATGTTTAATAAATTATAATTTTTCCTTTCGCGAAGAATTTTCAGCTGCTCTCTTTACCTCAAGTAAGTTGATGCGGCTTCTGTGTTTTGCAAGAGAATTTGTTCACCCTGCAGCAAGACGAAGCAAAACTTCTCTCTGTACAAATTCCACTTTCAAGCTCGTGAGCAAGAAATTCGCAGAATGAGGTACTTCAAAGAGGAAGAAATTGCGAACTAGTTTAAAAAATATGTTCTGCACAATTTATAGAAAACTATTTGAAAGTGGTTTAGAAGTACACATCATTGATCTCGTTTCCTTGAACTCAGTTGTATGAAATTGAATTTAATAATTTCTCGGGAAGGCTACAACTTGGAATTTGCGGATCCGAGTGAAATCAGAAAATATTTCAATAAAAATGTACACGATGGAATAAATTCTAACATATGACAAATTTCAAATAACTTCATGGAATAATTTTGGATCTGATCAAGTGATAAACAATTAAACGTTTTAACTGATAGATCAAAAGGCAATTGTCACAACGAACTGGAAGCGTTCAAATTTGTCAACACATTGCATAATCGAAATAACAAGTGTTGAAACGGTCAAATTAATACAAAACTTCTAAAATAGCCTTATCAAGGTAATTTTCGTTGTTTCATTTTCACTTAAAACCGGTCAATTCTCAATATGAGGCGGCATACTGACTGATTTACAATGGAATTACTGACAAATAATCTCAAAATATGTAATATTTAACCATATTTCACACACAGTGTTCAAATTTACTTATCAGAACTACTTTAATGACCTTCGTAGTAAAAGGGCCCTTAAATTATCATCAATTAAAATTTATGAGGTAGATAAATCTCTTTTGTCGCACATCTCCAAGATTGCTTCATCTTCTTTCGCGATGAACTATGAATCAAAGACACGAAACCATTTCGTTCAGAAAATTCAGCTCGGTGATGTCTCGCGTTCACTATGTTCAAATATGTTCAAATTTACTTATCAGAACTACCTTAATGACCTTCGTAGTTAAAGGGCCCTTAAATCATCATAAATTAAAACTTAGGACGTAGATGAATCTCTTTTCTCTCACGTCTCCAAGATTACTTCATCTTCTTTCGCGATGAGAACTATGAATCAAAGGCACGAAACCATTTCTTTGAGAAAATTCAGTTCGGCGATGTTTCGCGTCCATTGTGTTCAAATTTACTTATGAGAACTACCTTAATGACCTTCGTAGTTAAAGGGCCCTTAAATAATCATAAATTTAAATTTAGGACGTAGATGAATCTCTTTTGTCGCACATGTCCAAGATTGCTTCTTCTTTCGTGATGAGAACTATGAATCAAAGACACGAAACAATTTCGTTGAGAAAATTCAGTTCGGCGATGTTTCGCGTCCACTGTGTTCAAATTTACTTATGAGAACTACCTTAATGACCTTCGTAGTTAAAGGGCCCTTAAATAATCATAAATTAAAATTTAGGACGTAGATGAATCTCTTTTGTCACACATCTCCAAGATTGCTGAATCTTCTTTCACAATGAGAACTATGAATCAAAGACACGAAACCATTTCGTTGAGAAAATTCAGTTCGGCAATGTTTCGCGTCCACTGTGTTCAAATTTACCTATCAGAACCACCTTAATGACCTTCTTAGTTAAAGGGCCCTTAAACCATCATCATTTAAATTTACGACGTAGATGAATCTCTTTCGTCGCACATCTCCAAGATTACTTCATCATCTTTCGCGATGAGAACTATGAATCAAAGACACGAAACCATTTCGTTGAAAAAATTCAGTTCGGCGATGTTTCGCGTCCACTCTGCGCAGCAACTTTCTCGAATACGCAGCGGACTTTCCTCCTCCCCAGGCGCCCCTTTGAGCTCCTAAAACACGGCGAAGGGCCGCTCCGGGATGCGAGGGGGCGCGGGTTCGATGGGGCTGCGGGGCACGGCGGGGAACGCGCTTGGTTGTAATCAAAGCCGCACTGCGGCTTTCCGGTCACGCGGACGACGCTGGGATTGTTTCTGCCGCCGCTGCCGCCACAGCCGTCGTCACCACCGCCGTTGCCACCGCGGCTGTCGCCCCCACCACCGCTGCTGCTCACCGCCTTCGTTGCCCGCGTAGCCGTCTCCACCAACGGTGACGACACCATTGCCCCCGTTTCATTCCTCCATACATTCGCGTACCGTGAGCGGTAGCTCAGTGCATCAACTGATGTCACTGCAGCACCTCTGACCGGGAGGTCCTAGGTTCGAGTCCTGACAGCGGCAGGATTTTCGACACGAACTTTTCAGCTAGGTCGAATTCAGTCGCTGTCTCGAGGAGAATTTTAGCGGCCGGCTGCTCTAATCGGTAGTTTTCCGTGGTTTCTGAGATCAACACCAGGCGAATGCCAGAGCAGTACCCTACTAAACGGGCCACGGACCGCGCGCGATCTGTCTTTCCTCTTCCTTGTCCTATCCTCTCCCCTCACACACACACTTGCACTAACATGCACTACACTATCACATATCCGAGAGACCGGTCGGGAGCTTAGAGCTTGTCCCGGCTGGGGCGATGCCTCGCTGGTGGGAGAATCCTGGTTAGGGGGAAACCCCACTAGCCGACGTTAGGTCGGCGCCGGATCTCACCATCCAGCGGGGAAACATCACCGCCGTCTTCCGAGAAAAAACATGCACTACACTAACGGGACTAATGACCAAAGCCGTTGACGTGCCCGGAAACACGAAAAAATCAATCAATATCCATACATCAATCCATACATTCGCACCACTCCATACACCTCCAATGCACCAATAGAGATCAGGGCATCAACTGATGTAATTGCTGGCCGAGTGGTGCTAGGATTTGAGTCCTGTCCAGGATGCCACCTAGCTACATTGCTATGTCGAATTCAGCCATTGGCTGAATTCTAACGACACACTGCTTTGATCGGTAGTTTTCCGTGGTTTCTCCGTTTAACACCACGCTAATGCCGGAGCAGTACCCTGACAAAGGGACCATGGACTGCATGCGCGGTATTTACTTCCTCTTCCTTGCTTCATCCTCTCTTCTTGCACACACCCACATACACACTTTCGTTTACAAGTACTTCACTATTACACATGTCGGAAAAGAAGCCGAGAGCTTAGATCTGGGCTGCGCCTCACTGGTGGGAGATATCTGCATGGAAAAAGCTTCACCATCTGACGTGGTGAGCGATGGAACTTAGAAAACTTTCTGCTTCTCTACGTCATTCCTAACCCTGTGTAATCTAAGCAGCTCCAGTTTGGGTAAGTACTGCATTCCCTGTACTTCAACACTTAAAATTATTCTAAAATAAGTTTTACTTACAATTACCAACGTTCTATGGAACATATCTCAAAGACAACTGATCGTAGAACTTAACATATAGACAAACACCAATCACATATCCTAAAACAGTCCAAATTCTTTACTAAACTTCAAAACGTACGTTGTACTAGACTTTTTAACTTGGAAAAATCAGATCTCCTCCCACAAAAATCATACCTCTCCTTCCCCCAAAAAAATTAAATCCCCATAACCTTGCAAAATATTAATCCAGCCTTTCATGCCTTAACGCTTGTGTCTCTCCTTCCTTCTCGTCAACTCATTAACAATATTCATGATTGAAGATCCCAGAAAGACGCACTCTTTCAGGAAAAAGGTTAAGGGGGACATTATTATAGGTGATCGACTTTTCGGTTTCCGTTGTGCATCCTCCAATAGTTTTAAATGTACTGTACTTTCATTACTCACCTACGCCGCTACATACACTGTCGCTGTCAAGTCACCTTCACTTACGTAGCTTACACCCATCCGCCTACACCGACGCCGCTTATATCGTCCTCCTCACGCCGACAACAACTATATCGACGCTGCCTACACCGATTCGCCTACACCGACGCCGCTTATATCGTCCTCCTCACGCCGACAACAACTATATCGACGCTGCCTACACCGATTCGCCTACACCGACGCCGCTTATATCGTCCTCCTCACGCCGACAACAACTATATCGACGCTGCCTACACCGATTCGCCTACACCGACGCCGCTTATATCGTCCTCCTCACGCCGACAACAACTATATCGACGCTGCCTACACCGATTCGCCTACACCGACGCCGCTTATATCGTCCTCCTCACGCCGACAACAACTATATCGACGCTGCCTACACCGATTCGCCTACACCGACGCCGCTTATATCGTCCTCCTCACGCCGACAACAACTATATCGACGCTGCCTACACCGATTCGCCTACACCGACGCCGCTTATATCGTCCTCCTCACGCCGACAACAACTATATCGACGCTGCCTACACCGATTCGCCTACACCGACGCCGCTTATATCGTCCTCCTCACGCCGACAACAACTATATCGACGCTGCCTACACCGATTCGCCTACACCGACGCCGCTTATATCGTCCTCCTCACGCCGACAACAACTATATCGACGCTGCCTACACCGATCCCCCTACACCGACGCCGCTTATATCGTCCTCCTCACGCCGACATCGACTATATCGACGCTGACAACGCTACCGCTCCATCGATACAGCGCCTCTACTCATTTCTTTCAACAGACATCGTCCCACAGACAGATGTCTCTGCTGTTTCCAGCGTTACTTTTACCGCTATTACCGTTTGAACTGCGTAACACTAAGAGGCAGGTCCATCACAATATAGGCATTGCAGTAGATACGATAGAAAACAGACAGGAAGGCGTAATGATTGGTTGATGTGCGGAAAAAGTAAACACGTTCGAAACAAGGAAGTTTCCATGCTTGTTCAATAAAGGTACTAATATTTGAAAGTGTGCCGTCACATAAGGAGGAAAACCGAGAAAGGTTTACACACGTTTTCTAACCAGACGATTATGTGTATGATGTTGTTTATGTGTAGGGGTGAAATGAAGGTGGTTGAAATATGTACTTGTGTTACCACCGCTGCTTCTAATCTAACTGCGATAAAGGCAGACGGAGCCCGATGACCTTATTGTAACAACTACTAGACCGGCACTCAGGCGTAATGTCAGACAAGTGTCCAGTGTAATAAATGTGTAGTTAAATAAGAATTTGTTATGGTTTTATAGTAGTCAGATATGCACATTTGAGGGAGACAAGATGATAACGTAACATAGAAAAATATTGAGACACAGTCAAGAGGAAACAGAAGATGATAATTCAATGAACTAATTGGTTTCATTGTGATATGTTTGATGGCTATAACTTGCCACGATACCGTCGTTTTCCCTTTTGTTATCACCGTCACAACCATCACCACCACCACCACCCTCCCATCTGCACCAGATAGTAAAACCTCCATAACGGGTGAATACGGCGGTGAAAACAAATTGGAGATGAAGTGCGATACAGAACAATTAAAGTTGACTAGGAAGTAAATTGCCAGGTTGGTTCGACGGTACATAAATCTGCAAGTGTGCAGTTAACATGATAAAAAAGAAGTGCGAAAGGTCACGCATAAATCCAGTGCGACGTTCAATATACACAGGTGGGTAAGAATGGAGGCTATAAGAGCTCTATGGGTTCTTGCTGGCTGCCACGTAAGAGCTGAAGGATGAGTCATGACAACAAACTGAGCAGAGAGGAAGCTAGAAAGAGCTACAAGAGCGAGCAAGATTACTCACTGAGAACAGGACGGTAATAAGTACGGGGAGAATTTTTTTGCCCTAAAAATTCTTAAATATGCACTTTAATATGCAATTAAAATTAACAATATTTCGTTTCCTGTATGAATCTTTCTTGATAAAATTCAGGAGAAGGATGTTTGGAATGAAAAGATATATGATTGTGCAAACATAATATCATCTCCCTTACTTTTCGGGAGAAATAATTGTAGTAAATATTCACCTAGTATGTCTTCTTGCATTTCTCCTGCCTTGTTTAATAAATACCTCTCTTGTTAAATATTATACAAAGAACTATATTTGGATAATATTTTTATCACCTATAAAAAGAAGAAGAAAAAGAAACACAAACTATACAATCTCGTTTTAATTAAAGAATGATCACAAATAAAAAGATTAGATGGAAAGATGAAACGTTTTAAATCTAGTCTCTATTTTAACGAAATATGCTAAATAAACGCTTATAATTACATGAATATGCAGCAACAGGAAAAATCTGCCAAATATGCACCAATATGCATTAACATTATATTCTCCAAAGCATCCAATTCTAACCAAATGAAAAGAAATTTCACTTAGCTATGCCCTGAAGCAACTGACAAAAATATGCAAAATCATATAAATCAGTTCTTTAGTAATAAGTATGCGCTGAGATTTTTCTTCTGTGTTTATTTTAAAGAAAGATTGGTCAAGGGACGAAGAATCGGGAATGTGCCAAACATTATAACAGAGAACAAACTGGAAGCCCGTAAAGAGATATGATATATTTAGGAAAAATAATTCCAGAAGTATGTACGAATGAAAGTGCATATCAACCATAAGTACGTTCATTTCATGATATTTGAGTACACTAGTGATCAGCCAGGGAGACGAAATAAGCAACATACCGAAACGCAAACCAATGCAGATCTTCACAACTGGATTACCTGGATAGTAACATATGATATGAATATATATCTTTTTATTTTCTATACTATATACCAAATGTGATAAAACATATTAATTTTTTTGTCTTTAGAATTGTTTGCTCAACTGATGCGTCATTAATACGCGCAGATTGATTGATGCTCACGGGATCTGCGACTGTTGTGTCCGTATCCCTATGCCAAAATTAGGATCAGAAGCTAATAGGCAAAAAACGGCCAAATGCAGCCTTAATCGAAAATCTGAAAATTATTTAAAATTTATAGAGTTCTAATTAAAAAATTCACTTATCAAAATTTGCTTTAATTATAATTACGAATTTTGTGGAAACAAAACATAAATACATTGCAAGAAAGACTAAATTTTTTGACTTTGCATTAATAAATAACAATAGTAATTTTAAAGTCCAGAATTAGAATCTTTTTTTTCAGATTCCGAATAGAACAAAACGATTAGCAGAACTATTTACTTTACCATATTCTCGCACTAATTTACTTCATAAAGCTACTATCAAGAGATAACACAGATTGTGAAATTGTTTATTCATATTTATCGCCATATTTAATGATTCTATAAATGGTTTTCCCAAAATCAATCTTATACCACCCCTTGACTTGTAAATAACAGCTACACACTACACATGGGTAAGAATATAATTATACCATATATCAAAATATATGGCAATAGTCACGAATTTATTTTTATACTGTTAATACAGTAATTGATGGATTGAAATCAGTGGTAAGTAATAGTAGGTAGTAGTGTATGTAAATGGTAGAGTTAGGTACAAAAATGGCATGTAAACATCAAGGACGTTGGTTCCAGCATGCCTTCTGGCACCACAGTCTTCTTCAAAGAAGAGGGGGCACACGATTTAGACGTCGTTGGAGGTGATAGCTGCAGTGAACAGGGACATGCAAACCGAAGGGAACTAACAAACAGGGATAAGGATTTCCAAATTATTCAGAAAATGAAATTCAATCTACGTTATTGCATAAGTTGGTTTGATTGTAATATACCCAGGAAGAGGAAGCTCTTGTGAAGTTCTGGGTGGCAGATCCGCTGAAATAAAAAGGGGTTACAAAAGCAAACGAGAAAAAGGAATAAATAATTTTAATTAAAAAGTAAAATTGATAAAAATTGTTGTTATTTCTGGAAACATTTTACAAATTATTTTGTTATCTCGCAGAATAATTTATCTTAGGAGGAAAACTGTGTTTCAAGAAATCGTGAACCAAATACTATGGGTAGATAATACTATATTATACTGATCAGGTAACTTTAGCATCTTCTGCACTTTTTGAACGGTTGAAATTATTGTAATGCAGTTTTCACGGAAGTACATGATAGAATGGGGCTAATTAACAATGTATTTATTTCTATTTTATAATTAGTATATTTTTAGATATTGAGGTAATTGTTTTTTTAAATGGAACGATACATATTTTTGGTCTATCATGAGAAGCGTAAAAATACGAATCCAATTATATACATATTTTCAAGTGATAGATAAGCATTTTCGTGAGTAATTTTGATTTTTTGCAATCCGTAGTTAACGAATATTGTAACTCCCCGAGCAGGTGCTAGCAGGAAAAGCGTTGCGCAATCTTGGTTGGTGGACTGTTTACATTTAAAGTATACGTTAAACACCAGACGCAAAACATCAAAAGTACTCAAAACAATGATTATCTAACATTGCAATATTTGTTTCATTAAGTCCGTCCTTTTACGCTCGTCGTTATGATAGACTAAACATATGTATAGTTCCATTTGAAAAAACAAAGCTGCCTCAATATCTCTTAAAATACAAGTGATAAAATAGAAATGAATACACGTATCAATTAGTCCCATTCCCTCATGCACTTTCGTGAAAACTGCATTGCAATAGCTTCAACCGTTCAAAAATTACCGGAGGTGCAAACTTTACGTGACTAACCTGTATATAAAAATATCAAATAACATAATGAGAGCAGTAGCATTTAGAAATTGTGGAATGAACATTTATAAAATCGGAATTCAAGATAAAATCCAAAAATTGCTTTTTAAGTATTGAACTTGCCAACGTGACTTCTTACAATGCTTGCATTAAAGACAAATATCCTAACTTAAAAGCATCGAATAGCTTAGAATGATTCAAAAGAAGACATAATGATCCCAAAAAGCAGTCGTTGATCGCCCCCGTCAAAAGAAATTCTCAGAAGTCGTTTTCGTTTAATATACCACAATCCTGGTACTTCGTAAAGAACTTTACTTGGCTCAAAATAGCATGTACCAAATAATATACCAAAAAGAACAACAATTAAAAACGATTATTTAAATAATTATAAATAAAATGACAAAATAATATCTAACATATGCTAGGTTTTCATCCCTTGCATTTTCCGTAGCAACAAGACGGTGTGTAACAAAACTCTTGACCAACGGCGTCTCTCGTAAGCGAAGCAGCGCCCTAGTCTTAGACCCTAAGAGCTTCGACTGAAGCCAAAGAGCAAACGTTAAACGTCCAGGAAACGAGACACTTTTGCGGGCGCCGCTTGCCTCGAGCGCGTTCAAATATTTAGAAACTATTCCCGCGAACGACTTCACAGCGGAGAGGCAGCGGCAAGGGCGGAGCGTGCCGGGAAAAAAACGAAGGTTGCCGATCATTCCCGAACGCGTGGCGAAGAAGGAGCGCGATGTTTTTGTTCGATCGCATTTCCATTCTTATCAGCGACGCTGCGCGCGACCAGATAAGAAACTACTTATAACGCCCTACGTGACAAAACACATTGCACCGCAGATTGTTTTGCGCGTGCGCTCTCTGGAGAGATAGAGCGCGAGTTTGGGGCTCGGGGTGGATGGATTGAGCTCCCGGAAACACGTGTGCTGAGGATCCTGAAAAAGAAGCTTCCAAATTTTTATCGTGATACAAGAGGTAGAAAAAAATTATTTTGTTAGAAAGCCAGAAATTCAGTATCTTTTTGTGTGGTTCACTTATTTACGTACGTGTTTATTTCAATTTTTTAATATTCTGTTTTGGCACCGAGTACAACAAAATATTTATATTTTGTCGATTTGAGTTTTGGGTAGAATAGATTCAAAACGTTTATCTCCAAAGTCACAATACATAACAATAGAATATAAAACTTCTTTTGTCAATAACAGAACTGGTTTAGAGAAAAATTCATTTCATAAAATAATGAAAACAAGAATATAATTTGCACCACGAAAGAGTTAAATTTTAGTAAAACATTTGTTTGTTAAATAAATTTAAAAAAACCACTCAATCAAATTGAATGACATACTATGCAATATTAAATGGATAGTACAAGCTATATGGTGTTTCCCAAAAAATCCCTTTTATTATTATCCTTCATTAAATGCTATTTCAATCTCCCTTTCGTTCACATTACCACAGTTGTACACTATAAAATATAGATAACAGATTATCAATAAAAAACAAATAGTTTATTTGATCAATTTCTTTTAAGTAAAGACGAAATTAAATTTTCGCAAATATATAAATTCTATTCTGAAACGTTTTTCTTAATTTTCGATTGTTTAGTCATTTCATTTATTTTATTTAATATCGTTTATCCTTAATAAGTGTGACAGCTATCACGGAAGAAATTAAAATTATTTTCGTGATTTGTCCAGATTAGTACAAGAGCCACATTTCCACTGGGTGCCCCTTTGACCAGAGAGACGCTGTCAACCTGTCACACACGCCACTAACGCGGGTTGCCTCATCGCAGGCGGCGGCGGCCTTGGCTCTCGAGCAGACATCGCGGCCACCGAGTGGCGGGAACGACGCGGCGCGGCGCGCACTAGAAACGAGGGCCTGGAGGGGGGAGGGCAAACAGCGGAACGACGCCGACGGCACGCGGCGGTCGCGGGACGGCGGAGGCCCTGCGGCGGTGGCGCAACGTTGTCGCGCCCCGTCACACGCAGACCGTCACGCAAACACGACGCGGGGCCAACACGTCGCTCGACTGACGGACCGACCGCCGTGTGTTCTCATTATAAGTCGCTGCGTCTCTGTGGGGTTAAACCTCTGTGTCACATATCACTAATGTTAAGAGTCATTTTCTGTTTACTCATTGCAAACTGTATGAGTGCAATTTCATATTAAGGGTAATTTAGGGCAAATATGGGAAAAATCGCTTTGGGGTTTTTATTCTCATATTATTCCCCTATTTTTAGTACATTCTTCCAAAGTTATGATGGAATGTTGTTGAAAAAACTTTAAATTTTAAAGAACATCCAAGAAAGGCATCATGACGTAAACTTGATGGAGATCTGTGGAATGGAAATGAAAAAGAGAATGTTGGCATTTGTTTCAGAATAATGCACTTGTAAATTCTATTAGTAAATATAGGTATTAGGTACAGAATAAAAAACAAACTATGTTTAGGGAATAATGGGAAAAGAACAAAATAAAAGTTTTGATTAATGTAACTTTCCCGAAACGGCTCTTCAAGCAATTTTTCGTAACCCACCATTGCAAGCAATTTTTCGTAACTCTTATTTCATATGATAAATGTATCATTTGCTCAAAAACTCATCAATCTAGATCATTCCATGTCAAATCAGTCAAACATTTTTCGACCGTCTTGCGATTGGACTGAAACTTTCTAAATCGTTAAAAAAAAGACGAAACAACACTGAAAATTGTCTTCATGGCATTAATGTTTTTCTATTTCCTATGAATTCAAGCGCAATTGTAGAGTTTCAATTAAAAAAGTGATTAGTTTTCCAGGAAAGTGTTCAATGATCAAGTGAAACATAAAAAAAATTCAAAAGTTTATATTATGAACAATTTCACCAGAAGTAATTTTATTTAATAACTAGCTGACCCGGCGAACTCTGTTCCGCCTTAACAGCCGGTCTCATCTTTTTCTCGCGTCGCACTCACTGTGAGAAACTGTACTATCTTTGTTGCACTCGTGATAATAAAGCAATTGCAGATTTGTGTTTTTCTCTCAAACAAAGAAGAATTTTAAAAAAACGCTCTGATATTAAATAGATAATTAAAAAATCTATTACGTAGTAGAGCGTTTTTTGGAATTGATTTTTGTTTAAGAGAAAAATACAAAGCTGTAATCATAGGGACCGGCTGTTAAAGGCAATAAATAAGCAGATTTTGGAATTTATTAAGTTAAATTGTTTATTAGAAAATACAAATAAAAAAATAAGTTCATTCATTATTGTTCCTGTATTTTGGTGCATAGGTTGCATTCTTCAGTTAAGTACCTTGTGATACACGACATTTTTTTGTTTTATTATCAGGCGCAGGTTACAACATGCAACAATGATCGCTAACATGTGAAATCACGCGAAAACGTGCAAAAACGTGCGTTCTCACACAGGAACGCTGTCGAACGGGATAAACAGCATCCTATGTCCGTCTCCTGGCTCTAAGCTTCTTGCTCACCAATTTTCAGCCAAATCGGTACAGCCGTTTTTGAGTTATAAATAGTGTAACTAACACGACTTTCTTTTATATATATACTAGCTAACCCGGCGAACTCTGTTTCGCCTTAACAGCCGGTCCCATCTTTTTCTTGCGTGTTACTCACTGTGAGAAACTGTAATATCCTTGTTGCACTGCGTACGTGCAAAAACGTGCGTTCTCACACAGGAACGCTGTCAAACGGGATAAACAGTATCCTATGTCCGTCTCCTGGCTCTAAGCTTCCTGCTCACAAAATCGGTACAGCCGTTCTTGAGTTATAAATAGTGTAACTAACACGACTTTTATATAGATATAACGGCGAACGAAAGGCGGCTATCATTATCGCCTTCTGTTATCAGTGCGGCGTTACAACAATGGGTTACAACAGGCAACAATGACCGCTAACATGCGAAATCACGCGAAAACGTGCGAAAACGTGCAAAAACGTGCGTTCTCACACAGGAACGCTGTCGAACGGGATAAACAGTAACCTATGTCCGTCTCCTGGCTCTAAGCTTCCTGCTCACCAATTTTCAGCCAAATCGGTTCAGCCGTTCTTGAGTTATAAATAGTGTAACTAACACGACTTTCTTTTATATATATATATATATATATATATATATATATATATATATATATATATATATAGATAGATAGATAGATAGATAGATAGATAGATAGATAGATAGATAAACATTTAAAAAATGTAAACTCTTTCAGTCTACAAATTTCATTGTTCTACGGCAACTACCCATTGCTTGAAAAATGAGAATATAAACTATGTTATTCGGCTTACGTTTCCTCTCAACAATCAACATGTAATTATATTTCAAAATGCGAAGTGTAACTTTAGGAATGTAGCAGCGTAGGTAGTTTAAAAATAGCTACTAAATCTTTTCATATTGGGAGATTTCAATTTTGAATCCCAAAGGAGGCGGAAACCTCAGCACCGAAGTACATATATTTATTTACTTATTCAAACAAGTTGTTTTATTTTTTATTTGTACACCTGTATCAGTATAATCTGTTTGACTTCATAACCGCACAGATTCTATATCTACTTAAATACTTCTTGGCATAGCCACTGATATTGTTGGCGCCACAGAAATCAACGTTCAGGAAGCCCTAGGAACCAGGTTAGTTACAAAATGTGTGTAAAAGGATAGCTGGTTTGTCAGATGATCGTTTCCATCCTTGTAACAGGTAACTTCAAGACAATTTCGACTGAAATACCATAGCTTTTCCACGTACCTCTCGTTGTTCTTTCTTCCTCTTTTTTACTTTCAATTTTAGAACATGGAAGTAAACTCATCCTCCATCTGCATCTGGCTGGTCCATCAGAATTTGGAAAGATTCTTGCGGCATATTTGAGACTTGACTGCATTTCGAAATGAGTTAGCGTCTAGCATTTACCCATGAGTAACTTGATAATTACAATTACACTTTTAAAAATAATTCGTGTTTGCATTTCAAAGTAGAGAACATGGTTTACACATCACGAATTTCTATCTGCCATTTAAACGTCATGTAACAGCTGTGTAAGTTTTCAATGAATATTATTTCCGAGAGGGAGTAAATTTAGTCATTAGTGTAAAATCCAGCAGATATTTTGTAAGCATGTGAATGACAAAGACCGCTGCTTTATAAAGTGTAATTGAAAACCCTTATTTTTTTCAAGTAATATATTACTTGGTTCTTGTGTAACGTTAGAAATTCCAGTCACGTGGATTCCATTCCCATAAACGGAGACAGGGCTCCTAGTTAAACTTTCGTAAGTTCATTTTATAACAAAATGTATTTTTAGCATAAGTCAACGTTATGTCTTATTGCTATGTCTACGCCTACCTAGATGTCCGATGTATCTAGAGCATGTGCCGATTCAGCGCCTCGGTCGGAAATGTCGCGGGTTCGAGTCCCACCGTGGGCATGGTTGTTTGTCCCTTGTCTCTCATGTATGTATGTTGCCGCGGAAGGCCTCGTGAGCTTCCTGATTACAAACAAAGGAGCTCGCAGTGTGTCAATATCTAGTATAAAGGTTGATTATGTGTTTCCATGAGAGAGACATTGAGTACTCGGTGTCGATAGCCGAAAATCGGCATCCCCCAAGGCTCCGAAAAAAATGTCTTACTAAATGTCTTATATTACGTTCTTATATTATATTATATGTAATGTATGGACACTCCATATATTACATGCAAATGCCATAATAAAAAATACAATAACCAATATTGTTTAAGTGATTTGTAATCTACAAAATCATTTTGCAGAAATAACACTACGATCAAATTTATCATGAATTCCTTAATTGCAATTGTTTGACAATTTACATCTCTTCACCCAAGTTCCCAAATTAAATCAATTAATTACTTGGATATTTAGTTTTTTTCATACGCCACATCAAAGTCGCAAATACACAAACTCTCTGAAAACACCTATTTCCTAATCAATCTCGACATTTTCATTTCCATGATTCTTTACTTCCTCAATTTGAGTATACAATTCTCTAACTTCTAGTTCACTAGAATGTTCTTTATAAACAGTATCGATTTTGAAAAATATTTTAAACTTTAATAGGTATACCATATAAGACTTTAACAAATAATTTCACATTAAAAAATAATACAAAAAATAAACATAAAAGAAATAAATGCACATTAATTCAGTCATTAAACAACAATTACATAACAATTAAACAACAATTACTTATTAACATAACTTGGACTTTTGCTTAAAATTGCAACTGGAAAGTGAAAGAAATGTTAATAATTCTTAAATATAACTATAACCTTCTACAATATATTGAATACATTTTGAAAATGAATACGTTAATCAAATTGTAATATAATCTTGACGGTTAAAATGGATGAAATTTCCTATCGTAATCAATACACTCTACCCACTCATTTACAGTTATTTCCAAACGAGGTATAATTTGCCAGTCCAACTACCCACACAAGTGACCAGGCCTCGGGCGACACCCCCAACCCCACCCACCCATACACACACACACACACTGAAGGGTCTGGTTGCGAGGGCGTGTTAGCACGCTGGCCAAGAGGTGCCAATATAACTCGGGCCCTCGGGCGCCCCTGGCGGCGGCCTCGCTAATTAAAGCGCCCACCGCCCGGACAAAGGAGGTCGCTAATAAACCAGTTATTGAGATGGCCCCTTCTGCCTATGCCGGCCCACGCCGAATATACTGGCCTCGTTTGACCAATGCTGATTTCCACCTTCTCGCCAACAAGGGCACTGGGTACACCCCGATGCCGAGGTCAGATCGTGCCCATTCAATTGCTACGCCGCCCCTTCGTCGCCCCCGTGTCCCCTACCAACGCGAGAATGAAAAAGGAGAAATGAACTATGAGAAATAAGTTTCTAGCAATATATTAATGTGTAACTGCAGGAATACATTTCTAGGAACTTAACATCTGAATACTATGAGTTTCTAGACTACATAAAATTTCAATTTGCAAGTTTTAAATGAATTACTCGTACATTTGTTCAATCAGTTACATATTATTGTACATTTCAATTCTACGTGTCATTATAATAACTTAGTTTTACTCAAACGCAATATATACGATGGTATTTGCTGTGTTGTTAGAGTAATATAATAAAATTACTATGTATTTTGTCATGAAGCACGTGCTACGACTGCTCTTGTCGTTTCCGTAGATTCTACCATCAGTTTCAAACGGTTGTTAGGGCAGGTATTTACGTAACAAGTCACGGATCGTTCGAAATACTTCCTTCCTTGAGCTTTAGGTTGATTCCTTTAATTCAATTAACTAGGAAACACTTCGAGAGTTCAGTTAGAACACGGTTGTGATGTCAAACGTATTCACTAGTTGTGTCTCCAGAGAATGAAGGCATGTTACATATTTGTACAACTAATATATTTTTATCCAAAAAATCTAAAAATATAAGTACATAGTCGCAAATGCAATCTTCACGACATCGTTCGCACGTGATATCTCAATCACTCGCATCTGCGCTTAATGTAAGCGCTAGAACTTCAAAACTCCCAAATGGCGTGTTTCCTATGAACGTGCAAGGATTCCCCCTTTGGAGTGTCGCAAAAGGCATCGCGTTTGAAGGACAGTGGAAGGCCGGAGCGGGCGAATTGCAAGAGATATTCGTTTTTCACTTGTCAGGCACACAGCGATAAATCGCGGACCGTCCGTCAGATCGCGACGGCGGAGCAAAAAAGGGCAAAGCGACGTGCGAACCGCGCATCTGTGACGTGGCAAACTGGGCCGAAATCCACCCGCACAGCCATTCTGTCTCTTCGCGACTTTGTCCAACGTGTCCTTCACATGAGACGCTCCTTTACGTAGAGCTTAGTACGCTAGCTTTCCACATGTCAACATTGCTATGTGGATTGATTGATTAGCAATTCCGGGCGCATCAACTGCTAAGGTAATTTCGTCTCTTAAGTGTAGTGCATGTTTTCATCGCTGGAAATGTTTGTGATCTTCACGCGCTGGATGGCGAGATCCTACGTCGGCTGTTATTTCCACTTTTCTTCGGATATATTCATTTCTCCGATAATCTTTAGTTTCTGATGAGCCAACGGTCTTAAGCGACGCATTTTTTATGCTTCGACTTTCAACATACCACTGTTTGTAATGGTCCGTGTATCTGAAGCATACAGAAGTAACAGTACAGCTAGCACTTTGTAGACTTTGAAGAATTCTTCATAAAAATTTGAAGAAAGATGCCTGTTGATCTAAGCGATAAATCTCTTTACACCCTACCTCCTTATTCCGAATTAATTAAAATGTGTTCCATACATGTAATGCATAATCCAACGTTGTCTGCAGGTAATCATGTGCCCGGGTGCGCCATATAGGTCACCCTATTGTTAGATAACAATATTAGAGCTCTAAATTTCATCAGTCTACTGAGTTTATGCTAGTACGCTCTTCAATATACTGACTTTTGCTGCGCTCGACGAACAACAAAAGCCTCACTGATGGATTCTACTCAGCAAAAAATCTTCTTTTAACCTTGACCCACCTCTTTATTCCCAAGTAATTAAATGCTTATTCGTACCGTGCAATTAACAATACAACTTCAAAGAACAGTGGATGAGTTTAATTCCAAGCAGACTCGCACAAAACTAGCAGTTTCCAGAAAGTTACACGTGGCGGTGGGGGGGGGGGCTCTTGAGCTCTAGAACTTTGCGTATGCTTTTCTTCCTAGAAGTCGTCACGTAACGCTCCTTCCCACCCCCTGAGTGCCGGCAAGCTCTTTATACCCTGCTGTAGTCTGAAGCCGCGGGCTCCGCAAAAACCACGAGCAAAACATCTTCCCGGAAGCGTCGAGCGGCATCCGAGAAGGCTCATCTGGCCTCGGTCCGGCGCAAAGAGGCTGAGGCAGCAGCCGCCGGACCACAACGGCCCAGACCGGAGGGCGGGAGAGCGACGAGCAACAATATCAGGCATCTCGGGTCTGATCTAGGTTGAATTCAGTCATTGACTGCAAAGGAATTCTAACAGTCAGCTGTTCTGATTGGTAGTTTTTCACGGTTTCTTTGATTTATTGATTGATTTTTCGTGTTTTCGGGCGCGTGAACTGCTTTGGACATTAGTCCCGTAAGTTTAATGAATGTTTTTTTCTCGGAAGATGACGGTGATCTTCCCCTGCTGGATGGCGAGATCCGGCGCCAACCTACCGTCGGCTAGTGGGGTTTCCCCCTAACCAGGACTCTCCCACCAGCGGGGCACCGCCCCAACCGGGACAACTCTAAGCTCCCGACCAGTCTTCCGGAATATGTGGTAGTGTGGTGGATGTCAGTGTAAGTGTGTGTGTAAGGGGAGAGGATAGGACAAGGAAGAGGAAGGAAAGATCGCGCGCGATCCGTGGCCCGTTTGGTAGGGTACTGGTCCGGCATTCGCCTGGTGTTGATCGGAGAAACCACGGGAAACTACCGATCAGAGCAGCCGGCCGCTAGAATTCTCCTCCTGACAGCGACTGAATTCGACCTAGCTGAAAAGCTAGCGTCGAAAATCCTGCCGCCGTCAGAACTCGAACCTAGGGCCTCCCGGTCAGAGACGCTGCAGTGGCATCAGTTGATGCACTGAGCTACCGCTCCCGTTCGGGAAAACAGTTGAGAGACCACACATGTCGGAAGCGTAAAGCTTGACCCCGCTGGGCGGCGCTCACTAGGAGGAGAGGTGTAGAGAATTGCCCGCGAACCGAAGTGTAAGTCAGCGCCGATTCTCATGTTCTAGCATGAGTGAAATACCGCCACATCCAGGATATAACAACATAACACTTGTTAGACTAATGGGT
Organism: Teleogryllus occipitalis; assembly: GCA_011170035.1. NCBI lineage: Eukaryota > Metazoa > Arthropoda > Insecta > Orthoptera > Gryllidae > Teleogryllus > Teleogryllus occipitalis. Next base: position 352,651 of record BLKR01000163.1, on the reverse strand, counting down.
GGAAACTAGTCAGTCAACTGACGGAGTGGTTTTTATTGTTATGACTTGTGGACAAGGTTTGATTGACGAACAGAATGTATCTTGGACGATTAAGTAGGCATTTTCCTTTTGTCTTTTTTTTACGAAGAAACATAAAATACAGCGAGAATATGGACAACATATGATCATTTGTGGTCCAGAAACAAAGAAGAGAGAATAAACCTATTATCCTCAATTTCTTCAGGAGTTTATGCTCGCGATTGTCGTAGTTTGGGTTTCCTTCTTTGGGGATAGACACACAACTTTAGCGTCTTTTTCGTTGCTCCCTCAGGGAACTGTCAAACATTATTAAAACATACACTCACCTGAAACCTAAATAAAACAGAAAGAAAAATTGTAAAGCTAGAAAACGAAAATAAAGATCAGCTAACGTCATACGCAAGGTTCTTTGGCGTAGAAAGGCAATAATTGTAGTTTTCTAAAAGAGAGATAAATTGTACAGCGTAGACCAGCGTAACATCGTTTTGCAGCAATACGTTAAAAACTGGAAAAGAGGTACAAGAAAACTATCACATTGAGAGGGAAATGAGTAGAGCCCAAGATGACGTTCGGGGAAGTTTGAACGAATATAAACAACTGTGAGAGACGTGATCAACTTGTTCTCTATTTAGACAGTATAAGATGGCAATAAAGCAATCAGATTGAGTGAGAACGAAAACCATATAACTTTCAGTTTATAATAAAGACCTCTTCTTAACCCTTAGACTCTGTTTGGGGTCTTTTTTAACCCCAGGGGCTAATAATGTTTTGCAACTCACTGAAAATTATGCCATGAACTTCTCCATTTAGATATGCTTTTTATATCCAATTTTACATGTGTTGTAAACTTTTCAGACAGTTAAGATTTTTTGTTGGAAATCATTTTATTTTTATGCGGTTTGAGTCAGAAATGCCACATTTAATGGCTAAATTACAAAAAGAAAATTCTTAAAATGTGTCCATTTTCGTTTTGTGCGTTGTATTATGTTGCGGTTTCCGAGCAATAGTTTGGAGTATTTGTCTTTTACGATTTGGTAGCTCTGTTTCAAACATTCTCATGCTCGTAATACAGACACCTATGTATAGTTATGAGGATATGCTTGATTATTTCTCAGAAACATTATTCTTTATTTGGTGCGATGTAGTAAATAAAGCAAATAAATATCATCATTTTCTCAATTAATAATTTCAAATAACATCAAATGCTTACTAACTATTATGTAAAACGTTTGGGGAGAAAATATCCCATACAGAATTCACGTAAGTATTGTAGAAACAGATTCCTAAGGTTGAAAAAGAGGCTTCAACCAAACTACGTACAGACTCTTCTAGGGCCTTGCGCCGAGCAGAGCCCGAACCCTTTTCAATGGTTGCTTGATCGCGTGGTTTTGTAGTCTACAATAGCAGCCATGTTGGCGAGGACGAACTGAACTTATACGAAGATATAAATTACGTGAGCTTAGCTGATATTTTGAGATGTCATGAAAGCGATTTATAATGGTTAATACAGGGAAGGCATTTAATCATTAAAACCAAGTGATCAGCGGCACTACGACCCGTTTTATGTAGTAATACATTACGACAGTGTTATGGAAGGTGATTGGTAAACATTACTAAATGCACATTTATTTTATTGGTAAAAGTCTAAAAATCGTATTATCTTACTTACACAAGGCGAGATTAGTCAATCCTCATATTCAACAAGCCACCGAATATCATCTGATGAAAACCTGTGGGGCACGTCTAGGGCTTGCGTTCTCCCTTTTCAATGGTTGCTTGATCGCGTGGTTTTGTAGTCTACAATAGCAGCCATGTTGGCGAGGACGAACTGAACTTATACGAAGATATAAATTACGTGAGCTTAGCTGATATTTTGAGATGTCATGAAAGCGATTTATAATGGTTAATACAGGGAAGGCATTTAATCATTAAAACCAAGTGATCAGCGGCACTACGACCCGTTTTATGTAGTAATACATTACGACAGTGTTATGGAAGGTGATTGGTAAACATTACTAAATGCACATTTATTTTATTGGTAAAAGTCTAAAAATCGTATTATCTTACTTACACAAGGCGAGATTAGTCAATCCTCATATTCAACAAGCCACCGAATATCATCTGATGAAAACCTGTGGGGCACGTCTAGGGCTTGCGTTCTCATATTGTTTGTTACAGTCAGAAAAGATCTGGCAACGTAAATCAAATCATCCAAAAAGTACAAATCTGTACCCTTGTAAATTGCGATACACTAAATCCACGAAAGTCAGTTTTGTTTTCCTACATCGTTCCTTTGATTCATGCATTTGCACAATGGTAAGAACGTTACTATTTGGTTTTCCGTTTCTATCCACTCAAGCACGTTTCCCGAAGACGCTCTCTTCACAAGCAGCGAACGGCGCTCCCCTCCTGATCCGCGCTTTGCGCCGTCTCGGAGCGGGCGGCCAGGAGGGAAGGGCGGATGCAGCGGCGACAACAGCGCCGGCGGAGGCCCGGGGAGGCTAAGCCGCCAGGGAGGCCGCGAGGCGGTGCGGTTGCGGTCGCGCTGGCAGATTACGGCTGCGCCTGCCAGGGCCCGCAGCGCCCTCTACGCCCACACGCCCCTTCCCCCATCTGCTACGCGCACCGGGCCCCGAATCCGCCATAAGATGAATGAATGAATGAACGAACGAACGAACGAATGAACGAAAGAATGAACGAACGAACGAACGAACGAACGAATGAACGAATGAACGAACGACTAACTGAACGAACGAACATACGAAAGAACAAACGAACGAACGAACGAGCATACGAACGAACATACGAACTAACGAACGAACTAACGAACGAACGAACAAACGAACGAACAAACGAACGAACAAACAAACGAACGAATGAATGAATAACTAAGTAAATAAATAAATACATTGAAATTTGATCCTACACCTTCCTGGCTTCGAAAGTTTCACTTGTGAATTTTAAACAACGTGCGCTGTATTTCTCTCCCATTACATTGCGCTCTCTCTTTTGATATTTAATAACTAGATTTTTTACTCAACCAACTGATACGTCGCACAGGAGCCCATAACTTAAATAAGAACACAAATCTGTTAGTTACAGAGCCGGTTATGGTTACATGAACGTCGCCGTAGCTGCATTTTTTGCTGCAACAGAAAATGTCGAAAATAATAACTGAGCATTGGATTAGCGGTGATTTGTCGTTGGCATTTCAAATGAAATAATTATAGGAGTTGTCATTGTCTACAATATTATTTATTTCAAGAGCAGCTTTCGATGGTTTAGTCATCACTATAGCTATCATAGTTGTTTTGTGACTTCCAAACAGCAGGAAACTGATGATGATGGCTAGTATTTCTTTTCACTGTTTATTGATTAAAAAGCGTTTTTAAGCACAAGAACTTCAAGGAGACGGGTTGTGGGACGTAGAAAGTAAAATAACAAATGTCTATGTACTAGAAGAACAAAATAAAGAAAACACAAGGGGACGCACATTAACAAAACTGCCGTTTCGCGTATCGTGAATGAACACATATACTATACTTTTGTAAATTTGCTTGAATTTGTACTAAAATAGAATCTAAGCATTGTGTATGAAAGTGTCTTGGTTACTTCAAAATTTCGTTCGTACGCTAAAGACTCACTTTCTGTACAATATGTGTTATTTCTTTTACGGTGTTATTACCCGAAAAATTTCCTATTCCCATAACTTTTAAGTCACTTCCAAGGCAAGGCACCGGGAGAGATGGCTTGGGCATCAACTGATGTCACTGCAGTTCCTCAGACCAGGAGGTCCTAAGTTCGAGTCCCGACGGTGGCCAGACTTTCGACACTAACTGACAAGCTAGGTCAAATTTAGTCGCTGTCTGGAAGAGAATTCTAGAAGCCGGCTGCTCTAATCGGTAGTTTTCCGTGGTTTATTCGATCAACACCAGGCGAACGCCGGAACAGTGCCCTAACAAACGGGCAGTACATAGCGCGCGATCTTTCCTACCTCTTCCTTGACCTATCCTCACACACTTACACTAGCATGCACTACATTACCACACATGTTGGATGACCGGTCGGGAGCTTCAGGCTTGTCATGGCTACGGCGGTGCCCTGCTGATGGGAAATCCCAGAATGGGGAAAACCCCGTTTGCCGACGGTAGGTCGGCGCCGGATCTCGCAACACAGCGGGAGAAGACCGCGCCACCTCCTGAGCAAAACCACGCACTACACTAATGACCATAGCAGTTGACGCGCCTGGAATCACAATCAATTATTCTCACCCAAGGCGGTCATGCACGTTTCGTTAAATTTTCAATCGGATGAATGTTTGAATTGGAAACACAGAAATTGCGCTGCATTTCGAGCTACTTCGTCCACTGTGCGTCGCGGGGTACGGCGATGTGGCACCGGCTTCTTTACGTATGCGCGGGGGCATTGGTGGCCTTAGAGAGGACTCCTGCGTAAGAAGGGATGATCCCTCTGCCTGGGGCGCCTCTTTGACTCGTCTTCCAAGGGGGACGGAAGCAGAATCTGTTACGAAAAAACTATTTCCGCACATAATGGATGAACTGGTGGCTCAGGATATCAAGTGATGTAATTGCAGTGCCTCTGATCGGAAGGTCCTAGAGTTCAGGTTCAGACGGTGCCAGAATTTTCGAGTAGCTAGATGGTTATATATAATTCAGCCGCTGGCTACAAGTTAATTCTGATACGGCAGCTCTGATCGATAGTTTTCTGGGTTTTATCCTAATAAACGGGCCACGGACCGCGCGTGATCGTTCCTTCCTCTTCCCTGTCCTATACATACCCCTTACTTACACACATGCGTGCACACGTACATGCACTACACTAATATACATGTAGGGAAACCAATCGGAAACATAGAGCTGGCCCTTGCCAGATTGGTACGCCACTGGTGGGAGACACCTGGTCGGGGAAACCCCCATATCGTCGTGTACGTCTACGCCGGATATTGCAATCCACCGGGGGAGGGACCAACATCACCTCTCGTGATCAACACCTATGCTACACTTTGCATACTAATCATCATGGGAGTTAACACGCCCAAAAACACGAAGTAAGTAATCACTGAGTCATAATGAAGGATTTCATAGTTGCGTACGTGCTATATTTTGCTAAAATAATAATGAAAGATTGATTATATATTGAAACGCGCCGGATGAAACGCGCCGCGTTTCCAGACGAAACGCAAAGCGGCCTCTACGATTCGGATGGCGCGTCAGTTGGCGGCTCCCGCCTAGCGCGAGAAGGGGTCCCGCGACGGACGAGACTTAACGGACGGGGAGGCGAGAGCAGAGGAGTCAGAGCTAGGCAGTGTAGGGGAGCGCACGTATTGCGCGGGACGCGGCTGAATATTTAATGCCGGATGTGTAATATGTGATATCAGAAACTCGTGAGTGAACAATACAATAGTGAAGATATTAGTAAAGTGTAGGCGACGCATTCGTGAGAGGTTCGACGAGAGTAATTGTAGTTAGAGCTAGGCAGTGTGGGGGAGCGCACGTATTGCGCGGGACGCGGCTGAATATTTAGTGCCGGATGTGTAATATGTGATATCAGAAATTCGTGAGTGAACAGTACAGTAGTGAAGATATTAGTAAAGTGTAGGCGACGTATTCGTAAGAGGTTCGACGAGAGTAATTGGGGCAAGGACTGCATCTAACGTGAACAGTGTGTGGAAGCTAACGACTGTGAATGACGATGTGAAAGCCGATAGGAGAATCGTGTGGCGTAATAGTGATATGACGCAAGCAGCAGCATCCTAATTTTGAGCATAGTGAGTGAAATTCATATCTGAGGTGAATGGACGAGGCAGTTGGTGTAATCCGGAGACGAGCCACGCCGAACCGAGGGCGGTTGGACACGCGGAGGGGAGAGGCAGCGACGCCACGGTCGCTCCACGGACACGCCGAAGCGGCAGCCGACCAGCGCCGAGGGATGCCGAACGTCTGGTGGGCATGAACCAAGCATGAACAACGCTGCCAGACGACCAGCAGGTTGAATTTGATCATATTCGAATATTTTGACTACTATGTAAACGGGTAAGACAGTGATTCTAGGTGTTAGGGTCCAAGCTAAGAAGAGTTACAAGGTTATTGTATAATTATTGAAATAAAGTTGTGTATGTTAATTATATTTGGATGTCGTATCAATGTTTACCCTACCCCGGAGCCCATTCGCAAAAAAGAAACCCTGACCCCCTCAATAAATTTACTGTTGCACAGGATCGGAACCCCGGTCCGTCACAATATATATATATATATATATATATATATATATATATATATATATATATATATATATAATGACCTAACGGTCATCTGACCGTCAAATCAAAAAAGGCAGAGTTCGCCAATTCGAATTAGGCGCGTGAAGAGGCCGCAAATCGGTCTACGGGAGGAACGACCAAGAACGAGTCACGGCCGGTGGGACGCGAGAGAGTTAGAAGAGAGGAGGTAAGGAATGGCGGGCGAGGCGGACGTGCTGTGTAACGCTGGTAAGGTGAGATGATAAAATCGGGTAGCATCAAGGACTAAAGGTGTGATGTTTTTGTTTCAATATATAACGTATTGCAGTGATATACGAGAGTATTAATTTCGTTGTTCTTTGATCAGTGGTATTTTCAGGAAAACCATTTTGGATTTGGATTTTATTCAGAGCATTTTACTGCTGCTGTCCACTAACAATGGATAGGAACCATACGATCCTCATGAAATTGAATGAAATATTTGTGGAAAGAGAAAGCAAAAAAATATTAACTACATTAGTAAAAGTATGATTTATAAGATTTTTTTTCATATTCCGTTAGAAATTCATTTCAAGTGCCTAAATTTCCTTTCATATATTGCTCACCATTATGTGAAAAAAGTCATGTTGGAATTAAAAGAATGCGAAGGGGTCATTAGACTGTTAATAGTTTTCGTGTGGAGAGAGCGTGCGGGGAGGGAATTAAATGAGTAAAGGATACGCACTTTACCTTTTTGTTGGGACATGATCTAAGAGTAACACAAACAAAGTGTATCAATGTAATGATCTGAAATAAGTGTTGCACACGTGAAATGTATAATTTGAAATTTACTTCATTTACGCCGCCCCCGCCGCCCCCGCCGCCCCCGCCGCCCACTTCATCCACCGCCGCCCGCTCCGTCCGCCACCCACGCCGTGACCTCCCCACCGCCGCCTTCTGTGAGCCCTGCCTGGCCACCGAGCGGCTAATGCCCGCGCTTCGTCCCTTCGCCTCGGGGCGCCTCGGCGGCGGGGGCGGCGGGGGCGGCGGGGGGGCGGGGGGGCGGCGGGGGCGGCGGAGTAAGCGGGAGCGGCGGGGGCGGCAGTGGGCCGGCGGGGTGGCAGTGGGGCGGCTGTGGGGCGTGGCGGATCGAGGGCGCAGGGGGGCTGCCTTTGTCGTGAAGCAGCGTCGCCAAGGAGGGCGCCACGCGATACGATCGCCTCCCACGCACAGCCATGCACGCAACGCGCAGAGGAAGGGGGGCGGACAGGTGAAGTCAAGAGCTAGAAGAAACCGTAGGAGGAAAGGTACTGATGGAATACACCGAGAAACGAAACAAGGAAGCTGGAGAGATCAAACTTGGAAATGAGTGATAGCAAGATTCCTGGAAGTGCAGTGATATACAGTGATGAAAATGGGGTTTATTTCCAAGACGTAGGGTACTGGAGGTAGAACGTTATGGAGAGGGATGTGATTGCGGGTACTCCCCGGCCAAAAAAACGCCAGAAGTATTAGAAGAATCATGCAACGGAAAGGGGAGCTAAGGCCCCAAAGTGGTTTGGAGTAAGGCGGTGTAGAACATTGATTTAAAAGCGGAGGACGCAAAAGAACGATATTATTAAAATCAGAAATTAAATATTTTTGAACAGAAAGAAAAAGTTCAAATTTAAAAGTAATCATATTTAACGCAACAAAAAACCTTTAACAGAAGCACTATAATATGAATCTCGCAATAACAGAATAAATTGAACACAATTAATATATAAGTGAAAAAGAAGAAGAAATCCACATTCATAATAAAGGATGTTATGTATCTAAATAAAAATATGTCATAAATCAAGTCAATATGAGACAGTGTGACGTTGTGGAGGTGTGAGAACGAGCAGATGTTAGGAGCCATTGAGGCGATGTGGGGTTGTGGAAATATGACGATGTGGATACGTGACAGTACAGGTGGGAAAAGGTGGATTATGGCAATGTGGAGACTCGGAAATGTGGTGATATGAGTATCATGAGAGGTGGTGATATGGTGATGTAGCGTCATTGCAATGCGCGATGTGCTACGTGAGTAAAGGCTCATTCACAATGCAAACAAAACATTGGCATGGCGTTAACGTAAAAGTTTGGACTACGTATCTAAGCAGACCCACTCGCAATGCGTTCGCGTAAGCATAATATGTAAGACGTTAACTTTAAAGCTTGCAAACTTCAAGCTTCTGTGCTTATGCGTAAGTAAGAATTAAGAACTGAACCAATCACAATACGGTAAATCAAAACCGAGTATTGAAAGAGGATCGAAGTCGATAGATCAAACAAAAGACTGGATTTCCAGATTGCATGGTTGATTTACAGCGTGTTTCTGCTTTGATTTGTAGCGTTCAATTTTTTTGTAATTAATTTTTATTGTAGCATTCATATTACTATTTAGTTGCATTAATAGTAGTATCATTTAGTTTTCATTTTTATTGAAATTAAAATATTATATAAATCGAACCCGTAGGCCATGAACTTAGTCGATACCTGAAAATCGATTCTTATATCCAACTAATAGTAAAATCAAATGTCCCACAGACAATAGCAGCGGGGGCGGGGTGGCAGCGGGGGCGGGGTGGCAGCGGGGGCGGGGTGGCAGCGTGGGCGGGGTGGCTGCGGGGGCGGGGTGGCAAGGGGGGAGGAGTGGCAGCGGGAACTAGCAGGTCGGAGTGTAGGGGGCGGCTGAAAAAGCGGGTCGTTGGGGGCCAAACGACCGGAGGAAACCACCGACAACTTCATAAAAAAAAGCGCCCCGCTGCGCCTAGACGCCTCTCTCCTTCCCCTCGCTCTCCACCCCCTTCCATTTTCCTCTGCTCGGCACCATCACGGGCAGAGGAACGAGACGCCACGTAAATCGCCGTAGGGGGGAAGGAGCGACATGGGAAGAGCACGGCGTATGCTCGTGACCGGTGCGGGGGCGGGTGTATTGATTTCTGGAGCGTCAACCTCAGAAATCATTCAGCCGATGAGTGTAGTGCATGCTACAACACGAGATTTGCTACTTTGGAATATAAAATTTCATGTCCATTTACACGTCAGCCTCCAGGACATTTCCCCATCCAAGTATCTGCACCTAGGCTCCATCGCTGCCTTGAAAAGCTTTATCCGCTGTTCGGAGGAGAATTCTAGCGGACGTTGGCTCTGATTGGTGGTCTCCCATCAACACATTAAATGCACTTCTTTACCGCACATGACACAAGTCGGGTGAGCAGACGGAGCTTAGAGCTTTCCCCGACTTGTTCAGAGCCCAGCTGGAGATGTACCCAGGAGAGGAAATCCCCTGCAAGGGGATTTCATCATCCAGCGGGGGAAGAACACTATACCTCCAGTGATAAAATCTTACAGAAGTAATGACCATGTCAGTTGATGCTCCGGGAATCACAAACAAATCAATCAACCATGAGAAGCTGGAAGTTCCCTATTGATCTCGTGGTAGTGTAGTACGAGTAAGTGTATGTACGTGGAAAGGAACATGAACAGACGAAGAGTGAAGATGAGTTCCCGCGCGGTCCATGGCCGGTTTGTCAGGATAGTGCTCCAGCATTCGACAGGAATCGATCGGCTAAACCACAAAAAAGTACTGGTTAGAAAAGCCGACCATTAGAATTCTCTTCTAGAATGGTTGAATTCAATCAAGTTATGAAGGTAGTGTTGAATATCCGCTGCCGTTAGTTGGAACTCGAAGTCTAGAAACTTCCGCCCCTGCAGCGCCTCTGACCGGGAGGTCCTAGGTTCGAGTCCTGACGGTGGCAGGATTTTCGACACTAGCTTTTCAGCTAGGTCGAATTCAGTCCCTGTCTGGAGGAGAATTCTAGCGACCGGCTGAACTGATCCCTGTTTTCTCCGATCAACACCAGGTGAATGCCGGAGCAGTACCCTAACAAACGGGCCACGAACCGCGCGCGATCTTTCATTCCTCTTCCTTGTCCTATCATCTCCCCTTACACACACACACTAACATGCACTACACTACCACATATTCCGGGAGATCGGTCGGGAGCGTAGAGCTTGTCCCGGCTCGGGCGGTGCCCCGCTAGTGGGAGAGTCCTGGTTGGGGAAAACCCCACTAGCCGACGGTAGGTCGGCGCCGGATCTCGCCATCCGGCAGGGAAAGATCACCGCCAACTCCCGCGAAAAAAACATGCACTACACTAACGGGACTAATGCCAAAGCAGTTGACGCGCCTGGAAACATGAAAAAATCAATCAATCAATAGAAACCTCCGGTTTACATGGTGCAGATGCATCGAACTAGCTATTGTCGCTGAGCTATTGTAGGCGATCGTCAAAGCTGAGGAAACTTTCTTAAAGTGCGAAGAGCGGCGAGTTCTTTTGACCAAAAATCCGACAATCCATTTCATTTTCCCTCTCAATTAATATTTCTGTTGAATAGTCAAAAGAATTGCCTTCAAGAGAATTAAAAATGACTTAAGGAAACATCATGACATGAATACTTAAAAATTGGTGTCAGTAAAGACGTAGTTTGCATACCAGCATTATAAATGACATTTTCTATTGCAATAAATCGTTCATAAAAGGCGTTTTTACGGCATAAGTGATGACGTATTATATTTTACGGTACGAATGATTGCGTTATCACACATTCAGCCAATCATAACGAGAGAATATTGAGGTACTAACGCTAAACGGAACAACCAACCAGCGTTTTCTCGCACAGATATCAACTATCCGAAACACCACAAGAAAGTTATTTCGCAAAATTTTGTTTGATTCTCTTAATAATTTGTAATGCTGTTATACAAACAATAGCATATGCAACTTGTTTATAAATGTTGATTTACTTCATTCGTACAAATTTGAAAACTCATATCTAACGTCGCTACTTTTCAAAACATGTAGTCATGAAATAAAACTTAATTTTATGAAGTTGTTACATAAACTACTATTTTTAATTGTAATAATGTCATTGTTACATTACGTGCCTAATTCACGAGAATCTATTTTTTAAATAAAATCATTTAGTAATTAATATCAGCGGGAGACGTCTACAAAAAACCTCAGATTTTAATATTTGGTTTTTTCATTCTTCATATTATTATAATTATTGTGTGATTTACATATAATCTTATTTAACGATCAGATCTCATTAAATGCGAGTAAAATTGTGATCTAAATAAATGGTAAATCAAACCGTTACCATTATTCATGCATGAGGTACGTTGAAATTTTAATCTCGTTTGTATGCACAGAAAAGTATCAGACACTCAGGGGTTAATTACATTTACACTGCTAATTAAACTATTCATACATTGCATTTTACGTGTGAATCGACATTTATTTTAACACTCGCTTTGGACATTGAGTATCATCTGAAATAATTACGTAATTTGACCCGAAAAGGGAAACAAGTCTTCCTACAATTTCATACATTCTTTAAAAACTAACTCCGCTGAAATATTAAGTTTCGTACTCACAAAATAAATGTAGTAATACCTTAAAAAATAGGAATTAATGAATTTATCTGGTCATCTTTCATGTGTGCGTGATATTTACTAGTATGAATATTCGGCGCATAAATACGTTAATGAACTTAAATAAAACTATTCAAACTACAAATCAGACGGAAACGATAGATATTGTTCAATTCTGGTATCAGTAAATGATAAAACGACAGTGAAAGATATGCAGAGAAAATTAATTTTACAATGTTTCTTTGATTCTCCTTGTTATTGAGAAAACTCCTAGTAGGCGATTTGAAGAAAGAAATATTAAAATAATTAAAATAATCGTAGTAAATTAGTTTCTAAAAGTAGATACTTATGTAGAAGTTTGCAAATGATGCAAACGACTACCGGCAAATGAGGTTTGTTTTATTTATACGTAATGTTGGAAAGTTGGAATGTACGTTCCTGTTCTTTACTATCAGTTTGTAGCATGTGAGACATGTAAATCAAAAATGAAGATCAAAGAATGTTTCTGATTGATTTAATATATATATATTGTTTATTTCTACCGAATGTGAATGTCGAATGTGCATTGTCAACATACAACACTATTGAATGAAAAAAAAATTATTACATTGATGATTGTCATGTTAAGTGATAATATGTTTGCATCATGTTTTACACGTAATAACACTACTCGTTTTCATGTAACCTTTCATGTTTTCCTTAACATAACATACCAGTATTCATTAAGAGTATTGCAAACCATGAATTTCATTATTTCTATAATAATTTATAAAGAAACTCCTGGAAAGCAGAGAAAATAAAAAATAATTTTCATTGAGTGAAATACGTTTCTTGAGTCAGGAACAGGGTTTTGGAAATGACTTTGTCGCACGATATATTTGTTATTCTCTAAAGGACACGCCGATGTATTTATGAACGAGGGAGTTTCCCCCTATTGTATTAGGAAACATCAAGAAAGTAATGAATTTGGTGCATTTCTCCAACCCCCAGCGACATTGATCGAATACCACATTCGGAGAAAGTCACAATGGTCCGGTCACGAACACATTAAAGGCGACTAAGTAATGTGAAACATACAGACCGCTCTGCAAATCAATATCAGTATTTACTTAAATACTCGAAAAAGTGATTATCATCATCTACTACCCGAAAATAAGCTGATTTTTTTGTTCCATGACATTTATTTCCAACTCAACTCAGTCACCAAAATGTTTTTGCTTGGCTAATGATTTAATTCTTCAATTTTGTTGATTCTTTCAACTTCTAACCGAGTTAAATAGTAGATCTTTTCATTCACTTCTTAAACTTATTCACTCACTGTTTAAAAACTTTGGTACCTTTTACTAAATTATATTATGCGTCGTGACATCTAAAAGAGGATAATTCATATCTTGCTATTTGTTTGTAGTCATTAAAATAAACATTGAAAACTATATACATACATTTTTCGAATTTACAACTACAGCGATCTACATCTTTGTTTGGTATATCTAATACTTATTTAAGAATCTTGCGGTTCTCCGCAACCTGATACGCTCGTCATGTATTCCATTTTATACTTGTATTTAGTAAGAGAAATAGAGATATTTTTATGAACCGCGAGTAAAAGAAATATCTCAAGATTTTAAATATATTGTCCAAATCTTACTTTTTCAGATGTCTTAGTCATGGTTTAGCATCAATTTCCTTCAATGTGATATCATCGCATTAAGAGGTCACATCCCACTTGTGTCATGTGAACGAACAACATTACAAAATAAACGGGAAAATTATAGGAAATGACTTAATATGAAACCAATGTTTATGCCGGTTTCCACGACCAATACAGAATGCAAAACAATAGGTTGCATTACGCGCCCAATTTTGTCCAACTCGATAATTCCTTTAAACACAGCTCGTCTCGGTGTTGGGTCAAAGGACACGTATGCAGAACCATTTATTTAACGAGTCGTGTATTTTCATATTTTTCTGGCATCATAGTAGAGGGAAAGGTAAAAAATCACTATCTCATAGCAGCAAATGAACAATCGATATTGCGTTCTTGTTCTCTTCACCTCGTCAATCGACAGTGCTCCTGAATAAAATGCGGAGACGCACTCACACGCAAGGGAAGAGACGCGTAAGCTTCGCCGTGTTTCGATTAAGTCCTGCGCAGCGATGCGTTTATTCAACCGGCGACAGCTTCGAGAATGGGCTGCTCGCTGCCTTGTCAAATAGAAATGCCCATCCAACCGAGAACGCCATTGTATGCATCTCAATAAACTCCGGGGTGGCTGTCTCCGAGTTATTGATTTTAATGTAGGAACATTTATATTTGTTCGAGCAGACCCTCTAAGGTCGTTTATCATTTTGGACTAATTTGATTACGGCCTCCAACAATTTAATTATACACACTCGAGATGATTTTATACATGAAGTACGTTTTGTATACCTCGTAATCACGGATCTTAATTCTTTTCTTCACTTTTACGTGAGCAAAGATAGCGTTGTAATTGTATCAAAAATTGCTTGGATATCAAAATGAGAATCAAGGAAAGATATAACAACTCTCAGTTGTCGATGAGGCAGTCTAGGTAGGATTTCTTCGTGTGAAGGGCCGTAATTCAAGGTTGTTAGATTTGCAAAGAAGTTGGAGTAGATGAGAGATGCATCAAAATATCTGAAATGGAATTCATTGCTATCTTGAGATTTCCGTAACTCTCCACAATAGCATAGTTGTCATTACCATACATTTCGTGATAAAGATGTTATTTTGCTTCTGTTAACTCAGTTTCTTTCTCTTAGCCTATAAAATTCAGTTAAGGTAATGCCTATAACATTTTTAACTATGACCTTCTGAACTGTCTTGGTGTTTTTCTCAGTTCATTTCAGAAACATTACACAGAATTACGCAAATGTTATATGTATTGAAAAGTTATACAGTTGTATGTAGCAAATGCCTTTCTTGCACTCTTACCAAAAATAACTCAATGAACAAAATATAGAGGATACTTAAGAATGAAAGCCATGGATCAAGATAAATATTTGTGTTCTGTTTGTTAGGTAACAAACGGAGGGTTTTGAAGTTTAACGACACAGCTTTTTAAATCAACTGTGCTAATAAAACCTTCATTTCTAACAAATTGTATGTAAAAAATGTAAGGCATGTTCACCTAACAGTGAGCATCTATAAAATAGTACTTATTTCGTAATGTCTTATCTTAAATGAATTGTCAATACAACAACCCATACGCATTGTATTCATGAATTAATATTTGTAAGAAAACGGTTCAAATATTACGAATTCATGAAATTAAAATAGGTTCTGTGACGAATAAAAAATATCCATTAATCCCTAAATAAAAGAATTTCATCTGCGCAGTCATCAATATCCGTTTGAATAGTGAGGCTCGAAGCCTGCCTATGACCTCAATCTCCCAAGCACACATTAGGCGAGACACATCGAAGCACGTTTGCACACGGCCGCGAAAATGAACATCCCGCAATTCATCAACCTAATGTACTAGTAAGGGCTAGAGGCTGCAAGCCCGGTTCCCGGCACAACTTGGAAAGCGCATGCGGGGTCCCACGCTCTCACAGCCGCTTACGCATTGGTCTCCGCGGCGATCTAGCAATCCGCTCAGCGGCCCTCCGCCTCCGCCGCCCCCTCCTCCGCCCCCGCGGTGGCACCCTCCGGCGCCTTTGCCTTACTGTCCCAGCCGCAGCACCCGTGCCACTCCCCTCCCCCGCGCCGCCCCGCGCCGCCCCGCGCCGCCCCGCGCCGCCCCGCGCCGCCCCGCGCCGCCCCCGCGCCGCCCCCGCGCCGCCCGCGTTATTTGGCCCACTCTACAGCCACACGTAGCTCCAGGCAAGAACGACTCCACCGCTATTACCTCCGCCGCAACTGCTAACATTGCGGTCGTAGCTTCCGCATCTTTTTTTGTGATTGCAGGGTGTTTGACTGTAGTGCCTTATACTACCATCATTTCTGCTCTTTTAGTCATTTTCCAATGACACTCTTGCTTGCGGTTACCCATCTCTTACGCCGATCATTACATTCCCACTACTCTCGATACCCCTGCCTTTTTGGTTGACCCTGCCATCTCCCCATTCTCTCTTCAAAACCCTCGCTGCTACCGGCAGCCCTGCTGCCTTGAACATGCCGTTCCCCTCCGCCTCCATTACCACTGTCTACCTCCGCAACCACCGACATCCTCAATGTCCTCTGTCGACCCCTACACCTTACTTACACTTTTAATACCGCTGGCATATCCGTCACTGCTCGTCGTTCTCATGTACCGCCGTCTTCTCGGGTCCTCTGAAGATTCTTCTGCTAACGCTTCGCTCCCAAACACCACCACCGCCGCCAATATCACTCTCGAGAAAGCCTTGTTACTTTATCTTCTATTTGCTCCCAATCCCTCGGTCCCGGTATTGCCGTCACAGCTCCCGTCACTGCTGGCATCCCCGTTTCTGCCGCCGCTCCCTCCACCGCTTCTTTCAGCACTTCCGTCAACCGCTCCCGTCACCGCTCCCGTCACCGCTCCCGTCACCGTTCCCGTCACCGCTCCCGTCACCGCTCCCGTCACCGTCACCGCTCCCGTCACCGCTCCCGTCACCGCTCCCGTCACCGCTCCCGTCACCGCTCCCGTCACCGCTCCCGTCACCGCTCCCGTCACCGCTCCCGTCACCACTCCCGACACCGCTCCCGTCGCCGTTCTCATCACCACACCAGTCACCGCTCCAGTCACTACTCCCGCCACCGCTCCCATCACCATTACCATCACCGCTCTAGCCACCGACCCCATCACCACTCCCATGCCCGCTCCCATTGCCGCTCCCATCCCCGCTCCCATTGTCGTTCCCATTGCCGCTCCCATCGCCGCTCCCATCACCGTTCACATCATCGCTCACATCACCGGTCCCGTCACCGCTCCCATTATCGCTCCCATCACTGCTTCCGCCACAGCTCCCGCCACTGCTTCTCTCACCGCTTCCGTCTCCCCTCCTGTAACCGCTCTCTCAACTACTCCCGTCTCTGCTCCACTCCTGGCACCACTTCCGCCGTCACATGGCGGCATCATCTCTCTCGTCAGCCATCGCCGCCGCTGCCCCGCGAATTCATCGAATAATTTCCCCACTTCAGAAGCCAAACACGACGGCGTCGGCCGCCTCCAGGGAGAGCGGCGCGGGAATTCTGGGAACGGTCGGTCATTGGCTTGCTCAAACAAGCGAGCAGCGCGCCGCGCCGCACTAAGAAAACACTAGGCGCGCGCGCGGCGCTGTCATTACCGCCACCCGTCCCCGCCCTTTCCCTGAGCCGAGTACGGCCACTGCCGGTTGCGGACGTCCGCCGCGCGTCAGTCCCTGCCCGCCTCCTGCGTCACACAGTGGTACTAAACAGATCCCCTATGTAGACAATACGCTAAGGAAATCTGACGGTTTTTGGTGCTATGTGTAAAACACCATCCGTTTAATCGCATCCAATTGATGGCTAGTGAGAGATTCCATGATGCTCAACTACCCACTCCGAAAATCCGAGATCCAAATAGGCCTTGAAGAAAATGAGGAGACACAACAACTTGGTGACATGTTTTTATTGCCAAAAATTGACATAATTTCATTTGTTGCCGTCCCTATAGTCTATTTTAATCTTCGTTTCCGATAATGTGAATAATTGCGATTTGTTACATTTCACCAATGCATCTTCATTTGTTTGTCCATGCCTCCGCATTGCAAACCAAGCGTCTTTTTCGAATAAAAATAATAAACATTTGGACATTTATCTTACCGATTTTAGCGCCTCAAATCTCGAAGTAGATCTTCTGTATTTTAAAACTTTATTAAATGGCTCGCGTACATCCATAGGTTGCCGTCCTACGTGCTGAAGGTTTGTGATTTAAATATACTGTCCAACGGTCACAATTATTTCATATTTAAAACATTATTTATTTTCATTATGGCATAATATGTATATTATTTAACTAAATTTTCAAGTTTTGTTAGTTTTAATATCGTTGGCACCCCCTATGCATGAGTTCAATTGGAAAATGATATGTGATTTATGTTAATAATAATAATAATAATAATAATAATAATAATAATAATAATAATAATAATAATAATAATAATAATAACTGTTTCTATTACTTTCTTCCCATCACACTGAAGCGTTCCGGAGTGGATTGTGGCATGCTGTAAGTAGATCACTGTGACCGCGAACAAAATTTACAACAATTAATCAGGTATCTAGTTACATTCAAGTCTATGACAGTCTTGCCTTGGAGAAAAACATTGTCATTTCATATTCTTTTGCTACATTCTCAGGTTACTTCCAAACAAGCACTTCGTACATTTCGTTTCTAAATACTTCCCTCGCCCTCCAGCCCTCTGGGGGAACATGTGTCTCGTTCCCGCCTACCGGCGACTTCTACAGCGCCGCCTGGTCGCCTGTCGATGTAATTACGACGACGCATTGGCCGAGCACGGCGGTAGTGTTTTGTCTCCCCGTTAATTGCAATCCGATAGAGTCCTAGCGACCCTTCCCAGGCTGCCCTCTTCACAAAGAGTCGGAAGAGAGGAAGAGGTAGAGAGGAAGGGGCGTTTAGGATAAACACAGGTGTGCCAAGGGAAAGAACAGAAGAGAAGGTTGCGAGAAAGAATGAAAATGCGCTGGTGAGTTCAAGATACAGGCGGCAATAAACAAGGTAAAACGTGAATATACGAATACGTTTCAATTACATTAGAAACCATTCTTGAGTTCCGAAATAAGTATTAAAGAATTCAAATTGGGCTCTAGTAAACATTTTACACTTTGTACATCATTGTTATAAAAGTGAAAACGGGATTTTGAGTTGATGGCGCGTCTATTAAATTCTATAAAAGTAGTAAATATAAAATATTGAGAAAAAAAAACAATACACGAGAAAAGAAGTTAAGAGTTCATTGGAGTACGGCTATTCAGAAAGCTTTAAAGTGTAATGTCGAGGAAGGTTAAAATGAGCGTACAGACGGCAGAATAGATAAAGGACACAAACAATATCAAAGGAAATAAAATAGAGATGGAATGGAAATCAAGATTGAGAGAAACATAGGTGACTGAGTACTAAGACATGTCAAAGGAACAAGGAGACGACATTCAAAGAGTGCAGAAAATTATTTGTACCGTGTACATATTATGCCAACGATTTATTCGTTGATTAATGTTATGAAATACGAATATTAGCTTAAGAGGAAGCATTTGCAGATTAAAAGAGCGCACTAGGCCAGACGATAACGACACAACCTTTCCCATAAACATGGGGAGGGAAGGAAAAAGAGGTATAAAGGAAAGAAAAGAAGCTAGGAGAGGAATAACCTGTTCTATTAAGATAACACAAGATGACGAATTGAGACAATGTTTCAAAAAATTAGAGTGGGTCAAAATCTAAATAAGAAATTTGCTATTAATTGTGTATTAAATTACAAACAGCTTTACAATTTTGTAAAAAGAAAGGGATGATTGAAATAATAGCAATAGCAATTGAATGTTGTACGCGAGTTAATACAGCATTTACCTCTCCATCTTTCTTTCCGCAACAAATGCATACGTCATGAAGCAAAATACTCCTACGTGTGGAATATGTGAAGAATTGAAAAATAAAAATGGCTGCTTTGCAAGAATGAGTAAATGCAAGTAAAATGGCGGATTACTAAGATGGTTCTAGAAAAGAAGAGATGATATTAAATGCGCCCAGAAGAGTTTTCTGACAAGTTCTGTTAAAACCATAAACAGTTTTCTAAGAAGAACGTCAAGATAAAAAGCTAAGAATGTTTATGAAGCAGAAAATGCTTTTTAGTACCTATATTCTTCCAGAACTTCAGCTACTACACTTTCATCTAATATTTATTCTGAGAAGAAAAGTGCCACATCAATTATTTAACAGAACTATGCCAACTTATTAACTACACCCGCCAAAGTTAAATGTTTCTAGTAGGAAAGGTTCTTTTGTAAATGTCTCAAGTTCATAACTAACCCATAAAAATCTCGTAAACGCTCGCCTTCTTACAACTAAAAATACCATGATACAAGCAGAAAATAAAAAGTAGAAGTCTTCAAAATGCCCATCGTCAAGAACTCCTTTCACATCAAACGAGTGGCTGCTAGCTGCATAAATAATAAAAAAAAAAAAACAAGGAGATGGGCACAAAGAGATTGGATGTGGTGAGTGAGGTAAAAAGGTGAATATGGTATTATTGGATAGTCGTAAAAGTATGGTAGGGTGATTAATGATAGAGTAGTAATAATACTAAGGGAAGAGTAATGCAACGAATGATACGAAATGTAATTGTGCTATTAATAGTGGTTCTAATCACACAGATAACCTCTGCACATTATTCAAAAGCCTTGCCATCATAATCATCTTTCATTCATTCTCCGATTCACTCATTCATCCATCTATTCATTCATTCATAACCAAAAGAAATTCTGTCGTACATATTAAATAAAGAAAAAAAGATATTCGGACGCAGGAATAGCATTGACTATAAATAAAATCAACGCAGTGTGGGAGAGCAACTTCTCCAATGATCGTGACTTGCCAATGACGACCCTCAAACAAGCAACTAACCACTCCGTCTCAAACCAGATGATTCCACCCATCTCTCATGCATTCTCGCGATTACAAAAATCAAGTCCCTTTAATCGTATTGCAATCCTCATCTTCAACATCTTCCAAGACCAATTGTCTCAACCCGTATCATATCCCAACCGCACCTTCTCCAAATTCTTCCTCCCCCTCGGCAATCACCGCTTCTCTTAGCAACACTTCCTTTCGCAACCACAAATCTCTTTCCTCGTCATCTTCATTTTTATCTATTAACCTGTCTTTGCCTTCACCGACGTATGAAGTGTTACTCTCACCTTAAAGCTAACTACCTCATCTTCTCCAGCATCACCCCCGCCCCCACCGTTCGCTTCCCAACGCTTCTACCACTCAAGCCTTTCTGTTTCTGAAGCGTCCACCATTTACCCCTAAACCGAGCAGGGCAGACGCATACAAAAATAAGTTAACCGTTCAGTAAAATGAATCTCTGGAGAGATTACGGCGGGGCCCTCTAGCAGGAGGGACCCCATGCAGCATTGCGAATCCTCGTTTGGGTCCGCTTAAGAGGCAGCGATGTGGCCATTCCCCGCCCCCATCTTCCCACCTACCCGTGCGATGGGGGGATTTGGTGTTGCGCGCAGCGCCGCAGTGTGCCTGTAAAAACCCCCGTCCGCCGCGGGCACCCCCCTTCCCCACAATACCCAGCACCACCCCGTTACGCTCCTAATTAACGCAGGAGTAGTGCCGGCGGCCGCCGGCGGAGAGCGCGCGTGCGCGGACACGCGGCCGTGGTTTCTAGTTGCGCCGGCGCGGGCGCTAGTGTCGGCCACTTGCGCCGCTAATGCGCGTCGGAGTAATTAGGGGGTCCGGGTTAATTTAATTTACGCCGGTGTGCACCTTAATGCTCGCGGTGGCCGCCGCGGAGGCCGGGCAGGGCCGGGCAGGGCCGGTCCGGCGGGCGCCCCCGTCATTGCCTCCGCTGCGGGGCGCCTGGCGGCGGTGGGGCAATGGATGGGTTTAATTTCTTCGCGTCGGCGCACGAGGCGGATCCTCAGCGACATGCGCGTCTTTTGTCAAGAAGGTTGTGTCGTCGTTCACACAGGTTGAACCCAGCGAAGAATGGATCAAGGGTATTGAATAACATTTGTTTTCATGCGTTCACAGAACTTTCGTTAATACTGGGAATCACTTAAAACCTTTTAAAATAATTAAATGTCCATATTCGATATACCTTATTGACAGTTTGCTTCCGAACTATATTGTTTTCATAGGCAATTTCACGTTTAAGTGAACTGTTTTTTGTTTTTGTTTTTTCAATTACTTTGAAGTCTAGTAACCTTAAAACAATATTTATAAAGAATTACAGTAAATATATCATTATTTCTCTTTTGTTTGGTCTAGAAGTAATCGAATATTAAAACAAGTTATACGTCCTTATTGAATTTGAAGATTCTTCTTCGTGTATAAATTTCTATTAATTAACCAAAATGTAAAGTAAATGGCAGGAATAAATTATGTTTGCCTTCGAGGAAATTGTCAGATGAAAAAGTATAATTTTCTGAGAATTGTCTAATGTTTAGAATTTTTAAACATTTTTCTCGAGACCTACCGCACTCAAAACTCTACAACCTTTATTAATTAGTTTGTTCTTGAACAAAAATATATATTAAAATAATAACTTATCGAGGTTTTCAGTATTTACATGAAAAAACAAAAATTGCGTTCAACAGAAAATTTTCCTATAATTTCAAGTGATACATGTTAAAAAATGTTTAAAAATTAGAAAAATGTTTGTAAGCAATACATATGTTTACAAAACGAGTTTACAGTGCATAGTAATTAAAACGAATCTTCACGAAATTAGAGTATTGTTGTATCAAAGATTCCAGAAAACATGGTTTCAACCACACGACCTATTCTGGCGCTGTAAAGCAGTATCAAATTACCCACACGCTATCACCGAAGGTGACCCAAATGTCCTTCGCCACCTACCAGCGCCTAGAAAGACCGCCAGTTTGTTTGAGGAAAATCACGTCTTCTTGCTCCGAAACACGATGCTGTATCGCCCCGCCAACGAACAAAACACTTTGGAGCATAAAGAACGGGCAAGCACATTACCAGGGGAGCCGTCGCCAACAATGGGCGATCGTCTTACCAGCGCAGCGAGAAAGTAGTGGGGGTGACCTTCAGAGAACAAACGCAGGACGCCTTTCGACGAAGGCGGACAACAATGGCCGCAAGAAAACAGACGCCATCGACGCCGCCCCATCCAGCGCCCCTGGCGGCGGGGAAGGGTACCAACGAGGACAAAGCCGCCATTACCGCGTTAGGCAGCACGCGACGCGTGGCCTTTTGAAATATTCAGCGGCGGGATCGCGGACGCGGCGAGCTGCCGGCTTCTGTTACGGGGGTTTTTGCTCCGGTAATTAACATCACCCGGGCGCCAGCGCCACCGGCGCCGTCCAATAACGAACGTAAGCGCGGCCCACGCCCGAGCGCCTCCATTATTCATGCAGGCGCAAGACGAGGTGGAGAGCGACTGTGGATTCAGTTGACACCCGATAGTGCTGCTGGGTCATTTAAGGCGTACGTGGCACAATGTGAATATATATTTCATGTATTTACTATTTACACTGCGGTATCCTTCACATATTAACGACCATCAACCTAATTTAATTTATTTACTTGTTTATTTACCATTTATTTATTTATTTACTATTTATTTATTTACTATTTATTTATCTACTATTTATTTATTTTTATTTATTTATTTTGTATTTATTTATGTATTAATTGAGTTTAGGGGCATCTTAAATGCTGAAGTTATTGAAGCTACTAAGTTATGATATGAGTAAATTAATTGATAATAACGATGAGGTCAATGATGGACAAGTGATGAAAGAAAGGTGGGGAAACGAGAAAGCCGAGAAAGCCTGTGGAGATCTCATTTTGAGCACCACAAATTCCACATGGGTTGCCCAGGAATGAAACCAAGCCACAACAGTGGAACACGCGTGAGCTTGGAATTGTGGCACGAACGTCTCTCCTCAACATCGTGGCTCAAGTTATAGTGGACTGATCACAAAATTATAATGGGAGTTTGTTTCAAATCTTCCGTACTTAGACTCAATGTAGATATAAGAGATAACTAACCAGAGATTCGCAAACCTTCAGAAGTTTCCAAGCTTTGTAAAGGAGGTTTGCAAAAACAATATTGTAATGCCGAAATTTTAAAACTCTATCGCAAAAAAGGTTATGAAATGTTATATTTTAATTTAAATTAAAAACAAAGCTTAGTTAGGATCCAGCTGATACTGATTCCATTAAAAATAAATTCGTTTTGTTTTCAGCTTACTAGAATGAATGTTCTATTTTATTGTTTTAATGCATTCACTTTTTGTAGGTTCAACAATCCGAGAGAAAGAGCGAGTAAGTAAAAGAGAGAAATAGGGAAGGAGCAAGAGAGGAGTGTACAAGGATTGGTGCGTGCAACGGAAAACAAATCGCGCGTTACCCGCTTCAGAATTAACCTCTCCAGCAAAGGGCCCTTCAAATCAGTTCGTGCCGTTCGTCACTACTGGGTTTTCTACCCAACCCCGCCATTCTCAGACACCTCTTCATTCCTTTTCACGCCTCGACCCGCAACATTCTGGGGTGGTTCAGGGCATAAACTGATGCCATTGCTGTGCCTCTCACAGCGAGGTCCTACGGTTTGAATCCCAACGGTGACGGGACTTTCGACTTTATCTACATACCTAAGACAAATTATGCTGCCGTCTGAAAGAGAACTTTAACGGCCGAAAGGTATGATGGATAGTTTTCCGTAGTTTTTCATATAAATACCAAGCTAATTCCAGAGCAATACCGTAACAAACAGACCTGGGCGATCTTTCCTTCCTCTTCATTGCTCTACCCTCACCCTTTACTCTAAACACACACTTACATATGTCAGGAAACCAGTCGGGTACTTAGTTTTCTCTCTGAGTCCGTGTCCCGCTGGAGAAAGATACCTAGATGAGAAAGATCCCGGAAGTCGACATGAAGATGGGTGCCGAATTTCTCCATTCCATCTGAGGAAGACTACCACCACCTTTCTTAACACAAACATGCACTACACTTACGAGACATGTTCACAGAAGTTAATACACCCGCCCCGCCCCGCTCCGCCCTGCCCCGCCCCACTCCGCCGCCCCACCCCGCCCTTCCCCACCCGCCTCGCCGCGCCCCTCCCTGCAATCAATTTTAAGATTTACTGTACATCTGCCATTAATGTCACAATATTAATTCCCAATACAATTATCGCATAGAAGTCACACTGCAGTATTGCGTTCAAACCAAATGGTTTTATCCAGAAGCAAATAACTAACAATAAATCAAGAAATTAAGAATTAAGAACTAAATTGAGTTTTCAGAACACCATAACTACGGTATTTTATCTTCTTTAACCAGCTGAGTTTAGCTCAAAGAAAGCATTGCCACTGTCTCAGCTGTGACTGACCTGGAGGTCTTACGGTGTGAATCCTCACTGTGCGGACTTTCAACACTTTCTATATGGCCAAGTCGAATTCAGCTGGTGTCTGAAGCTGAATTCTGGTAGTCGACTTCTGTGACCTGTAGTTTTCCGCGGTTTGACCAGTCAAAACCAGGCAAATACCGGAGCGTTACCTTACAAATGGCCATGAATAGCATGCGATAATTTCTTCCTCTATCTTGTCTTTTCCTCTCCCCTTACTCACACACATTTACACACACATAGATTCCCACACATTTTAGGAGGTTAGTCAGGAGCTTAGAGCTTATCGCAGGTGAGAGATAGGAAGGAGGGGAAAACATTCAAAGCCATTGTGTAGGTCGGCGCCGGATCTCACCGGAACTAGCAAACAATCAGCGCCACCTCCTCGGATTAAATATTTCCTACATTAACGGGACTAATGACCACAGCAATTGGTGTGCCCAGAAACATCAATCAGCAATCATCTCCTTTGTGACCCTTCGAAAATGCGCGTGGTGAGTTCACCCGGATGTTCCGTCACAGAGCCCTTCGTGTGCGTGATACTCGCGACAAACTGTTCGTGCTTCCCAGTGGCGTTGAACTCCAAAATATTCTCTCCTCGCTAAAAATAATTCAAAAGCTTAACGAAACACGGCGTGGAATGAAAACGGACCCGCGGGTAATAAGCATGTTGGGAGAACTAAATATTCTGTTGTCAGTTGTAAAAAGTTATTGATGGGCGTGGGGCGGGATGCGTGCTGGAGGAGAGGTTTTCAGGCAAACTGTTCATCACGGCAGACTCAAACGCCGCTCCGCCGAACTCGCTTTCAAAGAGGGTGCATCGCATAAATGACCTTTCTTGCTTATAAACCATTTAATTTCAGTTTGTAGTTTTTGGGTGATCACCTCGCAAACAAGGATATAAAGACAAAGTTGTAGATTGCGTATACTCTAAAAAGAACAAAAAATATAATTTTATAAATATCATTTAAAAATATAATTTAGTAACTCCTTTTATTAAACGAAGCTTCACATATACAATACAGCAGCGATTCTGAGTATTATTTAATGGAACCCCCCGCCCCAACAAAAATAGTAAAATGAATAAATAAAAACACGCAACCCTTGGTACACAAAAAAGAGCATTTTCAAAAGTTGACATTTGCAAGACAATTTTAACCTGAGTGCATCTGTTTATTTCGGGGCAAAGATAACTGTTTCGACTTGTATACCTATTGTTTTGCGAATTCTTTTAATGCAAGTTTTATTAGTTAAAATATATAAGTATTATTTTAACAAATTTATTCTCTAACTCAAAAATTATTTTTAAATTTGTGATGTTTACCAAATGTAGTGAATATTTTTGGACCCCATAACTTCAACCCCAATGAAACGTAGCTAAAATAAGTGTGGACATGTTTGCACAGACATGGGATATTTGTAACTTGATGTATATTACGTGTTCCTTGTAATTTGGTTTTCGTGGATTCATTAAATTTATTATATAAATAATTTAGCCGAAGAATTTGTTTCTGTGAAAAAATCATTTAGAGTAACGTTAGGCTACAAATTCAATACAAGAATCTCGTTTAATTACTTAAACCGGATTCGTTTTATGTGACCCCAGATTTATCGCCTCCCTGACATAAATCGTTAAAAATAACTTTATCACAAAGGATCACTAAAATATGAATTTTGAATCACACAAGTATGCACAGTTTATATATTTTTTTTAAAATAGCTCATTTACGATAGCAGTTTTACTTCTCGGATACGGGGATTAAAGACGTAATCGCCTATCACCAATGCAAAAAAATTAGAGAATTCATTTTATCGAAATTAGAAAGTTAGAAAGTTATAGAATTAATTTTATCGAAAACTAAATTGACTAAGAATCTGTAACCGGTTTCAAAAATACTTATGACAAATATATTTCCAAGTTCATTCGAAACCCTCGAATTATAAGAAATGCAGTGCAATATATAATAAAAAGAATTCGCCTAGCATTTTCAACCTCCTCCTGAGGAATGTCAATGACATCACCTCCAAAAACATTACCACATCAAAAACGCTACTATGAGCCCCCTTCACAAAAACGCAATTTCCAAAACAAGAGAAGCTAGAAGCACCCAACAAGTGTGCACAGTTCATATTTCCTGAAAACGAAGCGAGACGGGGTATCTGCGAGTACACAAACAGCCCGTTTACAAGGACACTTGTGCCTCGCGGCTTAGGCAGAACAAAGGCGTAATGCCCTTACACCGATGCGGGGCGCGCCGGAGACAAAGCCAGGGATTGCCTTGGCGGGCGGGCGGGCGGACGGGCTAAACGCGGAGGGCGCCTAGAGGGCACTCCAAAGAGGCGGAGTGAGGGGAGCGAGGGGGAGGAAAAGTGCGTGGGAGAATTACGAGGCGCGCCCTGGGCTCGCGGCGCGGCGGCCTGCGCCTGAAGGCGGTTTCTTTACACGCGTTGCGGTCGAGGAGGCCCTGAGGCCAGGGCAGGGCCTAAGAGGTGTGGAGGGGGAGGGAGGGGAGGGGGTCCTGCGGTCGCTGGATGGATGGAACGAGCTGCCCGCGCAGTGGGGGGGGGGGGCGCTGCGGTCCCGGCGCGCTGTGGTGGCGTGGGGAAGCTCTGAAGAGGCTCCGCTGGATGAGGGTGGAAAGATGCGGAGAAATGCGCTGGTCTGGAAACGAGGGATCTAACTTAGTGATATGCAATGTGACATACAGGATGTGTGACACGGTCGAGTGTGAATCATTGGCTTCGATATCTCAAGAGCAGTATTGTTGCCACTGTAGCATAACCAGGAGGTCCTAAAATTGGAGTCCTGTTGGTGGCGGAATTTAGACAATACATAGAAGGATCGAATTAAACCACTGTCTTAATTCTAAAGGTCAGCTTCTCCCAAATGTAGTAGACCGTGATTTCTCTGATCAATACCAGGTGAATGCCGGAGCAGTACCTTCACACACGTGGGATCGATGGCGTGTGATTTTTCCTTAATCTTCCTTTTGCGCTCATTACGTACACAGTAACTTTCTCATGCACTACAGTACCACATATGTCGCGAGTCCTAACGGGAGATTAGAGCTTGTGCTCGAACGAGTGGTGAGTGGGGCTCCGTTGGTCGAGATTTTCTGAAGAAGAAACCATGAAGAAAGCTAAATGTAGATCTGAGTAGGTTGTTGCGGGGTAAGGAGCACCGACTTCTGAGATACAGCATGCACTGTACCGGCTGAGTTATCTCGGAGTCATCACCGCCATTGTCATTGTAGCGATTCTAGTCGTGAAGTCCTAGGGTTCGAGTGCCGATAGCGGCGAATTTTCGTCATTCGCTAGAGAGCTAGGCCAAATTTAACCTCTATCTGCTGGGGGATTCTAATGGCAGGCTGCTCTCATCGGTAGTTTTTCGTGATTTCTCCGATCAGCCAATGGCGGAGCAGTACTCCAACAAACGACCCACGCTCCGTGAGCGATCGTTCCTGCCTCTTTGTTGTCCTATTATGACTTCTTACTCATACAATACACACACACACACACACACAAACACGTACATGCACTACACTACGACACACGTCGGGAGACCTGTCGCCAATTCAGTATGTCCTGGCAGGGGCATTGCCCTGCTGAGATGATACCTGAAAAGAAAAGTCCCCCGAAAACCAACGTATAGGTCCACACCGGATATAACTATCTAGCAAGGAAGAAACACCCGGAATAAAATATTCACAACACTAACATGACTAGCGGCCATAGTAAGTGCTAGTAAACATCAATAAAATCAATCAATCATCAATTAATCGGCATGGTTTGTACTGCGTCTAGAATCCATACACTTACTCAGTCACTCGAAAGCTTAAATTTGTTTTTGAAAGTGTGTGTATCGTTGTTTAAAATATATTCGATCTTAACAAAGTGTAGTTTAGGTTAAAACAGGAAAGGGGAATTATGCGTTATCAGGAATAAAGGATATTGTATTTGCAGGAATCAGAACCAAAATGACAACTATCTAGTCCACCGGCCTTCTTAATCTCTCTATTCTCTCAGAACGCGCGATGAAAGAAAAATATTATCTCAAATGGGAAAATGGAAGTTGTCTTCTTTGATACAGTCACATTTTTTATTAAAGTATGGTAAATAGTTTTCATTTCGCGTCGATATTAGGGTGGTTAAGAATATCGTCAAATCTAAAATGTTCAATGAACATGTGGGAAAATATGTAAACAAAACTAGATACGTTTTCTGTAGTATAAAAAGTATGTATGTATTTGGCGTTTTGGGTCGGTAGTTCAACTTCGCCGGCCAACTACCGGTGTCCCCCTTACATGGCTCTAGTTAAATTCCCAGGCTTGGAGGTAAGGCGACATAAGGCGAACATGACGTATTCTCTTCACCGTAACTAACGACATCCGCATGCTTGAGCTTTTTTTCTTCACACAGCTGCAGAAACTGGGACGATTTTAAAGGAAAGCTACAACTATATTTTGCCTAGACAGGAATTGAACCCGAGTACTACATCACGGAAAGCTAGTTCAATTTCCATGAGCCATCCCAGAGACTTAGTATAAAAATTATTTACATAAATGTAATTATCTTATGTTTCACCACATATTTTGACAAAACATCCGTATCCACAATTAAAAGTTCGTATAGCATTCCTTTACTAAAAAGAACTGTATGGTATTGACCTATAATTCCTAATTCCAAGAGAAATTTTCAGAACATGCATAAGCCAAAAATATTCCGCTTGCAATCGTCACATAAAATAAACAGCAGGCGGAGTGTCACGTATTGGGGAAACTTTCGCGCCATCTCCGTCGACCAATCGTTCGGAGCGGCTCTTAGCATCGACGCGCGTTCTTCGGCGGCAGTGGGGGCGGCGGCGGGGGCGGAGAAGGGCGGTGGCGGGCGGCGCGGGGCGGTAACGCTGCCGGAACAAACAGGGGAAGATCGTGACCGGATGCACAAATCGAGCTCAAAACAGCCGACCGCTGTCGATGTCGATGTCACCGTCACCGCTATTCCCTTTCTCATCCACGGCGTCCTTGTCGCACACCACCCGAACGTTCTGTCCTCCCTTGCTTCTCGCTATGCCTTTTCACTGGACGGTTTTGCCTTTCCCTCTAACCCTTGCTGCTCAATCCAATATTTATTCTTTGTCGCGCCATGGAACATTCTCCCTTGCCTCTAGTCACACCGCACTGCACGGTTCTTCCATCATCGTCAACTGCTGCAACTCGTCCTAATATTTCTTCCTTGACGCAGCATCTCGCTGCATCTTTTCACTGGACGGTTTTTCCTTTACCTCCAACCTTTGCTGCTCAACCGAACATTTATTCCATGTCGCACACTACCCGAACGTTCTGTCCTCCCTCACTATGCTCGCTATGCCTTTTCAATGGATGTGTTTTCCTTCACCTCCAACCGCGGCAACTCAACCCAATATTTATTCTTTGTGGCGTTCACCAAACATTTTCCCTGGCTTCATGTCATACTTCACTAGACGATCTTTCTATCACTGTCAACTGCTGCAACTCAACCTAATCAACCTTACTTATTCCTCGTCGCACCCACCGAACGTCCTCCATTACGTCTGGCCACACCTCATAAAACGGTCCTTCCGTCATCGTCAACTGCTCTCGTCCTAATATTTCTTCCTTGACGCAGCCACCAAACGTCTTCCCTTGCATCTCACTGCACCCTTTCATCTGGACGGGTTTTCTTTTCCTTCAACCACTGCTACTCAACCTAAAACTTATTCCTAGTCGCACCCACAGAACGTCCTCCCTTGCTTCTGATCACGTCTTCTCACTGGACGGTTTTTCATTTGCCCGAACCATTGCTTCATTATTCAATATTTCTTTTTTGAACAACTGACGATGTTTCCTTGCTTCTGGTCACACCTACCTGAGTGGTCCTTCCACCAGCGCCAACAGCTCCCTATCACACCTAACTTGCTTGCTTTTCTTGCACCTATTAAACGTTCAACCTTGCCAGTTGGCACGGCCTCTTTTTTGACAAAATTCTTCTCACCACTGCACCCTTCGTACTTGAGCATAACATATTTCGTTCACGTATCCCAAAACCACTGCATTTCCTTTCGTTTCCGGTGTCCTCTCTGGACGGTCCCGCTTTTAATGTGCCCTCTCCGACACCTTCCAAACATCTCTCTAAGCATTGCCATTTCCTCTACTACCTCTGTGCAGCATTCGACTATTTCCACACCACCTCCCCGATACTTGATATTGGCAAGGGGTTTTGATTTTGATTTTCCTCCTCCCTCTCCCGATGACTTCATTGACCACTTCTTATCTCGCATACTGCCCTTTGTTGTGACGCACCTTCATGACTCAACATTTTTTCTTATTTTTTTGTCATTATAGAGTAAAAAACACTGATAAAGATGGCATAGGTTCGATTTTCACTTGAAATTGAAATGATTGAAGGCGTTGTCATTGTTAACAATACTATTTATTTCAATAAGAGCAGCTTTCGATGGCTCAGCCATCATCATCTGTTTTCTGATACAAGAAAAATATAAAAATTAGAATTACAGAGTTACATAATTTAAAAACATCTTAAAAAATGAAAGGAGAAGAATTAAAGAAAAGAAAAAATGAAAGAAAGAAGGGGGCGAAGAGTATTATAAAGATCTAACTCTTTTTCCCTTCTTTCTTTCATTCTTTCTTTTCTTTAATTCTTCTAGCGAGGGCAGGTAGGACGCGCGTTGGATCCGTCGGGTAGCAACGTGCGTTAGCACGTCGCGGACCACTCGGGGTCAAAATGCGTCGGTTATAAAATTATATATCTAGCGGTAAAAATACGAATAATCAGTCCACTGGATTAAAGATATAAGAACTGATATACGTATAACGGAAAAGATCCCAATAACCCTCCGCACAGGTTTGACAAGCTTTTTAAACTGGAAATCGAAACAAAAACTCTTCTTACGAAGTGCAAGCTGAAACTCAATTAATGAAATTAGGCTCTACCAGTTGTAGGAAAGTTTAAACATTGTTCTCCTTTGTAATTACTTATAATAATTACACGCTCATATAATTCTTTGTTAGAAACATATCATTATTATATATTCCGGAACATAGAGAAACAAAATAATCTAAAGTCAGTGGTAGAAGCAGCGATTTTGTGGTAATCCATAATGATCAGTAAAGATTCAGGAGATATCAACCACAAAGTTTAAAAAATATATTTATTGCCAAAAATAATTAATCATACACATGTTTGGGTAATCTTATCCCATCTTCAGTAGCACTACAAAGAAAAAATATGCAAAACATTTGATTAACGTATTAAATTAAACTAACTTACGCATACAAATAAAAATATGGGAAATACAAAAACTGACTAGGTAAAATCCCTATAAATGTGTCTGGCTATTTATTTATAACTTTAAATAGGAATATTTTAAAAATATTTGTGGTTGGAACATTACTAATTAAAACAACCTAAAATTTTAAAAAAAATGAAAAACATAATAATGAAATGTGACTTTCATTCGATAAAAAAATTTGAAGTCGAAGAAAGAACGAAAAGTAAAAGTGAGTTCTTAAAGAGAAAAGATATTACGTAGAAATCACAAATGCCTGTTGAAGCAGCAAATGTATATTTATATGTAACAAGCAACGCTGAACGCAAAAGAGTAGGTAAGAATAGAGCTGCACCGCGTAATCGATCGTCGCGGAGTTCTGAGCGCTCGCATCGCCCGGCAGCGGAAGCGGAAGTGGATGGTGGGCGGGCGGAGAGTGACTGAGCCGCGGGCTGGCGAGCAGGCAGGCGGGCAAGCGGACAAGCGGACAAGCGGGTGAGTGGGCAAGCGGACAAGCGGGCAGGTGGGCAAGTGGGTTGGCGGGCAAGTGGGCGGGCAAGCGGGTGGTTGGGGGGTGGGCGGGCGGGTGGGCAAGCAAGCGGGTGGGCAAGCGGGCGGGCAAGCAGGTGGGCAAGCGGGCGGGCAAGCGGGCGGGCAAGCGGGCGGGCAAGAGGGCGGGCAAGCGGGCGGGCAAGAGGGCGGGCAAGCGGGCGAGCAAGTGGCAGGCAAGCGGGCGGGCGGGCAGGAAGGCGAGCGAGCGCGAGCGGGTGGGTGGGCGGGCGGAGAGTGAGTGGGGCGCGAGTGGGCGCGGAATCCGTCGCGCAATTGCGAAGCGAGCGGCGCGGCGCGGCGGCGCGCAGAGCCATCTGCCGGCGCATCGCAGCGTTCACGCATGCGGCCGATCTAAACCGGCGATAAATGGAATGTAAATAGGAGAAAACGCACCGCTCTCCGGCCCTCGTCGACGTGGCGTCGCCGTGCGACGGCCAAATAGAACGCCGGAGCGATTGAGAGAGGGGCGGGCGGGGAGAGATGGGAGGAGGGTGGGTGGATTTGGGATGGAAGGTGGATGATTAAGGGGATAGAAATGGGGGAATGAGGGGGATGGAAGGCGCTGAAATGGGAGATTGGTGGGTAGCGGGATGGAAGTATGGTGGGTTGGTTAATGGAGAATGGAGCGAGGGTGAATGCGGGCATGGAGGATGGGTAAATTAAATGGATGAAGGGTGGATAGAAGGTGTAGTGTGAGTATGAACGGTGGGGGAATGGAGGAATGAAGAGTAGGTGAATTGATGCAGAGTGGACGAATGGGAAAATGGCGGGTGGACGAGAGGTAGGTTGGAGGGAAGTAAAGCAAGAGTGCGGGTGTGGGAATGGTTGAAAAAGAGATGTAGTAGAAGGGGGAGAAAGGTGGCAGAAGGAAGAAACGAGGTATTTCGATTTCGATTTTCCAACAAATTAGTGAAATTGTTAGCTAAGCTACATAAGGAAAATTATAAACTGAGTAGTATAAACATTCATTCGCAGAAAGCTTATGAGATGTCGTTCATGTACTGTAGTACTGAAACTATTCTGGAAATCAAGTTGTGAGATATACGTGTTGTATCAGTATTTGCGTGTTGTACTTACGTGTTCTACTTATGTGAGTGTGTTTGTGTGTGTGGGAGAGAGAGAGAGAGAGAGAGAGACAGACAGAGACAGAGACAGACAGACAGACAGACAGACAGAGATACAGAGGGAGGGCGAGGGAGAGAGAGAATGAGAGAGACTGCTTTTGATTACAGTACCATTCGTTATCATTTTGCAGCTATTTAATTTTATTGTGAAATAAATAAAATTAATATCATTCACGTAGAAATTATTTATTGTATGTTATTTATTTATTGTGCGAAATTACTGCGCACAAACGTTTGTGCGGAAAAATAATTATTTATGAACGTAATTTGTAGATAAATATCGCGACAATTTACCTGTCTTTTAATGACTCTATGTTTTTTTCCTTCTAAAAATTCTTGTATATACCCCTGACTCCTAGATCAATTCATTTCCTTGATTTCTCGGGTTTTCCAGAAGGTAAACCTCCCGTTAGATTTCATAAAAATATTGTGCGGTGGCCAAGTGAGTGTAGTTGGAAAAGCTTTTCTCAGTTTCCTCAGATTTCTATAAAATTTAGTACAATTCTAATAGAAACGAGCTCTCCACTTTTAGTTGGCTTATGAGCACATCGTAATAACATTCTACGAAATACGAAACAAAAGTTGATGCTAGCAGCTTTCTAAACCGAGGCCTATTGGACAATATTTTTAAAATGTATTTCTAAATTTAGATTCAATAAATATATTAAATACACATCAGAACTTAGTAGAGCAATCGACAGAACTCAGAACACAACAATACCAGCAACCGTTTCAAATGATTTGATAATTCAGCGCAATCGTTCCGAATGATCAGTAATGGGCACAAATCGTTCAAAAAATGAATAATATAAATAAATTAAAAGACCTTCAACTTTTCTTTTCAGCGTAAGATGAATAATATAACTTTTAAATATTTTATGAATCAATGCTCCACTATATATCTATTCAAAAGCAGGAGAACAACAACGAAAAAGTTTTAAACGTAAAACATATTGACTCACAATAGCACGGTATCAATGAACGATATCGCAACTTACCGCACCTAGAACTCGCACACTTAAAAAACACGAGCACCAAGTAACGCATTCACCCGAATCGGATTTTAAATACAAAAAAAAGAGAGAAAAAGAGAGAAAATCTCTCCCTCGTCCAACGACGGGACCGTCTATGGAAAGCGTATCGGTCAAAACGTCGCGGAAAGGGCCGCAGGGCGAGCTGGCGGAGGGCGCAGGGCGCGGGGCGGCGTGAAGGGCTTTGAAAGGCTCCGAAATGGCGCGGGCCTCGCCCGCCCCCGCGCTCGGCCGGCCCACAATGGCGCGTCCGCGCCCTGCGCGCCCATCGCCACGGCGGAAGCGGTTCGCGGCCGGCCGCCACAATTCCCAGAGGCCGCTCCGGGGAAATGACTGCAGGCGCGCCGGGCACTGTGGGCCTCGGCGACGCGGCTCCACGGACGTCCGAATCACTCAGTTGGGGCGAACTTTTTGCTTTCTACCGGGAGCGGTAGCTCAGTGCAGCAACTGATGTCACTGCAGCGCATCTGACCGGGAGATCCTGGGTTTGAGTCCTCACGGCGGCAGGATTTTCGACACTAGCAGCGAGCAGTTCCGTACGACACGCGAGCAGTACCGTACCAAACGGGCCACCGCGAGTCCTTTCCTTCCTCTTCCTTGTCCTATCCTCTCACCTTACACACACACACACACACACACACACACACACACACACACACACACACACACACACACACACACACTTACACTAAAATGCAATACACTACCACACATTCTGTGAGACCGGTCGGGAGCTTAGAGCTTTTCCCGACTGGGGCGGTGCCCCGCCGCTGGGAGAGTCCTACATAACTTTCTCTACACTACGTATGCAGTACGCGAGAAAACAAAAATTGATTTCTTTTTTCGTGTTTCCGGGCACGTCAACTGCTTTGGTCATTAGTCCCGTTAGTGTAGTGCATGTTGTTGTTTTCTCGGTAGACGGCGGTGATCTTCCCCCGCAGGATGCCGAGATCCGGCGCCGACCTACCGTCGGCTAGTGGGGTTTCCCCAACCAGGACTCTCCCACCAACAAGGCACCGCCCCAGCCGGGACAAGCTCTAAGCTCCCGACCGGACTCCCGGAATATGTGGTAGTGTAGTGCAGGGAAGAGGATAGGACAAGGAAAAGGAATGACAGATCGCGCGCGGTCCGTGGCCCGTTTGGTAGGGTACTGTTCCGGCATTCGCCTCGTGTTGATCGGAGAAACCACGGAAAACTACCGATCAGAGCAGTCGGCCGCTAGAATTCTCCTCCAGACAGCGACTGAATTCGACCTAGCTGAAAAGCTAGTGTCGAAAATCCTATCACCGTCAGGACTCGACCTAGGACCTCCCGGTCAGAGGCGCTGCAGTGACATCAGATGATGCAATGAGCTACCGATCAGTGCATGCTAAAAAAAAGTGGATAATTCCTATTCCTACGAGTAGTAAATTACTTTCTCTAGTGTGTTTTGTAGCCAGAAGCCACGTTTTATGGGTTCTTGTAAATGAAATGTTGATTTGCAGCAAAATGTTGGTCCGTTTGTCCGTCACTCAACAACGGTTGGTACTCGTAGAATATTTGCCAAAATTGATATTCCTCGATCGATCTGGCTTGTGTTGCGCCCCTAGAATTTGAGATGGATATTTTAAGTTTTTTTTTTTGGGGGGGGGGGTACTTCACATTTATACTCAAGAACATTTTCAAAAATGATTTCAATTGTTTTATCGGGTGGAGAAAAATACACTAATAAAATGGTCTAATTTTCTTTTAAATACCTGACGTTTTTAAAATTGCAGAAGTTGAAAATTTTGTCAGTGTTTTTCTAGAACTGCGATATCAAAGATCGATATTTTTTGTTCAAACGAAATGTGTTCCCTGTATTTAGTTTTTTTAAGATTATAATATGATATTGATAATGCTACAGAATTACAATGCTTTTCTCCTGTAAGTCTGTTTCCTATTCTCTTGAGTCTAAGATAGATTTTCCAGCTCCACTGCACCCTCCTCTTTCCAGTTGATTTTCTTAGCACCTGCCTGAACGTCTCACGGTATCTACCTCCCCTGTGGGTACCAGAGCCAAGAGCACGTTCACGCTTCTCGAACATTGCGTAGTCCTTATTTGGTCCTTTGCTTTCACTTATTTGTCTAGGGTATCCCTTGACTTCATTGTGCGTATTGGCTGTCCGGGACGTGCTGTGCCACAGTCGGTCGAGCTCCCGTTTTGGCCGTCATGTTGTGACCTTCTTCTAAGCTCTACCACTGATACTACAGACACATATTGCACACCCAGTTGTCTATCAGAACATGATATGATCAACGGATTATGATGTAGATGTAAGTAATGCAAGAGGGAGTCGAAATGCCCTCACGTCTCGAACACAATTTAAAGCATTCATGTCATACACGTGTTTCCAACCCCAAACCTTAGTAATAGGCTTCCACGATGTAATTAAAATATGATAAAGTGTGAGGAAATATTTTTGCCTAATTTTTTTAATCTAATAGCCATCGACAAGCATTGGTATGATGGATCACGTGTTATGGGTATTGAAATGGATTCTATTGGCTAAGTGTTCAAAAGCCGCTCGTCAAGTAAAAGTGAAAATCTTCGTAATGACGATGTAAAATTGCATTACCATCGGCAGAAAGTCATGTTCCAGCTCTCTAGCAAATGTTGTTTTGTACATCTAAAACGTAAAGCGCGAACATGAATAGTTAAGATGAACAGTTGCCGCTTAAAACAAGACAGAATTCAACGAACTAAAACTTATTGAAAACCGTGAAATTGAGCTTTGAAATAAAAGATATTGTACTTTAAATGTAAAATTCAATTCTTGTATAATACTCTGCCAAAGCAGTGCACTGAATATCTAAATTGTGGCAATTCTATAAATAATATGGAACTCGCAGAAATGCTTGACAAGCTAAATATCCATTAACATGGAACATGGTCGAGACCTCTTATTGACCCTCTATTGACCGCTTCAGGAGAGTGGCAATCGAGGACATTCATCACGCGAAAAGGTGCTCACCATAAAAGAAAGATATTCTTAGGCACTGTCACTAAATTGGTCAATAACTTACCGGAATACGTACATCAGAGCAACTCTATCTACAGCCAACCATGAATTCTTATCAAAGAAGTCAAAAATAGACGAAACTACACGCGTTTTCATTAGGTTAGATTGTACAGTGTAAACACTATAAAAATATTTGTAATAAATACCTCATTAAAGTTTTTTTCTTAAATTTCCTTAAATTATCATATTATAGGTACATTTATACACTTTTCATGTATCGAAATATTTCCTTAACGAAATAAAGTACGCCGTCCCTTGGGTTTCACTATAAATATTTTACATTGTATTTGAGTTCATATATTTTAAAATATACTTAAAACTGATTCCATATAATTTACTTGGGTATGAATTTTATTCAACATTATTGATGGCAGAAATTAATAAGGGAATACAATGATCACGTACTTTTCCTTCTTTGTTCATAAGGATTCACAACACAGTAATAATTACAATTTATAAATTACAGTTTCTGCGGATGCGTGCGTTACATAGGAGCGATTTTTTTACGAAAGAAATCTTGAAAAAAATAGAAAAATATTCTTAATCAAGTTGGCAAATATATTTACGGAATTTTATTAGTAAGCTGAAATATATTTACTCAGTTTCCATTTCTTCAGACTGTCTCATTTATTTATTCACATTCCCATTGAAGCATTACTAATGGTTTTGAGAATTTCATATTTTTATTCCTAGGTAACTAATTACAAAACTTAAAATGCTATTACATACCTTAAAAATTACAAGGAAGTTCTAATGCGCCCTCTATCTGTACTGGCACAACAGCTTCTGACGGGACAAGGCCTACCAGCGGCGTCTCGGCCTTGGGGCCATGGTTTAAGGGGTACTTGTAGTTAGCACATAGACATCTCGACGCCGTATTCTGGTCTTCTCAAGCTGAGAAGTGAGATTTCCCATCGACACACAGCAACAGATACTAGAACATAGCAAGAAAAGTTTACGCTATAACCTGCCCCGACGGGGAATCGAAACAGGGGTCTCGTCATGGAAAGCCAGCACCCTAACCAGTGAACTTCCCATGGTGGCTAATGCCCCTCTGTAGTCCTATATTAATTATGACACTCTCTTTGCTATTGATTCTGGAAAAGAGAGATGAAGGCTTATTTTGTTCTCGTTACTTTTTCACCACACTCCACATTTTTGTTACCAAATTACTCCCAATCATAAATCGAAATAACATGATGCTCGATTCGCATTGACAAATTCAAAACATTTCTTTTAAAAATGATAGATGGGTTGTAGAGTTCAAATATTGTCCATGATTCATTCCAACCAATGGATACCCTAAATCATGTGTGTCATTGAGGAAACAACGTTATAAATGTATTTATGTAAATTTAACGCATAGGCTTTCTGTTAAGCTCTCAGTGCTCTGAAATGATGTATTGGCGTTATGCTAAAATAAAAATTCGTAAGATAGTAGTAGAAATGTATTTTAACTAACGCAAATTGTGTAATGACAATATTATTCCAAATGCGGTAAAACTGCATCAATCTAATTATCTGCCAGGATAATAATTTGTTTGTATTTTTTTCTTTTTACAAAAAACAGGTTCCTTTGGCCCCATAAATTTAATAACCTTCCAATTGATTTAAGGACAAACTTCGTGAGGAAGTTAACATTTCCAATACGAGCAATGTTAAGCTCTACAGAGCCATATACTTGAAAAAAAGACATTACCTCTACATTTTTTTCGATAACGGCCTACTTAGTCCGTCACAAGCAATATTTTGTATTTTCTTTATCTAAAATGTTGGTTGTTCTGAAGACAACACGTCATCACACTTGCAGGTCATGCAAATCAGAAAATATTTAATTAATAGTTGAATAATATTTGTAAGAAAGTAGATTGATTTTAGAAAAAAATTAAATTCAAATCTAAGTTCCATGATTTATGTAGGTTCATGTTTAAAACAAAATATTAAAGATTCAATGGGAATTAACATTTTAGTTACTTTTGTATTTTCTGAATAACCAATAAAATATCAATGAAAATCATATTTTCTAACACGGTACTATTTATTATCAACAAAAATGTGGTATTTATAAATATTTTTATGTCTATTCGATAACCCCTATTGAAAGGAGATATGTTATAAATTTTAGTTATGTTACGTAATGGATGAATGGTCTGACATTTCCCACTAATTCTTCTTTTGACATTTCGAAAGAGCAGTGAAGTGCTAGACCACGCTGAGGGAAATTCCTTTACGCTCCAGAGGAATAGAAACCTCAGTTGAATATTGCAAGACCCGGAGAGTGCGCCGTAAAGCAAAGGGGGTCCTCCGTCTACAATTAGTGGCTTTAGGACACATCTCCCATGAAAGTACAGTGGTATACATAGTCAGACATGGTAGATAAGTGGGTTGGTGGCTGGAGGAATGGGATGCTACTTTTTTTATTATTTTGCATAGGATTGACTTACAGAGTTCAGTTTACATAAAACTCTTCATTTGTATTGTTGACTTATATCTAATTCTTATATACTAACTCTAAACTACAATTGACTAGGGGACTCACCGAGCACCTCTAAGAATTACTAAGATTTGTAAAAATGTTCAGAAAAGAATGGATAGGATATCTGTTGTTTATTTTCGTTGAGTTTTCATTATATTTTTCTATATTTATATGTCTATCTTGATTGATGAGTGTTAGATTGGAATAAAAGTTATTGTCAAGAAAGGCTCTGTGATGTGCGATGGGTTTTAGGTTAAGTTCGTGGTGTAATTGCTTATTGGAAATGAACCAGGGGGCGTGGGTAATAGTTCTTAGGTATTTGTTCTGAATAATATCAATTTTGTTGATATTATATTTAGCAGCATTTGTCAAAATTGGACAAGTGTACAGGAGAAGAGGTCTAATAATGGTTTTGCACAAGGTGATACCGTTATTTAGTGAGAGTTTACTGATATTTATAAGTGTATTTAACCGTATTATTTTGGCTTTGGCTTGTTGGACATTGGTATCAATATTCATTTTCCAGTTGAGTGTAGTATCCATGTGGAGTCCAAAGTATTTAACGGCATTGTTATGAGTCCAAAAGATTGTGTTGTTCATTTTAAATGGCATGGGGAAGGAATATGGTCTGAAAGTGAAGATTTTGGCTGTAGTTTTCGCGGGGTTGATTTTAATATTCCAATTCGTTGCCCAGATTTCTATTTTAT
The DNA here is from genome assembly GCA_011170035.1 of Teleogryllus occipitalis. Taxonomy (NCBI): domain Eukaryota; kingdom Metazoa; phylum Arthropoda; class Insecta; order Orthoptera; family Gryllidae; genus Teleogryllus; species Teleogryllus occipitalis. The sequence goes on along the minus strand of BLKR01000163.1, from coordinate 311,617 downwards.
TTAAATGAGATTGGATTTCGTTTGCCATGTAATTAATTGAGGAGTTCCTTGAGGTTGGGTCCTAGTACGTATGAAATGGTTTTTCCGTTTTTACGAAATACTGAATTGCTTTTCTGAAGTCTTCTACTTTTTGAAAGTTTACTTTGGCTTTGTTATTTTTAAATGTTACGGTGAATTGCGCACTGCTTTGGGTTTTAATTTCCAGATTTAGTTCAATAATGTTTGTAATATTGTTAATGTGGATGGGTGGGATTCTAATATTTTCAGGTATAGCGGGGTCGGTTAAGTTAGTAACATCGTCATCGGGAAGGTCAGCTAGACTGCTGAATCTATTTTCTGTAGGAATAGCATAAATAGTATTAGAGTTGGTAAGTAATTTTTTTATATTGATTGGGGTTTTGGATAGGATCACTGTTTCCGCGTTTGCCATTGTTCACTTGGAGGCATGGAACGGAGTTTGCAATAATATTATCACTGCACCTTGAAGAGGTTGCACCTTCTGCCGGCACGAAATGACTGACCTGAATTGGTTGAATATTATTTTGCATATGTGGCTGCATACTTGTTGCTTGCAGTGAATACGCCGCCGGTGCTGCATAATGAAACATCTGCGCTTGTTGAGATGGCGTTGGTAGACACGCTGGAGCGTATGGAGCTGGAAAATCACGGCCGTCGCTTTCTACGACCTCCATTTGGCCGGCGGTTGGATAAACTAAGGCTAAGGCATCGGCGATGCACTGGCTGAGGCCAGCGTTTATGGATGTTGATGGAGAGTTAATCACTTATTAAATCACTGCACTTAGATTTAAAGTTGCGCACTGCGAAGACAAACTTTTCGCTAATGCACCTTCGCACTACGAAAGGTAAACTGCTACTGAGAGTAGCGCTGCGCTCAGAGTTCCGCACAGGTTGAGTGGTAGGAGCGGAATGGGGATGCTTCGTAAGCAAGAAGTTAAAAGATTGATTAAAAATGATAAGGTAACATATGCAGTGCCGATGTTTCTGGGAAGGGAAGGTTGGCACTACATTGATTATTTCGTGTTTCCGAGCGCTACAGCCATTAGCCTCGTATGTGTAGTGCATGTTCTATCACGAGGGGTGGCTTTATTTTTTCCTCGCTGTATGGTGATATTCGACCTTCACATCGTCTTGAGGGTTTTTTTCCATTCGGTATCTCCAACAAGCAGAGCCCTTTGCATAATAAGTACTTCAATCATATCAGTACACAAAGAGAATTATAGCTGAATACACTTGATAAGTCGCTTCCATTGGTTCAAGTAGTAATTAAGTCCTTTGATGATCAATTACTTATTTTTTATTGCTCTACATGCCAATCAAGATATTCAGTTGTTCATCATTAGTTTCTAGCAATCGTTCATCTCCATGTCGTAGGTTAACTACAGTATTACAAATATATTTATTTATCTTGTACTGTTGTTTTGCATTTCCTAAACACATTAAAACTTATAAAGGCCATCTATATTTTCTTGAGGCAGAAATAATCTGTCCTCCCTCATCCCGAACATACACTTACATCCCGCTCACTAGCATATCGGACCGGAAACAGATCCGGTAGGTAGAATCTCCGTCCAGGAACAAACCAGAGCTGGTGACAATCATCAATGAAGGAGACAGGGATATTCACAGTAAAGAAAGCTCGCAGCAGGCGCTGCAGTAGAGGGAAGAGACGCGAACGAAAGAGACGCAGATGACGGCGAAAGGGGTGAGAAACAGCCCGTGGCGAGAACGGAGGAGCCTCTGGCGAAAGTGGAGCCTCAATAATTCACGCCTTTATCTCGCGCGAATCTTTCTCGCGCGCCTTTGATCTTGGCGGCCGCCGCCTCGGTGCAGGTAGCCGGAAACCACGCCTCGCGATTCCGCTAATGGACTGCGGCAGGATTGCAAATCAAGGCGCCGCCGCCGCCTCTAATCCACTCGCAGCTGCATCCTTTGCTACGGCGCCTTGTTGTGGAGGCTTTAGTTTTATGCGGTGGGGGACAGTGCTGGCGCGGAATGTATCTAGTGTCTGATATTGCTTGTGTACAACATACTGTTGTATGTTTTACTAGCTTAGTACGGAGCGTTTGTATGACATTTTTCATGTTAAAAATATTAATAGCGTTATGCAAGTTCATAATTTATAGAATTTTTTAAAGCACACAGCTCACAGCTACATAGATTGTTCATCCTCAGACATAGAAAGTTAAATGAAAAAGTACCTGTAGAAACACTATTGAAAATATTTTGGTTCAATACAATATTAAGTTTCATTATGGTCAATCTGATGAATGTAGTTGTAACGGTTTTTGCTAAGCCAGAAAGGCAGTATAATAAGTAATAAGAGACGAAAAAAATAATTTGTTCCTCATCGGTAGACCATATGCATTGAACATTGCCTCTAGTGGTGGACTTCAACTAGTCTAACCACGAGTAACGGATGGACACCCGGATACATGCAGGTTTCCCGATAACTATCCCTAAGAATGGTACTAAAGCCTCCGTTGGAGACTATCAAATTTGAATCTGATTAAGAGTACGCTTACGGATTAATGTTAACCGAAAGAATTGGCGGACTCAGCCTAGAATCGAACCCAGGTCTTCCAATTCGATTCGCGACTCACGTCGTGAATTCTTTGACCAGACAAAGCGTAATTTATAACAATTGCATCTGGCTTCATAGCTCTAAGGTTGCTTAAATAGTTGACAATTGAGAAACGGGAAATGTATCGCTACGTAATTGTTAAACTTTTTATTCATTCTACGTAATTGTTAACTTTCTTAGCCAGGTGGTGAAATGTGTGGCGATGAAACTCTTATCCTCTTGATGTTTGAAGAGTGAGGGTTTTATTAGCTCGCGAAAGCTCAAGAGCAACTGAGCGTACACCGGGAAATCGGGTTTGATTCCTAGTTGGGGCAGTCAGTTCTTTGAACAGTTCAAACCTAATTTATAACAGTTACAATTTGATTCGTAGCTCAGAGGTTTCATTGGAAGTTGACAATTCAGAAGCAGAGGAAGTAATGCTAAGTACTTGATAAACTTGCAACTGCGACCAGTTGGTGAAATTTTTGAATTTATTTGTGCTCGTTGTGGTGTTAGTAAAACATCAAACAAGGTTTCTGACATTAATTTTTTTAGAACAGGATCAACCAGATCAAAAGAGGGGTAAGTCAATTTCATTGTGTGAGACTGGATGGAGACCATTGAAATATATTAAAAATATTTCAAGTTTTGCGTTTACATTAAATTCAGAAGAAATAGGTTTCACTCGAAGGGTTTCAAACTGATTTATCTATAAATTCGAGTGCTTAAACGTCACATAGGATATAGCATCCTTTTCTACTTCTGCATATTCTACATGACCCCAGAGTGAACACATGAGGCACGTAATTCTCCTAGAGTCCTCTCAAAGTTTTACAATGCAAAACATGCACTCTGTATCTTCATCACCAGGGAGAGAAGATATCTCTAGTAGATCTTTCAATTTGGAAGAGCCAGAGGACTTATCGTTCCATTCCTCGCGGGAGGTGGTATCTCCGTTTTGCTTTTGTTCCATTTCAGAACTTTCTTAAATCTCTATTTCTTTGATTCTCTTGATTAAATTCTGAAATTGTCTCTTAACCTCTTTCTTTTTTCCTGCCCTCTGTAATATTCTGTACAGACATTGTTTGTAATATTTTTAATTTTTGAGAAATTTAATCTTTGATTTTTTAAATGGAATGATATATTTTTCTCGCCAGCAATGAATATACCATGAAAATAGGAATCCAATGATCTATCACATGTCAGTATTTTATTAAAAATTTTAGTACAAAAATAGACTTTCTGACATGTGATTTTAAATTAAACGGACATATTTTCCCTTGAAACTGTCGCCTTTGGGGAAGGTAGTCGTTTCGGCGCCGAGCCTGTTCCGAACGGCCGCGCCGCGAAGCGAAGGCCACCTTCCCCAAAGGCGACAGTTGCAAGGGCTACTAAACGCAATTATGTCCGTTTAATTTAAAATCACATGTTAGAAAGCCTACTTTTATATTAAAATTTCTATCAAAATACTAACATTATTGTACATCATTGGATTCGCCCATTTACGATCTATCCCCTGCTGATGAGAAAAATATATAGTTCGATTGAAAAATTCAAAGATGATTAAATTTCTCGAAATTACATATTCCAAACAATACCTCTACGGCACATTACTTGCCTCATGATTCCTCATTGTTCAGAGAAAACTGCATGTCGATACCGTGAACGGTTTAGAAGTTATAGGGGTGGCACAGTTGGTGCGACACCAGGTACATACGCAAACAAATAACAACTTAAAAAAAACTATGTGTAATTTCGCATTAGTATCGTGTATCATTCATGACACTGCATTACTACATTTATGGGAATAGGGGCGTAACTCACAGATACACCACTTTTGCAGTCAAGAAATAGATTGCAAAACTGACTGCTTAATCGTATGCTATCACCGGTGCAGCTTCTTGGTGAAATTTTAGTTTCACTACGTTTCCTAGAATTAGTTTTTCATATTTATGAATCGTTAGTAGAATTAACTCATATTTTAAAAATAGAGGAGTTACGCCACTCTGACTTTTAAGAGTCTCAATTACGAGCGCACACTCATAAATTTTGTGCCTTAGAGCTACGGCTTTTGCCTAGGCTAGCTGAGGGGCCGCAAGCGGAGTCCAGCTGCAACAGCGCATAAACCGTGCAGGGCTCCCTAGGGCGAGGCGCATGCATCGATCTGAATGGCGCCTAAAGCGTCTACGCGAGGACACTCACGCGTGAGATTTATTTAATGATACCACGAACTAAGCGAGGCGTCTGGATTTATGGGATCAAACCGTGCCGGTAGTTCCTCAAACTGAAGACGCTCTATAACGAATGAACGTAGTGAATGATCGTTTTTTACATGAGTAATAGTAACGAGGAAGAGTTTTTGAATGTTATCAAGCGTTTGTCGTGTTATCTACTGGATAAGATCCCTGGTAAAAAAATAATATTTTTAGATAAAAAAAAGCTAAGCAATCATATAGGTAAACTTGTCAATAACAAGACGTCCTAACTTTAATTTATGTAATATCAGTTAAGTCTTTTAATTGTGAATTTCAATTCTGCTGACATGTAAAAAATTAAGTTTAAAATTTTCAATAATCTCACTGCACTTAGAATTTATTCAGATCATAGTCTGGGTTCTTCTTCACAAAATACTTTCTCTTCAACTATCATTGTCTTCAGTACTTTCTGACGGATATACCGTTTCTCTTGCACTTTTCTTTTGCTGATCGACATTTCTCCGAGAAATTTTAAACTCAAGTTTCCTAATGAACTTTTGCCATTTATGTAACGCTGCCTGGAGTAGCTCAAGATGAAATAATTGCTCTTTCCCTATCAGTTTATTCATAAAGGTGAGCATCCTGTGCACATTTATTCATCATGTTTAATCCTACATTCCTGGTACCATATAAGTCTGAGAAAACATATGGTTAATTAACTGAACTAAATTTTTTAATACGTCATTTCACGTCGCAGCATTTGTTTACAGAGAATTTTCCTCTGGCGATCCGCCAGAAATGAAAATATCACACATCGATGTGACGCTTCTCGGACTCATTGCGACCGATTCCAAGAAATCAATCGCTTAACCGCTCAGTCGCATATGGGGCGCTGCTGTTATATTTAAAAGCAGAGCGTGTAAAGCATGTAGCTACCAGATATGCAAGAGATGACTAATTCAGACACTCTGCTTTATAATCTGAAGAATAGTAAGCCTCTAAAACCCATCCTATGTTTAGCAAATGGCACAGAAAATCAATTTTACCCCGAAACAGGATGGGGAATTTTCCCTTTAGTATTTGTTTAAAATAGAATCAAGTTTTTATGTATTCAATACCCTTTTTTATATTAATTTGTTTATTAAAATGTCAATAAACACCAGTTTATCATTAAATTAAGCAAAATAATAATGTAATTAGGTGGAAAAACACCTTTTTTAATGCAATTTTTAGCTATCCAGAACACAAATTAGAATGGAGTTCAAAATTGCTCAAAATTAGAAAACTTATCATTTCGCAGTGTAATCGTACTTGGGCAGTATGCGACGCGGAGAAAACTACACATACTAAGCTCAAGAAATGTTATTTGAAGAAAAAATATCGAAGATACTGTATACAGAGTATATTTGGACAACCACATATTTTAATTTACGTTCAAAAGAAAAAAATGAGAAATTTTGAGAAAGTCAGAATACAGTGTAGCACTATTATTACTAAATTGTTACATATTAATGAAATATTTTTAGTATCATGGCTACATATGAAGTTAAGCAAAGAGACTATTAACAAATGAGTAAAACCGTAGGCCCCGCGGACGGCGTCAACATACACTTGGCTGTCCGAGAGTCGCCACTTTGTGTCATATGCACAGATACCAACGTTTCGCCCATCATGCTGTGACTTTCCTCATTCTCCTTTTTTTGCCCTGAGGAAGGTCGCAGCATGACGTCCGGAACATTGATATCTGTCTCTAGAACGCAGTCTCCTGGATAACCTAGAAGAAAATGAAAAGAACATAGAAAGAAGACGGTCCACACTACCATCTGAGTGAGCGCTCTTTGCAGTAGCTCACATAAAATAACACTCTCTTTGGCCAAACCGGGAGCGGTAGCTCAGTGAATCAACTGATGTAATTGCAGCGCCTCTGACTGGGAGGTCCTAGGTTCGAGTCCCGATGGCAGCAGTATTTTTTTGACCCTAGCTTTTCGGGTAGGTGGAATTCAGTCGCTGTTTGGGGGAGAATTCTAATGGCCGGTTGCTCTCATCGGTAGTTTTCCGTAGTTTATCCGATCAACACCAGCAGAATTCCGGAACAGTACCCTAACAAACGAGCCACGGACCGCGCACGATCTTTCCTTCCTCTTCCTTGTCGTATCCTCTCCCGTTACACACACACTAACATGCACTACACTACCACATATTTCAGGAGACCGGTCGGGAGCTTAGAGCTCGTCCCGGCTGGGGCGGTGCCCCGCCGGTGGGAGAGTCCTGTTTAGGGGGAAACCCGCACTAGCCGACGGTAGGTCGGCGCTGGATCTCGTCATCCAGCGGGGAAGATTACTGCCTTCTCCCGAGAAAAAATCATGCACTACACTTACGGGACTAATGACCAAAGCTGTTGACGCGCCCGGAAACACGAAAAATCAATCAATCAATCTTTGTTCAACCATTTTATTTAGTTCCATAGCTTTAAGTATTTATCTTCTTTGTATGTTTGAATTATTTAGATTTATAGTGATAAATAATCCAAATTCGTTGCCAAATCAAGTTTGATAACAATTGAAAATTTCATCCTTTTTCGCCCGTCTTTTTCAAATACAAATAATTTTTGTGAGGCTTGCGGCAAAAAATTTCTCTTTATCAACAAATATAAATAAAAATGTGTCATATTTTATAAGGTAAATGTGTATCATATTTCTACACCATAACATACGATATGGTGACATATCTTGAACAGAGGAAAGTAAAATGATCTCACTATCATATATTTGTGTTAATTGTAATACTTTATTTATCATCGTAAATATTTTCGAAAGCATTTTTAACAAAATCGTAATGATGGAAATTACCTCTCTGCATTCGTGTGCAATAGCTTCTTAGAGCGAATCCCAGTAGCCTCGAATGCGGTGAAACTTTTGCAGATTTTACGATATTAGATAAAGGAAAGGGAATTACGCACCGCACCGATGTAACACCAGGGCGCGGCTTCACAGCCACGTAAAGCAGGCAGTCACGCAGCGATTCTGCCATATCGCAGAAAATTAATACTCTGGGTACCGAGTACGTAGAGAAACCATCTACAGAAAGAATTGGAACGAGAGCCGTAGTATAAAATGCAGTTACATTTTTATGTCGCTCTTTAGCTGTAACTAGCTGGTGTACCCGGCGTTGCTCGGGTTTATAGTAAATTATTAGTCAGGGAGAGGAATTCCATTTTTTCATACCCTGCGGTGGGGCCTACTATCTCTTCTGTTGTATCCCTTCTCCGCCCTGCTCCTCCCTGCCAAGCTCTGCACGGCCACGCTTCGATAGCCCTGTCTTCTCTTCACCCCCATTGGGAAATTTCCGGTCTACCTCGCTCACATTTTCACAAAAAAATTATATTTTTCTTATTTGGGCTTCCAGTTCCTAAACTTTCTTCATTTTATAACTAAAAACAATAAACAATTCTAAACTACAGAATAAAGTACTTGTAAACTCACGTATATTTTGTGGTTTCTTTTGTGGAGTTTCACATATTACTTCCAATACTGTCAATAAATTGTCACATTGTAAAACTTACTCTTTTTTAATATTTTGTCTTCTCTTGTATTCGTAAACAAATATTTGCAATTGATCTTTCAAATCGTGACCTTGAAGGGTCTGACTGTTTTAAGCGAAATTTAACATGCCAGAGTTCTCGCACGGAGACGCTAGAAGATAGCAATATGAATGTATATGTCAAAACGTAATTGACGAATCATAATCATAAAAGTAAATGAAAGTATCAATATTGAACGTAATTGCCAGTATTTATAATTATTTTGAAGACGAAAAATATATATATAAGTTTAAACTACGTGTAGAATAAAACTTATTTTTTTATGTAAATCAATTAATCATAACATTGAAGCATGAGAACAATACTGATCCATCAACACTAAATTGACAATATTCTGAACAAAACCATATTAGTTTCATTATTTGATCTGATGTGCTATATATTAAGGATCTTGAAATGTGAATAACAGAAACCAATTCATGCGTTGGGAGCAATTGCAATGCAAAATAATAGCACAGATTATTCTCAATATGTAAGTGATCATTGCTTAATTACATACTACTGCACTAATCTTCTGCACATAATGAAGAAAAAAATATACTGGATGAAACCAAAACCTACAAACATTTTACATTTTACCAATTTGAACATGAGAAGTGTGTAAATAGTCAATTTGTCAGTGCTATTGAAATGCAACCCTACTACGTAGAGAATTATTTACATTTGCATCCCCCCTTGCAGTATTATTTTCAATAGTGCGAGTGACTACTTCAGCAAGTCGCACTTCTCTTAATAGCCATTTCAAAACGTTTATAGACTGCCCATCTATTCGCACTTGTATAATCTGTTTTGACAACTTGACACTCGCATTGTTTCACGAAATTCAATGTTTACAAATTTCTGTAAAAGAAGAGGTTGTTTAGAATGTATACGATATCTATATATAATACATTGTAGATTACTGTATATTCTGTACTATATATTATTGTACATTGCTGTCTCAACCTACCTCAATTTCTGTACAAATCCAAACTCCAATGTTTTATAACCACTTTGTACATACCACAGATTAAGGATAATGCATGTACCTTGTCATCTTTACCACTTTAGTTACCGATTTCTTCCAAATAGTCCACCAATGTTCAGAACTAACAAATCACCACCGTTCATATAGGGACATTACATAACCTTATTCCAAGTCCAATGAATCTCGTAATAATTCTGGACATTGATGAAATCAGTAGTAGATCTCAGACGCCATCCTCTGGTGGCGCACGGCTAAACTATTGACATTGATGCGCTCTTGAATCTGTGATGTAAAGCTGTGCCAAAAATGTCGAGAAAAGTAATTATTTTGTCAATATCTTACGATTTATGGTTGTAAATCATAGCCTATAGTACTCCAGACCTTTAAAGGAAGTTAGCACAAAAGTTTCATCGGCATTGGTTCAGTAGATTCAGAGATTACCGCGTTGGAAGACAACGCACTTCTGTCTTTATATATTAGTATAGATAACTAAAATTGACGCTACTGTTGGAAATGAGGTCATGGGTTAAGTTGTCCTTGTTTTTGAAAAGAAACGTGGGTGAAAATTCTTGTCTAAAACTTGTAGAATGTGTCTGTGTTACATTTAGAGATGGTAACGATACTTTTTAAAAAACATGACAAACCACACAAGCACTCCAGCTGAAAGGAATTTGGCTCACTTACTAAATCTTGGAAGTCTTAACATCTAGATTTCTTCACTCAATTATTTGTTTTCATTTAATCTTGTGAAATATTTTTGAAAACAAACTGGTATAGCGAATAAATACCCAATTTTATTGAATATGTACTCCAACAATCGATATGAATCAGCAAATACGTTGAAAAATCGATATATCGGTACGTTTTTAAAGCAATAACTCTTCTAATCTCGTTGTTCCATTTCGCCTAGCCAAGATTTGTTAAGTAATTTCTTCTGCGTTTTGAATATATCATGTTACTTTTACATAAACTACAAAAATGTTTCCATTATTTTTCAATAATTAACTGATAGTTTTACTTATTTACATTGATAATTTAGATTTTCATTCTATTATTTCTGAAAATTTGTATTTGTTTAATGATTTCTCCACTACATTAACATCAAATAATCCTCTCATATGTAATAAAAATGTAATTTGGAAATTGCATTACGCTTATATTCTCTGCAATTATCTACTAATAATTTTCTTAAAAAGTTTATTGTAAAATTATTTTAATATATGAAAAATATTCACCATAAATATACACTTCTGACGAGTAATGCACGTTTAAATTCGTCAATGTGCAGACATCTCATGTTGAATAAACAATTGATGGTGCGGCTTCATTTTCAACTCAAGTCTTTCATGAGTCTTCTTTCACTAAATTCCATGCATTAAGTTATCGTTTCTGAACTCCGACGAATAATCCACTATATAAATGATCACGGTTATATCTGATAGAAGCATATATTTACAGACTCCCAGTTCAGCAGGTGAATGTTGAAGAAGTGAGATCTTCTAAACTGAGTTCTCATAAATGAAAGTTCCTTAAAACAGAATAGACCAATTTCAATACAAGACAGAACAATTGACCAATGAAAAAGTACCTTTCACACTGAATTCACATTCTCAAATTCAAATATCCCTCACAAACAATACCAGTAGAAAATTTATTTTAGAGATCTGCATTTGTTTGCATACCACCTTTGGTCACCGAGGCACAATAATACATTATTATTATTATTATTATTATTATTATTATTATTATTATTATTATTATTATTATTATTATTGAAAATAATTATTAAAATTATAATTAATAAAATAATAACTATTAAACTATCTGGCTCCTACAAAATGTTCCTTCTCCGCACATCTAACATTGATGGCTTTTCAAACCCTTTTTCGCACCAATTTTGGGCAGCAAAACGAAATGCTGAGCTTTTCCGGTGGCACGGATATCTCTTAGACCAGGCGCCGTCGTTCAGTCCAAGGCCTCCTGAGACGCTCAGATACCATCTGCCACTAAATTGCAACCTCGCGAGCTCAACGCTATCTACCGAGGAGGAGGTGAACCTTTTTGCTCCGGAAGAGAATTAATGTTCCAGCAGTTCCCCACGGCAAAATTTAAATTATAATGCAGCGCAACGAAATCCAAATGCATTTTTTACGTTTCTACCTGCGAGCATATTCGGACCGTTTTAATTATGCGCACTCCGACATATTTATTGTCCCTTTGGGGATCCCGCGCTTCGGAATAATTAACACCCAACCAATGACAAGCGGGTGTTGGACTGTTTCCGTTTGGAGGTTGTCGAGCGGTTTTTATGACGCAGCGTAGCCAGCCGTCAAGCTGTACCAGTGGAGAGGAAAATTGAGGGAATGGTGCGGTTATGTAAATGAAATACACGTCTCAAATATTTTAATGCTGGTAGTACGGAGATTTCAGGTTTCGGAATTATATCTGTAACCTGAAGATTTAAAACCGGAGAGTATTTTTGAGGACAATAGAAATGCATGTCATATATTCAAGCATAAAAGTTGTACCAATGAAATATGTAAATGCATTTGATATTCAAATCATATACAACAACCAATAAGAAATAGAAAGAAAGATTATCAAAACCATATCGTTGCACGATATCATGTTTGACACTACAGATACATCTCCGCATTTATAAATTTTATAAAAATTCACTTTTAATAAATCTTAAAACAAGAGTAATGCTACACAAAAGACAATTGGTGGTGAAGGAACTGTTTCCATTTACTACCAGAACTCAAAATAATTAATAAAATGTATCAAACATTACAAAAAACCCAAACGGGTTTCGGAGTAATTTTTTCACATTTACTACTAAGATATTGCAAAAAGCTATGTTTTGACGAAAACGTTATGACCAAAATCTCTTGCCAAGAACAGTCTTAAAGAGTTTAATATTTTAGTGAAACATTACCGCTTAACCCAATTATTGTTTGTATTTAAAGATATTACCCCGATTTTCTATAGATTTTGCCGGGAATAGTCCTAGAAACTATTTAATAATTAGTATTGTGTTGATACCAAAGATCTTACAAAGATTGTAGTCAATTTTATTGCAGAAAGGTTACATTCATTCTAGACACGAATTAGTATTGGGTCAATATCTTTGATATTATATCCACAAATTCATTGTGTGTCGAAACATTTAATTGTAACGAACACTGGTGACTTTGTCACCAATTCCAGGTAAACTACAGCTTCGGAAATAGTTATTTGGACTCAACACTCAGGTAATAACTCAGAATAAACGCTTCCTGATAAGAAAAATCCGTACAAACCTTGTAAACACTTTCTGCTATTAACGCGCTTCAACATTGTAGCACACCGGAAAGTTACAACAATCCCCGTGGATTAAAAACATTCTGCCCGCCATTATTAAAGAGCTGCAACAAAAGACGCGCGTGGGGCGAAGCGAAAGCGCCCTCTATCAGGGTTCTCGGCATTCCGCGGCGATAATGGCGGCGCTTATTATGGGCAGTCGATGGGCTGGCTTTCACGTCCCGCGCGCCACGCAATGGACGAGGATTATATTAACATTCCGAATAATATGGCGCCACAATGAGCGCGCACAAAAGGAAGCAAATCCCACTCGCAGAGCCCCGTGCTGGAAAGGGGCCCCTCCTCGCCCTGGGCCAGCGCCCGACGCCTCGGACGACCTTTCTTCTCGGTCTCGTGAGCGCTCATTGTAAAAGGATATAGGCGATAATGATAAGCGCCTTCGGTGCCCACGCGTAGTATTACTCAATGTTAACTATGCGACTCGTAGGGAATGGAAATAATGTTAACAATGATGCACTCTATCGTGCTGTCTGAGCGTGAAATGTTTATTCCTGTCTTTCTCTTTCTCCCTTTCTCTTCTTCCTCTCTCTTCTCATTCATTTTCTCTTCTCTTTTCTCGTCATTCCCTTTCTAACTTCCTCTCTCCCTCCCTTCTTTTGTTTCCTTCACTTTCTTTCTCTTTCTCATTTTCTTTCTCTTTTATTTCCCCTTCTCTCTCTTTCTCTGTCTGAGAGTGTGTTAATTTGCAAATCCACTTACTTTCTCAGCCGTTTTATCATTTTTTTCGCAATCTCCTATCAATTCTAATTACTTGACTTCTTCTTTTTAATGGAAAGTGGCATCTCCTATGCCCACGCTCGAAACTTTGCTTGGCGTTTCTCGAAAATGCTCATTTTAAAAGGATATATCCGCAATGTGAGTATACAAAGATAAGAACCTTCAAAAACGAAAAATAGCACTACTCAAAGCAGCTGAAGTAACTAATATGGAATAGAAATAATATTTGAATGTTCTCTTTTCACTCTGTCCGACTGTCTCCCAGCCTGTGCGAAAGGGTGCATCCACGTGTGACTGTGAGTCTGTCAGGATTAAGGAACCCTAAAGTGTAAAAAGGATATGGAGCTGAGGTTCGGGGACGTCACCAAATAACCGAAAGGTTAAGCTGACATGAAAACGCTCAATGATGATGAAATTAGTTTGACTTCTAGAAGAAAGTTACTTCCATCCTGTCCATGCCGAACTGTATGTTCCACGCTGCACGTCCCCCCCCGCTATCCCTCTGGTTCCCAACGACGCAACGGCTTGGCTTCGGGCCGTCCTGGGTATTTAGTGCGCGCGACCGGGTGGCTGAGCGGTGGCGGCGGAGGCGGCGGCGTGGGCGGCGGCGGCGGCAGGGCATTAACCGTGCGGGAGCACAAAGCGCCGCGGAAGCCTGTGCGCGCGGCGGCCACCAGGGGCGCTGGCGGCGTCCGGCGCTCGAAAGAAGGCGACGTCACGCCGCGCGATTATCCGCCATTGTAGCGCGCGCGTGTTCACAATGACGGCCCTCCGCCACCGCCACCACCACCGCCACCGCCGCCGCCGCCGCTGCCGCCGCCGCCACCGCCGCCGCCGCCGCCGCCGCCGCCGCCGCCGCCACCACCGCCGCCACCGCCACCGCCACCGCCACCGCCGCCGCCGCTCGTGATGAAGATGAGCAGAATTCCTGCTGCACGCGCGTGCGTCCCCGCCCTGCCGCCCCCCTCATGCCGCGCACCGCACGCGTTATTATCGGAGGATGAGTCGCCCGAAGACAAAACAACGGGGCGGCGCCGCCCCCCTCGCAGCCGCGTCACCCGGGCGTCGCACCGGAAGCAGGGGCAATGCGAGCGGGGTGGAGGGGTAGTGCGGCTGGGGGAGTGGGGCATGATGCGATGAACCAGTACTACGTCACTGATGGTGGGTGACGAGGTGCTGGGAGGAATGTGGTAAAGAGGGCGTGCGAAATTGCTCGAACAGTAACCTTGAGTCAGGAAAGTTGTAATGAAGGAAAACAAAAATGTAACAAAGGTACTAGATTATCAAAATCATGAGTAATGATAATGATTGTGTAGGATCGGAGAGTGAAATAGCCAGACAACGAGTGGGTAAATGAGGATCGAGGCGATAAACGAATATAGAGACAGGATATTGAAATTAAGAAGGATGGGAGGTGGGAGACGAAATTTTGTTTAATGAAAGAAATGGAAAGTCAACAGGAATGGTAAAAAATTAAAGAATGGTAAATAAACTTACATGACAAAACGTTTTTGACGATCTAATTAAATTGAAAAACTAAATATGGAATGAAAAAGTGAATTCAAATTAATGTAGCATGTGAAATTATATATTTGCCATGTTTATAACGAGATGCAAAACAAGAAGTCAAAAATGTTAAAAATATATTAAACAATCTATTAGAAAAGAGAAATGATGTGCAAAGTTGAAATTACTTCGACGCTTCTGGATGCTATTTTTTTGTATCATAAAACACATACTTAATGTTCAAAAAGATGTGCTACAGTAAGAGTAAATATGATTTAACAATACGGTACATCTAGAAATCAAAATCTGATGAGAAGGGAATACTTATCGGCCTTCTTAAAGTAAATGGATGTAAATATCAACAAGACAGCACACGAATCACAGATTTACAATAAACCAAACAGAAGACGAACAGAAAGAATATTTGAAATAAACTAGGATTAACTCTGCTCCCAATATTATTTTCGCAAACCCAAGAATATTTAAATCACATTTTACGGCTTTAAAATAGCTCGTGATGGATAATGAAAGTGCGCATAACATTCTTAACTTAACAACATTAAGTTTTGTAATTATAGCGTGACTAGTTTTTTTTATGTACTTTTGGTCACAATATTTATGTTTATCTTAGGAAATGCTCGGAATAAAATAAACGTAGCGTAATGTTTATGAATGTAAGACCTCTTGCGAATGAAGTTTGGGGTACGTTGGGAGCCTGGGCAAACATCTCCCATAAAATTGCAATGGCCCATCCTCGTATCGTTCAATAACGCCCCAGCCGTCCTCGATCGCCGCAGCGCCTCTGGGGGTCGCACGTGGCTCTTTAAATCGCCCGGAGGGCGGGGCCAAGGCGAGCGCGGAGCGGGCGGGCGCCGGGAGAGGGGGGAGATGGACGAAAAGGGGCGAGGTAAGGGCAAGCACAGGCAGAGAAGAGGTCATGAGGATAGTGTAGAAGTGTCGAGCGAATCTGAAGGGAGAATATATTGCTCGTGGGTTGCAATAGTGGCACAAATCAAACAATACGATTTTTAAATTAATGCACTCTCTAGAATTACATATTGGTCTACCTTCCAGTTAATGAACAGTATTTCACCAGCAAATGACATAAGTGTGAATGAAAGAATGATGCATTTCATTATGAGGTGAACATTTCAAACTCATTTATTTCAACACCTTATTTTTTCAGTTATGTTTCAGCAGCTTACGAACGACATGAGAAGGAGATACAGAGAGAAAGAGAGAGAGGAGAGAGAGAGAGAGAGAGAGAGAGAAAGAGAGAGACAGACAGACATACAGATACGGGGGGAAATTATTTGTCACGCTGAACATTAGGTGGGCGAGATCCAAACGAGATGGGATGTCGAAAAGAAACGAGAGAGTATACGTGAAGTAGTCGCCAGTGAGGAGGTGTAAGAATCTCGAAAGATGTAAAAATGAAGTAGTCGCAAGCGAGGTATAAAGCGCGGAGCAAGAAGTAAGAAATGTAGGATTATGATGTCAGAATAAATTCTACGCGAAAAGCGAGAACCAAATAAAGTGATATTGAGTGAAGATTGAGCGAGTCGTGAAGAGAGTGGCGGTCGGGGCTGCCAAGTGACCTTTGGTTGGTTTGGTGAGCGGGAACGAACGAGGGGTAGTGGTGACCTTCGTAGGTGTTGGACAATGACCAGCAAAAGACTCGAATTTGCAGAACGCTCTAGTTGGCAACACGAGAGCGTTGTGAAGGATAAGAGAGAGATCATGGAAGCAGGAGCGAGAAGGTAGAATGGCAAGACGTAGCAGAAGAAAGAACAGGGAAGGAAGGGAGGGGAAATTGGGAAGGCTGGGATGAGGAAGGACAGAAAGAAAAAGAGTCGGTAGTGGAAACGGGGCATAAAGGACTGGCGGTCTGCTTGTTCACAGGAATGTTGCATGCAGTGGATTGAACACTGAAAGGCAGAGGAAGCGAGACAGTTCAACCGACTGAGGCCCCTGGGAGGGGGGGGGACGGGCGTGGCCGCCGGGCAGGGTAAAATGGAGGGTGCGGGAAGTGTTGAACAGTTGGGAATGCCGAGAAAATAGACTAAGTGAGGAGATCGGAGGAAAGACAGGCCAAATACACTGAGCGGCATGGCTGAGTGGGATGAGACGGAGCAGGGTGCGACATACATTAGTTCAACCTCAGAATCAAGTAAATACGCTAGGGGACGAGATGACACGGAACAGTACCAAACAGAACGGAGTGGGACGAGCTCAAGGAGGGGGTGGCTCGGGGAGAATCGGGACGGAACCAAACGGAACTGGACTGAACGCAACAGGACGGGATGTTGCGGGATGTGGCAAAACGGAACTGGCCGGGAATGGCGGTTGGGGCGGGGCGGATGGGACCGAGTGTGGTGGGGTGGGACGAGAGAGAAAGGAGCAGAGCAAAGCGGGATGATTAACGCGGGACGGGTAGAACGTGACGGAGTAAGGGAACGGAACGCTAGAATGGGGTGGAGTGAGGCGGGGTGGGTGAGAAGGGTCGAGGAAGCGGTAGGGGCGGGTGGGAAAGGTTCGAACACGGCGGAGCGTGGCGGGTTGAGTAGGGTGGGGTTCGATGGGACTGGGCTGAGCGGGCGGGGCAGTCCGGGTGAATGGTGGTGGGAGCAGGAGGAGAGAGAAAGCGGGATGGGACGAATGGGGAGGGGAAGGCGGGGTGGGGCCGGTCAGAGAGGGAAAGGTGGGGAAGGATGGGACTGGGTTGAGCGGGTCGGGGCAGGCGGGTGTACAGGCGGGAGGAGAGAAGGCGGGACGGGCCGAATGGGGAAGGGAAGGCGGTGTGGGGCCAGTCAGAGAAGGAAAAGCGGGGAAGGATGGGACTGGGCTGAGCGGGTCGGGGCAGGCGGGTGAATAAGGGCGGGGGGGAGGTAGGAGAGAAGGCGGAATGGAGAAGGGAAGGCGGTGTGGGGCCAGTCAGAGAGGGAAAGGCGGGGTGGGAGAGGCTGAAGGGGGCGTGGCGCGGGCGTCTGGGAGTCGGTCGCGAGGCCCCGAGCGGTAAGCAAGACAAACTGCGCGGGGCGGGCTGGCGCATAACTCCCAGATCGCCATCGGGAGGCGGGTTAGTTTTATCGCGCCCTCTGGCGACGCCGCCTGAAACTTTAAAGACGGCGGCCGGCGCCCGCCGCGCCATCTGCGGCGACAACTTCCCCATTGGAAGCTTCCCACGCAGCCACCGCCCAGCGAAGTTACGCCAGCCGATGGAAGTCATACCCAGTGTAAAAACCTCACACGACCTACTGGAATTTTTTTAGTTCTCTTTGTTCTCCTTTCTATCGTTTAGATCATTTATTCAGGCAATTTTATTTCAAGTCAGCCAATAAATTCTTTCTACATTTCATTGAATAAAACAGAATATTTATATTTTCTTTTTATGATTCATCTGCTTTTAAAGCGACAATACTGTTTTTCGCTTTATGTCAATTTCTAACATGGAAAAGACGTTTTAATTACATCAATCATTTCTGTCGAACTGCGACTAAATCTAGGAGTTAGTAGATACAAACATTCGTTTAAAAATGAATGACCTTTGAAATAAAAAGCATTAGAACATTAAAATAAATAACGTAGCTTTATTACGGTACGTCCAGTAATTGAAGGGAAGGTAATATTCACAATTTGCCAACACGCGTTTTTTCTGTGACTAAATATCTATTGCAGCAATATATTTTATTTGCTTCTTAATCTGTTTACGAATACAATCAACATCAGTGTCACATATTTGTGTAGACGATAATCTTACATTATTCACATTTATTAAGTATAAATTCTCTACTGACACATTAATTGGAACTTCGTTGCATGAATCTCAACTAAGCTTTTCTGATCGATGAATCTACCAAAAATAAACCATATGAATGGAAATAAATTCAGTGTAAATAATGTATATTACATGGCTAATATTTTTCGAATCGAGCATTAGTTATACACCAATACTGCTCGAAAATTAAATAAGTAAATATTAATAGGAATGAAAAGACTGGGATACTGAAAACATTATTGAATAACTGTCGCAACCACCCCCAAAATGTACGTGGAATGACCGAGATGCGTATATTGATCTCAAGGCCACAGAAGGGAGCCTGGGCGCCCGAAAACATAGCTCATGGCTCATAAACGGTTTCAAACTATACATTACAAAATAAAATAAAAATAATGGTATACAAGCAATTAAGAAAACACAGTAATAATATACGAATATGAAGTATAACACGAGTGAGGTATGAGGAAGTGTCATAAAATCCATAGGAGTTACATCATACCCATTATATCGAGTTTCAGGCAAAATATTTTGCTACCGATAATAAAAATCCTGTTATCATTTATGTGTTTTCTCGTAATTCTGGCTTTGTGAATTTCATATCTGACTCTCTGCCGTTCAACGTTTTATTATTTCGCTCGTTGTGGTTTAGCGTCACTTATCCGCAGGATGTCTCGGCACTACAATACTAATGTACGATGGAACGTCAAAATGGTTGGTTCGTAAACATTGCTGTGATAGGTTCAAAATCTGTACTATATTGAAGTCATGTCACCACGACAATTACGAAACAAGTTGCAGCAATCTAATAAGAGAATTATACAATAGGAGTAGAAAACATATATTCGTCTTCCTCTTTGTATGGTCCGTGTGTGCATGATGTGCCCTAAGAGAGAGCTCCACGTGCTTATGGTAATTTGCGTTGTATTGGTAACGCAGGGACGCAGCACGTATGGGACGCGGGCTGAGCCCTCAGGGCGCTCATAAGGCTCTGAGGGGAAGCGCCTGGCGGTCGTAGCTTAATGCCATCGAGGGGCAGGTGAGCTAAGCTCCTTTCGACTTTACCACCCATTCATTAAAGCTTCCACCTCCCAGTCTCGCCCCGCCCCAGCCGTAGTCCCATCCTTCTCCACCCACCACGCTCGTTCAATCCCACCAAGCCTTTGTTCTCTCCCCATCCCCAGTCCACCCCACAGTCCACCCACCATGCTTCCTTCAATCCCACCCAGCCTCCTACCCCTCCCAATCCCACGCCACCCCACACCACACCACCCGACGTAACGCTCGGCGTCACTACCCCCCCATCAGTTCACGCTGATAGCCCCGTCATTCCACGCCTCGCTTCGTCGCGTCCTTTATTCCACCCCAACGCGACCCATTTCACCGCGTCACAACTCATGGCGTCCCATCTCACCACGTCTCTCGCCGCATCACCCATTCGCCGCGTCACCCATTCACCGCGTCACCCATTCGCCGCGTCACTCATTCGCCGCGTCACCCATTCGCCGCATCACCCATTCGCCGCGTCACCCATTCGCCGCGTCACCCATTCGCCGCGTCACCCATTCGCCGCCTCACACGTTCGCCGCCTCACACGTTCGCCGTGTCACCCATTCGCCGTGTCACAAAATCACCGCGTCACGCAATCACCGCGTCACACAACACCGCGGCACACTACATCACGTCACACTACACCGCGTCACACTACACCATGTCTAACTATACCACGTCACATATTAACCGCGCGTCACACATTCACCGCGTCACACATTCACCGCGTCACACATTCACCGCGTCACACATTCACCGCGTCACACATTCACCGCGTCACACATTCACCGCGTCGCACTACAACACGTTCCACCTCACCGAATCTCACTATATCAAGTGCCACACCACAACGTCCCACTTCACCAAGTCCCCCTCACCGCCACCTTCCACATCACGCGTCACCGCACCGCTTCTCGCGACACAACACCACACCCCGTAATTCGCGGCTACTGCCCACTCTTCCTCGCCACTAGCGCCCTTCAACCCCAGGGCCTCGTATACTCCTCGTTGCGCGCTGCCTCTCTCCGCCCACGTTGTGTTCATTATACGCCGCCACAGTTGCGCCACCCCGATTGTGGCAGGTCATCTGCGTCCTTCTGGGAAGCGCCTCCCATTCCTGCTACTTTGCCTGCCTTTGCCCACTGAGGCGACCCCGGCATCTCGTGGAACTTTCGTCTTCCACGAACACCATTGAAACGGATTCCAATAGAGATTTCATAGATGAAACCTTACTTGGCAGTTGAGGCGAGGGTAAAAATATTCGTTGAATCATTGATAACTGGAAGTCCATTGATCCATGTCTTGCAAAACGCAAGCCA
Source organism: Teleogryllus occipitalis (assembly GCA_011170035.1). Classification (NCBI taxonomy): domain Eukaryota; kingdom Metazoa; phylum Arthropoda; class Insecta; order Orthoptera; family Gryllidae; genus Teleogryllus; species Teleogryllus occipitalis. Next base: position 290,540 of record BLKR01000163.1, on the reverse strand, counting down.
ATTCAAAAGTCATTTTACTTTAAATATTTCTTACATGCCTGAAAATACTTCTACATCTGCAATTATTGAGTTAAGAAATAAATGTCTACACCCTGCGAACCAATTTTTAGATCTAGAGGAAAAGTGTATGCTGAAATTTCAAATTTATTTTGTTTTGAAAATTAGTTTTCTACTGACTATAATATTATTAAACTCATAATGAACTTAAACGTATGGATAGTATGAAAATACTTTTGTATTCATAAGCTGAACAAAAAATAGTAAAAGTCGAAATTATTTATTTATAAAACTGCTTTTTAAATACCTTTTAGTTCATTCATGATTTTTTCCAAATATTACTGTAGACGTTTTTGCATCTGCTTGAGTTATATTAGCCAAACTCTCAGCTTAAACATTGAACTGGGACTCACTACGAGTTGTAGTTTAAGGTTTTTGGTGTAATGTCGTGAAAACTCTAGTTATTGTTTACTTCAAATTCAATGGGTTCTGAATTATTAAGAAATACATATCTTATCCCTTTTAAAGCAATTGCCACATTATTATTATTATTATTATTATTATTATTATTATTATTATTATTATTATTATTATTCCGTTCTAAAATCGCATACCTTCTGCAAACACCCCGCGCTGATCCTTTGCTAATGCATCAAGAGGTCGGAGCAAATCCCCTGCCTGGCCACGGCCTTCTCCATGATGGCGCTGCCGCGTGACAGCCGCGTTCACGGCCGCCTGGACGGCGCGGGCAGTTGCCCTCGGCGGGCACCAGAGCGAGCGCGCCCTGCAAAATTGATGCCGATCGCGCCGCCGCCAGCGCCACCGGCGCCAAAAAAAAGACGATCAAACGGCATAAATCGGGCGCCGGCCGCGCCGCTCGTAAACTGCGCCAATTAGCGCCTAATCGCGTTTCGGCGAATGGCAAGCGAATGCAGCGAATGGCCGGCGCCGCAGAGCGGGCGAATACCTGCGCGTCCGGCGATAGAGCGGAGAGGCATTCGACTGCGAGTTCTCAGAGGAAGGAAGCGATTAATGGGGTGCAGGCAAACAGAACTAGCGGCCTTGGAAACCCATTTAAAGAAAACATAAATACCATAACCATCATTGCCCTGATGTATTATTGCTTTCGTAATTTCAATATAGTATATAAACGAACGTGTCTCTATTTAATCACTTTTCTATGTTATATTTTCAGGAATGATACGATAACACTTACGACATTTAACAATTATACAAATTTCCAAAAAAGTAATTATAATAATAATAACAATAAATTTACAATATAAATTGAACGAAAGGAATATTAAATTTATACTGTCTTCTCCCGACGAGCAATTAAACTATCAGATATAACTCACTTAAACAAAACTCATAATAGTACATGATTTTTATCCGAATAGCATTTACAGTTAAACCAAATATTGAGAGTTGACTAATAACTAACATTGCAAAATTGTATCGTGATGTACGTAACATTAAAAGTAAAAAACACTACTCTGTACACTCTATTTAATTTATCTGACTCAATAATGACTTGGATATGAATGAAGTTTTCCCTTCTCTTTTCATGCCAAACTGACACATATTCAAGTGGCCTTCCCTCCAACTCACCTTCCCTCAGCGCCTAATAAGCACTAACTGCTCTCCATCTGCTCTATCTCTTCGCGATGTTCTTACCTTCCCTGTTTCATTTACACCATCGTCTGGACCTTGCGCCGCACCCTCTCTGCCTAGTTTCTTCCCGTCATCCTTCGAAAATCCCAACGCCCACAAGTTCCCCACCATAAATCCGATTTCCCTCCACGCACACTTACTCTTCGCGTTCCGCACATCGCCTCTCCTGCGCCTACCTCTCCACCCCCGCGACGAGTTATACGCGCGCGACGCTGCCATCCATCATTGCTCGGCGGCACCGGCAACGACTCCATTGTGCAGTGAACGGCGCCCGCCCCGTCCCTGCCTCCTCTCCATCTCCTCCCCGCATCCTCTCCATATCCATTGATTCATTGATTTTTCGTGCTTCCGGGCGCGTCAACTGCTTTGGTTATTAGTCCCGTTAGTGTAGTGCATGTTTTTTCTCGGGAGATAGCGGTGATCTTCCCCCGCTGGATGGTGAGATCTGGCACCGACCTACCGTCGGCTAGCGGGGTTTCCCCTTAACCGGGACTCTCCCACCAGCGAAGCACTGCCCCAGCCGGGACGAGCTCTAAGCTCCCATCCGGTCTCCCGGAATATGTGGACAGGTCTCCCGTTGTGTGTGATAAGGTAGAGCATGTTAGTGTAAATGTGTGTGTAAAGGGTGAGAATAGGACAAGGAAGAGGAAGGACAGATCGCGCGCGGTCCATGCCCGTTTGTTAGGGTGCTGCTCTGGAATTCGCCTGGTGTTGATCGGAGAAACTACGCAAAACTAACAATCAGAGTAGCCGGCCGCTAGAATTCTCCTCCAGAGAGTAACTGAATTCGACCTAGCTGAAAAGCTAGTGACGAAAATCCTGTCGCCGTCAGGACTCGAACCTAGGACATCCCGGTCAGAGGCGCTGCAGTGACATCAGTTGATGCACTGAGCTACCGTTCCCGGCCCTCTCCATACCTCCCCCGCCACCTCCACATCACTTTCTCTTTTCCTTTGCCACTATCACTGCGGCCATTCTGACAATGGAGACCCTAGGATTCGAATTCGGACAGTGGCGGATTTTTTGATACCACGAGTAGATAGATAGCTGGGTCGAATTCAGTCTTTGTCTGGATGAGAATCCTAGTGGCCGGCAGCTCTGATCGGTAGTTTACCGTGGTTTCTCCTATCAATACCGGGCGAATTCCGAAGAAGTATCCCAACAAACGAGCCATGGATGGCGCACCGTCCTTTTATCTTACTTATCCTATCCTCTCCCCTTAAACACACTCTTACACTTACTCCCAGTACACTACCAACGCATGTCGGCAGACGAGTCGGGAGCTAAGAGTGTGTCCCGGCTGCGGCAGTACTCTGCGTCAGGGCAGTACTCTGCAGCAATCTGAAGGAAAAAAATATACTCAAGCCGGCGTTTAGGTCGTCACCGGATTTCATACTCAGTTGGACGAAAACACCTTCTGCAATAAAAACTTACACATTCTCTACACAAACGGGACGAATAACCATAGCAGGTCACGTGCCCCGAAGCATCAATCAATCAATCAATCATTGAATCTTCCTCCTCCCGGCCAGCTCCTACGCTCGTTGCTTGTGAAAAAAATCGTATATCTTCCTTCAGATGGGAAATAAAGCCCACTGTCCCATGTTGTAGATTCAGATGCAAATGATGTAAATGATCCTGAAGCTTCTGAACAAAATTAAAGTCGTCTGTTTCGACGCCTGAGTGGTACTTTCTTTCTCTGCTGGATGACGAAAGAAGCGTAGTAAAATTTGCTTGGCCAGGTGGAAGAGAAGACCTAGAGGCTCGAGCCTCATCACGTAGTAAAAAGCAACATTGATTGATTTTGATGGATTGCGCCCCGATCCCAACCAGCTGCTGACTCACACCGTCCCCGTCCCGCCCGAACGGGTTGCGCGCAGTGCGAGCAGTCGCACACACCCAGGTGGCGATTTCGTTCACGTAGGCAGGCTGAGATGGTAAGGAGCAACAATAAAACAAGTTTCTATGACCGGAGAGTCCTAGGTTTCCAGTGCAGACGTAAGTGGAATTTGATATTATTCAGATATATTAACTGATCTGCTGATTCAATCGACAGATAAACTGATTTAATTGCAGTGTCTTTGGGGTTCGAGAACCAACAGGACCAGCATTTTTGACACCAGCTAGGTAGCTAGGCCGTATTCAGCTGCTGTCTGGAGGAGAATTCTATCGGCTGACGGCTCTGATTGATAGTTTTTTCATAGTTTCGATAATCAATACCAAGTGAATGCTAAAATAGTTCCTTAGCAAACGGGCCGAGTACCGCGAATGATGTTTTATATATTCTTGAAAAAATAAGTTTTAATTAAAAAGTCTTGGGGTATTTTAAGATAAAAACTTTGATATATGAATAACACAAACAAATTTATGACAACTATATATTTTTTCCAATTTCTAATTATCAAGAGATTGGAATTCATCTTTAGTCGGGATATCATTTTTAACATTTATCATCATCAGCCGATGATAGATAGCCTTAGATGTTATATACCTAACAGTGAGGAGGAAAGTAAGTTTATAAATTAAGATACTATTGGTCGACATAGTAATTACTAAGGGGGGGATTTTAATGACCTAAAACATCGTCAAAAATGATCAATAAAATGCTCTTAAAATGTTTTTAAAATGCCCTAACAGCAAAGAAAAATGACAAAAAAATGTGAACCCAACCAGTTCCGATGTTACTGATGTAATGGAAGCTTCTTCAACTCGTTCAAGTAAACCCAATTTTCAAACTTTTGTTTTTTACTGTTCTTTACCAGAAAATATCTATCTCTAGTTATCTAAAAATCGGCTGAACCGCCAATGGTGCTGGGAGGCGTCACAGGAACCTTAGATTACAAACTTACGATGGTCGACATTACAACTTCTGAGCGAAAAATCGAATAGGCTGCCAAGTATAGGTACTCACAAATTTTATGGAGAACATATGTTGCATTTCCTAAATATTTTTTGAAGCAAGTACCATTAAAATGATATTAGATAAATAGATAGATATTATTCCTGCAGGTAGGTTTATACAACCTGATGCCAGAACACTACGATTTACATATTACAATTAGGAATATTATCACAATTTAACTCTAAATTATTTTAAGACATAATAATAATAATAATAATAATAATAATAATAATAATAATAATAATAATAATAATAATAATAATAATAATGTTAATAATAAGGGCAATAATAACAATACAGGCATTAACTTTACATTTTATGGCTGACCTGAGCAGTTATTTTAAAATATTAAATGCACGACTACACGTCTTTTTATTTACACTTCACTTCACATCACATTTGCAATTCATTTCTCATTCTACTTCTAAAATTTCACTACACTTCACAACACGTCACTACACTTCAATACTACATTGAATGTAATTGTATTTTTAATAAAGCAACGCGTTTAATAGTAATTATCACAATAATAACAATAATAATAATAATAATAATAATAATAATAATAATAATAATAGCAATACAAATAACAATAATAATCAAATAATAACTGTTATAACAAGCCTAACGTACTAAATTAATAAAGTTTACATATATCATTAGTTAATTTTATTCTAAATCTTTCAACACATAGAGGAAAGGATTCCAAGGCTGTCGCAGGTAACTTATTCCAGTCCGTAATTGTTCTAATTATTATATAATTAATATAATTATTATAATTATTCCAATTATTATAATCGAAGAAGCGAAAAATGCATTTAAAATTACGGGAAAGGTAAAAAAGATTTATTAGTCAAAAGGAACGAATAATGCAAAAACAATGACGTATATAATTGGTCATTTCATTTATCATTACACAAAATGAATTTCTATTCTAAACGGCATTTTTGTAAAGTGAAAAGAACAAAAGTGACATATTATTAAAATCACCCTCCTAGTCATTACCGATGAGCAACAGAATTTGGAGAAGGAGCGAAATAGAAACAATCGACATTACAACCTTCTTTAGAATTTAGTTTCTATAGTAAAAATATAGTTAATTTACAATCAGATGGTTGTCCAAATGTTGCAGATCTCTTCTAAAATGAAATCTCTCAATAAGGATATGCGGCCGAATAATTCTCATAATAAAAGTCACTAGGGTTTGATTTAAAATGTCACCGTTGTTAGTTTTGTCAGTAACAAGAAATAATTCCACAAAATATTTCAATGGATATTAAATAACAATATCATTTCTGCAATAAGTTATGTATTCGTGTAGCGTATTTCCAACACTTTAAAGTACGGGAAAATTGATTGCTTTGTGTACTCACTTTCAGGATTTGCTCTGAGTACAGTTGTTCTGAATTGGTTGAAAATAGATGAAAATATTTCTTAAAATTTGTTTCTGGACGTAACGTCCCTCAAGAATTATGAGCAATGTAAAAAAGCATTAAGAATACATACTTCAACATCAATTTTCTTCCAAAAACATAATTCAGTTTGTCCCATCCTAAAGTATCCGAATAACAAATGATACTTTGAAGCTTAAAGATTTTTGTGACACATTTCATCATTTATTAGATAACTGTTTAGCATGATTAATATTGAAGTTCCGAGTACAATTTTGGCTTATGTCCAGTAAAAAAATTATTTTCTATGATACTTTTAGGTAATGCAAAGGAGAATCTTTTGGTTTAACGAATGTAACTCACGACGCAATAAATACGAAAAATAGTTACAATAAATAAATAAATATTAACCCGACGGTAAATGAGAAGATAAAAAAATGAATAAAAATTTAAATATAAAAAATAAATAATTTATATTTATAAGAATACCCTTTATAAAAAAAATCTTCGTTTTTTCCCCTTCCCTCCCGGATTTCCTTGCTATTGAAAAGGAAGGAAGGAGCCCACCCCCTAAACCGCGCCGTCTTTTGAATCTGCACCGGGGGAGCTGATTGGAGGGCGTTTGCTCCATTTGGCTAACGGCCCGCGGCCGCGTTGAAAGCAGCGCATCGCGTGGCAGCCGCCGAAGACGACCCGCCCCGCCGCCCGCCGCCCGCCGCCGCGCGTTATCCCACGTTTACCTCGCAAAGAAGCCCCAAAGAGCGCTTAACGGGCCTTCGTATGTTATACATCAATGTCCGATGGAGATAATAAATCAACTTTGGAAACACAAAGGACGCCCGGCGGCGGACCTGCGCGGGATGCGCTTGGCGGAAGGAACAGCCAACGACAGGAAGGGACAGCAAAGAAGAATGATAAGGAACGGTGGATGGGAAAGAGAAGAAAGATTAGGCAATGGATATTTGCGAAATATGTTAACCCTCGTACCATATTTGGGGTATTTTTGGACCCCATCATCTTTAATTTGTTAATATTTTCCTAAATATTTGCGGGATAATATCAGCCTTCTTGATACGCTTTTATGCTTACTAAGAAGGAACCAAACCACCTTTACATATATTACAAATTTTATTGGGAAGTTATTCATTTTTTCCCGTTACATGTGATTGGTTTGACTTAAGATATAGCCTGGTATTTTCCCATTGTCATTTGAAATATCTTCTCATGAACTTCAAAAAATGTTTCTGATACCGTCAATATTTGATTTATCTCGAAATAACTTTCATCAACCATTATAAACATTCCTGAAGCATTTTGTATCAACAATGGAGGTTACGTACGGTAGAGGCTATTATTTATAGGAAATATTAATATGAACATATGATATGTATTGTCATTGAAAATAACTTACAACATATACACTTATATAAAAACAATTATTTACATTCAGGATATTGCCACCCACATTCGTGTTTACCACTTCCAATTCTCAGTAAAGCTTGCAGTCCAAAAAGATCCCAGCTATAGTACTTGATTGTAAATTCCAGATCTGGTACGATCGTTAATACATACGAGCCTTAGGAAATACGGAAGAAAGCAAAGAAAGAAAGAAAGAAAGAGAGAATCCTACATTTAGTGCGTCCTTGCTCAAGATAACGACCATCCAACGTTCTCTTCACACCTTCTGCACATAATGTGTTCGGAGCCGTGACCATTTGCACAACATTATCACCAAGCATGTAATATGAAACTTTGTTGATACGTTCTCCTAACAACGTGTATTCTTTGACTTCCGAGTCTGAAAATAATGCAATATTGTAGCGCTAGATACTGATGTTATCATTAAACAGTAATCCCAAGGTTCTTGGCTTATCACAATAAAATTCTGAAAGATCCTAAGAAAGGATAGCGTTTTAACATTTCGTTTTAAACGCTAGCTCTCCATTTTGGATCATAAAACTAAATACAAAAATATTATGCAAGTAAACTTATATATGAAACAACATGCCGAGCGATATGGAATCTAATTTGAAAATTTATGTTATGTTTCATTGCTCTATTTGAATTCCCTAAACTGGCAAAGTAAATGTCACAACACTAATCTTTTCAGCTCAGGCCCTTGAGCAAACAAATCACAACAAAACCTACAGAACGAACGCGGAACGCATTTTAAACGAACAGTAACTTTCAAGCTCTTTCATCCACGTATTCGAAGTGTAATCCACGATACCTCATGCGAGAAGATACACAACGTAAACGAGCGCCCTCTCGTAACAGCTTACATTCTGCAAGACAAAAGACACTCGGCAGCACCGTATGCGCCAGAGCGTTGAGTCGACTGAGCACGTGCATACGTCCCCCTTCTCCCTAATTGACACACATGACAACACTCGCCGCCAGACAGCGCTGGGGATGAACCACATCGCACGCTCGCTTTTAGCCCGAGTCACGCTCTCTTTTGACACTTTATTAAAGCGAACAAATAAATTAATGTTATTACCGCGAAGCCACTCGCCTTTCCACGCCAGCTCAAACTCGCTGAAAAGAGCCACTGATAAAAAAGAACTGCTAATTAACGGAAACGACCGAAGTTAGACGTAGACGCACGACTTAATAATGGAAGACGTGAGGCAGCTCTAGTGCGCCTTTGCGACTTTGCTAACGAAGTGTTATCCTTGCATTAAAAACTTTTTATTTTGTATTATGTTCCCCTTTTCGACGGTTTAAAAATGTTACGACGCCGCTTGCTATTGGCTCGTATTGCTACTTTAATTATGCACTTCTCCCGCGGAACGAGCGTCTGTAAGAAAGAAAGAACATGTCTCTAGACATTAAAGGTGTCGGTTTTGTGAGTGTCGCAGTTATGTGAAAGAGTTCTACCTGCATTGAGTCAGTGCAATTCTAATGGCGTCGATGTCATTTTATGGAGTCATCTCGTAAAGAATTTGCTGCGAGGTGAAACATTTTGCATAAAAGTCGGAGTAGGGTACGATGTAACAGTTTTTTGCGTTCAAATATAATTATGGATTTATGAAGATTGAGCGCTCCTAAAATAAGTACGAAAGATCGGGTTTTGCGTCATTACTGTGAATTTCAAACATAGAAGATCTTCGTATTGGGAAGGCTAACATTAGTCCAAAGGATGTAAAGATTTTTGATGTCTCTAAAATGTATGCACAAAAATGCGTTACTATTAAAAATATTCCGAAGACGAAATTTGGAAAAAAATATTAATTTTTACTTCCTCGCACTTAGTTTGCAAGAAGTGAAATCTATGTAATCGTGCACCGGAAAACTGCAACCTTCGGCAGAAAATCTTTTATTGTCGGACCCTGGTAACGAAAAATGGATAAATGCTGTTGCTACATAAAGTAAATTACTTCCTCTAACACGTTATGTAGACAGAAACCCATGTTTTGTTGGTCCTCGGTACAGAAAAATCGATGGACAGCAAAACCTCTCTCTGTCCGGCCCTGGTCAACGCTAGGGTCAAACCGTTTAGCCGATTTCCTCCAAAATTAAACATTTACATTAAATAAGGAAAATTTATGTTTCTTTTCAACTGCACTGAAGTAAACCAAAACATTAATTCCAAACTTCACTTAAGTCATATTTCCTTTCTATCGATTAACTGAGTTCCTTATGAGTATCATGGAGCAATTTCAAATTGAATCAGTGTCACTTTCTTCTCACAATTTCATAACAGCAAAAACATTGTAATCATTATTGACGACCCACATAGTGACGCACGGGTATGTAAAACATCTCGGATGCAATTCCTCTTTACACTATTGTGATACCTCAGTATATGCAAAAGTGCGTTTTGTCACAAAATTATGTGGTTTATATTATCTTGAGACATCGTTAAAGATGGTGAATGATAACGTCAGGTAGATATTTGCATTGTAACCACATATCCAATTTTTATCTTTTGGTACACTTCAGTATATGTAAAAGTGCATTTTGTCACAAACTTATGTGGTTGATATTATCTTGAGACATCCATATAGATGGCGTCTGATAACGCCAGGTAGATATTTTCATTGTAACCACATATCCAATTTTTTTCTTTTGGTTTTAAATAAAAAGTAATTAAATACTCGTTAAAATTGGTTTGACAGACGTTTTGATACCTCGTATCGTGTTTCAATTAAATAGTATTTTTTAATATGTCAAGTAAAAAGTTGTTCTGGAGATACAAATAGGGACATTTCAAAACACAATGAACAGAAGACATGAAAAGGAGATATGTTCATGGCCGGCGAATAGTGTTAAGTCCGAGTGGGTAGTTGATCCGGGTTGGGGTTCAGCCTCCCCTCTTCTGCGAAAGCATTGTAACCTCCCACACCCACCCTTCAATTCACGCCAAAAATGTACACGAAGGAAAAAATACAAAACAGAATTTTTCAAATTGTTGTTTATCATTTAATTGTTATCACATTTATTTTATGTAACTTCAGCAGAGTTCATTTTTGCAATATGAAAACAGCGCTGCGCTTTGCATTTGTGGATATAAAATCATTTTAAAATTTTATCAAATAGTTTTGTCGGTCATGTTGTTACAAACATGTAAAATGGCAATACTGTTGAGCCGATCTTGCAACACAGTTGACCGCATATACTTTCAAAGTTGATACAATATCGAGAAACGTTTTTCATTTCTGGAATTTGAGGGTTATAGAATATTTCTCCCACCTGAAATTCAGAGTGGGTATTTCACCCATTCGGACTTTTTCATGCGGGCATAGTTACCCACCATACCCACATTATCCGCCGGACCTGGATGTGGTGGAAGAGTAAGAATAGCAGACAGAGACGGGCACGGGCGGGTCGATTGAGTGATTGATCGATTTTTTCGTGTTTCCGGGCGCGTCAACGGTTTGGCCAGTAGTCCCGTAAGTGTAGTGCGTGTTTTCTCTCTGAAGATGGCGGTGATTTTCTCCCGCTGGATGGCGAGATCCGGCGCCGACCTACTGTCGGCTAGTGTGGTTTCCCCCTAACCAGGACTCTCCTACCAGCGGGGCACCATCCCAGCTGGGACAAGCTCTAAGCCCCTAATCCGTCTCCCGGAATATGTGGTAGTGTAGTGCATGTTAGTGTAAGTGTGTGTAAGGGGAGAGGATGGGACAAGGAAGAGGAAGGACAGATCGCGCGCGGTCCGTGGCCCGTTTGTTAGGGTACTGCTCCGGCATTCGCCTGGTGTTGATCGGAGAAACCACGGAAAACTACCGATCAGAGCATCCGGCAGCTAGAATTCTCCTCGAGATAGCGACTGAATTCGACCTAGCTGAAAAGCTAGTGTCGAAAATCCTACCGTCGTCAGGACTCGAACCTAGGGCGTCCCGGTCAGAGGCGCTGCAGTAACATCAGTTGATTCCCACTCCCGGTGGGCGGGTCGAGGTGTAGGCGAACGGGGAATGCGCTGGGAAGGTGTGCAGGAGAGGAGAGCGGGGCGTGGCCAGGCGTTGCGGGGAGGCCCTGGACAGAGGGTGAGAGCGCGTCGATCCGGAGATCCGCCGGCGCAGGTCGCCGTTCAAATCCCGGGCTCGGCGCTGCGCTCCGCGGCGCGCGCCCATCAATCATGGCAGTCCCCGGTTCGCGACCCGCGACCCCGCCCACGCCTCCGACCCTGCCCTGCACCAGCGCCGCTCTCCGATAACGGCGCCGCTGATTGGGAGAGCTTGGACGGGCTGGCGTCACCCACGTCACCTCCGCCCCCTGAAAGCCCCGACCACCGGACCGCCAGCTGCCCCGCGGCTCACCCACATCACGGGCCCTCTCCCTGGAGTGCGCTTGACCTGCCGCTGCCGCCTCCCCCCACTCTCCTTCAACGCTCCACCCTCGTCCATGATTAATACAATCACATTTCTTGATCCCTTTTGGGTGGCGTTGGTTTCTATCCAGCTTCATTTTAAATGTATCCTCTGGTTTCACTGCTCTCTCAGTTCTTTTCCATTATAGATATTGTTTGATTTTTACCCACATGCTTTTCTTATGGTTTTTAGTTTCTTATATCAATTCTGTTTGTGCTGAAACCTGCGTTGGGTTAATGTTACTTATAAATTTTGCTCGTTCTCAATAATGTCTCAATTTTCCTTTTACCAGGGACCTCCATAGTAGTCCTCAAACGAATCAGTATTACAACATACACACACAGCTTTTGCAGTAATCTTGATCTCAATGTGTTTCTCTTTGTAGTTTATTTTAACACTTTTCCGAAAATGAATAACCTCTATTTGAAAATGGCATAAGAGACAACAATGTTAAGGTATTATTATTTTAGCATAATCCGATTACATAATGTTTAATGTTTCCTACCAGTTAATCTTTTATGTAGATTACATATGAATAAAATGTTATAAATCGAAATTATTTTACAAGTATTTTATTTAATAAAATAATAAAACATTGCAATAAAAATCCATTCGATTTGCGGCGAATTGTTCCCATCAACAGCGGTTTCAACAACCAGGTAGTACAAAACAGGTTCCGGTTACAAAGTTCGAAAATAAAATATATAACAAACAAACACAGTACAACAAAGAATACAAAGTGCTACACAACCAAAAACTAGTGGTGCTACAATACACACTTAATACACACATATTTTCCCGTACTATTTTATAACTTTTGGCAATTTCCAAACTTTTAAAGAGTTCAACAAAAAATTACTCCTGAGCCATTTCCATAAGCGTACTTGGCACCCCCGACAACAAATTAAAGAACAAATTTGCAACAGTTGAAAAATGTTGTTTTGAAATTTGTCTTTACTTCACGCAAATTTACTGAAAAATTACTTATATTTTGAAAAAGTTGTGAATAACATCATTGAAAGATCTACTTTTGAAGGAAACATTTAATTATTAAAAAATATCTTCAATATTGTAGTTGTAAGAAGACGCTGAAAAATCTTTTGCAATTTCCGAAAATTTAGAGAGTTCGAATTTTCAAAAATCTGACCTGCACAAGTTTTATAAAAGTATTTTGCACCATCCAAGGAAAAAGGAAAACATTTGATGTAATTTAAAACATTTTGAAAAGTTCTTGAGTCTTCATCAATTAATTAGATATTGATCAATTAACTGGATACAGTGCTTCGCAATGCTCAACCACTGGTATGATATGCGACTTTTTTCTTTAAAAAGAAGTAAACCCCATCTAGCCGACCTGGATGGCCCAGGTGGCTAAGAGCGCGTACCGACTCAGCGCTTCGGTCCGAAGGGTCGCGGATTCGAGTCCCGCCTTGGGCATGGCTGTTTGTCCCTTGACCTTGTGTGTGTTGTCGCAGAGGGCCTCGCGTCCTGCTGACCCCAGATCAGAGGAGCCCGCAAGTGTTTGTCAAGTGTATGATCGAATATGCGTCCGTAAGGGGCAACCGGTTGTCGGCTGGATAAAAGCCCTAGGAAAAAAACTCATCTGTCTCACCTAGATTTGAGCTATTAAAAAATAAATGTTGCCTTCTCCATTTTGTAGGAAAAAGAAGTAAATAGGTTTAAAATCACAATAAAATATAGAAAAATATTATATATCACTAAGATATTAATTAAATCAATTAAGGAATCTCAAGTTTTTATAAACTCGTTAAATAAAACATGTTTAATACGACTTTGAATGATGATATCATTTCATTCGTCTTCCACACGAATTACCACCAGATCTCAACTGAGACTAGTAAGTTATGCAATGTTTGTCCGTGTTTCAATCTCCCCATCCCACGTCATTCCATTTCTCGGAGCATGATCACTGCCTCCCCCCTCCCTGAGCAGTGGTGCAATCCGCTGCAACCCATTCCGATCATCACTCGGGCTCCGTTTTGTCAACCGCGCTGCGTCGCCCTGTCACTCAACGGCGCGGGGGCCCCTGGCAGCTCAATGAGGCCTCTGACAAACGCGTTTCCAAACCAAATATTGAGCCCACTGGCTGCTGCATGTCGTTTATTTGATGCGCTATTGAGGTCGTGTCGCTTGAGATTCAGGGCGGACGCCCGCAAGCGGCGGTGGACGTGTTGCAGGGAGCTGCCAAATTTTGTGGAATTCCAGGGTCGCTTTCAGATAGAGCGATGTATGAATTACCCCGCATCGGATCGTTGAAATTGTCCTTGTTGCTTTCGCAGACCAGCAATGTACTAAACATTTTTTCAGTTTTTTTTCTGGGGAGAGATTCAGAAATTTCGAGAAAAGTTTTGAGTTACGTGCAAAATACAGAGTAAACAATTGTTCTGAGAAAATTTTCTAAAGGAAATGACTCATTTTTATTTAATTACCCTTGATAATTATTACTTAATATTTGTAAACTGTTGTCATCGAATTTCATTATTACTTAGTCTCTCATTGTTTAACTATTAATTCGCAAATGTTCAACACACAAACTTTATAAAAAGAGTGACAGTTGGTATACTGTAATTTAACACACAAAAAATATAATTATTGTAACATAATTACAGTTCAAGAGTTTAGTATATTAATACATTCCCTCGTTAAAATAGTTTTCTTTTGTATTTTGTAATTTTTTACTTCAGTTCCACACTTTCAATTATTTAATTTGTATATTTGAAGTTATTTAGCCTATAATTTATTTTAGACTGAGCACGAATGCGACCACAATGATCGAAACGAAACAAATAAAAATTTACATATACTTTCTCCAGAAAACGAAGTAATATACAACTACCGTAACGCTAAAGTGTTTGGATCCAAGGTGAAAAGCAAAGCCAATGAAGCTAAGCCTTTAATGGGGGACTTCGGGAGACTACAACGCAGGAAGACGAGAGCAAAAGGGCTGCCGTGCAGGCGTCAGGGGATTCCCCCATCCACGCCCAGCCCTCAAAATGGGCACCCCACCGCCCATAAAGTGCACGCGGATCCCAGCGTTGTCCTCGACGCCGCGTTAACTCCTGCCCCCTCCCCCCCAGCGATCTCGCTCTCGCCCCCCTTTTCCTCGCTCGGTCCGTCCCTGCGATTGAATATTCCGAGGGCGCTGGCAGCGACCGAGACGGCGACGCGCGCGCCCCAAGCGGCGTCTGCGCGCGTTATGACGAAAGTTTTGACGAGCGACCACGACGCGTGCCGTCGCGGCGAATAACAAAGCTCGCCGCAGGACTCAGGCTCGACTGGGTCTCGGTTTGGAAGGGGCTGGCTTTCCTTAGGCCTATCCGAGGTCCATAGGTTCGTCGCTTTACGAGCCCATTCTTCACTTATAAAACCGCTTCATCAGATGCATGTAATTAAATTTTCGTTATACTCTAATGTTATATCGACATAACGCAACAATACAGAGGAAAGGAAAGACACACTTAACAACCTATTTCCGTTAAGGATTTTAACATTCCGTCGTTTGTTAAGAACAATCCAAATGAACTTGTGGCCTGCAACATCAAAATTGATATTGTGGAGTAGAAAGAAGACGGGGCCCTCATGTAGCACACAAATGGTTGTATGGAAACGGCACCAGGAAATACTGCAACATTTTTCTTTCTCGTCACATGACGTCAGCTACATCGTAATCACTGATGCACCGAGTAGGAGAATGTACTCGTAACACCAGTTATGAGAAATTGTAGGTTTAACAACAATTCTACGTAATAAAATACAGTACAACATGTGTTAGTCAGAATCATTTGGGTTCAACATTTTCTTCCTCTTGTACAGGCTTACAGCTTATTCAAAATTGCAATAAAAACTGTGAATTCGGAAAACGCAATCTTTCAAATATAGAATATCTTATATAAGTAATATATGTCACCTAGAAACTACATATCAAAGATATGAAAACGACCCAGGAGAGACAAAGAAAATGAAATAGAGAAACGCAACTCCAAGTCTAATGAAATTAAGAACTTAATAAGAAATATATTAATTAATATTTGTCGGAACAGATGAATTCGTTTGATTATTCAGACTTCGCATATTTGCCTAGGTCCTCGTGAATATTGTGGCAACCCCTTATAAAAGCCCTTTTAACCACTGATTGTTTATTTTTCTTTGTTTTTAAGGTGTCGTACACTTGAGTTTTCCCAACTTTAAATTTCTTCATCAATACCTTGCCAGAATTGTTGTTTTGTTCGTGTTCTTCAAATAGTCTAATTTTCTCATCAAGAGTTAAAGTTAAATTTTCCTCCTGACAGCATAATACTTAGTTACATTGATTAAACACCTACATTTCGTTGAACGGAACAACAATAAACGTTTAGAACCCGTGAATCCAAAGCACGCATTACAAGAACTGTAGAAGGATCGCTTTTTGCGTCTCCTTCCTTCACGCCAGCTTTTGCACGAGAAGCGTAAAAATTTGGTCGAAAGTAGCTGAGAAAATGAATGAACGACCAGCTCTGAGTGTCTTCTGGTACAATACTACCACACTTACAAGTCAATGTTTAATTCTAAAACAATATTTGTTTTCCGCCTCATGCAGAATTTTTCATATTCCGCCTTAGACATGTACTACTGCATTCATATTTTTCAGTCCAAATAGAAACAATGTCATTATTTTTGTATTTTATTTCTCTTTTTTGGTATCAAATAAATCCATTAATACTTTTACATAGCCAGAAGTGCTTTGGTTTCTGTCAATTTATGCCAATATTCTAAAACCGTAAAGTAGATCAGTTGTATCAAAAGATGGCGCACGACGCACTCAAAGATAAGGTATAATTTCAATGATTTTTCAATTTCCCTCATGAGATATTAGTTTAAATCCAGGCGATAGCCTTTTATAATAATCATAACAATAATAATAATAATATGGTTATAAACAAATCACGAGCATCAGAAATTGAATAGTTCCCAAGAGTACTTTTCACTATCGTTTTTCCGCAGATGACGTTCAACTGTTTTGAAAAATAAATAAATATTCCTTCCGTGATGGGGAACTGCATGCTCGTCACTACGCGACTCCCAAACCTTTCAAACTACTTTTGAAATTACTTACGAAAAAAAGGTTGTATTCCGAAAAGTATTGAACCTCAAGGCACATGTGTAATAATAAGGGACTTGGACACATCTAATAGTAGGCGTGTATCAACTAACGGGCGCGGCAATCGCCTCGGTTTACAAGCTCCATAAAAATTTGTTTCTTCAAAGTTTCCATAAAAGTTTGTTTTAATTTTTTTTAATTTTTTATTTGAATAATTAAAAGAAATTTGAATAATTTTGGATTATTGCTTAACACAGATATGATCCACATTGTCTAAAGAATCATTTTAACAGGAACTAATTATAAAAGTAAATTACTGAAGGCCAATAAAAATATTAACTTAAACCGTATATTGTCTGAACGAAAGTATTTAATATACTCGCCAGATAAGGATTCATGAAATAAATTTTTGTTTTCGGTTCTCTCTCTCTCTCTCTCTCTCTCTCTCTCTCTCTCTCTCTCTCTCTCTCTCTCTCTAAATAATGTTCTATAACATCTGGTTACATAATGATTAAGCATTAAATGTAGTTCATCATATTATCATCATCATCATATCATCAGAAAATCTCTTAAATAAAAATTATCCTTATTTATTTATCAATTTCCAAAATATTCACTCTACGAAATAATAAATTGGATCATTATACCTGAAATAAGATACAAATAATTTAGGGTGTAAATTTCTAAATGACTAAAAATACTATGTTGATTGTTGTGCCCAATCCGGTTGCAGAAAGCTTGTCAGTGTTCAAGCGCAAATTAAATTTTTCTTCCTAAAATCTTATGAAAGGTTGAGCTTTGTTGAAGTTGAAATCACCAATCATGGTAATTGACATTTTGTTCAAGTCTTCTTTAGTATTTTCTAATAAGAATTCATGGATAAATTCAATCATATATTTTACTTTTTAAATGATTGATATGTAGTTGGTCACCATTATTAAGATTTGCCCATTCCAATTGGCAATTACCTGCACTGATGTGAGCAATTCCTGTTCTCTGTAAACCTATTCAATGTCGCCCTAGTTGTTTTCACCATGTTCATTACTGGTTCCCACAAGTTCCCCGAATGTTTTCAAATATCCCCCAAATGTTGTTCTAAATATTCCCACGCGGGATTTTCCAAAAGTTCCTTCGAAAATGTTCCCCCAAAAAGATTTCTTTGACAACGGTCCTTTGACAACGGTCCGCCGACAATGTTCCTCCGACAATGTCCTTTTGACAATGGTTCTCTGACAATGTTCCTCCGACAATGATCCTCTTACAGTGTTCCTTCGACAATGTTCCTCCAACAATGTTCCTCCGACAAAGTTCCTCCGACAATGACCTCCGACAATGACCTCCGACAATGGCCTCCGACAATGGCCTCCTACAATGACCTCTTACAATGTTCCTCCAACTACGTTCCCCCGAAAATGTTTGCCCAAATATTTTTCCATATTTTCCCCTAAATGCTACACGCAGCACCGCAACCATTGTCGAAAGCAGCCACAGTCAGAAATGTGTGTTTCACTTTCGTCTAATTCAGGTTTATTTACATACCGCGTCTGAAGAAATTTCAAATACTACTCTGTGAGCAATTGATTCAGCAATGTGTTTTCTTTGGTTCTGATGTGAATGTGGAATATAATTATTTCCTCCAAAAAATGCCTTTCTGTGACCTAATCCTCGAAAAGATTTTTTTCCTGTTTGACAAATGCGTCAATAAAATTACTAGTCTTTGAAAAGTGAAAATTGAGCTCTGTGTCCGTATTTGCCACGTGACGTCTTGCAGCGAAATTTACTCGTAGTTATAAAGAGGCGGATGAGGAAAAACACTCGGGATGCGGTGAAGAAGAAAATTTATAGAAGTTCCTTCCTTTCGTTCGCCTGGAGCCATTACTCAAATGAAGATCGCTGTTTACTTTGCGACCGAAGAAGCATCAGACGAAACGAAATACATTTGGAACTATTTGAGCAGAACGCTTTCTAGTGAATTAAAAAGAACGCGTAAAGTCGCACCGCTTTAATTATTTTTATATAATTTGATTAATTCAGTTCAATGGTGTTCTTTCATTCCTTCCTTTATTATGGTAATGGACAATAATGTTCGTAAATAGCATTTATTCCTTCATATATTTTGAAGCAAAATATTAATAATATTGTTAGTGCCAATGGATATCAGTATTTACCAGTTGTATAACGTGACATAATGAAACATGCGTGTATTAGTTTATTTACCTTAAATGTTTTAATATGGGCTTAAATCCATGCTTAAAGTTTATTAAAATGGTTGATAGAACATTAATTTAAAGTAATAGAGACACTTATATATTAGAGATGTCTTAAAATAATTCTATTGGTTCTAATGTTAGGTTGTTAAAATAGATTAGCTGGAATAATAAGGATGGTAAATACTGACTTTCCAGAAGTGTATGTTGTAATGTATGTAAGTTTTATCATCTCAATACTTCCATTATACACCCTTATGAATATTTATTGACATTTAAGGGTTGGGTAAATTATTGTTTTTGATCCTGAACGTGTGATACTTTTATGCTTGTTTGGATTTTTGCTTGATGCATTGTTGTCCGGATGTCAGTAAAATGCTCTCACGTTCCTCAAGGGTTACAATCATCTGATGATTCGAAAACAGTAAACCCTTGTTAGCACGAACTCGCTTTACACGAATTTCACCATAACACGAACAAAACTTCGGTTCTAGCAAGGAAATACGGTAATACGGACATTTATAGTACTCGGATAACACGAACTTTGCAAACACAAACTCCCGTTATTTCGGATCCTTGAAATTTTTGGTAATGACGGTTTATTGTATTAGTACTATTAGTACCATTTTTTGTTGTATTTCAAGAAACATAATCTTTTGTAACATTGCAACTTTTTGCGCGTTGCGGAATTAAGTTTGCATGAGAGTCTTCTTCGTCTCCATAACTTAATGTTGGCAAAACCGCAAATTAAAATATTCCATCTCACTAAACGCTTTCGTATCTGAAACGGATCTGGTAAAGTTAACTCCAGTCAAACTAAAGATGAGTAATTAAAGTTAAGTCATTTTACAGAGGTACGCATTAAAAAAAATATAGAACAGAAAAAATGTACTTCGGTTTATTTGTTATAAAAAATCTTCAATCAAAAAATCTTCCCTTTTTACATTCTGTCCACTATTAACTCTATTAGAGAAAGAAATTACATCAACTTTATCTGCGACTGAACGGAACAAGATCGAGGTCTTTCGAGCAATATATTTGCCACACACTGTCATACAATGAGGATGCGCGACACGAAAACCCCTCATACTGAACGCAGACAACTCGCCCTATTTTCGGAATAAAGCAACAGAAATCTTACAAGCTAATTCTTGCGATCAATTCTAGTAGTTCTTCTACTACCACTCATAAAAAAAGTTACAAAAAAATGATATCTCAAGTTCCCCCAACCAGAAAGCGCGAATATAGTTATCTGATATCGTCATCTAAAGGAGAAAATGAGAATCACACCCAAGTGCATCTGAAAAAACATACGGATCAAGGGAATCCTGGGTTGAAAATGTAAGTGCGGAACGAAGGGAATCATCACCTCTCCGTAAATAAAAACATACGATAAGTAAAGAAATATTACATCAGACATTGCTTTTTTGGGCAAGCGTAGCTCCAAACGAGAAGCCACCTGCTAATAACTATGTGATGCGTCATGAAACAGTGACTTTACTACATTATTTGTATGTAAAGAAATGTTGAATATTTTCTATAATTTTTTATGTTATTGCAATATTCGCAAAGAAAGTTTTTATATCAGTATATAACAATTTTTAGTTATTAATGTTTAGTTAAAATATATAATAATTTTTCGTTACAACGTTCTATAACCACGTACTGGCGTCGACTGTGGAGTCATTCTCCGTTAATTTATTGATTAGTCATGTCGTAGGCTTCCGCGCCCAGAGTCATGTAAATGATCTTGGTTGTCCGGGTGACGCCGCGTCGAAGGCTGTGTTGCCGACCTTTCGACCACATTTTCGTAGTCTTCCTCAGGGATGATCTGCGAGATCAGGATGGCAGACCAGCCCTGAGGAAGACCACGAAAAGATGGTCAAAACGTCGGCAACACAGCCTTCGACGCGGCGTCACTCGGACAGTCAAGATCATTTATTCATTAGTCAGTCGTAGTAATTGCCTTCGGCCAGGGGCTCGTAGCTGTTAGACCTGAGGGGTCACAGACTGTCACTTATTCAGGAATCCGCATCCGGAGTTGCTTATCCTCCGCGACTTCATAGAGCGTAGTCAAGCAATTTTGCTAGCGATGCCAGCATTTTATTCCAGTGTAATACAAAACTATTAATTAGTTGTTAACAGTGTGTGTGTGTGTGTGTGTGTGTGTGCTACCAATTGAAAAAACATTTCGTATGGTATTGTTTAGCAGCATTTTTGCTACTGCAGGACACTAGTTTCATTTTTTTCATTATTATCTGTTCAGAATCTACAAAAAGCAGACCGTAATAAAATTTCATATGCGCCTAAATTCAAAAAAGAGAGTGAAAAATCCCAGAGAACCACCGTGAATCAAGTAAAATTAATTTGATTGTTATGAAATAAAAGAAACTCTTATTTACTTTTAAATAATTAAAATTGTTAAAAAGGAAATAAACAAGAGACTAAATCAATGACACTATTTAAGAAGTGGTGTACTTTTTTGGAATGAAAGAATTAAAGTTTTTTATGTATCCTATATATTAACTAATAACTTCTCTATTCTTTCTTGAGATTGTCCAAGAAATTACGATTTAATATCATTTAAAACATTTGTTGGTAACATATTTTGCGAATGCCATTATATCTACTAAACAATTTTGATATACGATTCAAGATACAATGGTTTAATGTCACAATTTCAGTTGTAACAGTTTTTTTTTTCGTCTAGGTAGCTAAATATGCTCATTAATTCCATGAAAAATCTTTGATTATTTCTATGTTAATAGTACATGCGCAAATAAAATTCCACCGAGTAATTAAAACCCTACATCTACCAATAAGGATTCAGATAAGATGCCTAATAGTTTAATTAAGAAATTATAGCCAAGACGTAGCTAAGATACTTCCAGTCGGCTATGAAACATGTACAAAAATGTACCTTACAGATTACGTACTACCTACAACTACATGCTATAAACAACGAATGAAATAAACTAAAGTGCCGAAGTAAATGTTAAGCTAGCTGACTGATTAACTAATGTAAACTTTAAGCTAGCAGACATTTAACCGTGAATAAATACAATGTTTCTCATATAAAATTTAATTTAATTTAATGTTTGAAAAGGCGTTTTTGAAGAAATCTGAAAGCTGGAGCGTGTAGAGAGTATTAAAAACTACACGATCTCATATCAAACTAATTTTTCCATCAATGGACACTATGAGCTTTGACAAGTTATCCTCGTATATTATGATCGAAACTGAACTGTAGAAAAACTTGTGTTTGATCAGTGGGGGCATCATAATCTCTTGCAATAAATAATAGTTGGCACCAATCAACAAGAAAGAATGTTGTACAAAAAGGCTTACAGTAAAAAATAAGGCAATGAATATTCAATAATAGCAAATAAGAAATAAAAAGAAAGCTTGTAAAAGTATTTTTCCAAACACTACAACTAAACAAAAATCTCAAGAAAGGATTGAGAAGAAATTGTACATTCTATATATGTAATTGTACTCAGTGATTGAACTATAGAGACAAAATCTTTACTTTTCTGCGTCATATGTAATACATTCATGTTCCCCTTTAAATGAAAACAAGGAAGCAGCAAGTATAATAGAAAACTCACGTTAATTTGTTATAACTTCATTCATTTGCACCTGGTAAATTTATTTTGGCGTTAAATGTAAAATGCAAAATAAAGATATTCTTAAAGGACATTCGATGTTATAACAGTTTTCGTAAAAGAATGAAAACGTTTGTTTACATTGTTTCAAAATATATTCATTCACAGTTTTATTTTGAAAATAATGAAGGTAAATTAAAGCTAAAATCGTAAATTCATAAAATGAGAACGAAATAATTTCTCTGAAAAAGAGAAACACCAGTGAGGGACATACAGATTTAAACTGAACTTCATATGCCCAGTATAACTCGGTTTTGAGTATTAACACATTCCCGGAAATGCATGGATTGTTTCATACGAAAACAAAGCAATATCACATTGAAAATAATAAACGAGAACAAAATGAGTGGTTCACAGAAATCCAGGGAAAAGGAATGGCAAGTCCTTTCAGGAAAACACGCCAGAAATACGACCGAATATCCCACAAATATTTACAGACGGTTTCTATCAGCGTTAATCTAATTAGAGAACGCTGTGCGGAACCGCTGCCGGGTAGCTGGGCAATCGCCTCGCGATCTGAATAAAACATAGGATGGAGCGAGACTGGCACTGGCGGGGTTCGACCCGCGGCCCGAGCCACGGCAGGATTCCGCACCAGCGTCACGTCCCCTCCTCCTTCCCCCACCCCTTCGCCCCACCCCATCCCGAACCACCAGGGCTCGTTCCTGCATCGCCCTCTATCGATTACGGGCGGGGAGGGGGCCGCGAGGCGGAGCTCGACGGGCACAGCGCGTTTCGCCGGCGCGCCTGGAGGTAGCTTGTGTAGGCAACTCGCCCTACACGACTGTACTGCGGTACAGGCGCGCAGCCTCTGAGCCCGCGTAAGCCTTTTTCGCGAGGCCCGGATATCGCTGGATCGCTGCGGAGGGCGGCGCGGCGTGGAAGGGGTGGAGCGAGATGTGGAAGGGGCGGAGAGGGATGTGCAGAGGGTGCGACGGTGCCTGCGGGCATAGGATGGCCGCGAAGTGAAGCCGCCGTCGATTCTGGAATCTGTGGCACAGGGAGCATGCAAAGCAGGTGCAGTATTGGGGAGCAGGTGCAAAGGAGCACATCAAATTACGCAGGAAACTTGCCCAACTTAGAAAAATGTCTTTATCGAGAAAACGCAATACATTACTGTAAATATTTTTTAAACATAAATCAATGTACAGAGTTTCATGTAACCTGTCTTTAAGTACACTCTTTTAAAAAACTCTCTTTTACAAGAACACTCTTTTAAAAGTCAGACACGAATCGAACTTATTAAAATTTAAAAGGTTTAAATCATGTCTGATAAGGGAATTCAGAGTTCATAATGATATTTTGTTTAATTATTGCTCTTCAATAAACTATAATATTCCATGCGATTTTTTCACAGTCGCAATCTACACGAAAATTCACCATTCGCCCCTGATACCTTGAATAGTATACTTCACAAATACTTTCACATTTTTACTAATAATACTATATATTAAATCTGAGAAAAATTTGCTAATCTTAGTTGAACGTAATTAGGGAAATTCACAAATAGATAAAACCTGTATTTCAATCCATTTACAAAAAAATAAGTACGATTTTACAATAAAATAAGTAGTTGGTTAAGAAATTTATGTAACCCTACTAAAGATACTATTCTACCGTACATTTGGAATGGATTAACTTGTTTCCTTTTGGAATTATGTGGATTATTCTTTAACACATCACAATTTTCTGAATGGTTATTTTACTTTCACCGGATTGATTGAGTTTTTTCTCATTTCCCAATATATTGAAGGTAAATATTTGTCAATGATACGTACCAAAAAAATCAAAATAGATTCATTTTAAATTGACAATATTGTTACTATTTTGTTTGGCATTTTGAATGCCCTTAATTATATACATATGTTTCGAAAATAATTTATTATATCTTATGAAATATGTAACTTGTTTGAAAATAGATTGTAAGTGGGAATCTACAAAAACTACAAATCGTCTTTTGCTATTCTAATTTTGGCAGATAAAATGTAATGATTTTTTTCATTACACTCTGTAAAAATTAAGAAATGAATACCACAAACCTTTTTTCGTTTGTGAATTAAGAAAGTATAATTTCTAATATTAATCACCTTTATTTTGTCTCGAGGAACTAGAATTAGGACATTGCCTGAGTTAAATAAATTAATGAGTGCTTCCTACGGATTGAATCAAATACGAAGCTCGTTTACAAGCTTCTAAAAATGTTAGCTACAAAGACAATAATAATGGGAAATATTCCTGAAAAATACCAATTACATAATAAACGGTCAACGTAAATTCCAGTTGGTGATCGCAGGCCAAGCAAATATCGAATAGCCGGCAGTATTTCCGAGAAAAAATCTTACTAAATTGCCGGTCAAAAATATACAATGTAGTTACGCAGTACATGTAGTTACACTGTCAGCAAGTACAGCGTTGTTATTAGGATGCCGGACGTCCGAATGCAGACGATTTCAAATTGGAATACGACAATAGCGGAATAAATCAGCAGAATAAATTTTTTATGATATCTAGAGGTTGCAAAATGAACTAAAATAATCCGATGTTTCCTTAAAATTCTTTCAAAACCAGCATCAGAAAATGAAAGCCTTACATTCCTTTCTTCATCTTCTCCACCTCGGCAGTACGGTTATTATTCAGAGTTCTTGAATCGAGTAAATGTTGCTTAAAATTGTCAGTACCATAAAATACCACCAAAGGAATAATGACAACAACAAAAATTTACAATATGATGATTATATGGGCGATATGGGTACGCGAACGGCTAAGGTCATTAGTCCTGTACGTGTAGTGCATATTTTTCTCAGGAGGTGGTGGTGGAATTGCCCCGCAGAATTGCGAGATACAGCGGGGTTTTCCCCAACCAGGTTTTCCCAACCAACGAGATGTACCGTCGGCTAACGGGGTTTTCCTCTACCAGGTATCTCTTACCAGCGGGGCAGCGCCTCACCCGGGACCAGCTCTAAACTCCCAACCGATCTCCCGGCATGTGCAGTGCATAGTGTAGTGCATAGTGCATGATCAATGACATCAGTTCAGATAAAATCTGCAATGACATCAATTGATATTTTAAGCCATCTCTCTCAGTGTGAGGTCCGGTGGCGATCTACACTTTGCTTGCGGGTATTTCCGCCAGCGGGGTAATTCATCATCATCATGGGTTGAGCCTATTGACCCGTTCCGTCTTCAAGAGTATCCTCTTTCATCGCGTTATTGGTCTACCCCTACTCCTCCCGTACGGATTGTAGTCGTTGAGGATTTTTGCATTCGATCTTCCGGCATTTTCATTAAATGCTCATGATGTCCGAGTTCCTTTTATGGTCCAGTATTGAATAGCCCGCCAAAGGTCTTAGAAATCTCATTTCCGCGGCTTATATTTTTCTCTTGTCTGTTCTATTGACGGCTCAATTTCCACATCCATAGGTTATCATTGAAACTGCATTGTTTTATGAAATTTTAGTTGAGTGTCTGTACGTGCTTCCTGTCTGTGTGTCTTTCGTATAGTTCCGTACATTTTCTGAAATTTCTGAATTTTAATATTGATATCATTTTTTGGCAGTATGAAAAATTGCAACCGAGATAGGTGAAGTTATTTACTTGTTCAACATTGTTACCATTAATTACTATTTTACACCTTAAATGATTTTTACCATGGAATGTCATGGCTTTCGTTTTCTTTGATGAAATGTTTAGGTTATAGATTTCGCCTATTCTCTGAAATTGATGGGCAGCTATTTGAAGATTATCGTCTGAGGTGCTAAAAATTATCTGATCATCTGCAAATAAAATTGTGTCTAAAATTCTGTGATTCACTTTGGAATTGTAGTACATTATATTTTCTTTCCACTCTTTTATGCCAAGGTAAATATATGTATTAAAAAGAGTAGGAGACAACGGACATCCCTGTTTGACACCTTGATTTACGGTTTCAATCAAGTGTTCTGTTGTTTCCTTGTCCATATATATTTTGACTTCTGAATATAGGCTTCGGATTTTATTTATTATGTGAATTGGGAATTTTGATCTAGCTAACTTTTATTTAAATTCCTCCATTGTCGGACCTAAACACCGATTCATTGGTAGCACTGCCTCTGATTCACCTTACTTGGTCCACGTTTCTTGGTGTAAAATATATTTTTAATCCCCGTACGAACCTGATTTTCTGTGTCAGCTAGGAACGGATTACCGCTTCAACGTTTCCGGATATAAGACATCTTGCAAGACGACCCAGATTTTTAACAAATTATAAACTTCGATAGTAAAATAAGAAATCAATTTTAGAGGTTAGGAGGAAAATGTGTGTGCTTTTCCTTTTTCATACACAACAATAAAAATTTCGCAACCAGATTGAGATAAAAATTAAATAGATTTTCGTTTCACCATTTCAAATAATAGCATCAAAACAAAGGGTTATTTAAAGTGACTGTACTTTAAAGACAAGGATTAAACGCACCATTTCAACCAAGACAAAAATAATATCTGAGCTGTAGATTTGCATTGCTCTACATTCCGAAAGAGATAGTCCAGATAACCCCGAATAATATCATTGTAAGAATAGTATAACTCGACCATTGCAAGTAAACGACACCTACCAAGAATATGGAAATTGACTTCCAATACCAAAAGTACTTACTTTTGGTAAAATAAAGAACTATAAAAACTCACAATACTTATAACTATACATCTTCCAGTCTTTCGTATGCTGACGAAGACGTACTATTAGAATATTGGAGAAAATCGTGATGTGAGTTGTGGTTTCCTCCACCTTCCCAACTAGATACTCCAGACCATCGATTGAACCTTCACCAGCAGCAGAGAGAAGGGACAGTCCTTGGAGTACCTAATTATTTTCACAAGTATTTCTAATATGTAAATGGGTCTGTTACTGTAATTGGTTGCTTGTAAGTAGAATGGGAGTAAGACATTTATATCACGCACGTTCGTCACTGGACTTTGTCATCTACAGTCATCGTTAGGATCACCCGACACAATGTGTGAAATATCTCATTGTTTTTCTTATTTCTATTAAATCAGGATGGTAGCATGCACCATCTCCGCAGCCATTGTAAATTTTGGCAAGTTTCCTTTCACCCGCAGGAAAAAAGAACCCACCTCCAGACGCGCGAAGCGGCGGACCGGGCGTCGGGAGGATGCAAAGAGTGCGACAGGCGTGCCGCAGGGAGGGAGGGAGGGTGTCCGAGTAATGTAAATAATTGAAATTCCCGAGTGTGCGGGGCGCACGCGCCGGTGCCGCAATTTCGCGGTAGCTGCCCTCGAATGGGCTCGCTGCGGCGGAGGAGGGGGCCGCGAAGGGGAAGGAAGGGGTGGAGACAGATGGCAAGAGGGCGGTGGGAGAGGGAGGGGAGGGTGCTGGTGGGAAAGAGAGGGGTTGGTAGGATGGAGAAAGGCAGGGAGGGTGGAAGGATAATTGAAAGAATGTTGAGTTGGGACAAGAAAGGTATGGTGAGGTAGGAGAGAAAGGGAAGTAACGCCAGGAAATGGTGGGGAAGAGATGGAAGGGTGAGAAAGGGTAGGGAGATGCGGATGAAGTGGGAATGTGCAAGAAGGGTGAGGTAGGAAAGGTCAGGGTGCTAAGAGAGGAACGGACAGGAAGAAAGCGTGAAGAAATTGGAGAGAGTGGGCCTGGAAAGGATGAGAGAAAAAACGCCAAAATAGAGGGGACGATGGCGACTGGAAGGTATGAAATATTAGGCTGTGTGGCTTGTTAGGATGGGAGAGAAAGAGAGTCTGGGATGGGAAAGGAAAAGCAAAAAGTGTCGGTTAGATCAGGAGGGGAAATGCCGTGTATGTGATTGCGGGGATTGTTGGCAATTGGCGACAGAGAAGGGAGAATTCAATGCGAGGAAGAGAGGGAAGGGGCGGAAAGGAGTGGGGTGGACGCAGAGAGGGTAGGGGATGGGAAGGAGGGAGACTGCAGGTGCTCGCAAACTACGGTCGTACAGCGCGGGGAATTCGAGTCGGTGGCGCAGAAGGCACTGGGGGAGGGGGCTATGAACGAACAAGTGAAGTGAACAATCAACACGCACAAAGACCTTTAATCTGGGAACATCTAATTTTAAACAATAATGAGAATATACACTTTATTTATGCTCATAAGATTTTATCTGGTTTTACCAATATGTAGTACGAGTATTTAACTGTATAGAGATTTTTCAACAAACAAATATATAAAATTAATAACTACTCTAAAATAATAAAATAAAATCACACAGTAAAGCTCGTGCCAAATATACATTGTTACAAATAAATTTCCCACAGCAAGATTACTTTATAACAACCAGTGTTGAATCCAACATAGTGAGAACCTACATATCCATCAAGTAAGTGTTTTTGGACTATGAAATAACTTCTTCTTAAATACTATCCATATCAATTCACTCAGAACGACAAGATGTCCCTCAAAAGCCAAATATATTCTGTAATAAAAAAATTGCCAGAGCACAATTAATTAAAAACAATAGAAATTGAATACCAGAAACATAAACTATCAAGGGAGCGTCTTTGAAACAATTAGAAACAGCTGCTTCTAAAACCATTACCCGCATCTAATAACAGTATGGGTAAGACAAAACGTCCCCCCTCCCGCGCAACCGTCTGATCCACCACGGCCCTGCCGTGCGTCACACGGCAACACCCAGCAACAACGAATCCCAGTTGGAACTCAGTTGGAATTAAAGTTGAATGAAAATGAAGCGCCATCTTGTGCTGCAACGCCATCCAGTGGAGTTACAACAGAGTAAACAGTAAGTAATTATAATATGTACTGCTAATGTTATGACGCAAACTGGTAGGAAAATTGTCACGTTGTTAAAAGTCATGGAAATATATATATATATATATATATATATATATATATATATATATATATATGAAGCAATTACCCATGCGTTTGCATCACGGCGGCGCGTGAGTTTTCTATTAAGCCGAATGAAACAGTGCAACGTGATAGTGTGTGTTACGGTAACACAATAGTACATTATGAAGCTCATCGGCTTAAGCCAAATAGGCTGTGCAGTGGCTCACCCATGTCATTCCATCATACGGGGCACCGGCAGTTCGGGGTAGCACAAGCAGGTGGCAGGGGTTGGCAGGGGTTGGCAGGGGTGACCAAGACATGTCCCACTACGCGGTTGCGGTCGGATGACAGCCAACCGAGTCGCCGTGAACTCCCTCTCCAGCATCGCCTCCGTCGCCGGAATTAAGGGTGTTCCAGATTCCTCCGTCATCTTAGAATAAATGAGAGGTTCCTAGACGGCAAAATCTGAGTGCATGATGTTAAGACATGGGTAAGCCGCTGCGCAGCCTATCCGACGTGAACCAATGAGCTTCATGTAGCAATTTGCGTCTCAATTTAGTTGGAATTTTAAATGCAGCCAGATACGAAAATTGTCACTTTGTTAAAGGTCATTGTAACATATATATGAATCAGTTAACCATGTCTTTGCATGACGGCGGCGTGTGAGTTTTCTATTAAGCCGAATGAAGTGGTGCAGCGTGATAGTATGTGTTATGGTTACACAATAGTACATTATGAAACGATGATGTAATGATGACTCGTGTGAAGTTTATGATAGTTGCTTGTTCCTTGCTCGTATAGTAATAACACCCTCGTGTATTAATACCCATTACATCGAGATTCATACGGTACTTTTTCTTCGACTTTTAAACTTGTTGACGTGCAGGATTCAGCCAAGGCCACCTGGCGGACAGCTCCCTAATCCTACTCTCGCATGCTAACGCAGGTGGCTGTAGAACCAGTCCGCCTGCGAGGGAGTATTGCGCTAGTCAAATAGGATCGAAGTGAAATTACGATCCAATTTATTTTAGTTAATATTCCGCGAAAAAATTACTACTAATAAAAAAATTAAAAATAACAAGCATAATATAATATCAACTGCAATTTTAATGTACACAATCGAACGTAACATTTACTATAACGACTCTCAATGATTAATTAAATGTCAATACTTGGTTTGTAAACTTCTCTGTGATTGGCCAAGAACTTGTCTTATAATGAAATCTGTATCGTAATGAGTACCATTATGCAACTGGTTGCAGCCATCAAATGACAGCATTATACAATGGGAGTAGATAAAGTAGTTTAAAGTTGATGAGCGAGCGCGCAGCCGGATAACGAGCACGGTTTAGACTCGCAGAGGAAGCAGCCTTTATGATGGGAGATGAAAACGAGTGTCTAAAAATGACATCGCCAGGAGAATATAAGGGCATTGGGTGACGGAGTAGGTAGTCTGGTAGAGTCAGGTCTACTTCGATTTTGTGTAAAGCTCCGAGTTTTATCGATTGTTACAGTGCTATTGCCTACGCCGATCGTTCCTCGATAAATTTTTATTTCTGTTTTGATTCTGGTAACATTGGCTTGAACTTGTAAATCTCCAGGCGACGACGACCGTGCATGCATTGTTGGACATCTGAAGATACGGTAGTAAGCATTCTTATTGGTAGGATTGGGATGTACATTGGATCTGCTTTTATGAAGTGAACAATAAAATTTTGTTAATTGTCTACTTCTTGGTGTACATTTTCTAGACATAATAGTACGGAAATTGGATAAGGCAACGGATTGATCTGTGGACTTACGATCATTTCTAGTGACATGTGTCACTTCGTCAGGTTTTTTGGACATCTCACTTGTGTTATAGTGATCAGGCATCGTATTAGGTACATCTCCTGACTATATGGATAATGGGTAGAATTTGTACGAATGTAAAATATCTTAAACTGTGAATTAAACAATAAATCTTTTATTTTGGTTCCAGCAATTTATGTTTCCTTTTTACCACAACAGACATACTGAAACCTATAAATATATTTTGTTTAAAACTTTTTGAGTATAAGTTTATTTATACGTGTGCTCACCTGGTGCCGTATTTTATTAACATATGACATACATAACGTAGTCCATGCAGTCACACTGAAAGAATTACCCTATCAACGGTCTAATTCAGAGTGATTGAAAACAGCAAATATCTAGAAAGATGCCTTCAAAAGGCAAAGTCTAACTAGGTGTACTTTCTCTGTTGCCGATATCATCATTTACTCCTTGCGGCTTGTTTTCATCTCTTGGTACCATTTTTTTGCCAATTCATTACTTTTGCTTCCTGCAACCATCCCTCAGAATAATTCATATTTTTACTGTGCATTTTTTTGCCAGTTTCTCTCATGTTCTTCTAACTTCTTCATTGTTTACGTTTGTAGCCTCGTGCAAAATCTTCGACATGAAAATTTTTCACCAGAACTAGAATTATAGTTTCACTAGAACTATAACTACTACAACTATACATTTGTCACTAGAAGTATACTCGTAACACGGACCGCTGTAAATTTACCGCGCGGTAGGCAAGTGAATGAATATTGGAAATGGTCTTCCAAAAATACCGATAATGCTCGGTACTAACTCAGACTATGCTTCGAAAAAACGCGTACATTTTTTGGGTCTACAAAAAATAAATCCAGTGTCATCCGCCAAGTGGATATTTTTCTTCTTTCCCATATTCTATTGGTGAGAAATTAAAATAAAATCAACTGATGATGCGAACCAACTTCTGTCCAAATACATGTAAGTATTCATTTTAACGAATATTTTACTGAACAAAAAATGACAATGTCATGTTTTTGATCAATGAATATACTCTCGGCCAGCACGTCGGCCTGCGGGGTTTTACTCTACCAGGAATCTCCCAACAACGGGATACCACCCCAGCCCAGGACTAACTAATGACATACGAGTACGTGGTATTGTAGTGCATGTAAGGGTAACGTGGGTGTGTGTACGTAAGGGGTGAGGATAGGACAAGTAAAAGAAACGAAAGATCATGGGCGGCCCGTGGACTGTTTGTTAGGGTACTGCACCGATAATCGCCTGATGTGGATCAGAGAAACCACGGAAAACTACCAGTTAGAGCAGCCGACCACTAAAAGGATCCTCCAGACAGCGTCTGAATTCGACCTAGCTATCTAGCTAGTGTCGAAAAACCTGTCAAAGTCGGGGCTTAGACCCTTTAACCTGTCGATCAGAGGTTCTGCAGTTACATTAATTGATGCGGTGAGCCACTTAATCCTGTGCAAGAGGCATAAAATTGTCAGATCCACATTAGTTCACCGATAAATGTCAAATTACTCCGCACTTGTAGTGATGATGGTAGACCGGAAGATGTTCAACCGTGAGTAGCAATGGAAACAAGGAACATGCAGGTTACCCGATCATTACATATAGGATATATCTCCTGTTAATAAGTCAGTTAAAAGATCATTAATAATCGGGTGTTTTGCGAGACATTCTTTCAAATACTAGGTCACAGCAGCAGCTTTTCATACAAGCAGGTGTGAAGTAGCAGACAAAGCCAGAAGAGGAAAAAGCGAATCGAAGACGTTTAGCATTTTATTGGATTTTCACAGTTTTAAAAACTCTGCTCTTCTTCGGTTCTCAGTTTGTTAGACCGGTTGCAGAATCCTATTTGCAATTCATTTTCTGCTTGAGAGCCCTCTTTCTGTGCATTATCGATGGTGCACAGATGATCCATCTAAACTCTCGCTATCGTCTTAGAGATTATATCGTCAGACAAAGTTGCGGGATAAATGAATTTCTATTTACATTTATTTTCTCAAAGTTTATGCCCTGTAGTAGATTAAGAGTATAGTAGTTTGCAACTGGATTTTCGTTTCATTGTAAGTTAAGAATTAATAGTTAACGATTTATTTCGAAACTTTTTAAACAGTTCCCTTATTTGAGTTCAATTAGTTGAAATTAATCCATCAGGTTGAATTAATATTCACTTTTAATTCCATATATTCTAATAGAACTGAACTATACAGACACATGAATTCGCACTACCACCACCAAACTATTTTCATTTATATACAATTTCTTGTTTGGGTATATGGCGTTTATTAAAGCATGTAAATCAAAGCAAAACATAAAGTAAACCGAAGAAAAAATACGAAGGTAAAGCTATGAGGTCGTAAAATATGGTACTGATAGGATCAAACGAATGTGCGGCAACAGTATAGAAGAAATGTGTATTGTACACCTTAAGGTGAATCGTCGTTATGTATCGTTATTTTTTGATGCGTGTATAAATGAGAGAATACAGCACGGTATCTAGTAAAGTAAGAACAATAAAAAGTAAGAATCAGTAAATGAAAGTAAAGGTAGTTTATAAAATGTAAGGATTGCTTCATATAATCTTTCACGTAAAATACATATAAGAGTTTTTCCTAATAATTAAGTGTGTTAGAGTTTACCACGATTAAGATATTTTTGAAAATAATATTGGATCACAATATTACATTCTGATCAAGAAGATTACTGTTGTTAGGGGAAACCATTGTGAACCTGCCAGTGAAACGTGTACAATATTCTTGGAAATTCAAGAAACAATAAACGTGTTTGTTCATCGATTTTGCTGATTTTGAATAAGTTGCACAAATAAAGGAATTATAAATACGTATTTTCATTATGAAAAGTATTTAATAAGGTTTCATAATGCTACATTTTCTGAAGGCAGACTTTCTAATTTACAGTACTTTAGAACGAATACGTTGTAAGTAGATCGAATACAAGCACAACAAATGAATAAATATGTCTAATATGTCCTTCTCATTTCTTGGCCATCCTGCATCATATGCAAAATTCAGAAAATCGATAGACGAGACCTCGGCACCTTTCATCGCGAGAGGGCGAAGCGGGCGGCGTGGGCGAGGCGCCGAACAACGCAACATCTCCTCCGCCCAGCGCAGTGAGGCGGGGAGAGTCGCGCGAGGCACCCGAGCGGGGCGGTCCGGAGCGGGGAGCAGCGGGGAACAGCGGGGAACGCGCTTTCTTGGGCGCGCGCGAATCACGCACCGGCTGCAAAATGCATGAAATGACCGCGCGCCGGAATACTCACGCCGCATCTCCCTAAATCACGCTCCGGCCCCGCCCCCTCCGCCCCACCCACCCCCGGCCCCACCCCCGCGGCGCGCGCAATAAAAATGACTTATTGATCGATCCCTCCGAGGGCCACATAAAGGCTTTATGACCCGCATTCCTGATGTCTTTTTGAAACGAAACCTCGGGCGGATTCGGTCGAGTGGCGGGGAGGGGTGGTTGTGACGGGGGGAGAGGGGAAGGGAGGTGAAGTGAAGAGGGAAGGGGGGCGCCTCCACCGCCGGCGCTGCTGCTTCCTAACAAACCGGAAGTAACTCGTATTTCCCGAGCGGCTCGTTTGGCAGCGCTGGTGTGCTGTAACCGGCAGTAGAGGCGGCGGCGGAGGCGTTGGCGGGGGCGGCGGCGGCGGGGGTGAACGCGGGCGGAGAGGTGGTGCGGTCGGAGAAGCCGGAGGCAGTGGCCGATTGAAGTGAGATGGAACGACTCGTCGCGGAGGAGCAAGGGAGAAGGAGAGCGCGGTTTCAGTCCCCCTCAGTTATTCGCCGTTCCAGCCTCAATTTAGGATTAAGATTTTTTTCCTTCTCTCCGGCTCTTCTGGCTGAGTTACGGCGTCTAGCGGATCCTGAAGGCGGATGCGATGATTTAAAGACTCGGGAAACAAAACATCCTACGCAGGAGATGGAATATAAACATGGCTTTGGAACATTTTATAAACATACGATAATGCGATGTTAAAAAGAAAATTCCGTCGCGGAAGTGTATCTAAAGCCACACAACGCACAACAGCGAATTCAAGTAGATAGCACATTCCATATCCTTTCTATGACCCTTATGCATGAAATGGTGTAAGTTTAATACCCGTCTATTTTTATAAACAGTGACATCGAAATTCAGGAATCTGAATTGGAGAGTATTCATACGAACGAAATCATCAGAATTCATGTTTTTAAAATGTGAAATTGAAATTCCTGATAAACAGCAAATATGTGAAAATCAAAGGGATGAGGAGGAAGTTGTTTTTATACGAGATATTAAAAGCTTGTAACTCACGAAATTATCCGTCATATTACGCCGAAATTGAAATACAGGTTTTTTTTTGGTTTTTTTTTCTCTCGAAGACCCTTACGGGTCGTTGAGCGCTGTGGAGTAATCCTCCATTACTTTGCGCGCTTTTTGGAGTAATTCTCCATTATCACTTTTCTGTCTTGTCGCGTCACGTCGCAGTCAGTTGTCAAGAGGACCGCCAGGTAGCATCTCCGCGTACGCGCCTCCTTCTACGCGCTCCTGCGTCACTACCCAGCGGCCAGAATTGGGAAGGAGTAAGGATAGAGGCAGGGTTTAGGACACTTCACAAGAGTTGGACTAGCCCTTGTGAAGCAGCCAAACTCGTTTTGTTGGAACAAATTTCACATGAGATTCGACGGGAATCGAACCCGGACCTCAGTGTTGAAAGGCTAGCGACTTCGCTATGTGCCACGAGCGTAGCTTTAAAAGCAGGTTTAAAAGTAACTATTGTCTTATTATGTCTTTCTTTTAAAAAATGTGTGTTGAATCGGCGCTTGCTTGCATTATAATATGGTAATATGAACTCTTGAGTTCCAGTTTTACAAAACAATTTCCAAACGTTTCCTGAAAATATTCATGTTATGTTTTGTTATTAAAATTCCATTATAAATGAGCCAGCAAAATCAAGAGCGAGCTCAATATTATTATTCCGTAATAATTAGCAACACATTGTGACCTCCCTTCTATTCTACAATCCCTATTACCTCCTCTAATGAATAATAACGCTGTGGAACGATTTGGCTTACAAAGTGTTCTCTTATGCATTGTGCTACAATTTCGCAATCTAATTAAATTATAAAACTATATATTATTACTATAAGTTAGTTCTACATTAATTTATATTATTTACCCTACTATTTACTCCTAAATTATATTATTTACAATTTATGATTTTTTGTGAAAAATT
The DNA here is from genome assembly GCA_011170035.1 of Teleogryllus occipitalis. NCBI lineage: Eukaryota > Metazoa > Arthropoda > Insecta > Orthoptera > Gryllidae > Teleogryllus > Teleogryllus occipitalis. The sequence continues at coordinate 253,916 of BLKR01000163.1, read as the reverse complement.
TATAAATTATCGTCAACATGTTTCTAAAAAAATAAGAACAATTTTATTGCTTTCCAGATGCGTTAATTTTAAAAAGTACTTAAACATATGTTACGAGTTAAGGAACTATGTAGTCCAATTTGTGTTTTATTAATAACATTTTTTTCCAATTAACTATTTTGGATGGGCATGAGTACGTTATATTTGTGATCATTTATCTTTATCAAGACTTCTTTTAGACAACACTTTCATTTTCTGTTTCGCAAATATAGTAAAGAGGTGAATAAAAAATTAAAATTCTACTTCATAAAGATTTTGTATACTCTTTACCCTGTCAGTTTTTAGAAAAAAACTGTTTCTTGTAAGTGAATTACTGCGAATTTCATGGAAAATATTTTCGATGTGGTGTGATACTATTATGGTCTCCAAGTTTGAAAGCATTCATAGAAATCGATAGATGTAACGTCAAAAAACAGACACCCTCAACCATTGGATGGAAGTAAGGCGAATGTTACTGAATCTGGATGATCAGTATCTTAGAAGAGAAATGACAATGGAGCAGCAGAGCAACTTTGATCGCTATTGGTTGTTACGGTTATTGTAAACACAGTTGACACTATTCAATATGAAAGTATGTGGCTACATATACAGAGATGCTGGTCTTCATTTCGTGTACACGTACATTATAAATCGAGGAAAAGTACTTAATTTATTGGTTACATGCACTAATATATGACTAAATATATATTTCCATAAATATTCTGTTTAAAGGAATGAATTTACAATGTGTACTTTAAGGAAGACATTAACATGATATGTTACAGCATCGTACAATTTATTCAGAGATACTATTGTTGAAAACCTGCGAAGCGCAGGTAAGGATTCGTGTAGGTGTAGGTATGGGGATAATGAAATTGGTATTTGAGATAAGATCGATATTAATTTCCTCCTCCATGGCAGATGTAACTACAGAGAAACAAATGGCAAGTTGATATAGACGTTTCATGCTAGTAATAATGATGATTAAAATACTTTCGGTAGAAACGATACAATTAGAAATAATACAACTGTCCCGATTGCTATTCTTCGTAGATTGTTTTAAAGTCAGTATTCCTTTCTTTTGTTTATATTTTTACTGCGACCATGAGATTATGTATCTTGATGAGTATTCCCTGCAATTATTCGATTTCAACAGGAGAAACCTGCCATGTCTGCATAGTAGAACACGAATGCAGTGATGACGGTAAAAGAGAAAGGCAACAGGAATCGGTGTCTGTCGGGATTCAACAACCCCTCAAAGAAAGAGATTATTCCTGTCCTGTTAGGAAAAATGGCAACTTCGACATATGTAAAAGTCATGAATTAATCAATGAAGTAATAGCGCTTCTTTCATTGCATGTTTTTTTTTTTGGTTTCAAATCTATGATATTCTTCAGTTGCTAGTGATATGTGCGTAGTGTGTCAAGAATTATTTTCTTATGTAAAGATGAGTCCTTGGAATTGGTCTTCTTCGTAGAGGAGTAAGCATTCCTGTCTGGATGTCGGGAAACGCGACCGTGTTTAGGCCTTGACGACTGGTGTCGCTGTGAGTACCGCCGAAGCCAAACAATCGCGCGGAATGGTGATACGAGTGTGAAAATTTTCGAGGAAAAAAAGCCCCTTTCTATGCTTCTCCGTTTGGTACCGTTGGAACCTTTGTAAATTATTCAAATATATGCAGCAATAAATGAAAACGAAACTCTGGAGTTCGAAAACCGTGCGCAGATTATATTTCTCCTCTCTCCATACGCCACACAGAACTTTTTACATCATACAGTCCAATTCAAGGCAATGTTTGCTCCCCACAATATTTACAATAAATGTAATAAATACATTTTATGAAATTAGAGGCAATGATATGAAGGATTGTAAAACAGTACCGTTCCAAGTACTACTATTTTCTTCTTCAGCACATATCACTATCTCCTCTAATCTATTGGAAGCATATTAACTATCGATCTTATGCATACCAATAATTATTTCACATGACCGCACGCATGACCAATAATTATTTCACCGCAGAAACATAACACTCAACAATCGATCTTTGTAAAAATTAAGGGCAAACATTCTTAACCACTGTCAGGTGACGTGCGGTCGCTGAGACCGCTGAAGGAAAATGAACGTATGTCTCTCTCGTTTCGCGTATTCCAAGATTTTCTAAATAACAATCACACGAGTAGCAGAGGATCCAATTCCAGCCGTTTACCATTGACGGTCAGTTGAAGTTACGTAGCGTACACGCTGACCGCACACATCCAGTGGTAGAACTTTTCTTGACAATGTGAAAATCTTTGAAACGCTGAACGATCTCTCAGTGTTTTTCCGAGGATTGTACTTTCAATGGTACAGTTAATCAATAGATAAGAAATTGCTAGTGGTACTGACAATCACGTGAACGGTGATTTTGCCGCTGAATGTGAACACAATACGAATAACGAAGAGGGAGATCACAAACAAGAAGACGATGAAGTAGAAGGAAATTATAAATATTGAAAGAAATATCATCAAAAAAGGAGAAAAAAGGAGAAAGTGAGATAAATATCACAACAGTTTCGATAAGAAATAGGTACTTCTAAGGAAAAATCCAACAAAATTGTTGTGCCATAATCTCGAAAAAATAGTTGAATGGTGCATAGCAAAGAACGCATAATTTACAGAGCAATAAAATAGCAGTGTCATGTTTTTGATAAAAGAATATACTCTAGTCCTACACGTCGGCTTGCGGGATTTTCCTCTTCCAAGTATCTCCCACCAGATGTATGCCTCCCTAGCCAGGATCGGCTCCCGGCATGTGTGGTAGTGTAGTGAATGTAAGTGTAAGTTTTCGTACATAAGGGGTGAGGCTAGGACAAGCAAGAGGAGCAAAAGATCGCGCGCAGTCCGTGGCTCGTTTATTAGAGTACTGCTCCGGCATTCGGCTGTTGTTGATCGGATAAACCATGAAAAAGTACCTATCAGAGCAGCCGGCTGCTAGAAGTCTCCTCTACACAGTGGCAGAATTCGATCTAGCTATGAAGCTAGGTTCCAAAATCCCGTCACCGTCAGGACTCAAACCCTAGGACTTCCCAGTCTGAGGCAGTTCATTCTGATATCAGTTGATTCTGAGCCACCTTAGCCGGTACACATCATACGTACACTGCAACAATACAATTGAAACTGTCAAATAAATAAGCACAATAGGAGGCAAAGGGGAGTGGGTTTCGGAATTCTAAGTGTGGAGGCGATGGTGCGAATGATCTTCTGTGGCGCTGTTTGATTTCCGATGCTGAGGAGGCTAATCACTGGAAGAAGAATGCGTTACGTCCAGGAAATAAATAGTTAAAAAATCGGATAGATTAGCATGTACTCGGCTTCTGACTGCAGGTTTTCCCCCTTCAGGTTTTTTTCCTCAGCCATACCTTATGGCCTCTCTTAGGCGACTTTGATGCGCAGGATAGAGAACTAAGGGTGAATGCCAGAATTCGAAAGGTTAGTACGCGATAGGATGTAGGTATTGTAATGGCTTAAAGGCATTCGGCGTAGCCACATAGTATCAAGTTATTTAATTTGTCTTCATAACAATTACTTATTGGTTGGTTGGTTGGTTGGTTGGTTGTTCGTGATTACGGGTGCGTTATCAGCTTAGGTAATTAGTCCTGTAAGTGTAGTGCATGATTCTCCTCGGGAGGAGGCAGTTATCTCCCCCGAAGAATGGCGAGATCCGGCGCCGACCTACCGTCAGCTCGGGGAGGGGTTTCCCCCAACCAGGACTCCCCCACCAGCGGGTCACCGCGCGAGCCAGGACAACCTCTAAGCTCCCGACCGGTCTCCCCGAATATGTGGTAGTGTAGTGCATGATACTGTAAATGTGTGTGTAAGGGGAGAGGATAGGACAAGGAAGAGGAAAGGAACATCGCGCGCGGTCCCTGACCAGTTTGTTAGGGTACTGCTCCGGCATTCGCCTAGTGTAGATCGGAGAAACCACGGAAAACTACCGATCAGAGCAGCCAGCCGTTAGAATTCTCTTCCAGACAGCGACTAAATTCGACCTCGCAGAAAAGCTAGTGTCGAAAATACTGCCGCCGTCGAGACTCGAACATAGGATCTCCCGGTCAGAGGCACTGCAGTGACATCAGTTGATGCACTGAATAATTATTTATTACATTTTTAATCCATTACAATTAAATATTGACATGTAGTTATTGTAGTCGCACTTCTGAATATGGCCAAAACTTCCTGTTCATCCTCACCAAAGAAAGCGACAAGGAACGTGGGCGAACGAGGCTGACGGTGTCGCAGGGGTCGGCGTCGCAGCTGCGCCCCAGAATAAGCCGCGCGCAAAAAGAAGCGATCGCTCCGGCGCCGAGGCGGGGGCGATGACGCTTGGCTCCACACGCGCCGCCACTCCCACCCACCTCCCTCCCCTCATGTTTTATGCACGGGCCGTCAGCGGAGGTGGCGGGTTCGCAGCCCGCGCGGGAGCCGCCCCCCGCCCGCCCCTCCTTTGCTCGTCCGCGCTCCGCGGGCGGAGGGGGGCGTGGCGCGGGGCTAATGAAGTTTTTGGAGCCTCCCGATGAATGCTAAGCGCGCGCCGCGGGCGCCTCCGGAGGTTATGCAAAGGAATCGCTTCTGCAGCCGCCTTTCAGCGCTCGTTATTGAGCTGCCTTGGCGGCGGCCGTCGTGGCGCTGCAGGCGGCCGAGGTGATGGGTGGAGCGGCGGTGGCGGTTGAGGTGAGGCTGGAGGTGGAAGAGGACGAGCAGAGGGCGGTGGAGTTGATGACGGCGGTTGAGGTGGGTTGACTGATTCATTATTTGGTATTAATCGGAAATGACGGTTATTGTGGGTGCGTCATCCTCTACTTCATTAGTTCCGTAAGTATTGTATTTCGAGTTTGATTGATTGATTAGGATTTCCGGGGGCTCAATTCATTATTCCCGTAAGTATAGTGAAGGTTTTACTGCGCGAGGTGGCGGTGATCATCCCCGCTGAATGGAGAGATACGTCTCTCACCCTACGTCCTCCCGGTCAGGCAACCCGTAGCGACATCAGTTGTTGCACTGAGATAACCAATAAAAAGGAAAGTGAAAAAATGTGACGCTATAAAGTCGGGAATAGCGTTGTGCGTGACTGTGGTGAGAGCGTGTCGTGTGGCAATACAGGTGGCGGGGACATCATAGTTGTGGCAAAGGCATTGGCAGTAAACGGCGAGAAAGCGGAAGCAGTGGCACTTGTGAGTATCGAGATAGAAATAGGGGCGAACGTTGTGTCATCAGTGATAAAGGTAAAGTGGAAGACTTTTAACAGAGCCAAAGCGATGAGTTCAAAATAGTGAGAACGGGGAAATTTTGTCGCGGCAGGAGGCGGATATTTTTAATTTTTTTTGGTGCTTCCGGGCGCGTCAACGGCTTTGGTCATTTGTCCCGTACGTGTAGTGCATTTTTTCTCGAGAGATGGCGTTGATCTTCCCCCGTTGGATGGCGAGATCCGGCGCCAACCTTCCGTCGGCTAGTGGGGTTTCCCCCAAACCAGGACTCTCCCACCAGTGGGGCACCGCCCCGACCGGGATAATCTCTAAGCTCCCGATCAGTCTCCCGGAATATGTGGCAGTGTAGTGCATGTTAGTGTAAGTGTGTGTGTGTGTTTGTGTGTGTGTGTGTGTGTGCAAGGGGAGAGGATAGGACAAGCAAAAGAAAGGAAAAATCGCGCGCAGTCCGTGGCCCATTTGATAGGGTACTGCTCCGGCATTCGCCTGGTGTTGATCGGAGAAACCACGGAAAACTACCGATCAGAGCAACTGACCGCTAGAATTCTCCTCCAGACAGCAAATGAATTCGACCTAGCTGAAAAATTAGTATCGAAAATCCTGCCGCCGTCAGGACTCGAATATAGCACCTCCCGGTCAGAGGCGCTGCAGAGTCATCAGTTGATGCACGAGAGCGGCGGCGGTGGTGTTGGAGATAGCGGTGGAGGCGGTGAATTAGTATTTAGTCAAGGCTAAAGAAATAACCGGTAGTTGGTTTGATTGATTGTTAGTGATTCCGGGTGTATCAACTACTGAGGTGATTTGTCCTGTAAGTGTAGTGTATGTTTTTCATTGTGAGGAGGCAGTGGTCTTCCCTCGCTAGATGGCAAGATTCCGAACCGACGTACCGTCGACTAGCGGGCTTTCTCCAACCAGTTATCTCCCACCAGTGGTACACCACCCCAGCCGGGAGAAGCTATAAGCCCCAACCGATCTCCCGGAATATGTGGTAGTGTAGTGCATGTTAGTGTAAGTGTGTGTGTGTATGGGGTGAGGATAGGACAAGGAAGAGGAAGGAAATACCGCGCGCGGTCCTTGACCCGGTTGTTAAGGTACTGCTCTGGCATTTGCTTGGAGGTGATCGGAGAAAACACGGAAAACTACCAATCAGAGCAGCCGAGTGTAAGAATTCTCCTCCAGACAACAACTGAATTCGACTACCTAACAAGCTAGTGTCGAAAATTCTGCCACCGTTGGGACTCGAAACCAGAACTTCCCGGTTAGAGGGACTGCAGTGACATCAGTTGATGCACTGAGCCTCCTCTCCCGATGGAAGTTGGCGATAGTAATAGGAGGCATTGGTGACCTCCATTGATCTACCGTGTAGGTGTATAGGGCTGTTCTGATAATATCTATAGGATTGCTAATAACTATGAAGTTCCGGAATATTGTATTAGTGTAGAAGTTTTGTTTATTCCCAGGCTGAAGAAATGCAGGAACTGAAGTTGGTGCAAGGTGGAGGTCATGTGAAAACGGAGGTGGCGGAGGACATAATCAGAGGCGGTGGCGGTAGTAGTTTACCGACTGAGGTGATAGACGCGAGAGATAGAATTTGGAATGTTAGTGATATTAGTGTCGTGATATACAATGGCGCTAATGATATTGGTGAAATAATGACACTGTAAATAATGAAAATGAGAATTATTGTTACTGAAGTCAATGATGTTTGTATTGTGATGGTTGTAATGATTTTGGCAGAAATGCTAGTGTTTCTAATATCGTGGATGATTATTTTGTCGTAGTGGTAGTGCATATATTAAAGTAGAACGATGTGAACTGGTGATGTGACAGAATGAGCATTTGATAATACGGTATGGTAATGAAAACTATTATGGGAGCAAATTATTTCTTTTGAAAGACAAATCGTTGTTACGATAGATGTATAAATTGTAAGATACAGAAATGTTAGCACGATGATTAGGATGATTTTGTCGTTAACTGGGACGACACGGTTATTTTGATAGTTAAGATGGTGGTGGAGATAACGGTAGCATCTGTTGTAAAATGTGAAAAATGACGGGTTAATCGTTTCTATGCTACGGATTAGCGTTGGAGGGGAAGGTCAGATTAGTCAAAAGAGTGAACGTCTCTCGAGTAACCATGTGTTTACTGGTGAAATTGAAAGTGAGAGGGAGTGTGAACAGAGAGTGTGAAGCAGGAGCGTGGAGAGGGAGCGTGGAGAGGGAGCGTGGAGAGGGGGAGTGGAGAGGGAGCGTGGAGAGGGAGCGTGGAGAGGGAGCGTGGAGAGGGAGCGTGGAGAGGGAGCGTGGAGAGGGAGCGTGGAGAGGGAGCGTGGAGAGGGAGCATGAGAAGGAAGCGAGGAGAGGGAGTGTGAGGAGGAAGCGTGTACAGGGAGCGAGAGCTTGGAGACGGGGCGAGGAGCGGGAGCGTGGAGAGGGAGCGCAGAGAGGGAGCGTGGAGAGGGAGCATGGAGAGGGAAGGAGATCAAGAGTAAAGGTGAATTTGAAGGGATAATAGATCCACTATAAATATATGATAGGAGACTCTCAAAAAGGAAATGTGAGGAATTAATATGTTGATGATAAGATTATATTTATTTCATTTGCCTTAAACGTGTTAGTTCTTTACATTGGCAATTTGCTAATCAATACGCGTATAAACGTAGATGTATATAATTCTTGTAGAAACATCAGTATGTACCGTAGATATTTCTACTAATAGTGAATTTGAAATTAATCAGTGCGTCATAAATTTATTAATATATTTCCATGAAATTATAACATATTAATCTAGTCTTCATAAATCATTCATAAGTTATCGGTTATGTTCCTGATTTTCTAAACTTCATTTGATTAAAAATAAATTGAAAAGGTAAAATCAAAAATAACTCAAATCCATTTGGTACTTGTAGAAAAAATATAAACACGAAATAATTTAAATAATTTTTCATATTAATTTTCTTTCTGTTTCTCGGGGAATTGGGAGGGTTTAAAAAGCTTTCACAAGCAAATCTGCAGTGTGACGTGGTGCACACTCATAAAACATTTTTAACTTTCAAAATAGAATGGTTCTTAATATCAGTAGGTTCATGAAGTGTTCTATGTCTCATTACTAGGCAACACAGTTTGTAATTTGTAATATTAACTAATAAAATACATAATATTTCATATAAGTAATACTAGTAGTTTTATCGTATTTTATTAAGTGCGAAAAAGTTTTATGGAATACATTGCAGATTCTACTAAGTAATAACTGGAAGTCCCACTTTTCTGTCTTGCAGTTTCTTGATGTTTTTTCTCATATGCAGTCCATCCTAAAGTTATGCAAGAAAGAATAAATTATAAATATATCAACAACGTTGGCTTATTTTATACTGATCTTGACTAGAACTTAGCATGGTTACCGAGTGAAGGCTGAGAGCTGTTGAATTTAAAAATTTCTTTACATACGAAGTCTTGAACTCGTTGGTGCTATTGCCACGTTTCAATAATTTTCGATCAAGTGACATTCTCTCTCATTCTAATTTTATTTTATACTCGAATGCAGCGAAACGTCTTCTTAACAGAAGTATCTAACAATATTTCAGTATATTTATACTGTAACCTAAATTCTAAATAAAAACTTTCAACATATAACACAACACTCAAAACCCACATTCAATTCCGACTAATCAACAACACTGCTGGACTGTGACTCTAGCTCATACACAGGAATGGTTTTCAAACTCATTGCGGTCAAATGGAAAAATTATGGTTATAAACTTAAATGGTTTTTTAAGCCATGAGGTAAGAAGTTATGAGGAAAGGCAATATGTGTAAATATCTCAATTATTGTAAAAAGTGAAGTTGCATGGATTTTGAACTCCGCGCTTGAATTAAATTTTAATTTTGTAAAAATTTAAGAAATAAGATAAACACATAAAATTCTTCTTCAATCAAAAAAAGACTGCAGATGTTCATAACCAAATTAGTGTCTTGAAACTAAATGGATAACAAAATGAATGACATTAGTTACGAACACATTAGTGACATCAGTGACGAACATATTAGTGAAGCTGGCATAGTACTCACTTACTACATTTCAGTATTTCTTTTTTTTTCTTCGCGAATGATAATTTTTCCCTACGTGTGCATTGAAAGTTTCTTCTTAACTTTTAAACCAAGAATCGGACTTTTATGATCAAAGAAACAATCAATTTCTTTTGGCGAGTGAGTGATATTCTGAAAAATTAAAATATTATGGCAGACGGCAACAGCAAGTATTCAATTATTCAACGTCTGTTGATTTTATTTAACTTACTTGGATAATTATTACTTGGTTGGTATAACATAGCATAAGCTTTATTATAAAGACTCCTTTTAAATAAATATTCTGTAATGAATGGTTTTAAATCATCTGCATGAGGCAAATAATATAACTCCACCATTGTAGATTAAGATTTCAGTCGCAATCGCTGGATATAGCTTTTATAGAAGAGTTAAGGCAACATAATATCATTGAATCATTTCCAATATCTAAAATAAGAACGTATTAATTTCCTCCCAAAATAACCATTGAGTTAAACGTTGTACAAAGGTGGCGAAAGAACTGCAATGTGTGTATTTTTATAGAAAATGAAAGTCAATTTATACTCAAACAGAGACCTTTCTGGCTTTACTAAAACTTCTGTTTTCCCCATGGCGTATAAATATTTCAGAAATGGATTATTACTACGTTGCACTGAGACCTTCGTGTCACACCTCTAATCTAGCCTGGTGAAAATAGTACATTTGTTTTGTTTTTAGTTCAGTACTTCCTTTTATTTTCGTAATTATGTTGTAAATAATAGTAGTTGTAAAAAAGTTATTATAGGAACCGTCAATATTTATGTGTTTTGTATTGTAAATATTAAAAAAATAATCTATTTTGTTTCCTTTAATATGTAATTTGTTAGATTCACTTATATATATATATATATGTATATATATATATATATATATATATATATATATATATATATATATATATATATATATAGAACATGTCAACAAAATCATGCAAAGCAACAATTAACTACTGATTCTATTGGAAAAATAAATTCTTAAAAAATTCGTAATCCTCATCCTTTTTACACATTCATTACGTAACTCTTTCTATGAAAATATTGATTGTATCCCTTATTCGGCTAATCTGATGAAAAACATTAACAATTAGCCGGGTTTATTTTTTTTCTAATACACACAAATAGCCCCCAAATTACGTTCCTTACCTTAACTGGAGGAAGCAATATTCCCTCGCGCTCCGCCGAGCGAAGCCGGCAGATTCGCTTCCCTTCGATTTCGCGAAATTTCCTCCCGGCCACCGGCAGCGCTTTGCAATCAAGCGCCGCGCCCTTTAGGGAGTGACCCCTTCGGACGTCGAACGCGTCCCTCGGGGGCGCCGGGGAAAGGGCGAGGGGGACGGGGAGCAGAGATCCGGAGCGGAATGCGGGCGGTTTTCGGTCTCCACCGCAGGGTTTTCGCCAACGCGAATCTTTTGATACAAATATCAATAAGGCCCGAGCGTGATTAAAACTTCTGCGAACTGCCTGCTCTGAATAGGTGCATTCACGGCGTGGGTGGAGGCGTGGCGGGGGTGGTGGTGGAGGCGGCGAGAGGGGAAGCAGAGTGGTCGTAGAGTGGGTGGCAGCTGGGGGTCGCAACGGTGCTGCTGGGGTTGTAAGGTGGCGCGCGGTGCCGGAGGCGCATGAAGCATCAGAAGTAGTGGCAGAAGGTGTAGTGATGCCAGACATGGCAGCAGTGTGACTCTGGCACGGTTGGGGAAAGTTAATCACGCTTATTGTGAGGGAATACGGCATACATACGTAGTAAAGAGAGATTATGTTAAGGTGGTAGAGAGTGCTAAAATAGAAAGAAGGCATTCAAGACGACGACAGAATTATGTGCATAGTTGGCGGAGAGAAGTGTGAGTCGTGGCTGAACGAGTCGAAAAAGTTGAGGAGGTTTGGCAGATAAGGAAGGAGACTAGAGCAATTCGGGAGAGCTGAGGGATGGTGGCGACGGGTGGAAGTAGGAGAGAAGCATGGAGCTAGAGTCGAGCCGCAGGCATCGCTGGTGATGGTGACGTAATCTGGCGGAGCGAAGACGAGAGGTCGGCGGTTGGAAACCAGGGAGTAGCGGCGAGGGAGGGAGTGGGTGCGGCGGTGGCGCTGAATGCAAGTCGAATAAATGGAGATTCATTGCTTTTTTAACAAGGAACCTTTCAAATATCGCTTCTGCGGCCGCTGAAAGCGCTGCGACGTATCAGGAGCCAAATTTGGGGAAGCGAAGCGGAAACGGGAAGGAGGGAGGTGCGGGAAGGGGGATGCTGGAATGGAGGAGGTGTAGAGGCTCCAAGAGAGAACGAGTGATCGATCTATCGATCTCGACGCGAGTCGTGATGCAGCGTGGGTTCGAGAATCTGCGCCAGTCCACGCGGAGGAGATTACGATACGTCGGATCTGCGCATAAGGCGAACTTTAAGAATGTTTAAAACTTGCTTTTTAAGTTAATAAAACAATACGAAATGAAAAATAATTTTAAGTTGCAATTAAATGAACTATTACAGCCAAAAAATACAAAATAGCAAAACAAATTAACTTCTTTTGATAACAAGCGTTTAAATAAATAATTCGAGGGCACCAAGACATGAATATTTCAGAAAAGAAAAATAAGAAACAGATCAAAATGAACTAAAGTTCCAAACGCAGTGAAGGGATCGTTTGTTAATGAAAAACAAAAATTATATTTCTAACAATACAGAAGCTCAATTCTGAGGGTCTGAGTTCACGTCATGCGGTGGGATGTGGCGTGGGGCGAAGTGGCGGGGGCGGAGCCTGAATCAGATTCTCTGACGGTTCACTCTGCAATCAGAACGAAATCCTCAATCTTGTCGCAGTAGCTGCCGCCGTTCATACCTCCGCACGCGGGAATCGAAGCCGGACCGCCGTCGATTAGACCTCTGCGGACGGTGGGCAATGAACTAGAGAGCCATTCGGAGTTGAACATCTGAAACAGTGGCAAAAGGGAAAGATTTGACGCCCCACGACAGAGGAGAATTTGAGATAGCGGAAGCATAGATTTTCCGAAGTGAGAAATGGAGGTAATTGCAAAACGAAAGTCATTGGATTTATACAATATATATTTGTTCGACTCTTACTCACTAAGCTACTCACATTGAAATTTTACTATCGAAACAAATATTTCCGAAAGTTAATAAAAGAAAACATGTTTGCAGCAAGAAACACCAGGTTTTAAAATTGTACAGCTAATATATATTATTCAAGGTTTGCAAATATTGTGGTCGTAATTACTTTATGATGAATGATTCTTGCTTACTGAAATATGCTTGCTTGTCGTAAATAATGCACTCACATGTTTAAATTGAAAATTTTCAGATGCCTTTTCCTGTTACAAAATAATTAAAACATTCTTTTCTACACGCCAACAATTATGCCATTCTTTTAAACTTGCCAACTTAACACAAGTGTATAGTTGTTACATCGTTTATAAAGAAGTAAGACGCAGATAGTATACAAGATGCGAGAGCCTAACAAGCCAGCAAAGAAACCGACACACGTGGTAAAGGCGTAGTTGCTCATGAGGTAGTCATCTTATGCGATAGTAGTCGCGTTTGAACAAAACAAGCAACACATCGTGTGATTGCCAGTAACTCGATTCGACATAGCGCTGGAACAAGAAAACGCGCCGAAGAGAAAAACGTGCTAGGGTGAATCAACAGATATCGTGGAAGTTTACATGGAAAAACACTCACTCATCTTTCGGATAAGAGAATTCAAAGTAGATAATCTCATGTAGATTTTTTTACATACTGGATTCGGATGCGGATTACATGCGGATTCGGTGATATAACGGTCAGCGTGCCGGACTGTTGTACCCGAGTTAGCGGGTTCAAACCAGATCGAAGCCATGGATTTTTAAGGGCGAAAAAATCCTTCGTACGCCTTCCTTCAGATGCGAAGTAAAGCCGGCCGTCCCATGTAGTAGAACTGCATGTAGAAGATCCTCAAGCCTAAAAGAAGCCTCTGAGCAAAATTGAGATCCGTCTGTTTCGTCGCCCAAGATAATACCTCCTTTCTCCGCTAGTGGTGAAGGAAGCGCGCGAAATTTGCGTGGTTAGACGGAAGAGTGGGCCTGATGGCTCGAGTTTCGCCACGTAAATTATGGCCTCAACTAACTAACTACTGGGTTCGAACATCATTCCAAAGCTGTTGTGCCTTATTTCATAGTGTTATGTGACAAACAAATACCTTTTCCTTCCCCAGTCGCGCTCCTATCAGCGCAGAATATCCCCCTCGACCGGGCATTCCGCACGCAGCCCGGGCGCCTCCTGTCCCGCGCATCGGCGTCCCCTCGCGGCCGCCCTGATCCCCGAAATCCCGCGCGGCGCTGCCCACAAATATTTTCGCCGGAGATTTCGCCGTAAATTCGGCGTCTCCGGGGATCAGGCGGACGGCCCGCGCGGAGGGACGGGAGACGGGGCCCGCCCGCTCCTCGGGGCTCAATCCAGCAGCTCATCTCCTGATGGAAATACGTCATTACCCCCCGGCGACGTCCTCCGCGAGCGGCGTCGCGACGCCGACGCCTTCCGCCCCTCCGCCCGAACGTGACCCTCCTGCGGCCTCTTATGTGATTCCAGAGAACAACTGACCGGATGGGACCGCGTATCTGTTGGCAAAGTACTAGTAAAATAAATGTTGTAAGTTTCAATGAATGATTTAATGTATACCCTGCATGACAAGCATCTGACCGGTTGGGACCACGTATCTGTTAGCGAAGTACTAGTAAAATAAATGTTCTAAGTTTCAATGAATGATTTAATGTATACCCTGCATGACAGGCATCTGGCCGGATGGGACCGCGTATCTGTTAGCAAAGTACTACTAAAATAAATGTTCTAAGTTTCAATGAATGATTTAATGTATATCCTGTATGACAGGCATCTGACCGGATGGGACCACGTACCCGTTAGCAAAGTATTAGTAAAATAAATGTCCTAAGTATTAATGAATGATTGAAAGTATATCCTGCATGACAATATCCCACTGTATTGGAGCGGGTTTCTGTCAGCAAATTTCTAGAAAAATATTTGTTCTAAGTTTCAATGAATAATTGACTGTATATCCTGCATGACAGACAACATCTGACCGGGTGAGACCGCGTTTATGTTAGCAAATATCTAGTAAAATACGTGTTCTAAGTTTCAATATTCATTCAATAACTCAAACATCAACAAAATACACTGAACAAAACATTTTTTTTAAATAAGGAGGTCTCCACGCAACGGATATTGCTGACAACTCTCGGTTCACGAAAATTATATCGTCATACTATTGGTATTCAACAGTTTTAGACGAACCTACTGTTACATTGTCTTCATTTGATAAAGATACGGTTTTCACTGCCGTTAATGGAATATTTGTCTAGGATGTGCCATCTCTAGGAGAGTGTTGCCAACGTTTCCATCATCATGCTGTGTACTTCTTCAGGGTTACAACTGCGCCATTTTAGCTCATGAAAAGGTCGCGGCATTATGACTAAAACGCTGGCAACGGAACCTACAACGCTCATTGGAAATATTCCACGACGTCATTAGATCCACGGCTTCTTTCATCACATACAAACATGCCTTTGGCAACGTTTTCAGAATAATCTGAAAAACCCATTCCATCAGGATTTACACACTAAAAGAATAGAGTAAATTTAAAAAATATTAATCTTTGTTGGCTTAAATATTAAGCCTCTCTATGCAATTCACATATTACACATCCTACTTATTTGTGCGTTTTCAACTCTCCTTTTACACCATTTCTTGTTAAAACCCCTTACAATAATATTTTTTTACTTTAAAGCTTTGTTACTACTATAATCTTAGCGGCAATAAGGTTTCATTTTCATAAAACTCAATTTAATTCCAGTCAAATATTTATTTGCATAATTACATTGCACTGTTGAAGGTGAAAGCAAATAATTGCAATCCATGCAGCGGTTTTGTGTTGTAGAGCGCAGAGGTTTCCTCTGGCCTTGCCCGGTGGATAAAAAGTTTCAGACACTTTAGTAAAGTGTTATACGAAACAACACTTTCATCTCTTGCAGACACAATGTCCATTCAAATTTTCTTGTAACCCTTCTCTGCCTAGCGTGCCCGTATGGGCACGCTGTACGAAGCTGCAGATAGTTCAAACGTTCACCTTAAAATGTTGTTGTAACGCAATTATAACTTCACGTCATTTTCCATAACATCCTAAAAGGTGTCACCATGTGAATTTCAAAATCTTGAAAAAATATTTTTAAATTAGGTATTTTTTAAAAATTATACGATTATTAAATTATTTTTTTAAATAATTCAGGCAGATAAGTGAGACACATTAAGTGTCTCGCAGTGTCTGCTATGACGTATACATACGTCGGTGCAGAGCTCAGACAAAATTGTATACCAGATCGGAGCACGGAAGAACTCTTCGAGGACGCGTGGAGTGTTAGAAAAGATCACAACACAACTGTCGGAACGCAAGATAGTGACCTGATACTGCCCACTGTCTCGGATCCGCGTGAGGAGGAAATCTCGCCCCCTTACGTCCCCACCCCTAATAATTCACTCTCGCACGCCATTGGTGTGTATTACCGCGGAGAATGGCTTTTGGCGCGGTCTATGTAGGCGCGCGATACTTCAGTAGGAAGTCATTACTTTGTTTTCTAGAGTTCAGTTGGAAATATTGTTTATTCAAATTATCATTCTCCGTGTTCTCCCGGCAGTAAGTCGATTCCGTCACGAAGGGAACGATGAAGGATTGTAAGGATTATATTCAAAATAATCAGCTAATTTGCCTTTGCAAATAGTTTTTATTACAAGGAAGTGAATATTTCATCAATTCCTGTCAGACGCACTGGTTTTCATCTTTCTTCAAAATCAACTTGTGTTTGGGTTAGTGTAAGATCTTTGGAAATTTCTTCCAGAATTTAAGGTAACCTGCATAGAATTCACTTCTCCCCATATTACGTCACATTAATTTTAACTGTTTTTTGACGTTAAATAAATAATTAAATAAATGAAAAAATAAATAATTACACATTAACTCCTATGTTAGTTGCCTCTCCAACATTATTACATAACTTGATTAAATCTAGAAGTTACTCTAGAAGAGACACTTGTATCTTGGCATTCGGAACTCGGTTAAGGGGACCCGGAAGACCCTCTCCCTACAATTTTAAATTCAAGGAACATTTTCTTCCAAATTATGTACACTAGAGCGCTAATTTTTGTCCTGTAGTTTCTTGGCTATATTTTAAATATTTTATCACAGGATATTTAAGAAATTATAATTTTTGTTGTAGATATGAGTTTTTAAATGTGTGGAAAATTACCATCCACATTTACTATTATTATTATTATTATTATTATTATTATGTAATTTTTTAAGTAAGAAGATATAAAAAAAGGCTATGATAACAGTTGTCGTTTGACTTGGTGAAAAATGTCCCAAAGTTTGAAGTCGGTAGCTCTAATTAGTTTAGAAAATAATATTCCTTATATACCAAAAAATAAACATACGAGAATCAGGCTTCAAAGTTTTTTCCATGTATTTCCAGTACATTCCAGGTCCATATGATGACCGGGAGCGGTATCTCAGTGCATCAACTGATGTCACAGTGCATCAGTACTCAGTGCATCAACTGTTCGAGTCCTGACGGCGGCAGGATTTTCGACTCTAGCTTTTCAGCTAGGTCGAATTCAGTTGCTGTCTGGAGGAGAATTCTAGCAGCCGGCTGCTCTGATCGGTAGTTTTCCGTGGTTTCTCCAATCAACACCAGGCGAATGCCGGAGCAGTACCCTACCAAACGGGCCACGGACCGCGCGCGATCTGTCCTTCCTCTTCCTTGTCCTATCCTCTCCCCTTACACATACACTTACACTAACATGCACTACACTACCACATATTCTGGGAGATCGGTCGGGAGCGTGTCCCATCTGAGGCGGTGGCCCGCTGGTGGGAGAGTCCTGGTTAGGGGGAAACCCCACTAGCCGACGGTAGGTCGGCGCCGGATCTCACCATCCAGCGGGGGAAGATCACCGCCATCTCCCGAGAAAAAAACATGCACTACACTAACGGGACTAATGACCAAAGCAGTTGACGCGTCCGGAAACGTGAAAAAATCAATCAATCAATCCATATGATGGCTTTTCAGAATTATTCGACACTTACTCTTTTAGTTACTTTTTAACTGATGTTATAGTGTGTATGGCTTGTTCTCAGTTTCACTTCCCTTGTTTCTTCCCCTAGTTTCCTTATTTCTCTCATTGTAAAATTAAAAACGTAGATAATTCCACATATGCAACCGTAAACAGCAATGTCAAAGCACAGCTTATTATTTAATTAAAAAAACTTAGAAACAACGTAGAGATAAATTGAATACATAATTAGAAGTAAAAATATTGAAGATTAAGAATTCACTGAAAAGTGATTTTTTGTTGTTTTTTGGCCTTCCAGGACCCCTTAACTTGTTGTAAACCACACATCCTGTATTGTTCAATTAGCAGATTGTTGTGCCCATTGTTCCTCAGCTATGACATCGTGGAAGGTTGGGCGCGGGATCTCGCTGTGGGGAAGGTCAGGCCCGCCCTCGCAGCCCGCGCCCCCACTTCGCCAACAGCGCTCCCCTCGGCGGGGAGAGGTATTTATCGCCGCGCAGTCGCTCCCATAAAAGCGCCGCGTGCCTGGGCGAGGCGGAGAGCAGAGGCGAAGAGCGGGGGCGGGGGCGAGGGCGGGGGTGGAGAGGAGGGCGCGATGGAGCCCAACGGGGAGATGCACTTCCGGTAGCTTCATTGCCCGCCCCGCCCCTCCTGTCGCTTCTGGTGCGCGGTTCGGAGGGACCGATAGTATTTAGATTTCGAGTCCTTCCTCCTTCGTCTCTTATCTATTTTTCTTACTTTTCCTTCTTTTCTCTAGGTTCTCGCCCTATTCTTGCATATCTCATTTTCACATTTATTTCATGTTTTTTTTCTCATTTTCAGTATTTTTCTTTCTTTTCTTGAATATCTGTTTGCCTCTTTTATGTATTTCCATTCTCTTCCTTCTCGTCTCTCCTTCCTTTTTTCTCTCCTTTTTGTGTGCCTCTCGTCTTTGTAACAATTGTGTTAGTTAAATATTAACTTCTTGCTTTTAACACAAACATTTCCACTCCTTCGTGGTCTGATATATAAAATTTATAAATCGTTCATATTAAAATTGCCCAAATTTTCGTTGTTTAATTCAATATGGTCTTTCATTAATGTACTCAAGTATTTAAAAATTATTTCAATATATGGATTATATTTTGCTAAATATTGTCATTATATACCCATTAATCTACGTGTGTTTTCGTACTATATTACTGATAGGTTGATACTTGATACAGCGCGCCAGGAAAGTCTCCCCGCAGTGGCACTTTGCTAGTGTGAGTGCTTGCAAAAGAAAGTTATGTGGATAGCACGAGCTGCAGCTTGTAACAAAAGAAAACGTAAATACCGCACTCAACACAATCATAACAGATGCTGAAAGTGTTGTCACCTTTACTTGTTTTCCAGCGGTTTGTTTGCTACTATCATAAATTCAATTCTTAATAGAAGGCCCTGACCCGGCTCAGTGCGAAGAGACTTTCCTGGCACACTGCAGAAATAGTAACATATCGTATTATCGTTGGGGGCAATATTGTAATATAATGTTCTCTATTATTTCCTTCCAAGTGTCTTTTTTACTACAGATTTCTAATATTTGAACCAATAAGCATAACGATCTCAACCAAGAAAGTAAACAAAATTATTAACAGGAATAAAAATTCATCACACGAACCTCTCTGCTCTCACTCAGATACACTTAACTATTTATTACTTTTGTATCAATTAAATTTACTTGACTTGGCAATTTCATTTTCATCACACTACTTGCATTAAAAAACCACATAAAGTTTGATATCTCATATTCAAAATATTATTTTCTTTTAGACCATTCTCCATTCCATTTTGTCTGCACATCAAATCCACATTATACGTTGATCCTTCACCAGAACAAGTAGACTATTGAGAGCTTTCATACTACATCAAACAACTGTAGCCCCAAGTTCCTTGTTCGTCAGGCATCGTCAATATATTCTGTCCCCAAAACTCACATCATTCCTGTCAATCACGCCTTTATTACTACCCCAGCATCTCATCATTTCAGTGACCATGAATCCCGACTGGTGCCCGCATCCTGAATGCTGTCTCGCCAGGAAGGGGCCGGTTGCGCTCTTCCGGCAGCGAGGTGACGCCGGGAGCTGATAAGGCCCTCCCGCCCCCCGGGGGAGAGCCCCTAGTCGAGGGTGGGGCGGGGGCGGGGCGCGACGACCCTCGCGCCGCCGCCGGGAGATAGTGTCTAACAACTTGGACAAGATGGCGGATTACCCGCGGGCTGCGAGGGAGGAATCCGATTTGTCCGCCCACCGCCTCCTGAAGCACCGTCACCACCGCCCTCATCCACTGCCGTCCCTACCACCTCTCCCCTCCTTCCATTCCCGTTATCCCTGTGCTCGCTTCAGCCGATGCCGTAATGTGACTTTATGCGGCAGGGAGCTCTTGGTGTAAATCGAGTGCCACTATCCTGCCACCCCACCAACCCATCCTCCCTCCCGCCGATTGGCTATCGCAGGATATTTGTGGGCCGATCGTCCGTGCCACACGTGACCGGAAGTCGCAGTGCCGAGAGTAGGCGGAGGCAGCTGAAGACGCAGCGCGAACCGAAGGTGGATGTTTTTATGTGCGAGTTCTCATATTCTTTGGCATGTCGGTTTTGTGGGCGAATGGAAAAACATCTATAAGCATTGAAGTACGCACACAATAATGCATTACAAACATTCAAAAAATCGTGGAATGTCATAAACAATCGACATTTAAACTGTCTGAAAATTACGAAAATATTTAGTCATTATCCCTTCTTATATTTCAACTTTCCGGAAAAAAATTTGAAAATTTAACATAAACTGCTCTTGCTGAGAGCATTTTCGATAATGCTTTTGATTACTGCATTTTTCATTTTATGTAGTAAATAGACTTAAAATATGTAAGCAACAATTAGAAATAAATTTTAATGAATTAATTCTTGGAAAACAGCTCCAGAAAGTACGTAAACTGTAAATGCAAGTAAAAATAAATAAACATTCAATAATCAGTTGATAAGAATCAAATATTAACGGCTTTCTCTTTCAATATCAGCGTAGTATATTCAATATCTGCAAGAAAACCAAATTATATAGAATGTACACTCTCTATAATCTTTATGATACACTGCCAGATATACGTCAAATCAAACTCAACATCACGAGAGTCAATATCAGATACAAAATTCTCCTAGAATATCTCGACCACGAAGCAGGCAGTGTTCTTACGATTATTACATTATATAATCAGCCGCCAGAAATGGAATATCTCATACATATAAACTCACCATATCTCAAAGAGAAGCGAAAGATGCGGGAGAGGAGAGGGCGAGAGAGCTGCATGGTGCCGCGATATCGGCATAAGATCTCGAAAGGGCCGCGTTTCAGTGTTGCACAGTGGCACAAAACTAAAGGAAATCGGTGAACATGTATTAACTCTAACAAGTGAACTCTAATGATTACTACATTATTTGCCATACTAACATTATCGACATATTTTGTATAATTTATTTTTATTATATCACTTATGAATTAAAGTAGTAATTGACTTTTGGAAATAAATAAAGCTACATTCACTACATGCATCTGAATAAAAAATTAAATGAACATTATTATTCGTCTGAATTACTTCTCGCCAGATGATTGTTCGAAACTTGTTGAAAGCCATGATCGGGATGGGTATCCTACAACGAACAACAATTACATTTGTATATCAATTGCATTATTATCAGTTACATGTTGAAACTTCAGTTTTATTCTGCTCGATTAACATTAAATGATGTTTATCTAGTGTCAAGGATCAGCAAAAATTGCTCAAACATTGAATTAAACATTAAACTACTAAACTTACGAAACCTACAATTAGGAAATGAAGTAAATTAAATAACTAAAATCTACTTACAAACTAGCTTTCTGTCGACTTCACAGTATTCGGAGCACAAATGTTTAGAATTTAAATAACATTGAAACCACAATTAGATTAAACTGTTTCATTTTTTTCAGATCAAGTGATTAAGAAAATGCTCAATCTGAGATATTTGCTCACGTTCTTCTATCAAATGAACGCGCAAGTAACTTCGAATTCTAGTTATTTTCAATGCAGGATTCTGGGTGTATACATAGCTTGCCAAATTAACTCCTGACTGAAGTCCTCCCAAAACACTTTCATTTAACATAATGTCTCTCGTGAACTGCATATAGGGACAACTGCTGCATCTGGAATTATTGAGTAAGGGAACTAATACTTTTCGTGGTAAATCAAATAAATGCTACACATATTTGCGAAAACACATTTTTTATGAATCAACGCTGTATTAACTGCGGGTTACTCAGCTTTTTCTTTCGTGGAAGATAAACTGTATTTTCATTTATGATATTTGCTATTTTTTGTTTCCCGCTCGTTGGATACTCCTGCATTGCTCTGCGTATTAGCCTGTAATTACGTCTTACATGCTAATTCCAAAATGTACTTTAATACATGAATGCATCTATAATTTTTTTATGTAGCTGAAGTTCACAAGTAGTTATGTATTTAATAATTTTGTTGTAAATTGCAAATAATTTGTTTCATTTCACTACACGAAGCATCTGCTAAGAGTTAATTTATGCATATACATATAAATTATTGACCTGTAATAAAATTCTGCAGTCAATCCTTCATTGTTTTACTTGTGTTAATTCATACTGATGCCGAACTTCAAACATCGCGATCCAAAACTGTGCAGTACATCACGCGCAGTTTCATATATGATCAGCCAAAAAATCATATGTAGATGCTATTAAATTGCATACATATAAAATAGGCAACATAGTTTTAGATTTTAAGATTTTGCTCGGAGCGGGGGGGATCCAAAGAGCCGAACCCCTCAAAACGCAAAATAATTTTTAGAAGTCTCATTTTGTAAACTCTGACATAACAGAAAAATAACTTGTACTCCCTTTGGAGACCAAACATCGGAATTTAAGACTTTAAGGCGCATCGTTTATAATAATGCAAGGTGTAACATGAGCTGTACCATAAAGAGTGTTGCAGATTGCCTATGCGTCTGTTGATTTCTGCACAGTACAATCTATAAAACCTTACATTTTTCTTCTCAAATCCGTCCGATATAGCAGTTTTTAAATTATTGTTTTAGAAGTCAAAAACAGCTCAGACTGAAACCTGTGAAGCAAACTGGAGACACAAAGATATATCTCGTGTTCCAGAACATAATAATGTGTTTTTAAGGGAGAAGGATGCATCGTT
Organism: Teleogryllus occipitalis; assembly: GCA_011170035.1. Classification (NCBI taxonomy): domain Eukaryota; kingdom Metazoa; phylum Arthropoda; class Insecta; order Orthoptera; family Gryllidae; genus Teleogryllus; species Teleogryllus occipitalis. The sequence continues at coordinate 231,198 of BLKR01000163.1, read as the reverse complement.
TTAGAATTACGCACGATGGTAGTATGTTTTGCGGGTTGAGTGTTCCCATTCTAGTTTCCTTAAAATTTGCGAAACGCTAAATGTATCGTTTCAAATCTGAGTAATGCAACCATTAAGGTAGGGTAATTCCCTACAAAGGAGTACCACATTCACGAGTGTTGTCACGATGGTTTCTTATAAATGGTACAAAACCGTCACATTCACTTATCAAATTATATTTGCACAGTGTTTCAGAATACGTTACAAACTTCTAGAGTATGCAGGGAGTCGACGACGCCGAATTTCTGGAAATCAACATGCGTTGGGAAATGTCTTATTAGTGTGTTTCAGTTTCGCCATTTGCCCCTAATTTGTGTGTAACTCGTCGTGATATGACACAGGACACAATCTAACGCAGTTAAATATATTTCATTTGCCTACCAAACACCACTGCAAGATGTGTTGCTTCTATATCAGAGGAAATATCTCGTTTGTATCTTACAATTAGTTCTACCAGAATTTTCACCACATGCTCATTAACAAAAAGTGATCATCTTCGAATCTCGTACACTTCCTAGGTGTTTGTAACATTTATTCTGAGGCACCTATAGATAATCAATCGTATCTGACCTTAAATATAAATGCCACTGAGTCTTTTTGCGTCTCACTACACAGTAGAGAGAAAGTTACGCAATGCTGCGCGAAAAATGGCAAATTTTTGACAGAAAAACTCTTATTACAGGCCCCCGGTAACAAAAAAGTGGATTCATGCTTTGTGGATCTTTGATACCGTAACATCGAATGGCGCCAAAACGTCTGTCTGCCCGTCCGGCCTTCTGTCCGTCTGAACAACGCTAGTGGCTAAACCCTTCAGCCGAATTTCTCCAAAATTGATATTCACCAATTGATACGGTTTATTTCGCGACCCTTTGAATTTGAAACCCATATTTTAATTTTGGGTGATACTTCAAACCCCTGGAACATTTTCAAAGTTTTCAAAAAAATGACTCCATCGTTTATGATTAATTATTTTTGTTGAATAGGGTTAAGTAACCTGTAAGAGAATGGTGTAGGTTTCATTTTCGTTAAAAACCTTCATTTTCCGAAAATTGCAAAAGTTCAAATTTTTTTAGGATCATCTTACAACTAAAATGTTAAAGATAGAGATTTTTTCCCTTAACGAAATCTGTTCCTTAAACATTGAATTTGAAATACGTTCGTGTTCAATTTTTCGAAAATTTAAGTACTTTTTGCGTAATTTTGCGTGAAAAAATACGGGCGAGAAAGTACGTGCTGTTTTAGCACCACTAGTTTCTTCATAGTTTAGGCAGCTTTGTCCGTTTTCCTTACAGGGCCTTACCACAGGGCGCCGACTGCAGCGGCGCAGGGCCGCCCGCGGGCGGGGCGGCCCCGGGGGGCGAGTCGCCCGCGGAAGAGCCCACTTCCGCTAATGGAAGAGGGCGACGCTTCCGCTTCCGCCGCGAATCGAAACAAACGCGGATCAGCACGCACTCGCTTCGACGACGTATTCCATCTCCTGCCGGAAGACGAGATGGCGAAACAATCACAAGGATGGAGCGCTCAGATGGAGGAGGGAGTGGTTTTCGGCTTAATAATGTGATGCACTATTGGCAGGTTTGCAAATTGTCTATCATGCTCACACGTAGTAGCATTTAACGATGTAAATTACTACTTGATAATCGTAAATTCTGGATTTTTACAAATAAAATAATTTGAACACAGCAACACATTTCAAGAGAAGAGAAAGAAAATTAAAATAACTCCCCGAAAAATTACACCTACATTTTGTAATTTTGTTACTCATTGCGTAGAACCAATATAATGAATAACACATACGTAATAAGTCGGTTTTAGTAAGATATAGCAGTTCAAACCTGATGCAATCACGTCCAAACTGAATAATAAACAATATTTGTGAAAGTATCTTACATTTAATAAAAATATAAATTTAGAAAATGTATCTAACATACTTAGTAACAGCAATCATTCAAAAGGATATTCAATATTCCTTGTCAAAATTTTGCACTTGAATATAAATTAACTGTCGTGAATTAATGCTGTCCAAGGAATAGCCCATTTCCTGTTACAATGTTACTTTGAATGAAGTCGTTGCCTCATATGCTTGACGTCACACGGCTGGCTAAGTCCTACGAATGCCCTCAGCAACGCAACGTCTTCCGGGTTGTTAGCTAATGTTTCATTCATTCTTCCGTGAACTTCTCCAGAAGCGAAATATTCGAAACTCAAAAAAAAACATTTCAGACCCCAGAATGTCACTACTGCGGCCAAGAGCAAAAACAAAACATGCTAGAACATGTTAGAACAAGCAGTACACACCGCAAAAATATGGATAGAGCTCTCCCAGAATCAACACATTCGACATCCGAATCTAAATGTGCACGGCTGAAAACCAGCTAGTTCACCATCTCCCCGAATGTTCCTTTCTCGAGCTCGTCGTCATTCTTCCATATTCATTGCCTTATCTCCGGAGGCGTGGGCGCCGAGAACGGGGTGCCGCAGGGATCGCGGGGGAAGCGGAGGGGGGTGACGGGGATGCAATGAGGTGGGGGACGAAAGGAGGCAGCGACGGCGGCGGCGGCAGCGGCTTTTCAATTTGAATAAGCGGTTTAGCTGCATCCAAAGATGCCAACGAGGGTGGAAGCAGGATGTGTGTGGGTGTGAGACGCCTCCGCTTTGTCGCGTGTGGGCGTGTAGATACGGGTATTGGAGAAGAGTATTGATACGTACAAAGAGTACTGAAAACTGGTAATTAGATAAAATAAAAAGCGAAAATCGCTCGAGAAAAGCTCAGAAATAAATTTGACTCAAGTGTCTACTTCCTTCGTTCATCTCATTCAATTTTGCCGAGATGTCGGCATTGATATGATAATGAATGTTGGTATCTTAGAAACACCTTTATCATTAGTACAATGATGAATAATTTTGATGGCAGCGATCTTCATGAGATACACCGCTGATTGCTGAATTATCAATGCTGTTCGTCATTCAAATGACATTAAAATAACGACAAAATTATGGTTATTACCTTCCATTACTGTTTCATTCGTTCATCTCAATGCGTGAATTGAAAGTTTACAATACCTTGTAGGTTCAAGAATATTTTTAAATGTGCATTTAGTCACGAAATATATAAAATATATAAAAGCACAAAGAAAGTCGCATATCGCTGTTAAAATGTTTTCAAAGAAATACGACTGCTGAGAAATACTTGAAATGACTCGAACGTTGAAAACTTAAGAACTGAAGCACAAGTATTAGAAAAATAATATCTTGTAACACGTAGTGACTCTACAAGAGCACATACTTTCTCGCATTATTTGTAATCTTTGCAAATATTAAAAATTTAGAGCATTCAACAAAAATGAAACCTACACTATTTTTAAACGAACGTTGATTACTCGAGAACAAAATTTAAATCCCGTTTTTATTTTTTCTATAAATTCCGGTAGGTGAAACAAAAATTACCCAAAAAGTACACATTTTTAAGAAAAACTACATGATCTAATTTTTAGAACAGATTTAAATTGGACAAAATATCTAAAATATAAATCTAATGGTTTTGCAATCTTAATTTTTTGGCATTTTCAAAAATACAGAGTTCTCTGAAAATAGGACCAGACGGACAGGCAGTCAGAAGACGGAAGACAGAAGGTTTATACGTTTTGTCGTCAAACCATTTTTTGGTATCAAGGACTCACAAAACGTGTATTCTGACTTCCTAACGTGTTAGAAGAAGTAAGTTATTTCACTTCACAATCCATCGGCAACATGGATCTTTTCCACTGCTCGAAAACAATACATGTATATATACTGTGATATGACCTGAAGGTATTGTCAAACAACAAGGTATTATCTCACAATATACTCATTTGTTGACTCATACACACAATGTGACACCTTTACTACCAATACACAGTAAGAAAATTCTACTCTCTTTACGTGGACAAACACGTCAAAATGCTAACACATTACACTTTCTTGTATGAGACAATTATAAAACGCTTCTCCCGGGCTTTAAACTATAAGTCAGATTTAGTGATTTTTGTCTTTCGATTGATATTCCTCGTTTTCTTAAAACCTTACTTATGGCCAGAATTAAGGTTATCAAATATAATGAAAAATTAAATCCAATTGTTTTCATTGTTAAGAAATTGAAGCCCACAAAACCGACATTTTACTCGAAGACAGATCAAAAGCTCTATCATGTAGTATACTATCACGTATAATTCTTTATTTGTTGTTTTTTACGCATGATTTTGGATACAATCGGTAGATCCGTGACTTGCAAGTAGGACTTCTCCATTTATCCTTCTACGCGACCTAAATCTGTCAGTAATTATCTTGGGATATCATTGCGCGAAGACTAAAAGCCACGGATCTTGTTATCCGTCAACGAAGGCCGTTAAAGGACAAGAGAATAATGCAGCCCATTAAACGACACGAACCTCGTCTACAGACAACTGAGCACTGCGACAAGGTTAGGCCCGACAACACAACCTCCGGCTGGCATTGTTTTCACTGGCAAGTGAAACGCATTGCTGTCTACACTGACAAGGAAAGTTGTCTGTGCGGATGACAAGCCGCACGCACGCATTTAATCGTCAAGATTTCGTAGAAACAAAAGTGAAAATTGAAAGGCAGAAATAAAGAGAAACAATACGAAAGAAGGGAAATAAAAAGATTAATAAATTGCGCGAATTCTAAACACAAATTAATTTGTGAATTATAATATGAAAATAATTTAGATAAGTATAGACCAATAAACGAGACATAAAAATTATTTCCTCATATTATATTCTCATAATGATTACAGACCTCTTGACCAATATGATAATATATGAGAAACTAATTTTTATATCCCATTTATTGGTCTATATTTATCTAAATCCATCACAGGTATGTATTAATGATTAGATGAAAGAACTGTAATTCCATTACAAGGTTAAATGAAAAAACTGGCAGCATAATCTACAAATCAATATATATAATTATATAAAGTTGTAGTTGTATTGAACAGAATAAAAGGTACCTCAGTATGGCCACACATAGTTCACTTGGATATATCATCCTATGAGAAGATTGGTGATGTATCCATAACACGATAAGATGCATAAGATGCTTCGTAATGATGGTTCTCGTTATTTAAGTATTTTACCCCACTTCAATCTTTTTGATGAAATAGGGCCTACGTAAAATGCCAACTAATAAAATTTTATTGAAATGGGTGACGCTTTTGCGTCATCCATATGCCAGCTACCGTGATGCACCCTCAGAAGCAGATTCTCAAATTAGCTACGCTTTGAGCAAAGCCAACTCCTTTGTACCCCCGCTTCACAAAAAGAGTCATAAGCCCATTCCTTTTCCGGCTGCCTGCTCACCAAACTTCAGAGCCCCGGTTTTCTCAAAAGTTACATTAATTTCAAAACAACGAACAAGGTCAGTGCAAAACAATATTTCTCATGAAGCACGATAGCTCATCCGATTAGTCTTATACCCGGTGGGTGGGGTGACTTTCCAAGATCGAAAGTAAGGAAATCGCAACAATCCTATCACACACATTATTACGAGGCCGCACAGGAGAGACGGCACACAGTCCAGAATCACTTTACAGAGGTGTCTGAAGGCTCTGAAAGAATTTGTAATGAAAACCACGATACGATTCGACAGAATATTCTTGAAACTCTATCACGCCGCCGAATCGAAAATCGAAAACGCGGGAATGTTCTAGAAGGTCAACTCTGAAGAACGTCTAAGTGGGGAGAACTGTTAGGAAACCAGAGTTCAGGGAACCTACAGGCAGAACCGATCATGATGTCACGACGCCTTAGGGAAACGTCGCAGTAACCCGGACCACGGAGCAAATCACAGTTAGTGAACGTTGCTGTTCTAATCAAATGTCAAAATGTACTTGCATTGAATTGAATTTGCCTTATTTTACGTGGCGAGACTCAGACCATGAGGCCTGATCTTCCGTCTGACCACGCAAATTTCGTTTCACTCCTTTCATCTACTAGGGGTGGAAGAAGGTATTACTTGGGCGACGAAACAGGCAATTTGAATTTAGCTCAGAGGTGTCATTTAGGCTTGAGGATCTTTTACATGCAGTAAATCTACTAACATGGGACAGCCGGCTTTAACTTCCCCTCCGAAGGATTTTTTCGCCCTTGAAAATCCACGGCTTCGATCGGGTTTGAACCCGCGAACTTGGGTATAGCACATCCGATACGCTAACCGCTACACCATCGCCGCCGCTGCTTAGTGCCAACTTGTGACTGAGGTCTACAAATACTCATGGAACTACTCGGATGATTTGAGAGTGTCACCATCACAAAACACAAAGTAACGATCCGAGCGTCGGTGACATATGACTGCCGCGATCGTTTACTACACAGGTTGCGTCACATAACTTTAGCACCTCCTGCAGTTTTTGAATGGTTGAAGTTATTGCAATGCAGTGTTCACCAAAATACATGAGAGAATAAGGGTAATTAATACATGTATTCATTTATATTTTATCATTTGTATTTTTCGATATATTGAGGTAACTTTTTTTTTTCAAATGAGTAATATTGAATTTTTGTGACTCGTATTTATCTGATATTGTAACGCTCCGGCCACGTGCTAGCAGGAAGTACGCTGCTCGACCTTGGTTGGTGGACAGTTAAATTTAAAATATATGTTAAACACGAGTCGCAAAATTCAAAATTACTCAAAAAATGCTTATCTGACAATATGTATATCATTGGATTTGTCTTTTTACGCTCGTCATGATTCACGCATGTTCTTCACCGTTACCAGTAATCTGCGCATGCCTGGGTTTCTCTTCGTCACACAGCTACAGAAATATACGATTTTAAAAGAAAGGTACAAATCTGTTTTTGCCCCGACCGGGAATCGAACCCGGAAGTCACACCACGTAACTAGTCAGTGGCCCGTGAGTGACCTTCGAGCCACGTCATTATTAATGATTCAGTAAAATCACCAGTATTATTGTTGCTGTGAACTCAAAGACTCTTGATTTTAAAAAATTCATGTAGAGCGGTAAAGTAATGTAAGATTCAGTGTGTGACGGTTTCAGAAGAAGATTCGGACAAAAAATTCAAGAACCAACCTCATTAATGGCAACAGCGAACCCATGTGCTCAGTTAGTTGTAAGCTTTATTTTTTATTTTAAATAAATTAAGAAATAACTAAACCAAAATTGAACAAAACAATTAACTCAAATAAAAAAAACAATTAACTAATGATTGTAAATTACGCATCCTCTTTCTTGCCCTAATAGTCGACAATTTTGTTTATCTCTTTTAGTTCTATTCACAAAATTCAAATTTCTCGACAACTCAAATATTTTTTGGCAGGATACGAGCGTAAAACGACGGACGTTAAGCACGGACGGACATCCGTCGTAGCGTGAAAGGGACACAAGCGTACCGTGGCACGAGCGCACTGTGCAACGTGCGTTGACGTCCGTTACTTCGCGGACAACCGAGCTAAAGTGCGTTCAAATAGCAAATATGCGTTCTTTCTTGATGTTCGTTAAAGCTTCAATAGGAAAAGTTTGTTTGTTGAAAAACTATCTGCGAAGTATGCTGACGTTGCTAAGCTATTGAAATGTGGGTAGAACAGACATGGAATTGAAGTATAGAAGTGAAACTCGTATATTTATAAGATTTAAAAAAATTTTTGTTTTAATTTTTTACTCAGCATTCCAATCCAAAATCAATGTGGAGAAAAAATAATCACGTTCTTCTTAAAACAGACCATAAGTGAGTGTGAAAGTCAGCATATAAATAAAGTTTATTAGTAATCGGATGGACCACCTCCATTTTTCATTTTTAGCAGTTTCACTCGCATGTAACCTATATTTGTGCTGCCTATGTTTGTTTATGATTTACCCACGATCACCCACAATACCATGCGAAACACACACGTCCTGAAGTATCGTGCGGTCCGTAAATAACTCATGTAATTTTGTTTGTTTTGTATCACGTTGACGACCTCCGTTGCGAGACGCGGTGTGTGCGGCTGACCTTTTTTTTTCCTAGGGTTTTTATCCAGCCGACAGCCGGTTGCCCTTTACGTTCCGAAGGGACGCATATTCGACCATACACTAGACAAACACTTGCGGGCTCCTCTGATCTGGGGTCAGCAGAACGCGAGACCCTCCGCGACAACACAAAGTCAAGGGACAAACAGCCATGCCCAAGGCGGGACTCGAACCCGCGACCCTTCGGTCCGAAGCGCTGAGTCGGTACTCGCTCCATCCGGCCATCCATCCTCCTCCTCGGCCATCCAGGTCGGCAGCTGACCTTATTAAACATGAAAATTTATGAGCTCACGTCTGCTCTCGTTCAAAGAAGATGTTCAGAAATCTTCTTGTTGATTTCTTTGGTTTGACTCGCTTCTGTCATCACCAAGACATCCAATGTCTTCTCTAAAGTTGTTTCTCGGCAAGCTTAGTTCATATTTGACAATCAGTGCCTTCTGACACATTGCGTCCTTACAAGACTAAGTTAACTCGAGACAATACCAAGTTCATGATAATATAATGCTAGGTAATTTACAGAAAGATTAAAAATATAGGAAAATTGAAATATTGTGAACAGATGTCACTTTCGACATGGGTAGTAATTCAATAATTTGACAGTTTGATCACACTATTGATATTCTGAAAGTTACAGACACTTTGAAGAAATCAGTACTTCAATTAAGCAATTCATTAACAGAAACGGTTCAACGTCTCCGAAGTTTTCTTAAAAATACATTTAATTATATTATCGATTTTTTTTAATTTTACTTAAAACCACTTAATTGGTATTCCGAGTTTCGTTGTACATTTGTTTATTTTGCATGACGCACCTGCTCACGCAATTAAACAGTCCCTAAAATACTACTAACCGTGCGAGCTCGTGAATGCCAGTAAGCTCATTTGAATCTCCAACATTCAATGAACGAATATGCTCAGTCAGACGCAACCCTCGTTCACCCCTCACTCCCCTTCTCTCCCCCACGGAGAATTACACGCAAAACTTGTCTAATATTCTGCGCTAAAGAAATCTGTGCGCTGTCAGGAGAATCTCCCGCAGCCTATTTACATCCAGGGGTAAACACGCCTCTTCTGCTTTCTGCTCGGGCTGCCTTCAGGCTGCGCCGCGCCACCCCCCCCCGCCACGCGTCCATCCCTTCCCCATTCTCAATCCCCCTCCCCGGGGAAGGGAGCAGGGCGATCCATCTATATGCATTTCCATAACCTTAATTGCTCGCTACCCGGAAGTGTTTGGTTGTTCATACATTTAGATAATCCCGCCGGCAGGGAGAGCCGATGCGGTTTGCAGCGTCGTGGAGGCAGGAGCAGTGTGGGAAACGGAAACAGTCTCACGGTGGCTAAGAGAATGGGCGGCGTGGGCAGTTAGACTTCAGGGGGGCGTCGGGCGATGAGAAATTCCAAGGCGGCGTGAAGTGTGTGGGCGGCATTGATGGTATGAGCGGAGTGATTAGTGTGAGCAGGCAGTATTGGAGGCGTGGGCGGCGTTGGTGTGTAGACGGAGTGGGTGGTGTACGGTGAGGGCGTCATTGGATGTTTGAGTGGCGTTGGTGGTGTAGGCAGCGAGTATGGTATAGATGGCGTGAGTGGTTTGTGCCGTCAAAAGATTGATTGATTGATTGTTAGTAATTCCCGACACGTCAACTACTGATCTCATTAGTCCCGTAAGTGTATTGCAAGTTTTTCATCGGGAGGGGGCGGTGATCTTTCCCTGCTGGATGGCAAGATCCGGCACCAACCTCCCGTCGAATAGCGGGGTTTTCCTCAACTAGGTATCTCCAACCAGCTGGGCACCGCCCCAGCCGGGACAAGTCCTAAGCCCCTAACCGGTCTTTCGGCATATGTTGTAGAGTAGTGCATGTATTGTAAGAGTGTGTAAGTAAGGGGTGAGGATAGCACAAGGAAGGGAAAGGAAATATCGCGCGCGGTTCGTGGCCCGTCTGTTATGGTACTGCTCCGGCATTTGCCTGGTTTGGACGGAGATACCACGGAAAACTGCCGATCAGAGCAGCTGGCCGCAAGAATTCTCCTCCAGACAACGATTGAATTCGACCTAACTGAAAAGCTAGTTTCAAAAATCCTACCGTTGTCGGGACCCGAAGCTAGGACCTCCCGGTCAGAGGCGCTGCAGTGACATCAGTTAATGTACTGAGCCACCTCTCCCGGTTTGTGCCGTGAGGCTGGTGAGGGTTGCGTGAGTGGTGTAAGTGCGTTTTGAGGCGCGGGCGGCGTTGGTGGTGTAGATGACGCGGGTGGTGTGAGCGGTGAGGGCGGTGAGGCTTCGTTGGAGGCGTAAGTGTTGTAGGCTGTAATGAGCGGTGTAATGAGCGGTAAGAGTTGCGTAGGTGGCTTGGGCCGCGTTGGCGACCTGGGCGCTGTGGAGGGGGATGCGAGGGTAGTGTAGGCGGCGTTGGTGGTGTATGCGGCCACAGCAATGAAGGCTGCATGGGCAGCGTACGCGGTGTGGAGTGGTGAAGATGCGAGCGGCGTGAGGGGAATAGCGATGAGGGCTGTGAGGGTGGTGTGGTCAGTGTGGTCAGTGTGACCTCTTTGAGCGGCGGGGACGATTCTCGTCATAACTTATGTTGTGTGCATAACAAAATAATGTCACAAATTATTAATATTTTACATTTACGAATTGTAAATCTGTATGCAAAATTTACCTAAAAGTAATGTATTTTTGATATGTAATTCCATAATTGTACCCCAGTTTGAATTATGAGCGATAATATTAGATGGACGCAAAATATCTCAACGAAAGAAAATACAGATTTAACAAAATAAAGCAATGAAGATGATGATCCACTGCGATAGTATACTTCAGTCATAAAGATGTTAGGGACACTAAAGTTTATATCAATAAAAAAGAAAATATAACTATTTTTTAAAATTAATTAAATATCAGAAAATTTGAAATTTACAAAAATATAGAGTAAAAAAGAAAACTAAAATACAAACAAGACAATCACAAAAGTTTTTCTTTAATGTCGGTAAAACTGTCTCTGTAAAAAAAGGATTACTTGATAAAGGAACTATTAAACTATTTAATAAGATACAGTAAAAAATTAGAAGTTCTGATAAAAATAAGGAAACAGAAAGTAAATTAATTAAAACATCTGAAAACAGAAATTTAATTGTGTAAATGTTCAATATAGAGTATCTATGAATGTAATCAAGAGTCTGTAAATACGTATTTAACGTATTAAAAAAGATGTTAGGGTTAAATAAAACAAAGCGATCTATTTAACACTGGGATCACGAGTTGTTTCGGATTTTATTATTATTATTATTATTATTATTATTATTATATTATTATTATTATTATTATTATTATTATTATTATTATTATTATTATTATTATTATTATTATTATTATTATTATAATTGATATTGAAGTAGATGGAACGGATGTAGGTCTGGACCATAAGTCGAGCCAAAAATAAATGAACACGATACCTACTTCCTGATATCTATTGAAGATTGATCCTATATGGACCAGACCTACATCCACGTTCCATCTAGCAATTTCATCTACATATTATTATTATTATTATTATTATTATTATTATTATTATTATTATTATTATTATTATTATTATTATTATTATTATTATGGTGATAATGATGGAGTGAAGACTAAAATATTCTGGAATAACTGGATGAGAAAAGCATAAAACCCCGAAGAATCATGCAGCAAAGTCTCTTTGCTTACTACTCTTTCACAGAAAATGTTTGGCACTCGAAAGGGACATCCAGAGGTACGAGTCTGCTGCACCATAAGTCGCCTTTGTCAGGAGCATTGGCGGAATTCTAAGCAACGAGAGAACAAAGCTTTTGCTGTTGTCGAACCTTCGAACTCCCAGCTCCCATTCCCAACGGCTTTAACTCGGCGCTTTTCCCGTCGTCGTCCCCGACTCTCCGGTGTCCTTTCGCCTCCACGACACCTCCTGCCGCCCCGCCGTTCTACTGACGGTCTACTCCAACCGTCGGTCCAGGTCACCACCTCTATTGTGATTTTCACCAACCCTTAGCACTCTCCAACTCAAACCTGCTACCCCTATCACCTCAGCTGCCTCTGTTGAACCCGTCATACCCGCCTTTCTCACGTCCACTTCATCTGCAGGCGGCACCATGCTCGTCACTCCAGACAACCCCCAACCTTCCATCCTCCGTGCCCCTACTCTTCCCTCAGCCTCGGACAATCTAACCTCCCCGCCACGCTCACCTCCAATACCACCATTCCCGCCATCTTCACCCTTACCGTATCCCCACAACTCTGCCACCTACACTGTCCTGCCGTTCCCTGCGGACCCGGCATTCTCTCCGCTACAGCCTTCCCAACCTCCTTCTCCTCCGGGCCACATCTATTTTCCCAGATGGCCGTGCGGCCCTTCTATCCTCACCACCCCAACCAAACTCTTCGCCCCGCTCCACCCCCAACCCAACGTGCCCACCGCCGTCACCGCCCGCGGCCCGGGCGCTCCGCCCCCCCCCCTCGCGGCCCCACGAGCCCGCGGTGACGTATCTTTCTTCCCGAAAGTTGCTAACGAGAGGCTTCGGGCGGGGCCCAGCGCTCGTAATCGCATTAGCAAAATGCAAATGAAAGGTAAATTGAATCTCGCCGCTTCCGCCCTCACCCTCCCCCCCTTCCCCCCACCCCCCAAGGGCCGCCGGCGCCCTTCGCCGCCCTCGCCCTTCGCGCCCTCGCGGCCCTCTCCGCGCGCGCTGTGTAAGGGTTTGTTACTCTCGATTAATCTCGCACTCGGAGTTGGTTCAGAATTTCTGATTCCGTGTCGGCACGGCGCGCTGCCGCCGTCGCGTCACCGCGATAGGCCACAGGGTGGCCCGTAACGACGCGACCTCGCCACGCCTGCGGTTGCGTGGATGCTGCTCGCTTGAGAGGTCATGTGGAGCACAGGGACTTGAAAGCGAATTCAGGAGGGCCATTGTGTGAGGGGAATTGACGGACGATTGATGTCGGATAATCACAGGGTGAAGAAGTGTATGTTAAGGACTAGTGGATGAAATGATTTATTGGTTTAAAGGTAACTCCTCTAATGACAACAATGTTAAGCTGTATAAAAGAAAATGTTGTTCTAAATAAATGTTACAAAAAAAACTTTGATTAATTGATTGATTCTGATTCTAAATAATGTCTCGTAGGTCTCGGGGTCCTAAAAAAGAGAGAGTAGTATTTTCATAACTTAGACTATTATTTATACTACAGGATGTAGATTAATTATATACACAACTTGTAGCATAAGCTTCGTGGGTGGGGGAGCTGTGTTTTGAAATCACGTTGGTAGGTAATATAGGTATCAAATGGATATGTAACATTAAAATGTATATCATTCATAAAGTGAGTAAACTATGATATCAAAATGAAGACAAAGACGTCGGAGAAAAGCGTCTTTTTAATACATTATTTTTCACCTAGTACAATGATTTTAATACGCCATTATTCCAAACATCTCCATGCAAATATATTTTTATTCATTTAAATATATCAAATTTCAAATTTTACTCCGATCAAGGCAGAGCTTTCAGGTGATTACCCAATGAGAGTATTCAATGTAACAGCAGACTCACATTAAACAATTGAAACTTCATTTGAAATTCATGATTAATTTTCTGCAAGTAAAGTTCCTAGAAATGAATTTATATACTAAAGATATCAACGTGAAGATAATACTATACAAACAGTATTTTATAATTTTCAACAATGATTTGGTAATGAAACTAGTATTTTTTATGTAAAAGTGATGATGCTTTAATATAAATTTTGTTTGGTATCCTTTAATAAATACATTACTACTGTTTGAAAAAAATATGTAAATAGTTTGAAACAAAACGTTAGGTTTCTCTGATATTTCTAGTTTTTCTTCATATTTTTTCCAACGTTTGCAATCGACTACCTCTCCACCCTTTCTTCACTTTAACAGAGGAGCATTTATGATGATTTTGATTATGCAATTAGGGCCAAATTTAAATAAAAGGTTTTTATTGAGACCTAAAGAAATTTCGTTGATATTTGGAATAATGCTGAAAGTGCTTAGCATTCCCTAGTCTCTAAAGACTCGAAGTACAGGAGTATTGATGTGAGTTGGTTCATTATGAATATTAAATATTTTGTCTGTACATTGTAACTACACATCACTGGCTCTTTAAATATCATGTTAACTAATGTTTTTCTCTGAACGTTTAATATTTCAACAATAATTTAAACATATAATAAACAATAAAACTCTCATATAATCAGCTCCAGACTAAATCATTTATTATGAAGAATACAATGCGACTCATTAGTCTGTAGCACTATTTTACAACGTATTTCAGTCGTGTTTTCATGTTATTTTGCATCCCCCTCGGTGTTTCAATTTGATTTTGTATTCTTTTCGGAGATACCGTATTGCTATTTTCACAATAATACGCCACCACATTCATAACCTCATTCCGATAAAAATGATGGCTCGGGTTGCGGCCAGTGGCGCTCCGTGTGGCACGAGCGGGGACTGCGCGCACCGCCTGTGCCGCCCTCTCCCCCACTCGCCACCGCCGCCGCGGCGCCGTGTCAGAAAGTTAAACGCGTACGCCTCCATTAGAGCGCTATTCATAAACAGAAGAGGCGCGACAGGCGCCGCCGCGGAGGCCCCCGAGCGCGGGGGTGGGGGCGGGGGAGGGCGGGGGCGGCGCGGGGCGCGCGCAACGTTCCGTCTTTGTTATGATCTGTCTCGCGCGCCGCCCGCCGAGAATTAAGGCATTACGGCGAGGAGACAACCGAGGAGCGGCCCGCGCCTCTTCTGGAGCGGCGGCGGCGGCGGGGGCGGCGGCGAGGGTGGTAGGGAAGATTGCGGCGAGGGCGGCGGGGTGGGCGATGGCGAAGGCGGAGTGGTGGGCGGTTTCGAGCGTGGCGGTGGCGGTGAGCGTGATGGCGAGGGTGGCGGCGTGGGCGGCGACGAGGGCAGGGAAGGCGGCAACGGTGTGGGTGGCGAGGGCTGTAGCGGCGGCAAGGTCGGTGGCGGCCAGGGCGAGGGCTGCGGCGAGGGCGGCGGCGAGGGAGGCGTTGTGGGTGGTGGCGAGGGCGGCGGCGAGGGTGGTGGCGAGGGCGGCGAAGAGGGCGGCAGAAAAGGCGGCGGAGAGGGCGGCGGCGATGACGGGGAGAGGACGGGGTGAGAGTGGTGGCGATGACGGAGCGAGGGCAGTGGTGAGGGCAGCGGTGAGGGTGGCGGGGAGGGCGGTGGAGAGGGCAGTGGTGAGGGCAGCGGCGATAGTGACAGGGAGAGCGGTGGGACGGGTAGCTATATGTGGCGGCGGTGATGGTGGCTGGTGAGGAGAACGATGGTGCTTTTGATAGTGAGTGCAACGACTGTCACAGTGTCCCACTATGGCGAAGCGAACGTGGAGGTTAATCAGTTCAAGTTTCTCATTTTCTCATGTTAGAGACGTTTCATTACAATCGGCGTACATACCCCTAAAACCCGCTTTTTGTTTATTATAAACGTTTCCACTGAACATCATCAACAATTTTGTCAGAATCTGGTTTTTTTGCTAATACATCACAGTCATCTCAAAATGTGCGTTAAAACAAGACGCTCCTTTATTGAGTTTTTAGAGAGTTCCTTTCAGTTCAGACATGCCTGTCAAATCACATCTGTTGTTTTATTTTTGAAATACTTTTTGTTCGTGACACAGATATTTCGATCAGTCTGAAAAAGCGAGCTGGATAAAAGTGTTTTGACGCATTGAATTAGGTTGTAAGATGCACGTATTCAAATTACGTCCAGAAAATATGTTTTTAATGTGTGTGTGTGAGATTCCTTGCAATAGATCTCGGGATATACTTACCAAGCGACTAAAAAGCCTCGCAAACATTTTTTTTCTGTAGAGAAATTCAATCCTAAAATCTTCGCAATTATGACTGTGTCGGCAGCTAAAAGCTTCTGAAGATTATTGTTGCAAAAAAAATTAAAACCATACAGTTTGCATTCACTTATAGATTTTGAATTTCCGTGTTATGAGGCAGCAAAATAAAAATGCTGCAGATAGATCATCATCCAAAAGAAAGGAAAAGCCGAAACAAAGAGTGCATTTATGTACACGATTTTCGTTCGTATTAGATGAGGAATCATCCCTGACGAACATAGAAGAGCACGAAATCCCAATTAGATTATAATACAACTCATATCTGGATTTATAGTATGAATACTTTTTTCGGAAATGTTCACCCGTAGGCACAACCAAATTAACAATAATATTAAAAATAAAACAATAATCAATACTGACAGATATTCACCGAGTTTGAAACATTTCTCCAGCGCAGGAAATCAAAAAACAGGACTGGACTTACTACCATCGAAAATAAATTCGAATAGAACACTGTAATTGCCAAGTTGTCTTTCGGCCGTGAATCAGAAAAGAACTCGTAATAGCGTGGATGTATAGGCTATTTTTTACATTCCCCAATTTGAAGTATGTAACGGCGCAGAGGAGCAGTGATGGAAGCGAATTCTAAATTGACGTCGCAACTGTTGCTACAACAATCGACAGGACCTGAGGCAATACTACATTGAAATCGCCTCCATCCTTCTGGGTGCGAAACAAAAATAATTCGTTTCTCTGTGCAAAACAGCCAAAAAGTTCGACTCAGACGTCGTGAACGTCCTGCCTCCCTGAGCCTCCCCGTTGCGCCGCAGTCTGGCAAACTGCTCGGCAAGAAACTCTCGCAGATAAGGTGCGCCCCTGATGTGGTGAGATGTCCCTGTTTTTTCCCGACGTCCGTGTGCGACCAGCGTCATTAATTTTGCATTCATCTCCCCTTCCGCCCCTATGCTATGCCCTCCTCCTCCTGCTGAGATCGCGCTGGCGATGGCAGTAGAGGAGGTGAAGCCAGCGGTAATGTGGCCAAAACGTGGTGACCTTGTTGGTTTGGAGGAAGGATATACGACGTTAGTGGGTGAAAGAGGTGAATTCAATACTAGGTAGTTATGCATTTTTATAAAACTTGAACACGTTACAAACGTGTACGTGCCATCTCTTACATACTAACTCATAAAATATCACGAAGTTTATTCCAGAAGAGTGCAGAATGGAGATATATCACACCTCTTTATATCGCTAGATTAGTCGTTTGTCATCGGAATTTTTCCACACTTTATTCTGATTACATTCTTCATACATTGGTACGAATGAAATAGAATGCCGTTTCCAATTTGTACGGCAACTATTAATTTCAACATGTTAAATTTATTTCCATGTATTTGCATTCATTCTCCTATATTCTCGGGGCAGAATTAAAGGGAGTCTGTGCTTCTTCTGGTGTTTGCAGTTTGAAAATCTGATCCTTATTGTCGATGCTTAAACAAACAATTTTCAAATTTTCATTTTTACTTTTCTTTACTACAAACATTAAAAGAGAAACTTTTGTAATTCCGCAATAACAAAGGCAATGTTTCATTAGAAAAAAATATTGAAGATCTCGCATACTGAACAGTGAATAATTCATGCTTAAATATGTAGTACATAACTTTCTCTAATGCATCGTGTAGTCAGAATTTACTTTCCATGGGTCCTTGATACCGAGAGATTAGTTTATGGCAAAATATCTATCCATCTATTAACAATGCTAGCGGCTAAACTGTAGGCTGGGTTTTCACCAAAACTGACATTCCGTGATCGATCTGGGTGGTGTTGCGGAGTGAATTTGAAATGTATATTTTGATTTGAGTGGTACTTTGCTGAAACTTCAACAACATTTTCAATATTTTTGAAAAATGGCTCCAAATTTTTTGATTAAATGGTGTTATCAGGAAGAGAACAGTACTCTTAAAAATGTCTCAGCTACAATTTTCCTTGAATTCTCTGAACTTTTGAAAACTGAAAAACGAAAACTTCTTACAACTACAATTTAGAAGATCGATATTTATGCTTAATGATATTTTTTCAAAATTAGATATTCGAATGAGTTCTGCAAAATTTTTTTTTAGTAAGTGTAAATTACGCCCAATTTTATGCGAGATGAAGGCAATTTTAGAACCGAGATTTTATTATTCAAAGTTTCAAATGTTTTTAACTTTTCTCTCAGATAGTGTTAAGTGCGCTGATAAAAAAGATGCAGTGTCGATTTTCGTTTATTCTCTAAATTTTAAAAAATTGTTAAAATTGCAAGTAATGAGAAAAAGAATGTTCTGTTGTAGCACCAGTAGTTTAATTTAGTAAAGAAATATGTTTATAAAAATGCCTATTTTCCTTGTTTATATGTTACAAACTTTGTTTACACGACAGTATTATAGAGTAAATTACTTCAACGCAAAAAACTGAGGTTAAAACCCTTCCCCTGGAAAATGACACTTTTAAAAGTGTTACTTTGGTTATGCGGCATGATATTTACTAAATCTTTCTCAAAATAAATCAATTGCAAGAATACTAAATCAAATAATATAAATAATATATTATTATTCCTCTTCTTTCAGATATTTCTAAGTAATTGAAGTCAAGTACCTGTTCAAAATTTACATCATTATATATATTTGGAAGTATGTTAATGAAGTAATTAATGGTTTCTTATTAATCCTTATAAAAATGCTAACAAAATGCTATTTTAAGAAGATAATTGACGAAACCCATACCGATTTTAAAAGAATTAGAAAAAATAATCTAAGAAACATAAGAAAGAATCTAAAAGAAATATAAGAATTATTTATTAAATCGCCTACTTCAAACTAAAACAACATGCTCACAAAACCTGAAAACTTTTTTGTTTTCCTTACAAACCGAAATAAAGAACAGAATTCTACACAAGTTTAATGAGAAGAAATACAATTTTAAGAACATTTCCAGCAAGAACAATTTCACACACCTGAAGACAGTAATGCATTCACACTCAAAGATAACGCAAACTGTGCCAAAGTCGCGAGCAAAATTCGCCAGCGCTGCTTTGGAATTCAGCTCCCTTGCTCCAACCTACGAGGCGCATTCACGACCGCGAGAACGAATTATTCGCGGGGAGTTTACCGGTGAATGCATGCAAATGGCGCCCAATGCATGTGCTCCACTGCAAACGTCGGAGGCGCTCTGTTTCTGTTTTATCGAGCGCTGGAAATGAACCAACGCACAGCAGATCTATGACGGAGGAGCACGAATAACGTTTTGCCCACGCGAACCGGATTGTAGAAAACGTCGCGGCAGACGTATTTCAATTTGAATGTATGCATTCGTTTGCGTTAATTTATTGTATAAGATTGCTGTGAAGGATTAGATAAACTCTTGAAGGTTGCCGTACAATGTGAATAATGATGAAAAAAGTGGAAAATAAAAGAATATGTATTCTTTTGTGGCACGATTATTCGTATTATGGTAGGAATTGCACGTACCCTGTTGAAATTTCATTGTGATGGCGAGAAAAATATTTGGTATGAAACAAAACGCTTATGGTGGTAGTGGGGCTGTTGTTGGTAATAATGATTTGAACAAATTTATGAAATACACTAAATCTACCATAACTCACGGTTACCCTATGAATATGCCAACTGATAAAGCGTAATACATTTTGAGAATTGTCCCGTTTGTTGGAATATGACAGTTATATGACAATGACTGTTCCTTATTTTATCTTTATTGTGTATATTAATTATATTCACAATATTAATTTTGTTCAAATAGATAAAGATAAGACAGTGAAATGAGTACATTTTTAGCACGCGGAGTGGGTCTCATATTAGCAACCACCATCGGGGTCTACAGTTAAGGAATTCATTTCATAACAACCTTCGCACATACAAATCAAGTTCGCTAAGTGCTTTTACACGACTAATGGGGAACCTCATTTCTTAGGAACAAGCGCGATTGGTAAGGACAAGGCCCGGTTGGGTTTGGTGCAGTGGGGTGCGAGATCGCGGGCCGGGCCAGAGCGGAGCGGGCCGAAGCGGGCCGGAGCGGGGTGGGATGGTGCGTGGTGTCACAGGTCATTATCCCCGTAAGTGTAGTGCATGTTTTCGTCGGGAGGGGGCGGTCATCTTCCGGCGCTGGGTGGTGAGATCTGACACCGACCTAACGTCGGCTTCCAGGGTTTTCTTCAACAAGATATCTCCCGTCAGCAGGGCACCGCTCCAGCCAGAACAAGCTTTAAGCTCCTGACATACGTGGTAGCGTAGTGCATGTAACTGCGTGTAAGCAAGGAAGAGGAAGGAACGATCGCGCGTGGTCAGCGGCTAGTTTATTAGAGTACTGCTCTGGCATTCGCCTGTTATTGATCGAAGAAACCACGGAAAAGTGCCGCTAGAATTCTCCTTCGAACAGCGACGGAACTCGATCTAGCCATCTACCTAGTGTCACAATACAGCCACCATCGGGACTCGCACCTAGGACCTCTCGGTCAGAGGCGCTGCAATGACATGAGCCACCCCTCTCGGCGGACCAGCCCGTCGCTGCCCGGCCCGGGTCGGATTGGCCTGAGTCGGAGCGGGCTGTGGTAGTCTGAGGTGGTGCGGGGGGGGCGGAGCAGGCCGGAGAGGAACAGACCAGAACAGGGGCCGGGACGGGGAGAAGCGGTCTGGAGCCGAGCGGTGGGGACCGGGGTGGTGCAGAGATGGGTTCTTGGGTGAGCCTGGGCAGGGCGGGGCGAGGAGAGACACGGGGCAGGGGGTGGAACGGGTGGGAGGGGGGAGGGACGGAGTGCTGCGGGACGTGGTGGTGGGCGCGGAGAAGTAGGCGTGGTTATTACCCCCGGAACTATGCGCCAGCGCCGCAGCGGAGACCGCTTCCCGGGAGCGGAGCAGCAACCTCCCTCCCCGCTCCGCGGCAGGCGCCGCCGCCGCCGCCGCCGCCGCCGTCACCGGAAACTATGCGCGAAGCGTGCGAACGACCCGGCGCGGCACCGCCATCGCGCCGTTGCTACGTGGCTGCGACGAGACACTCCCGCTAATGACGCACCTTCCACCTGCGACGCACCTCCCGATCGCATCCTCTGGAGACAACTCAACTTCCTTTTCTAGACAGATGGTGCGGAGGGATCTACAGCGAATGGTATAGAAGTGGTCGGATGATCGGTGATGTGCAATTGTGTGAGAATGCTCTTGATGTTGCCACAATTACCAGTTCTTCCATTAGTTTGAGTAGGAATAACAAAATAAATTGCTTCAGGCACTATGTAATGTTGTCAGTTTATTTTCTCACAGGGATTTGAACCTTTGTCGAAGTTTGAGTAGGAAGTATCGTTGCGATTCAGCTTTTATTTTTAGCTCCATTGTTCTCTGATTTTTCCTATTATCTCTTCTTTCTAAATGCTTAACGTGTTTTTACGTTCTCGATTAAGTACGTATATGTTGAGCAATATACATAGTACAAACAAAGTTATGTAATTCTGTGGAAAATCAATTTCTAGATTTTAACGGTAATACACTTTTGTGTTCCTTGGTACCGAAAAAGTGTATTTTTTTAACCTGTCCGTCTGTGAACAGCACTAGTGCCTAAAGAATTTATAGAATCTTTTTCAATATGAATATTCTCCGATCGATCTGGTTCTAAGCTTACTCAAAACCCTTCGAGTTTGAAATGATTTCCTTGAATTTGCAGGTAGTTTACAAGAAGTCCCTGGGACATTATCAGAGCTTTTTGAAAATGACTCCAAATTTCTTCTTTAAGTTGCGTGTAAGAATAGAGTGAAATACACTTATAAAAGTGGTATAAAACTGATTTTCGCCGTCAGTCTTCAAAATATTTGAACCCTCTCGTACAACGTCATAATTACTGAAGGTGCGCGGTTCTTCTTAAATTGAAATTAATTTTTCAGAATTAGTTTTTGAAATAAGATCATGCATATTTTTTACAATTATTCGTAATTTTAACGTTATACGTTATTTTAAGCAACATATGAAAAATGTCACAATTATATTTTCTCAAAACTGCTGTTCTTTAAACTTTTTGCACGGATAGTTCTAAATGTACTTAGTAATCATTACATCAACACCAGTATGATATATTTTTTTCATTTTTCCAAAATAACACTGAAACGTTAACGGAACGTTGGTATAGGAAATTTCGATTCGGTCAGCAAAGAGCATCAATATTCTTTGAAAGAAAATTTTCCACCTGAAACCGGTTATCTTCTTTAACCTCAAAGCGGGTGTCTTGTATTGCAACAGAACATTTGCGGGTTCCTCACGTCAAGGGTTTGCAAGCGCATGACCATCGGTCACAAAATACACAAGAAAGACAGGAGATAAAGACGCATGCTCAGACAGATTCGAACTCACCCAAGAGCAAATCAAGTAGACTTTTGGAATTGTATTATTCCTTAAATAGCTTTAGCTAAAGCATCTGAAAATATACTTTAAAAGTTATTTTTTGTGAATTCATTGAATGTCCTTAAGATGAAAATTCTGGAACTTCCGTCAATATTTTAATAAAGTTAACATTTAGGAGGTCTGAACGTATATAAGTTCTCTGTTCATCAAATGTAAATAAGTACTTTTACGACAAGCTTTCTCCATTCACGTTTCTAAATTAATTGAAAACTCTTTAATATCAAAAGTAATAAATGCCAAAAGTAGTATCAAAAATAATAAATTCAACAAAAGTTATGTTAAAAAAAGATGGATTTGCCTCAAAACTGCATTATATTGCGACTGGATATAAACATTATTTTTGTAAATTTTTTAAAACATGAAATAGAACTGGACAAAACCAAGCGATCGTTCTCGCTGGCTTCCTTTCGCAGTCTCGAAGAGCGAGCACGCTCATCTGCCTGTGTAATCGAATGAAGGTCTTTGTAAAATAAGCGAACCATGGAGCGGTGGCAATTGCACTGCTTCTGACTGAGAGGTCCTAGCTTCGAGTCCTGATGGTGGCAGGATTTTCGAGACTAGGTTGTAAACTAGGTCGAATTCAGTCGCTGTCTGGAGGAGAATTCCAGCGGCCGGCTGCTCTGATCGGTAGTTTTTTGTTGTATCTCCGATCAACACCAGGCGAATGCCGGAGCAACACCTTAACAAACGGGCCATGGACCACGCGCGATCTGTCCTTCCCATTCCTTGTCCTATCTTTACCCCTTACACACACACTTACACTAACATATACTACACTACCATATATGCCGGGAGACCGGTCGGGGACTTAGAACTTGTCCTGCCTGGGACGGTGCCCCGCTATTGGGAGATACCTGGTTGGGGAAAGCCCCGCTAGTCGACGGCAGGTAGGCGCCGGATCTCGCCATCCAGTGGGGGAAGATCACCACCACTTCTCGATGAAAAGCATACCCTGCACTTACGGGAAAATGACCTCAGTAGTTGACCTGCCCTGAAGCACTTATCAATCAATAACGGAATCATTGAGTACCTTCACCATCAAAGGTACAACTCAATCTCACCTTTCTGAACAATATCTGTATGCTCTAGTACAGTTCTTTAGGAGTTTCGGTGGGTTTCGCTTGGAAGATACTTCTTCTCTTACACTAGAACGAACAATTCAACGCATAATTTTAGTTCATTTTAGCAATAAAAAATTTAATATCATATTTCAAAAACTTAAGTCAGTTCCATCCTAGCGTAGTTTCAATTGGACAATTAATCAGATGTTTGCAATGTGTCTTGTGCAATTGAGATTTAATTCAGTTTTCGTCGAAGAGCTTGCCATCGTTTGTGCACATCGTTTAGTTACCCTGTCCCTGTTGGAATAAATTGACGCGTTTAAGATGTTTAATAGAGAAGCAAGAGCGATGAACAGTGTCAAGATATCCGTTGGCCGCCTCGAGGATTCGTTATTGATTGTTGCCTCTTCGACCACCAACACGGAGGGCACACCCATGTAATAGATCTAGTGTTGGCATCGTTCGCCCTCGATAAAGGTAGCGACGGAACCAGCATTTCCAGACACTCCGATCTCGTCGCCGAGAATGAACGGAACATCATCTTTGTACCGGATTGTAACATCAATCTTCTGTTATGTGTAAAACTATTTAAGTTAAGTTATTCTTTTAATTTTAATGTTAAGTTTTTAAGTCTTAGATTGCGAAACAGACATCTATAGCGAAATAAAATGAAAAAAATATTAAAATGTACGACTGTTAACATACTATTAAATTCACGATTTTTTCTCACTTTCCTTTCCTTCAGATCTCAGAACCACTGTGTCCCCTTGAATCAGCAAGACGTTCCATCCCCCTCCGAGCAATCCTCCACTCCATTCCGCCTGAAGCCAGAGGTCCGCCTTCGGTTCCAGGGCGCAGCGCCTGCAGCGCAGACTTCAAAGCAGAAGCTTCGGTCGCTCCTCCGCCCCACCCCCTCTGGGCGCCCCTCCCCAGGCGCCAAACAATGGACGTTCGCTCCGAGCAACTTGCGTTCCCTCTGACTCTCCTAACCAAGCCACTCCCAACTTCATGGTTTTCGCTTCGCGCAGACAGCGAAATTCGTCATATAGTAACAGTTCGGCTCCGGCAGTTGAAGTGCTGTTATCTAGTATTGACCTGATTCACTGCATTCCGTCATTGCCTGTAAAATCGTCGCATAATATGCTATAATATTTTGAAATATTTTGAAAAAACTTAGTAAAATCTATTTCTGTAATTCGATTAAGACTAATTTTCTAATTTGTAAGTTAATTTTTATTCCTCAAAAACGTGAATGTGATTTACAACTCGCAAAGTCTATATTGCTGTTTAGATAAGTGCTTTGAATAATTGGTATTTTTAATAAGAAAAAAGTTAAACAGAGGTACTGTGTGAACTGTTTTAGAAAGTGTGACTACGCAGCCGACATGTCGTTCATCGAAAGGCCCTAGATTCGAGTTTGTCAGAGGCGGATTTTTTACATCAGCAAGGTTCATGCCACTACCTCGAGGAAATTTCTGGATGTTGTTTTCGTAGAAACAATGTTCCATGATCAATTCCATCCAAATGAAGTATTATCCAAAAACCCAAGTGGCATACCTCGAGGTATACTTTCTACCTAACTCTCTGGACCCACCCCCAATAAATATCAAGCGATGGAATAATCCTGTAACTCCTTATGAGCAATATTGGTCTGGAAAGGCTCTGGCAGAACTGTAAGACGTATCGTAGAGCTGGGTCTGTACAGCAGCGTTATCACACGAGGAGAGAGAGAGAGAATGAAAGATAGAAAGGGAGAACGGACGAGATAGAGAAAAGAACGAAGAAGCGGAAAAGAGAAAGAATGAAAGAAATAACGTACGAGAAAAATAATGTACTGGGAAATAAAGTACGACAGAGAGAAATAACGAATGAGATAAAATAGAAAACAACAGAGAAAGAGAGAGAGAGAGAGAGAAGTAAGAAACAGGAAAGAGAGAGAGATCAACGAGATAGAGATGAAAAACGCAATAGACAGACTGAAAGAAAGTGTAAGAGTGACAGAAATAGAACGAGAGCTACTCAGAGCTAAAGCTACTCCGAGCGAGAGATTTAAGAGAGCGGTAGAGATAGAAGACAAATAAGAATGATAACGAGGGAGAACAAAATAAAGGAAGTAAAAGAAGGCAATATGGTTCATAATTAAATGGCATCCTAGTTTCCGTGAGCAACACTGCAGCAAAGGGCCGCGGCGCCGCCGCCTGAGGAACCCCTGAGAGGAGCGAGAGCGGTGCGGAGAGGGCATGAAGAGGGCGCGTAGGTCCTCGTCGCTCTGTATGCGCTGCCGACACCGTCTCGGCCCTGCGTCCCGGGAGCGGCCCCGCTTTTACGAGTGCCTGCTTCGATTCCCGTCGACGTGAAGGGTCTCACTGCGCTCCAGCGATCAAGAAGACGTACGTGGCACACTTCCGATATCTCGCAGCACTACACATAATTCTCATGGGAAAGGTTGTTTCAATATAGTCTTCCTTTAAATCTAAAGAAAACTAAATCTGTCCATTTAAGGAATGATTAAATTAATACCTCAATTCACAACTAGAAGAGATAGTTTCTAGAGCATACAAATTTCACATCTGAATCTGAAAAATGCAAAGAGTTTGTACGTTTAGTTTCGATGAAAAAACGAGTATTATATTTCTTACATGAACTACCTCTCTTCAGATAAGATCTATATATATTTCGGACTGAAGGTGAAAAGAATTAAAACATCAACCCAAATCGCGGAATAGAAGGTTGCGAGATCCACGTTAGCAATGGGTGATTACACCATGTGATTGTAACGTAGTAGTTCCCTTATACCACCTAAAGCGTCCCTTGCATCCGCCCGCCATACTACCATCCCATCCAAACCATAATCTAAACTATAAATTTGTACCTGTCTGATCATCATTCCCTCTTCGTTTTTATTTCGATTATTCTTCAAAGAGCATATGGCAATACCAAACAATCTTTCTGACATATACCGAGAAAATATTGATCATAAAAGCTACGCTTCACTAAAGGTCAACACTGCACCCCTCATTACACGTAAAAGCCATCTTGATGAAGTTTCAATAATGCGCAGAGATGTAAAAGCAAAAGTGAAGGCTTTGTGAAACAGAATTGATATCAACTCAAGCTTTCCATATTGCAAGCTTATTTCATCTTCCCTGGCTTTCTTGCGAGTGCGCAACTGCGTCACGGACTGGCGTACCCCAAGGCACCGAGGCGAGGCCGGCATCTCCGGGCCGAGTGCCGCACTGGGCCGCAGGGCGGGACGCGTAACTCGCTGTCCGCAGGTCACAGGGCGCTCTCGGAGCCGGCAGAGCCCGCTTCGAGTCCCGGGAGACCGCGCGCGCCGTCGGCGGCGGCGGCGGCGGCGGCGGCGGCGGCGGCGGCGGGGCGGCGGCGGAGCCCGAGGTAGCAGCGCGTGCCCGGCGCGTGACGCGAGGACAAATGGACAGCGAGCTTCGAGGACGAGGGCGAGGACGACACGGTGAGTCGCCCGAGAAGTTGCTCCGCTCTGATCCGCTCCAAGGGTGGGCGACAGCTCGCGGACGTGCTACAGCACCGCGGAGCCCCGGCAAACTCACTCAGCGCAGAAATACATGGCCGCGAGGAGCACTCGCTCGGAGGACATTTCTTTCTTCCTCGTCTGGCACACCGTCTCACTCTTCTTTAAAGTAATTCATTGCTATATTTCAATTATTACATTAGTCACTCTCTCACGTGCTCAGTCCTCACTCACTCTCAGAGCTCCCTCACTCACGCTTTTTGTCACAGACAGGTTTATTAGGTCATTAGTTACTCGTACTGTGGGTGTCGTACTCGTCTGAGGATCTAAACATATTCACAAATATTTACAAAGATTAGTATTAAATATTACTGAATATAATGTCACTACTATTATCAATATGAATATATTAGATGAAATAGAAACTGCAGATACATAATAATTACCAGTATTATTAAAAACCTGTTTCTCATTTGGAACTTTTCAAGCAGAAACATTCATATCAGGCGGTGTCAAGAGCGAATTATAAGTTATTTCAATGAAAACAGATGTTTTTGAAATAAGGTCTTTCGTTGCGTTTTATTTTTATATACAACGGTATAAAGGAGAAAAGACACTTCCCTACATATTTCTAATTGGTCAGTTGTACTTACTTTTAATGACAGGGAAAATTTATTCTTCAATAACCTTCTGTAATTGCAGCAGAAATGGAAAACGTACAAATCAAAACAGTTATGGGAATTCTGATGTGGTATTGTTGACGTAATTATATGAATAAATAGTAGTGAATAAATAGAAGTTATCTTCGTTCACTTACTACAACAAAATAATATTAAGTTGACGGAGATGACTTTCATTATTTCTTCACAACACAGTTGTATTTCTCAACCCGTTACGACCATTAGATTTAGATAGATTTATTATTAAAGTTCGCTTTGAGCTAATGCTCGGTGGCAAACATGATTACAACTAGATATACGACAATTACAAAACTATTACGAATATTTACAAATATAATTGTAATAACTCTCTCTGCTTTTTGTCAATTTCCTGTAAATTGAACTGCCCTTCAAATTACAGGGTCGTGATTACGAAGAGAATATCACGTGCTAGGATTCGAAGACCAATAGAAGGAAGGCGCCGTCGTATACCCACGTGGATGCAGAGGGCCAGAGCGGGCCGGCAGGGTGAGGAGGGCCGCTGGCTCCCCGTACGTGCGATGGAGTCATAATGAAGTCGCGAGTCAACATGGCGAGGCGTTTTTGCTGCAGGGAGGGGAGCGGCGGGGAAGGGTAGTCGCCGGGACGGCGGCGGCAGGCAGAGCCCCAGCGAGAACTGAGCTGCTGAGACCGCCTCAGGCAGCGCCCTCCCACCTTGTTTGTGGAGGAGTCGCTACTTCCTCTTCTTCCTCTCGCTTCCACATCCGCTCTCTCTCCCCCACGTCTGTACCTCCCGGAACATAACAACCCCTAAACGCACGGAACAAATGACTATAGCGCCCGGAAACAAAGTAATCAACCAATCAACCATTTCGAATCTCCGACGCATGTATTTACTCACTGCTCGAGCCAGACAACGAAACGACGATTGTTTTCCATTGGTAGATTACATATCGCCCAATATTATTATAAATATTCAGAGTTTTTTCTATAACTAGAATAAGTGATTACACATCTAGGGCCCAAGATCTTTCATTTACATAAAAAAGTACATTGTTTGAGTAGAAAGTTCATAAAATTTTGTAAACGAAAATCTTTGTACTTTAAACACATACGGTTATTTTATACATCAACTTTCTTACCTCATAACTATTTTCATCCTCCAATCGCCTTACTATTACCGCCCAGACACTTTATATCTCATTACTATCTTCCTATTCTTTCTAGCGGCTTCCCGACTTAAAGTAAACTTCATTCCTATCTCCGCCATCATGAAAGCAACACCCGTATCCTCTCTATCTCGCCGCATCATCTCTCCCCACCATCACTCGCCTTCTCTTTCTTCTTTCGCCCAACTCCTCCTCCGGGCTCCGCCACCCTCGCCGTGGATCGCCCCGATAATTCGGCGCGAGAGGATTAGGCGGAAATCGATCAAATCTCCGCCGGCCGCCGCCAGAGGCGCTGCGGGCGGGGCGAGGGCCCTCTTAAGTCCCCGCCCGCGGCCGCCAAGTGCCCAAAGCAAAAGGAAAACAAGGAGGGGAGCCTGGAGAAATAATAAACAAGCTCGCAAGGGGAAACCGAAGATGAGATTCACGAAGTAGCGATGAATCTAAGGAAAAAGTATGCAAATGAATGATGAGTAAAAAGTATATGGAGGAAAAGAAGTTGTGATTACGATGAATAAAGTTTGAGCAAACCATAAAAAATACACGGCAAATTGCGCTTGAGTAGAACGTTAGCTTTGAAGAAAAAGGCTAATAAAACGAGAGAATAACTAATGAAAACTGAGCGAATAATAAGGAAGGGCAGACATACTATATACACACGAAGCTTTGTCCTTTGGCAAAAGATAAATCATTCTTTCTGTACGTGACGCTCAAACATATATTGTATTCAACTACGTCTCAAATTACCTTAAAGTCTGTCTTCTATTAATAAAAAGTCTCAAGTGAAGAAAATTAAAAATATTCTACATTGCATGGGAATTTAACTCATTTTGTAAATGTACAATTAATTTTAATTTTTTTATCAATAGAACATAGTTGATAGATATATGTTATATTAATAACAAGCAAAATATCCGGCGTTGCCCCGAATTTCTTCACAACCAATTCTTAAGAATGAGAGCAAAGATCAATTTGATATAAACCATGGTGTTTAAGGTTATTATTTTTAAAATAATTGATTCAAATTTTAATAAAATACTATAATTGTCTTTCATTTTATTTTACAACGCATTGTTATTAGATTAATTTTCTTTATCTTATGCACCGCTACAGGTCTCCAGCCAATCAATTAGGTACCAGTTTTGCTGCACTACTACTGGCCTCTGGCGAAATATATTAGGAACCACGTGCTCTAAGCGAGAGGCGAAGAAAGGTCGCGATGCATCTACCAACATATTATTTAAATTATTTATTTTCCGCTTTTGAGTTGTAACCAAACTTCGCAAGTACACTACGACAATCCTGGAGAAGAGCCTGGAAAAATTTCGTATCTATTCAGGCGCTACTTTTGTGGTATCGATGTCCGTTTTCATGTCGTTGAATTCCCTTTTATTAGTATAGATTTCCAACACACGCAGCAATTGAAAGAACACTATTAAGCCTACAGTCGTGTAAAAGAAATATATGGTTCATACTAGATATCCACGAATTCTGAAATAATACAAAACAGTTAAACAATTAACTAATCCTTAAGAATGAGAGCAAAGATCAATTTTATGTATATTTCGATTTCGATAGAAAAATGCAAATATTGAACCGTTATTTTGTTTATTCTCAAACCGCACGTAGATAGATTCATTGATTGTTAGTGATTCCGGACGCGTCAACTACCGAGGTTATAAGTCCCGAAAGTGTAGTGCATGTTTTTCATTTGGAGATGGCTGTGATCTTCCCCCAGTAGATGGCGAGATTCGGCGTACCGTCGACTTGCGGGGTTTACTCCAACCTGCAATCTCCCACCAGCGGGGCACCGCCCCAGCCGGGACAAACTCCAAGTCTCCGACCGGTCTCCCGGCATGTGTGGCAGTGTAGTGCATGTTAGTGTAAGTATGTGTGTAAGGGGGTGGGACAAGGAAGTGGAAGGAAAGATCGCGCGCAGTCCGTGGCCCGTTTGTTAGGATACTGCTCCGGCATTCGCATGGTGTTGATCGTAGAAACCACGGAAAACGTCCAATCAGAGCAGCCGGCTAATAGAATTCTCTTCCAGACAGCGACTGAATTCGATATAGCTGACAAGCTAGTGACCTCCCGGTCAAAGGCATTGCAGTGACATCAGTTGATGCACTGAGCAACCACTCCCGGTACAAACGCTATTTCATGGGATTATTTATTAAATTATACAATTTTTAATATCAATTTGCGTGATAAAAAATCCTACAAATTTTCATTTTGTGGTAGATGTTCGTTATAAGAAAAGGGTCTAGCCGGATAAAACAGAAAAACAAACGAAAGTAAAACAATAATTTTGATCCAAAGTAACTTAAACGTACTAAAGTGAACAATTAATTTGATCCAAAATAAATTCGTCCGTATCCCACTCCACTACAAAAAACGGGATTTTTATATTGTTATAATATATTACTTGTGTTTCATACTTAAAAATAAATAAACGCCCTTCATAATACGTATTTTCACCAATTTTAAGAATTAATTAAAATAATATACTTCACTTAAATGTTATAGAACCTTCTTGAAGAACCACGCAAGTCTTTGCATAATTTTTATACACGTAATGCTCCAAATATTCAATCATACACTGCAATTGTTATATGGATTTTATGAGTACAGCAAACGAATTTTTAAGACGTTCGATATAACTATCCGTGGTCTGAGAATTCACTCAACCTACTACATTGCTTTCTAATTTTTTTTTTAATTATGCTTTATTTGTGACGTGCTCTCTGCAGTCGATAACTATGCGTTCAATCGCCCTTCATTCTCTTTCCAAAGTCATTTCCCCTCCCGCAGAGTGACGTCCATCCCCTGCACGACACACATAGCTCGAGGACGAATTTTCGGGCTCGTGAGAAGGAAGCCGGCTCGTGGCTACTTCGCGAGTAACTATTGATCAGTGCTTGCTTATGACATAGCTTTTTCAGAATTCAGAAATATTTTTATATTCTTGATAAGCAAAGTATCGTACTATTTATACGAAAATAAAATATTTTATATAGTGTAGTATATGTTATTGTAGTACGAGTGTAGTACGATTTCTTTCTACCTCTGATGGACTGTAACAAAAAGACAAGAGTAAAGAAGAAAGTGAATTATTACCAAAAGTTGTGTAGAAAAATCATTACTTTTCTACATAATCCCCGTGAAGATTCAGGCATTTGTCTTATCTGAGAACAAGCTTTTCGATCCCCTCTTCATCGAACATAGCAGCTACTGATGTGAGAAGCCGACAATTTAACTCTTCTTCTCCTTCTTCTCCTTCTTCTCCTTCTTCTCCTTCTTCTCCTTCTTCTCCTTCTTCTTCTTCTCCGTCTTCTTCTTCACTTCACGGATTACGGAGACTTCCTGTTCCGGCTACATTACACCATCTCTGTCGTGAACGGCCAATGTCCCTTCTTCCCCGTGGTCTGCACAGAAAGGCATGTCGGGGAATCCTTTCGTGAGACATTCTTCCTAAGTGCTGTACCCACCGTGATCTGTATTCATTTATTTTTTCATTGATAGAAAATATGCTAAGTTCCTGTCTTAAATCATCGTTTTTTATTTTGTCCATTAGGGTGCAGCGTTTTACTCCCCGGAGGAATTTCATTTGCAATTTAACTCAAATTGGCGATAAGGCATCGGTATTGGCAGAAGTTTTGGTAAAACATAATTCATCAATCAATACAATCGCCCATTGCACACCCGGAAATTCTCCTCCTGTACTAACGGTTTAAAGGCTCAAACGGGTTTTGAAAAACAAAGTCCCTCGTATTTCTGAAGACAGTTTTTGGTTAAAATATTTAATTTACTGTAGAACAGTATAAGAGGATTTTATTTGTGTATTTTTAGCACTATGAGAGCTTTTTGGAAAACAATTTTGTGTGGTTTTCTGCACTTTTTCTGCTGCCGAACTCGAGCTCACGCTATTTTTCTTGTTAATAAACATATTTTTATGGTTTTTAGATCAATAATAAATACTCATACACTTCATGACGAACATACATGAATCGTATTTTTTGTGAGATACATCCTTTCCGCAACGACAACTACTACATAAAATCCCAATCCGCAAACCTACCAAGACTCCACATCCCACCGAATAGCACGAGGCTGCATCGCTATCTCCGGTCGAGTGCACCCGTTCGAGAGAAACGAGCGTCCCAGATCGACCTCTCGTCTCCCCGCTTCGCCTCGCGCCTTCATTGCGAGCGCTCCACCTGGCGGGGTTAACGGCTTCCTCCCACTTAACCTCACTTGACTCGCGCCATCGACCTCTCGTTCCTCAGCCCCTCCCTCCTCATCGACGCGCCCCTCCCACGCGGTCATCAACTCCTTTCCGTTGGCCTCCGCATTTTTTTGGATTCCCTCTCTTTTATCTCGCACGCCGCATGCCGTACTCTATTATTTCACCACAACTACCCGGCTTTCTTTCAGCTCCCGGACTCCACCATCCTCGAATCAGCAGCTTTTTCTCAAACCCTTCTCCTCATATCCTTGCAATCTTCGTGGTGTTCGCCCCGCGCCACGGAGCAGAAAGATGGTGGGAGGCGGCCGCGGCGCGCAGCGAGACGGGGCAGGATGGAGCGGGACGGGGCGGGGCGGGGCGGGGCGAGGCGGGGCGGGAGGGGCGGGGCGAGGTAGGCGGATAGGGAAGGGCGGGCAAGGAACGACCGGAGCGGATTTGCATGTAAGTTGTTTTTCAATAGGTCAGTGATGCGTAGCTGGGATAAAACTACGGCGAGCGGACGTGTGAAGCGTCGAAGGCGGCGAACGCGGTGCTGATGCAGTGGAGATCGAAAGGAGGGGATGGTGACTCCGGTTTCGAAAGAAATGGTGTCGGTAGTGCACCAAAAGAACGCGACGAAAGCGGTATAAAACAGTTTGCAGGCGTCACAGAGGTTAAAAACGTGTGAGAGGTTGCCTCTAGAGGAGGAATACATTGGTGAAGGGAGTGATGAAGATGGTGACGGAAGCAAGGGATGTACTGAACGTGAGAAACGACAGAAGTTAATGCGATAGTGATATAATTCTGGTAGGAATGCATGGTAGGGTGTGATTTACGCAGAATGAAAAGAATGTTGATGAATAATGGGGTTAAAATAGGAGTAGTGTAGGTATAGTAATGGAAGAAAGATGTGATTGGTAATGGAGATTATAGAGGAAAGATACTGTGACTATATGAAGTATCGAATTTGAAAGTGTGGTAGGAAATGTACTTGGCATTGCCGCTGTTGACACATAACAATAGTAACAGAGACGATACGCGAAGTATGTGTGGTTGGGATGGACTAGGGAGGAACAGGCGGTAAAGATTGTGAAGAAATGTGTAATAATTAGGTTAAAGCTGATAGTTGTATTGGAAGCGGTATTGCACAATTGCCTTATTTTACGTGGCGAGACTCAGGCCATGAGGCCTGCTCGTCCGTCTGACCACGCAAATTTGGTTACCCTCCTTTCAACAAGAGAAAGAAGGTATTACTTGGGCGACGAAACAGGCGATTTGAATTTAGCTCAGAGACATCATTTAGGCTTGAAGATCTTTTACATGCAGTAAATCTACTAACATGGGACAGCCGGCTTTACTTCCCCTCCGAAGGAAGGCGTACGAAGGATTTTTTCGCCCTTAAAAATGCACGGCTTCGATCGGGTTTGAACCCGCGAACTTCGGCATAGCACTCCGATACGCTAACCGCTACACCATCGCCGCCGCAATATTACTGTATTGTGAGATATAGTGGTGGGATATAAGTATGACGGCGTATAGATATAAGTGGCGATGGAGTATACATCGATATTTAATGTAAGCTTCATTCTGACGGAAGGATGAGAAAGGGTGATGAAGCGGTGGTAGGATATAATGACAAAAGCGTTCAGTGTTTTTGTCCTTCCGACGCAAGAATCACATGTGGTAGTAGAAGAAACAGCTATAAGTGGTGATGATAAACTATGGACGAGCTTTTTTTCAGAGCTTTCTGATTGAATCAGAGGAAATGGCGATGAAAGTAGTTCAGTTGCGGTAGTAGTGCAGTTCCGTAGTGTGCTACAGCTGCGATGAAGTCTCCAGTGGTTCAAGAAATGAGGCGCGAGCGGCATTGGAGCTTCGGCGGTCGCGTCGGTGACGGTAGTGGCGGAACGAGGAAAGAAGATATAAAAAGAGAAGAGATTGGATTGAAATTGGAGCGCCGAAACCAAGTCATAGCCGCCACCGTCGGCGTCGAGATTTAAACAGAGATCTTCATGGGCCCTTCCGTACGCCTCCGTCTCTTCCAATGCCACCGCCCTCATTTACGCCACCGACCCGCGACCCTTCCGTGCTCCCATCTCCGCCCCGCCTCCTCATCCCTTCACCACTCCACCCCCTGCCCCGCCCCGTCCCCACCCAGTTTCCGCCCCGCTCCCGATAAAGATTCAGCCCCCGCCGTCAGCCCCGTTCCCCAATCCACTCCCCCCGCCGTCATCACCCCTGTCCTTGCATCCGTCCCCGTTCGCGGCCACACCCCCGTTTCCGCCCTCAACCCCATCCTCGCCTCGTTCTCGCCCTTGTTCCCACTCAAGTCCTTGTCCCGCGTCCCCACCCTCTCCCTCGTTCTTGCCCCAGTTCCGCACCCATTCCATCGCCACCGTTCCTCCTCCCTTCACCGCTCCATCCATGCCCTCGTACCCACCCCGACCCCGACATCACACTAGACACCCTCGTCCCCACTTCTCCCGTTTGCAACCCGCCCTCTCCCTCATTCATGTTTCTGTCCCGTTCCCATTCGTTTCCCCCTTCGTTCCCGCCCACGTTCTTGCCCCCGACCCCATTTCTGCCCGTCTCCTCCCCTCTCCGTCCCCACCCTGTCCCGGACACCGTTTACGCATCCGTCCCCATCTTTCCCCCAGTTCCCGTCCCCTATCCACGCCACTATCCCCACTCCCGACCACACCCCCGTTCCAGCCCCACCCTCCCTCGTTCCTGCCCTCAGCCCCGTCCTCACCCACGTACAGAGCTTCGTTCCCGCCTCTGTTCTTGTCCCCGTTCCCGCCCACTCCCTCGTTCCTACCTCCGTCTCCAACCACATTCCATCACCACCGTTCCTGCTCCCGTCTCCGGCACGCCCCTTTTTCCCTTTACCACCCCGCCCTCGCCACCGTCCCCTCCCCGACCCCGACACCGCTCTCGCCTCTGTCCCCATCCCCCTTTTCCCTGTTTACTGTCCCGTTCATTTCCCACCCTCGGTTTCATCCCTGTTTCCGCCACGTTCTCGTCCCCATCCCCGTCCCCGCCCCCTTCTTACCCGCCCCAGGCCTGTCCCCGACCCCATTTCTATCCATCCCCTCCCCGTCCCCTCGCCCGTTCCTGCCGTCTCTCTCATTTCTACCCGATTTCCTCGCCCCGTCGCGTGGTCGCCTCGTCCCTGCCACCGTTTCCGCACCCATCCCCCTATATTTCCAGTCCACTACCCCGTTCCCGCCCACGCTCTTGCCTCCGTCCCCGACCACACCCCGGTTACCGCCCCACCCTCCCTCGTTCTCACCCTCAGTCCTGTTCTGGCCCCTGTCCACGGTATCGTTCCCGCCTCTGTTCTAGCCCACG
Organism: Teleogryllus occipitalis; assembly: GCA_011170035.1. NCBI lineage: Eukaryota > Metazoa > Arthropoda > Insecta > Orthoptera > Gryllidae > Teleogryllus > Teleogryllus occipitalis. The sequence goes on along the minus strand of BLKR01000163.1, from coordinate 194,884 downwards.
TTCCCGCCCTCCCCCTCATTTCTACCCCCGTCCCCGCCACCATCCCTGCTCCGATCTCCGGCCCGCCCCTCCCTGCCGCCGCCTACGCCGTCACCGCGCATTAGAAGAGCGCACTCTGGCGGAGAAGACTTCGAGCGGAGGACGGGAAGTAAACAGTTCCAGTTGAGTGCCTGCGATGACCTGGCGGTGGCAGCAGTAATAGCGATAAAGGCATAAGAATTTAAATAATTATGTAGGGCTTAATTTTACAAGTTGAACAAGATGTAATTAAGCTTTTATGGGTCCATTAGGAAAAGAACATTGCAATCCAATGCATTAAATGCGTTAACAAATGGATACACACAATTATTTATAGTACCCTTTAATTCAATTGTAGTTCATCTGCTAAGCGTATCCCGTAATTTACTTCATTAATTAGTATCTGACCTGGAGGTCGGAAACAGCAATCACTGCTGTTAGGGACATTTTAAAATATTAAAACAATTAATTAGGATATGTAATAAAAATAATTAAATATATTGATACGATAGCTTTCTCTTGATAACATGCTAGCAATAAGATTTAAATGAATACTTTTCAGCTAGGTTGGGTATGTAAATAATATTTTTACTAAAATTATTACATTATATTATTATTATATTATCATATTATTTATTGTATTATTATATTATTAATATATTATTATATTATTATTTTATAATTCATACGTATATTTCTCAGTAAGCGTTACGAACCATTCATCTATTCAAATGACTTAGGCTTAGGCAAATGCAACTGGTTATGACAGATCTGAGGAAAGATGGAGAAGAAATTCATCTTTTTCCGTCGTTTAATTTAATAATTTTCGCACAATATGGCAAGTCTGCAGGATTTAAGCTTTATGATGGTTATACAGATTCCTTTTGATAATATTATTTTTGTAAGACCCAAATCGATCCGTCACCACTCCTGTGGCTCAGATGATAAATGATACTCTTTCAACCTTACTCAGTTGCTAAACATCTTGGCATGCTGGATTTCTGTTGCCAACTTCAGGTATTCAGAAATCTTCTCTTATTCAGTCTTATTTATTATTAATATTTTATTTATTATTATTTTATATTATTATTATTATTATTATTATTATTATTATTATTATTATTATTATTATTATTATTATTATTATTATGTATTTGGCGTTATCGGGTTGGTAGTCCGACTTCGCCGGCCAGCTACCGGTGTCCCCCTTGCCTGGGCCTAGTTAAATTCCCATGCTTGGGGTAAGAGCGACATGACGTACTCTCTTCACCGTAACTAGCAAGATCCACCTGATTGAGCTTTTCTTCGTCACACAGCTACAGAAATTGGAATGATTTTTTAAATCAAAGCTACAATTATATTTTGGCTATGACCGTGAATAGAACCGAGAACACAGCACGGAAAGCTAGACGCTGCCCATGAGGCTGCTATTATTATTATTATTATTATTATTATTATTATTATTATTATTATTATTATTATTATTATTATTATTATTATTATTATTATTATTATTATTATTATCTTAGTTTGAATAACCACTCATATCCGAATAAGCTCAATCATTGTTTCCATGAAATGAAAATTGTAAGGAAATTACTAATCTGACTACTTTTAATGCAAGAAATGAAGTATGGCTGCCGAGGTAATAACATACTGAAACATCACAGAAAATGTTACCTGTCCACTCATTGAAGCATTTATTAATTCTGCAACTTTACCTTTTATAATGTCTCTTACTACATCGTTTATAAAAAAAACTACTGCTAATACTAAAACGACATCATTCCAACCCTTGCGTCCGTTCACGAACAGTTAACGGGAGATGTCTGTACGGTCGACGTGAGCGTAATCCCAAGCCTTCGAGACGTTTGGCAATAGTGTGGCTGGGTACGGGATGTCTCCTTGCGGGTCCTACAGCGTGCTGAATGTCCCAAAGCGACGGCGTCGGCTCATTCACAGCCCTCCAGTCCTCTGGTGTGGTCTGCCAGGTCCTTTCCAGAGAGTTCCTGTCGATGACACGCGTCATCTTTTATCCACTGCTGCCAACATCGCGCAATGGTAACATCTGCAGGATCCACACGCTGCGCGATGACAAACCGGTTTCACTGTCTTCCACAATGCGGCCCCTCTCGAACGCATCCAGCTGCTGGCATTGCTTCTGAACACGCCTCCGCGACGTAATGCACGTCCCACATGCTACTGTAGCGACATAGGACCGAGCGTCCTGCAACCAGGGAAGCATTGCAAGGTAAGGGCATGAGGGTAGCTAAAAGTAGCCACCCGAGCAAAGAACGCCACACCGGACACAGGACCGAGCGTCTTGCAACCAGGGAAGCATTGCAAGGTAAGGGCATGAGGGTAGCTAAAAGTAGCCACCCGAGCAAAGAACGCCACACCGGACACAGGACCGAGCGTCCTGCAAGCAGGGAAGCAATTGCAAGGTAAGAGCATGAGGGTAGCTAAAAGTAGCCACCCGAGCAAAGAACGCCACACCGGACACAGGACCGAGCGTCTTGCAACCAGGGAAGCATTGCAAGGTAAGGGCATGAGGGTAGCTAAAAGTAGCCACCCGAGCAAAGAACGCCACACCGGACACAGGACCGAGCGTCTTGCAACCAGGGAAGCGTTGCATGGTAAGGGCATGAGGGTAGCTAAAAGTAGCCACCCGAGCAAAGAACGCCACACCGGACACAGGACCGAGCGCCTTGCAACCAGGGAAGCATTGCAAGGTAAGGGCATGAGGGTAGCTAAAAGTAGCCACCCGAGCAAAGAACGCCACACCGGACAGGAGGGATTTTCAGAGGGGGGAGGTTACCGGGCGTCGGAGTGTGATAATAATCAGTTTACTTACTGAGCGTCTCAGGATAGCGCGTGGGGACAGATGACGTACAAAGTCACGTGGTTCAGTCCTTTATAAGGGAGTGCCGCAAACCCACTTGTGGGTATCGCGTCATACGAACCCGATAAACGGCGGAAGTATAAGCGACCTAAGCAGTTCCTGGAGTAAAGGAAATCTGAAACAGCGAAATGAGACTTGAAACATAAGCCTTAAATCACTGCTCACGCAATGCGTGCGCCAGTTGGCTAATATCTTTCTGATCTGTTTTTTCTTTTTCATGTTGCAGGATTGGTCATAGATGCCCGTAAGTGTAGGAATGACCGCACTGTAGTTCCGTGAACTTACATTGCACTTCGTGCGTACACAACAATGCACAAGTTAGCTCTCACACTTGTGGGTAACACTTCTTGGTTTCCTGGCAGTGATACTACAAAAACTTTTCTTCCCAGACTGACGCGGAGTGCTGTATGCACAAGGTGCCCCGGAGAGTTTGAGCACATCTGAGTGGTTCTTTACCAATGTAGGGCAGAGGGTGTATCTGCCAGGACCCAGCAGATGCCGAGTCGTGAGTAGGCCGAACTTGGCCATTCGTTGACGCCGCACCGCAGGGCGCTTGTGGAGATGGGGGCTGGAGGGTGTTAGCTCCAACAAACACCTGAGAGTGATGACCTGTATATTGTAATTAATCATGTAAATAAATTATATATAGCTCTCTCATGTCTGTGTTCTTGTGGCGTATATCCCTACCCACGATGTCGCATTACCACAGCAGATTCACGGGCGACAGTGCCTTGTCCACACCATAGGCCGCCCTTTTATACTTGACCTAGGGTTGCCAACAATGGTTATTTAAAAGGGAGGATACTCGACAAGCAAAATAAAGAAGAAAAACAACCGCAACATCACATTTCTTTTTATAAATATTTAATTTAGACTAACTTCAGCTCTATTTCTTTATTCTCTCCATTTGCGATTAAAGTGCCTTCCGATGCGGAACCGACCCGCCAAATTTGAAACAATTTGCTCGTTTCCTTCTTGGTGCAACTCTGTTTGTCTAAGAGTGTAATTTCTTCTCCAGAGCGTCATCGATGACATTTGCTATTCTATAGATTAGTTCAGTAGATGCATGTTTTTTAAGTTGTTTTAGTTTTTATTTAAAAGAATTTAGATAACTATATGAACGACGATAGAGAATGAGTAGTGAGTATAGGAGAGGCCCTTAACAATCAAGCACAAACTCATTTTGTGCACAAACCCCGTAGAAATTAAAGAGGGGTTCTACTCACGATCGTGAAGCACACGGATGCAATTCCATGTATTCCACCGCCTTTTTCGTGAATGGAGAAAGGAAAAATTTGCTTCGGAGCGGAACGCGGAATTCACGGTTAGTCGGAATCGAGGCTGAAGATTCGTGGGTCCCGAGCGCTGCCAGCCAATCCAAGGAACAGCCGTAATGAGACAAGCTGAGGGCCACTCGTTTTACAGATGTTGGATTAAGAGAGATTTGATTACATTTTAAAAAGACGCTGTAAATAACCCGAGATTTTCTGGAAAACTTTTCTCAGGTTGTTTTATATTTGCATTAGAGAAATGGAATAAACTCTTTAAAGCGAAGATCGCTTCGTATGAAATTATTTTTGCGAATTACTTGAAGAAGCGAAACTCGAACGTCGCCATGCAGCACAGGATCAATTACGAACAATTTAGATCAATGAAGAAATGTTATGGGCTCCTATAATCAAAACACACAAAACGAAACCTAGGAAATAATTTAATACATTTATTAAACGTCCCAATAAAGTAAATATTACATCACAAAACGTTGTAATACATCATTTATAAAATGTATAAAACTTATTATTTGTTAGTACAAATAACCATTAGCTGTCGCCTAAAATTTGAAGGTATTTACTGAGTTGCACACATCTTTGTTTACCTTTCTCGAAACTAAACAATAATGCGAAAGAAGTTACTAAAATAATATTACTAAATATATACAATTATTGTCACCATACATAATTAGCTAATGTTTTTCTATTAAAGATAATATTTTTAATAAAAGCATTTCAAAATTCTTCTAAAAATTAATTTTAATTCATGAAAAAGTTTTTAAGAGAAACATTATTTTGTAGTATCTAGAAACTGCCTCAGAAGAAATCAACCTAAACGTACAATGGGACAATAAAAAGTAGACAACCAATAGTAAACAACAATCCATATTCAGTGAAAGTGTTTATTTGGTAGTCGTGTAAAACTCATTGCATACGCGATTTAGCTGAAATATGGAGAATACCGCTCGCACAGTTATATACAAACACCGGAAATCTGAATATCTCACAGAGTTAGGTTAATTGAGAAGTACTCAAACAGATCCGACAAAATATGCATTATTAAATACCTGAAGCCATTTGCAAGGATTGTATACAAGGAATTTGCGTATATAAGGATTAACGGAATGTATTCAATTTCGAAAATCCTGTCTCATCTAGTGTATAATACATATGAGTCCAAATGTAACGCTCCGCTGTGATTCATTCAAAATTAATATCTTCATTTGTATTTTAGTTTCCTCTCGCGTAACTCTCCACAATGTAATGTGTGTGAAGCTCAGCACATGATACTTTTGCTCCAGTTATTGCTATTCCCGAAAATTGATTTACGTTGGGGGCCTTGATGAAAGTGTGATGTAATTAATATTCTAACGAAAGCAACATTTAATATTGATACAAAAACACTACGAGGAAAAATGTTCATCAAAAAATTATGTTCCATTTGTTACAATTCCATTAACAATGGTTTAATGGGCTTTATTCTATTCAATACACTTCACGTTTTCGTAAATAATTATTGGCATTTGGAGAATGCCGTAACATTTGTAAAGGAATATAATTCCCTAAATATTGTGCATATTATGTGGGAAATTATGTAATAAAAATATGATTGATAAGGCAAAAATAATTATAAATAAGAATGTTTTTTGTCAAATAAAATGAAATATGGTGTCGTTGCCTTACCTTCATTTTTGATAGTATGATATTCATGATAACTATTTTCATTCTCTTATCTAAGAAAGATCATATATAGTAATTATTTTAAAGATATTACATATTTATGTTTTTACTTATTTAATTCAGCTTCTGTTTTATTTTTATAAGAGTTTACATATTTAATTCAGCATGTTTTATTTTTGTTTGATTGAGCCTGTGCGAGCACGAGCAGGGAATGTCTAGATATGGCACTATCATAGACTTTTCCGATAGTTTAGATACTTTATTTGCATGCTACAGATGCATTACAAAAAGCTGAAATGAAAGATACATGAAGTAGAAACATGAGTTTTAGAAAATCACTCTTGTGAAGTTGGGAAAATAGCACGTTGCATAAAATAAAAATTATTTAATTACACATAATCAAGAAATCAAATATGTGTGTACAATAGTCTTAATTTAAAATAATACAAATTATTGTTTCAAGTTACAATCTCGAGAAAATAAAGTTAAGCTTATTTATTGACATGTTTTCAGAGGTTTATTTATGAACTTTTAAGTTTCGTAACACAAGAACCACGAGTTGTGTTGAAAATGGCAAAAATATTGACTTGTCGAGCACACGTTAATAATTATCAATGATGAAATACGTTTTAACTTGCTCTTAGAATTGTTAAACATATAACGCTAAATGAAATACACTAGTACTAGCGGAATATTGCGTCGCCGATGGTGATAATAGTTTTAAAAGTATTTTCATACGCTGTCAATTTCTAATTGTCATGCACAGTATTATTCAAAAAAGTTCTAACAGTATTGAGATATACAAATTTTCTCTCTACTTTAATATCTCGCAAAGATCTTAGCGTCCGGCTTGCTGGGTCAATGGGTCACGATATATATAATCCTTATTACCTTTATAATGGATTATAGGATCCGCAGACTATACAGCGCTGCTGGGAATCTGAAATTAGAATGATTCTAATTCCTAGTTCATTACTGTTTGGATTGACTAAATGAAAGATCACTTTCTTTTTTAAAGAACAAAATTTAACAAAGTTTATTGTTACCTTTTTGCAAACAATATAGTGAATTTAATACATGATTTTAATGTTAGGCCTTTGATCAAGATATCTTTGAATTTAGAATTTTATACCGCGGTTAACTTATCTATCCTTCGTTGATGTCCCTCGAAGACTTCTCAGTCGAAATATCTTGCGAGCTTGCCGTAGTCCAAAGTTCCAAGAAATCCTCTTCTGCTCCTATCCAAGATGGTGTCAAACTATCAAAATTATCAGTCCTGATTACGTCCTATGACATAGTCCCGAAAACTATAACTCGATTACCACTCCCGACGAAGTCCCAATTTATGCATCAATATTACTTTCACATGCAATATCTGCAATATTATTTGCTGTCCTTCAAATTTCACAATCTGATAACCCGACTCTGACTATCTGCACTACCTCGCTCCCTGTCACGACCCACGATCCGTTCAGACACGCGATGCCGGTCAGAATGAAATCTTCCTGCTTGATTCATCCCTCGAAGCTTCCTATTAAACTCCCTTCTTTTTTTTCATAACATTTGACCGTCCTTCTCTCACCCAGCCAATCCATGCGTTCGTTATATTTTGATGTAGCTAACCTTTCGATCGTCTAAACTTCTTAATGCATATTCCACCATATTGTCTTCAAATAAATGTTAGTTTATATTCATGTGACATATCGGTATGTCACAGTATGTGGCATTGGACTTAACAATGAATCGTTATACGTGATAATTTTATACTCTAGTTCAAAAATTGCCAACACCCAATAGCCTTGCACATTCCCTCCATACGGGATATGAACTGAAAATATTGAAATTTCAAAATTGTAATGACCATAAAAAAATACTTACCAGTATGGATGGTGTGAATATTCAGAATTTAGTACAGATACATTTTTTACTAATTTTTGGCTAATATGTACAAAATCGCACATAAAAGATCAAATTGTTCTTCAGCGTCACGATCCTAGTGTAATATCACTATAAATGATTTCCGAAAACACGCCCAAAATCTTCTACAACTACATTTGATTTTTCCCCAGAGTTGCTTAACACTTCCATACTTTTTGTCGCGTAATCTTTTAAAACGTTAACGTTTTTTTAAATCTTTGCAAACTTAGTCTGATTTGCGTTCACTATTACTTCTGCAATTGATCTAATAGTCGTTTTGTAGGCGAATCCATTTAAACTTTAAAAGACGACTGTTCTGTTTTCCCTAATCAGGTATCTCCCACCATCGGGGCATCGTCCCAGTGAGGAAAGGACAAGGAAGGGGAAGGAAGATCGCGCGTGGTCCATTGCCCGCTTATTAGGATACTGCTCTGGCAATCGCCTGGTGTTGATCGGAGAAACTATGGAAAACTCATAGACACCAGCCACTAGAATTCTCCTCCAGAAAGCAACTTAATTCGACCTGTCTAGCTAGTGTCAAAAATCCTGTCGGGACTCGTTCCTAGGACCTCTCGATCAGAGATATTGCAGTGACATTTATTCCTTGAGCCACCTTTGCTAGTAGATGACGAAGAAGTGAGGTAGAATGTACGAACAGTACGTAGAAAATAGACAGTATAAAGGATGGAGGCAAAGTTGCTCGGCTTAACCGAGGAAGAGATAAGTATAAGGGACGCGATGGTACACTGACGGGATGCGAGGAATGGTGGAAAAAGGCAAGAAGAGAGGAGAAAGGGGTGCCACAAACGCACGGAGCAGCGTTGGACGGAGAGGCGGCCGGCCGAGTAAGTGGGATGAGATGAGATGAGGTGGGGTGCAGTGCAAGACGAAATATTACGAGGGTACGTCCGAATTGTGACGTCATGAAACCGGGAGCGGTAGCTCAGTGCATCAACTGATGTTACTGCAGCGCCTCTGACGGGGAAATCCTAGGTTTGAGTCCTGACAGTGGCAGGATTTTTGTCACTAGTTTTTAAGCTATGTCGAATTTAGTCGCTGTCTGAAGGAGAATTCTAGCGGACGGCTGCTCTAATCGGTAGTTTTCCGTGGTTTCACCGATCAACACTAGGCAAATGCCGGAGCAGTACCCTACCAAACGGGCCACGGACCGCGCGCGATCTGTCCTTCCTCTTCCTTGTCTTATTGTCTCCCCTTACACACACACTTACACCAACATGCACTACACTACCACATATTCCGGGAGATCGGTCGGGAGCTTAAAGCTTGTCCTGGCTGGGGCGGTGCCTCGTTGGTGGGAGAGTCCTGGTTAGGGGGAAACCCCACTAGCCGACGGTAGGTCGGCGCCGTATCTCGCCATCCGGCGGGGGAAGATCACCGCCATCTCCCGAGAAAAAGCATGCACTACACTAACGGGACTAATGACCAACACAGTTGACGCGCTCGGAAACACGAAAAAATCAATGTGACGTCATGATGACCTGTTGAGGAATTGTCAGTGATAAGATGACGCAGGCAGATGTGCTGATGTGAGATTATTTGACAAATATCTGAAGTATATGAATGACTGGATCACGTGTGAAATGCACGTATTGAATTAAGTACCAATAAATAAAGTAGTCATGCGAGGAAATGAGGTAAGGAAAACGTATCTCAATTTTAGTGCACAATGCTTCGGAAATTTTGTTTTCATAGGATTGAAGAAAGTTGTCAAGTATGTTAGAAGTTGTTAAGAAGTATGTAATCGCGGACGCTGGAGAACAAAGCCTTATCCTCGATTTGAAAATTCGCGAGGTAAGTGAGACAAAGTGCCTTCATCAAATTGGCGATAATTTTGCTAAGCTATCTCAACCCAACTTTCCACCATAACATGTTCGACTTTTTAAATCACAACCCCATATTTATCGCATTCCGCACATATTCCATTCACTTAATTTAGTTATTTGTCGTAGATAATACCACGAGTACTTGGGAAATAATCGATAAATCCTCGATGCAAGGAGAGGATTTATCTGAGAATTTTCAATGCAAGAATGGTATTTAATAGGACTATTCCACGAATGAAATTATGAACAACAGAGTTCCAAAATGCGCCAAATATTGAAAATAAATGAAAACTATGTTAAAATAAAAGGAATTACATTCGTGGTTTATTAAACATCGATATAGCGATCGAAGTATAGTCTCCTAAGATAGATGTGTCACAGTTTATGATTGACCAGTAGGGAAAAGCGGTAAAAAAGATCAAATAGACAAAGCGAAAAATATTTTGAGATATACCACCCTGATAGGGGTATTTTGTATGTACAGTTAAACTGATAATGCTCGGATCGGGACATTTTGTATGTATTGATTTTAATTACTCGAACAGAATAGTTAAAATAATACAAAGTGGGTGTAGTAAGAGTAAATGGTAGTACAATCGTCCTGGAATGCCGCTAGAAGTGAAGAGGGGCTGAGGTGCCCGCCGAAATGCGAAACGGTGGGGGCTTTTTCTTGTTCGCAATAAGCGCCTTGGGGTGCGCCTGTGGTGCGGTGCTATGCAGTGGCGACTCTCGGTAACTCGATCGGGGCGCGTTCCCCGCCGCCCGCATAATCAGTGAGCGCTGACCCGACGCCTCCGGAATTGCTGCCGCGCGCCCCGCCCCTTGCGCGTCTCGCTCCATTCCCCGCTTCCACACCCACCCTCGCCACCACCCACGGCTGCACTAACCTTTCCATCCCCGTTCACGGACCCTCCACGCACCCATCATGCCTCCCTCCTCGCCCCCTTCACGCTACCCTTTCTGCTCTCGTCCTCACCCCACCCACTTTCCACCTCGTCCCCACCCCTCTTTTAGCCACCGGTACCACTTTCCGCGCTATTCACGTTCCAGTTCCGCCCCCTTTCGCTCTACCCCTTTCGTCCCACCACTTTCCCCTTACCCCTTTCACTCCCACCCCGTCCGCCCCACCCCGTCCGCCCCCGTCGCCCCACCCCGTCCGCCCCACCCTGTCCGCCCACCCCGTCCGCCCCCGTCCGACCCACCCGTCCGACCCACCCGTCGCCCCACCCCGTCCTCCTCCCCGTCCTCCCCACCCCTACCGCCTCACTCCTTCCGCCTCACTCCTTCCGCCTCCCACTCCTTCCGCCCCTACCGCCTCACTCCTTCCGCCTCACTCCTTCCGCCTCACTCCTTCCGCCTCACTCCTTCCGCCTCACTCCTTCCGCCTCACTCCTTCCGCCTCACTCCTTCCGCCTCACTCCTTCCGCCTCACTCCTTCCGCCTCACTCCTTCCGCCTCACTCCTTCCACCTCTCTCCTTCCGCCTCACTCCTTCCGCCTCACTCCTTCCGCCTCCCTCATTTCGCCTCACTCCTTCCAACTCCTTTCGCTTCACTCCTTCCGCCTCACTCCTTCCACCTCACTCCTTCCACCTCACTCCTTCCACCTCACTCCTTCCGTCTAACTCCTTCTTCCTCCCCGTTTCCGCCTACCCCTTTCCGCCTTCTTCCCGCTCCTCTCCCCTATATTATTCACTGCCTTTACCTGCCTCTACTTTATCTGATCCCCCCTCCCGCCACCGACGTCACACCATCTCAGCCGCTCTCCGTCGCTCACTGTCGCTCTCCGACTTTCTGTTCGTTGAACAATTTCAAAGCATGCTTTCAGCATCCATTTTCCCTTTCTAGTAGTGGCAGCCAAAATCAAAAATGTAATGTTAATGGAAGTGTTAGTTTTTTACAGAAAAATATGTTTTCTGGATGTTCTTGTTTATAACCGACTGACTTTTCTTTCATTCACAGCCTTTAGAGAAGATGTACAAAGAGTAATCTATCCGTGTTTTGCACATTCAGATATTTGAAGTGGTTACACCTTCTGCGACTCTCTTCCCCGAATTAGGAGGAATGAAACCGCTTTGGAGGATTGCGTGGATTCTCTATTTAAAATGTGGGAATGTAAAATATTATACTAAATTATTCACATATTCAGAATTGTTTACACGAAAAATTGAAATACTAAAAATTATAAACATTCAGAAATACACACACGATGTTATTTGTCGTAAAATTACAATTCCAAAATTGTTAGGAAAATATGCTTCCATAAACACATTTTTTAATGTTAAATACCTAAAGCCAATACTTCATATTAAATACAATTTCGAGTGACCCAAATTACGAATATAATTAGCAAGCTTAAATGTACACGTGAACAACGAACTGTCGCTGTGACCATTGCCTTTATAACTGGTTTCAGGAGTATTGTAAGATTAATTACCACGAGTGGAAGACTTCCACTCATGGGAGTCTTCCAAAGATAGTCGCAGACAACCAGTAACTACAAAATTGGGTGAAAAAATAAGAATCAAGCAACAGTCGGTTGAGACAAACAAAAATATGAATGTCTGTCGATAAGAGTTCGAGGCAGAAGTTCAGCGTTTTTGATAAATTGGACTTCGAGTATGAATGGAAATACGGCAGCAACGATTTTAAATGCAGGTGCTTGTAGCGGTGTACGAGATGAAGATGAAAACAGGGATTTGACTGAGAGAGTTGAAAATGAAGGAGTAGAGGAGTTCGTGCTTTTACCTAGGGAGACTGAGTGTCGTGATGATACGCATGCCAATATAAAACAGCGGTCTTCCTCTATGTCTCAGACACTCGAGAGATGCATAATAAAAATTAATGTGTAAACCTGAAAAATGGAGATCCGGTACTACCCGCATCTCTGTTTTAAAATGATGATTTATAAAAAAGGTACATAGAAGAGAGTAATGTAATATCGCTATGTGCTGTCGCGCAACACAATTTGTCGGTCGCCAGTCTCTCAAATATTGCAAATAGAAGACTTTTACAGCATGTCCCCCTTTCAAAAGCGTCCGCATGTAGACGCCTTTCAAACGCTATAAAGAATGAAACTACTAAGAATCATATTATGCATTTTAGACATCGGGAAGGGATTTCAAAATGTGTATATGGATTGCAGAAGACTGACAATGATACATTCACAGTAGGACGCAGTATGAATTACAAACAACGAAAAGATCAGATTAGCGATGTCTTCTTCAGAAGCCAGTAAAATATATTTTGAGCGAATGTTACCTTATTAACTTCAATAAATTAATGTTGAAAGGAAAGACTTTATGTTTCAATTGAGCAAGTCTCACACCAGATAGAATGTTTTACCTGTTGCAGTCCCTGCCTTGTGCGTTACACTGACGCCTACAATACCATAAGGAATGATCATGAAAAATAATTTTTCGACAAGTGTGACTTTCATTGTAAGTGTGTTTTTCATCGTTTAGTTGCTAAATCTCTTCTCCAAAAATATTTACTCTTACAAAATAATATTACATGAATTCTTTATCAAGTTAACTTGATTGTTTGTGCCCTCCCGTCGCACACACATTTTTATTTGTTTTTAGGAATACTTTTATTTGCAGAACGCCTTGTACGTCAAATTTAGCAACATTATCAGAAATATTAATAGAAGGTAATCAGTAGGGGGCGAATTTTAATGGAATGTCACTTTAGTTCTTTTTCATTTCAGAAAAATTTCGTTTAGATTAAAAATTCATTTTATGTCTGTTATTGCAAGAGCATTTTTATAGTCTTTTTTGCAGTTTTCATCGGATTCAACTAATAAGTCTTTTTTACCTTCTTCCATTTTTAATGCATTTTTCGCTTCCTCGAATTGAATATCTCTTTAATGATACTTGCTGCAAATATATTTACGAGATGCAACATATGTTTTCCACAGAATTTCTGAGTACCTATACCTGGAAGCCTATTCGATTTCTTCACTCAGAAGTTGTAATGTCAGCCATTGTGAGTATGTAATTTAAGGTTCCTGAGGCGTTTTCAGCGCCATTGGAGGTTCAGCCAATTTCGGGGTAACTAAAGACAGATATTTAAAGGTAAATAACAGTCTAAACCAAAAATTTGAAAGCTGAGTTCACTGGAACGAATTGAAGAAGCTTCCATTACATCAGTAACGTATTCAATAATTCGAGTTGTTCATCCAAACTGGTTTTCATCATTTTTTATGTCTTTTTTTAGGGCACATTTAAAACATTTTAAGAGCATTTCATTGATCAGTTTTGGCGATGTTTTAGGTCATCAAACTCCACCCCCTAGTAATCAGCAAACAAAATTGCCTGCGATAGCTTAGCAGTAAGGCCTTAGGCTCTGTTGCATCGTTTCTCGGGAGGTTTTCCAGTTCGAGTGTCCACGATGGCGGATTTTCCACACTACTTAAACACGTTAGCTCAACATCTGACAAGAGGAGAATTTTAGCGGACGGTTCCTCTGATCGGTAGTATTCCACGGTTTTACCAATTAATGCCAACCAAATGCCAGAGGAACCCTAGCAAACAGGGCACACTTTTTTCTTCCTCACTCTTGTCCCTCTTCTCGTTCCTTAGAAATACATTCGCCTGTCAGCTAAGTCGAATTCAGTCGCTGTCTAGAGGAGAATTCTAGTGGCTGGCTGCTCTGATCGGTAGTTTTGCGTGGTTTCTCCCATCAACACCAGGCGAATGCAGGAGCAGTACCCCAATAAACGGGCCACGGACCGCACGCGATCTTTCCTACCTCCTTCCTTATACACACTTATACCAACATGCAGTACACTACCGTACATACGGAGAGACCGGTCGGGGACTTAGAACTTGTCCCGGTTGGGGTGGTGTCCCGCTGGTGGGAGATACTGGTTGAGGGAAAACCCCGTTAGCCGACGGTAGGTTGGCGCCGAATCACGACATCCAGCGGGGGAAAGCCACCACCACCTCCCGAGCAAAAAACACAATCACTATCATTATCATTATCAATAAACATTATCACAGAATCACTAAGAATCAATCAATTAAACATCTTACATATTGTCCCCTTAGACATGCATTACACTAATACATATGTCGAAAGACCAATCGGGATTTCTCAAATTGTTCCGCCCGGGGCGGTGTCTCACTTTGGGAGATATCTGGGGAAGGAAACCCACAAACCAACTTGTAAGTCGGCGCCGATGCCACGTCCCAGCGGGAGCTGATGCCACGTCTTCAATAATTTTCACAAAAAAACACAGGACAGTGCATACACACATACACACACGACAGTGCAAAACTAAAACACACAACAGCTTGAAAACATGGTAACTATAATCCTTTTGTGTCACACTGTATGTCAGAGATCTAATGTTCAGTGTGGGTACTGGGAGTGCCAATTTTAATCATCCCTGCACAATCAGCATAGAGTTCGAGGATAAGGCGGTAGTGATAGCGGTCGTTGGCGGTCGTCGCGGTAGCCACCGCCCCCTCGTGCGACGGAACAAACCGAATTATCTCGTTAGCCGCGCCGCGTGGACGCCGCCGGTCGAGGATTCTGCGAGCGCGCAGGTTCAACGCCGGGCGACTAGTCCTCGAATTTCGCAATGGAAGGACGAGGGCCGTCTCGGACGCATTACATGCGAGACCACAGTATGCTGATTCCATACTCCATTTTCCTCTCTGTCACTCACGAGAAATCTGCCAGTGCAAATAATCAAACTGTAATAAGAATGATTAAAACGGACCAACAATATTCTGACGATGTATGATTTGTTTAATATTCAGTGTGGAGTGTTTCTATCGTAATATGCAAGTCTCTTAGAAGGGTTGTCATGTCGTGTGCGTTTATAATTTTGCACTGAGTATTAATTTCACAGTTTACGGAGGAAACTAAAAATTGACCCTTAGCAGAGTTCACACTTAGGCTATTTAGTGGAAATGCTTTTGATTTCATTCTATGCAGACGTATTCCACACTTGGCTAACAAATTAGCTCTGGCCAAAGAAAACTTCCTTTCCAACATCGCTGGGCGCATGTCATATTTAAGTACCTTGGTGTCAGCTGTGACAGAGTCATGTGTAATGTTAAGAATCGTAGATGTGGTGTAGGTTCAGCAAACAACATATTACATCCGTGGTCATAAAAATTTTAATTAATAAAATATTAAATTGTATGTCACCATATAATAATCTTTAACTTATAATTAAAGACAGTAAAGCGAACTACAATACTTGAAGAACACAATATGCAATAAAATGATACATTGTGTTTAGTGTATTAGTTCTTAAGAAAATTAACTAAATACATTAAATTCATATCTCGTTAAGTGTTGTAACTGCAAAGTGTTTCATTTTTCGAAGAATTATCTACACTGCATATAGCACTTATCCCAATACAAGACAAACCATGACAATTAACCATTCTGTGGTAAAAAACAAAAATATAATAAACGAAAACCTATTCAAATTCAAAATTTTATATTGCATATTCACAATAGTCTCACATCCAGAATAAGACAAAGGCACAAAACCAAAGAATAACTCCTGCAAAATCTTCCTCTACCCCTTTGCAAAAGAATGTTCTACTTCACTTCCTAAAAAGTGCCTACGTGCCGATAGCAGCGCCACGTGCGGCGGCGAGAGGAGTCCGCACTGACAAACGAACTCCGAAGATGGCGGCGCGCGCGATGCGCAGATGTCGCAGCGCGCGGCCCGCTCTCCATATTTCGTGCGCGCTAATTAAAGCCGCGTAGATGTAATTAAGCAGATAACCGCCCCGCGGGCGGGCGCTACACGCCGACGAGGGACGGCGAATGAAGGCGGGCGGGCGGACGGAAGAAGAATACAAAACGCCGCTGCTACGCACTGTTATTTCCGCCGCGATCTGACTTGTGCTGAAACCGCGCCCGCCTCCGCCATTTTGACGTTCTCGTGTAAGAGTTCCCTAACTGAGGACCTTACACTTGCATACAACACTGTAGAGAGAATTTTTTTTGAAACAAAACTCGTGATCATTTATGAGTGTTCAAATTGGGAATATATATATACATAACAATGTTCAAAATTAAACAGACATTTTACTAATACCAGTTGTGAATTATTGGCCCAAGTTTTTCTCAGCGAAAAGCGAAAGGCTTAGTGACACATTTATTTAATGTAGATAGCTTTTGCTTTTAATGTCAAAATAGTCTTTTTTATTAATTTTCAACAGCCAAAGAAAACAGAATCAGATAACTTTAAAAAAGCAAGATTATGCGAATCTCTCGTTATCCGTTCATTCCAACTTACGATATGCGCCTGGTCTCATATTCTTCCCTCGTTAAGCAGTGTATGGATAATATGATTAAGAATGTCACATGAATTCTCGTTCCAAGAGCAGTGGTAACGTATCCAATAATTCCTTCTGTATTTAATCAAAATCTCCTGGAATTCTCAAATCAATTGCAATGTGAAAAAATGTCAATCTCAGTCAACAGGTCATATTAACACTTTTCCATTTACAAGTGATCATGATTTAAACAGGAGGGTATTGGGAAAATATGCTGCGACACTGAGAAAAACTGAAAGTTTCGTTGTTGCTGTGGATCACTAGAAATCAAAAAAATATATAGTATCAAACGTCAAAATGTGTACATAAATATGTAATGAAAACAGTGAGAATATTTAATAAATATGTTAAATAGGATATAATATGTAATATTAAATTATACTAATTATTAAACAAATTTACCTAATTCGAAATTACATTTATCAAAAATGTCCTAAACAAATTTTAAAAATACTACAATGTTTTAAAAGCCATTGGAGAACACAAGTTGATGCACATATTGTGCCATCGGGGGCGGGGGAGGCGGGGACGGCGGGAACGGCAGAAGCGACGGGGGCGGCGTGGTCGGCGGAGACGGAGGTGACGGAGAGGACGGTAGGGACGGTGGCGGCAGTGGTAGCGGCGGGGGCGACACGCATGTGGAAGCGGCGGGGATGATGGGGGCGGCGGGGGTGGCAGGGACAGCGGGGACGGCGGAGGCGGCGGAGGCGGCGGAGGCGGCGGAGGCGGCGGCGGCGGAGGTGGCGGAGGCGGCGGAGGCGGCGGAGGCGGCGGAGGCGGCGGAGGCGGCGGCGGCGGCGGCGGCGGCAGCGGAGGCGGAGGCGGCGGAGGCGGCGGAGGCGGCGGCGGAGGCGGCGGCGGAGGCGGCAGCGGAGGCGGAGGCGGCGGAGGCGGCGGAGGCGGCGGAGGCGGCGGAGGCGGCGGAGGCGGCGGAGGCGGCGGAGGCGGCGGAGGCGGCGGAGGCGGCGGAGGCGGCGGAGGCGGCGGAAGCGGCGGTGGCGGCGGAGGCGGCGGAGGCGGCGGAGGCGGCGGAGGCGGCGGAGGCGGCGGAGGCGGCGGAGGCGGCGGAGGCGGCGGAGGCGGCGGAGGCGGCGGAGGCGGCGGAGGCGGCGGAGGCGGCGGAGGCGGCGGCGGAGGCGACGGAGGCGGCGGAGGCGGCGGAGGCGGCGGAGGCGGCGGAGGAGGCGGAGGCGGCGGAGGCGGCGGAGGAGGCGGAGGCGGCGGAGGCGGCGGAGGCGGCGGAGGCGGCGGAGGCGGCGGAGGCGGCGGAGGCGGCGGAGGCGGCGGAGGCGGCGGAGGCGGCGGAGGCGGCGGAGGCGGCGGAGGCGGGGCAGCTGGGGCGGAGACAAGGACAGCGGGAGCAGCGGTCGGGCCTGCAAGCGGCGGGGGCGGCGAGGGCAAGTGGGAAGGCCGGAAATACGGCCCATGAGGGAGAGGTCGCCGGCGGCGTTAAATTTGCCGCGAGGCGTGCTTTTAACGTAGGCTGCCCTGGCGAAGCGCGGAGACCGGCCAGAACCAGGACGAGGTTGAGCGTAGCACTAGATTACAAAAGAACGATTCAGTAAAACCGGAGAAAAAGGAAACTAATTGGGGATTAAAAAGTTGACTACACACATCATATACAAATTTAATGTCCAAGAGCATAAAACTGTAAACGCCACGTGAATGACACATCTAGTTATTTCTAACTGGCGGGACTCGGTCGCAGAGAAATAACTGCGCTAGATTTCCAGATAAAAATGAAATATCTGTTTTGCTTTCACAGACAAGTTGTGGGTTTACATGTTTGCTCCTAATGTATTTTGATCGCAATTTAATAATCCTGTTATAAAATTTTACTAACTAAAAAGAAAGAACTGACAAATGGAGTACTAATACTAAAGTGGTCACAGACAAGAACACGGTACACACATAGAATATTAGATTCAGTGAAAACTTAGTATCTCAAATATCAAGGGAAA
Source organism: Teleogryllus occipitalis (assembly GCA_011170035.1). NCBI lineage: Eukaryota > Metazoa > Arthropoda > Insecta > Orthoptera > Gryllidae > Teleogryllus > Teleogryllus occipitalis. The sequence continues at coordinate 175,983 of BLKR01000163.1, read as the reverse complement.
AAAAACTTTTGAGTTTTCGAATATTTTGAAAGATCTATATCCTCAAAGAATACTGAAGAGCTTTCTTTGGAAATGATGTATCTCTATTTCCTTATGTATGAATAAAATTCTTAAGATGCTTTTCGATTGCGCTGTCAAATATATTGAAAAATTGTGTTTTTCTATGTTGAACAGTACCGAAAAATTGCATAATCTAATTTTGAACTATAAGGCTGAATTTGAATACATTCCTTCCCCAATTTGTTTTCTTAAAAACATGTCACTTTGAAAATAAACTCTTGAATTATGAAAATGTTCAAACTTTAAATGTGTCATTGATTATTCTACTCAAGATTAAAATATCCAAAGTTCATTTAGCCACAAATTATTTTTACCCAGAACTACACACCACACACAACAACAGTTCAAAAGAAGGGAATAATTATGAACGTTACGCCACACTTCGTGCAAAGAGACAAAGTGAACGTGTCACCGGAAGCTATCTAGGACTACTCTTACACATTGTGAGAGAATCTCGTATTTTGGCGCTTTTTCTCGTGTTGTTGACTGTGACATGGTGCGAAAACGTCAGAGATGAAGTATAAGAGAACTCTCCATTGCATACACAAGTATATAGTGCGCTTTTATTTAAAAGTAATATTAAGTAAGCTAATACTCTGTCCAGACGAAGAAAACCAGGACGCTTTATGGCGCTTGCCTTATATATCCGTACTTGAAAATAAATACATATTACATCGAATAATTATTAAATCACAAAAGTAACTGAATATTGTTATCAGCGCATTTTGTACTATATACGAAGTTTATATGAAAATGAAAATTGAAGTTACATACAAAGAAGGTTTGGGTAAATGAAAAATCATCGATATATTGAGAGTTGAAAATATTGAGTATGTTATAATTATACTTACCAAATAGTTCAATTACCCATACCAAAATCAAAAAATAAACATATTGATTGAGGAAAAGCAAGCACTAGTGCTCGTGATTTTGTTTAAATGAGTAATGCCCATGATTTATTTAAATTCATTTTCTTTGCTACGTCTTTTCTCTTTATATATGTCGTAGAATCTTTCTTGGCGCTTGAGTTCAAATTTAGGTCGACCTGTTTCCGCAACTGTTGCTCCGATAGCACTTATTTAAGATTTCAGCTGCATTAGATGTTCAATCGGAAGCAACGTGATGTGATATAATTATTTTGCTGTGAGAATGAGACAGTGAAAAACATCCACAACAGGTTAAAAATGTTTATGGAAATTATGTGGTTGTTTGCAGTCGATGGACTTCCTGACTACATAGTGAATTAGGGCAAGAGCAGACTCAGGATCTCCCCCTCAGCGACAGATCGCGCTCTTCACATTCTTCTGAGAATGTGCAACGCAATCACAATCTCATTTTGGCTTACAGACGTGTAACTGTGAAGAAGGGTAAAGGAGAAGCGAGTGTGTGCAGAATAATGAAAAAGGTTTGTGCCAGGTGGGTTCTAGGAGATGACTCTTTTGTGAGGGCTGGCACATAGAGGTTCAGACGAGCTTGACCCGACTTCTACAGTGCGGGTATACATGCCCTTGTTCCTAGGTGTCGTAAAGCAGTAGAAAGAGGCGGAGATAATGAGGAGAGGTGATATTTTGGTCCTCAAAGATAAATCAACATCATATAAAAATGGCAAAGGTAAGTAAAATAAATTTATGCTTAAAAAATTGTTGTGCATTATTTTTGGAGTGATCGTCGTAGTCGGAACTTGAAATACCACGCAAGCCTTCGTGTAAGTCCGCGTAGGAACCCTAACAAACAGACAACGAACCACGCGCGATCTTTCCTTTCTCTTCCAAGTTCTATCCTCACCCCTTACTTACACACACACACACACATACATGCTCTACACTATCACGTATGCCGGGAAACCGGTCGGGAACTTGCAGCTGGTCCCGACTGGGGCGGTGCTCCGCTGGTGGGAGATATCTGGTTGGTGGAACCCCGTTAGCCGACGATAAGTCGGCGCGGGCTCTCACCATCCAGCGAGGGAAGATGACCGCCACCTCCCGAGGAAAAAAATGCACCACACATACGGTACTAATGACCTTCGTAGTTGGCACGCGAGGAATCACTAACAACCAACCAACCAACCAACCACCCGTATGGGAAGAACAGCTCTATCTCCGGTGTCAAAATGTGCACTACACTTACAGAGCTAATGACAGTAGCCAATAACGTGTCAGGAAAGACTAATCTATTAATCAAATGATCGAGAAAAGGAAGAAAAAAAAGTGCTGACAAGTGATGATAGTAGACGTAAACGGTACGTTCAATTCAGTCTGAAATAACTTAATCTAAATTTTTGTGCGTCTTGCTCGAATTCACCTCACACGCACCCCGTGATTCCTCCCCTCCCCACCTCCGCCACGCCCACTTGTGCTCCTTCCCACTTCGCGTAACAACTTCCCCGCTCGGCCCCCAATTTATTTAGGACGCGCAAACAGCCCGGGCGTGCGTGCGTGGGTTCGGTCGCCTCCGCTGGCCGCCGCCAGGGCGCAGGGCGGGCGGCGGCGTGGGCGGTGGGAGCGACGCCCATCGCCGGGCACTTAGGAGCGCGCCCCAGGAACTTTACAGCCGCCGAGAACCACCCTACGAGCCGCTACGCGCCGCGTTCTTCGCCCCGCCCGCCGTCGACTTCCTGCTCCTCCGAGCGGTCACGGCTTCTTGAGACCCACTCGTCACCCCGCCTCGCGCCTCGCTCTTGGCTGAGGCTGACGTCCTTTCCGAAGGACCACGCGTTGCCTGATATAAAATGGAAGATATTGCCAGAGGCAGTGTCGGCGCTAAGCGGGGCAATCCGGATATATCTCTGTGCTCTGAAAGCCAGGGAGCCAGAAAATGTGACACACGAAACCAACTTGGCGAACAGAAAAGAAATTCGAAAAATATCTTATAATGATTTTATAAGTCGAGGTAAAAGTTTTATTTCATGGGAAATATTTCAAGCACTTGTACACACAATAAAAATAAATAATACCTACTCATGCTACAACAGTACATATTTTCTCGAATTATTTGTAACTATTGTATTTTTCTATAAATGTTAGTACTTAGATACAATTTAGTGTATATTCTATAAAATCGGTTAATAATAATAATAATAATAATAATAATAATAATAATAATAATAATAATAATAATAATAATAAACGATAACGCAACTGCGAACCACTACCTTTCATATAAAGTAAACGTCACGATATTTGGTTGCGTAGAAGCTCAAATTTCTTTCTAAACGTAAACCTTTGGTGATCTAAATATTCGTATAATAGTAGTTTATGCAATTAGTTTATAATGTTAAGCTTCACTGCATGAGTTCACATTTTGAAACCGTTTGGGGACCGTGCGCAAACTTTTCTACCTCTTCCTTGTCCTATCCTCATCCCTTACTTACAAACACGTTCACTTACATGTACTATGCTACCTCACACGTCGGGAGCTTAGAGCTTGTTCCGGCTGGAGTGGTGCCCCGCTGGTAGAGATACCTGGTTGATGTTGATACCGTTTTTTCATTCTACTTTTCTGAAATTAATTTGGTTTCTGAATAACTACATCTGTTTGGGTAATTATTTTGAGCTTGAATTGTCACTCATCATATTCATTACAATTCTCATTATTTTCATGCATTAAAATTAAGCATGAGCATAGAGCTTGTTCCGACTGGGGCGGTCCCCCGCTGGTGGGAGATAGCTAGTCGACAATTGGTCGGAGGCGGATCCAGCCATCCAGCGGGGGAAGATCACCGCCCCCTCCCTATGAAAAAACACGCACTAAACTTACGGGACTAATGACCTCAGTAGTGGACGCGCCCGTAAACTCTAAGAATCAATCAATCAATCAGGAAAATCGGGGCGGGGTCTGGGTGGGATTGGAAGCGAGGTCGGGGCGGGGGTTAGGTGTGCGGGACGCGAGGTCGAGGCTGGGTCGAAGTGGTGATGGGCACGCGGCGAGGGGTCAGGACGGAGACGGGACTGTTACTGAGTGGGGTTGGAGCACACGTGGACGTGGACGAGATTTGGCGACCAGCGTTACGACAGAAGAGGGGCCTCTGGCTGGCTTGTCCTTGGATATAATTAGCATGCAAACCTCGGCCCTGAAGAACGCGGCTGCTTTTCCAGAGCTTATTAAATCACACACACGGCCCACCCTCCTGGATAGGGGTCGCACGCACGAACAAACAACTCGTTCCCTGTTATCAGTTGCGTGATCTTCTGCACACAAACATGCATGTTTCGGAAGCTAAAACAAACTTTCCGCCCTTTGAATCAACGCAGATTCAGCAAAGGGAGCCTGTGATCAGATTGAGTCCAATTTAAATAAGAAGTTTCTCAAATAATATCAAACTTGGACGGGATAGAGCGAAACTAACAATGGATATATCGTCGATAGTATCATTGCAACAAAATGTAATAGATTATTTGGAAATTAAGGTGTAAAGTGGTGCACGAAATTCATTTCTTGTTCATTTTACGATATAAATTAAAAATGTTTTTCTGAGATAAAACTTCGATATGCCGCTTGTACATAGCAAGTGATCTTTTTTTATTTCGCAAAATGAGTCATTCAGATTAAAAAGTTCAGGAACTGAAAATGAGACAAGTCAAATATGTTCAGTAAAAAACAGATCACAAAGAATAAATACCTGCTTGGCTCAAATATAGTACTCGTACAACAATTAATTATCATTCCGTGGTGTTATATCCAACTAGCAAAATATACGGCGTTGCCCGACTTTCTCCGTATCCTCTTCTTGTCAAAGAGGAAAAAGAGAAATTTTATGTAAACCACGATGCTTAAGATAATTATTATTAATGTATTTGATTCAAATTTTATTAAATTTTTTAAAGTTTCTATCATTCTATTTTACAGTACGTTGCTTTTCAATTAAAACATTTTTATCTTACACACTGCTACTGGCCTCCAGTATATTTCTCAAGTTCTGTCGCACCGCTACTGGCCTCTGCCGGAATTGCTCTCAGCAATAGGCGAAAAATAATGAACTGGAACACCTACCAACACATTTAAATTATTTGTTTTCGGCAGTTTATTGTATTAACCTTTAACAAACTTCGTAAAAACACTGTGACAATCCTGACGAAGAAGAAGAAGAAGAAGAAGAAGAAAAAGAATAAGAAGAAGAAGCTATAAAAAATTCGTATCTATTCATACACTATTTTGTGTAGTATCGATGTTGGTTACATGTCCTTGAATTCACTTTTATTACTATTGATTCATCGAAAGACCCAACAGGAACTTCTTCATTCGCGGGGAAAGCCTAGTAATTAGATCCGCAATTGCAGGGAAGCACTATTGCAGGACTTTTGGAACAGCCGTGCCTTCAAACTGTCAGCCACCGCACATCAAAGCACTCACCCATGCATTATCTCTTCTCACACACGTGTGTGCACGCGTGCCCGCATGCATCAATGCACGCAAGCACGGGGTGACTCCATAAAGCTCACACACGCGCGTTTTAGTCGACAAAACAAACCGATGGAAAATAAATTTATTTTAGACAACATAAATACGTGCACTGAGCTTTCAACAGATAAAAACGCGTCGTAATTTAGAATTTGTTTTCATTCAATTTATATAAATATAACACTGATGATCATTTATAACATAAAAAGTAATCTACTTTAATTGGATGCCATACAAGTTTATTTGTCTTCATTATATATTTAATTGCTACTCGCTTTGTTACATTTGTAATTAAATTATCATTCGACTCGATTATTGAATTACGGGATTTAACGAAATAAAATTTCAATGCCATGAATTCTTTATGAATGTTGATATAAATACAAAATTAAGCCTTTCGAAATTTCAAAACACATTATCGTAATTTACTTTGTGTTCTGGTTACTGAACCACTTGAATCCAGCAGAAATTGTGGGTTAGGCGTTGAACGTCTGAAAGCGAAATTCTATTGAGGTTGTGATGAAAAAATGTTATGATTCAGGAAATGCTTATTCGTTTGAATGTTTGCCACGAATAATTAGTGGGAAAACAAACGATTGCATTCACATGCAATTTAAAATTACCTGCACGTGATTGTATTTCAATGTTATGTCACTGGTTTTTACGCCAATTACATTTAAAACTGCAAATGTTTTAGCTTTGTTAAGGAGAACATGCGATGAATAATATCCATCGCGGAAAGCGATTGTATTTTTCCAGCGTTCTTTTTCCGATATATCACGTCACACTATCAGAAGCATTTGAGTTATTTATGTATTTTCTGAACAATCATATTATCTACTTGAATTGATGCGATATTTTGAAATGAAGAAATTGAGCAAATACATTGAAAACAGATTTTCAGTTATGATGAATCCCATAATTATTCTTAACTACCATGAAACATTAATTGAGTGAGTTGTCCTATTTTTTTTAATTCCCAGAACCCACACAAAAATTGTAGATTTATTCGGTAGATCGCGTGCGATCCGTGGCCGGTTTTTTAGTGTTCGGCTCCAGAATTCGCTAGGTATTGATCAGAGAAACCACGGAAAATCGTCGACAAACCACTATAACTACCTTCCAGGCAGTTGTTTGGTTCTAATTTCATTATCTAGTTTTAAATATTTGCCAGTAACGCTGCAGATGCAACGATATTGCCATTAAGGTATTGTTTGGTGTAAGTTGGTATGAAATATATCAGATTGTGCAATTGCTCTGCAAAAGAACTAAACGCGTGAAATCTGAATTCTTTCATTAGAGATTCCCCACGCTCACACTAAGCACGTGATGATGATTCGAGAATTAAAACTATACTTTGCTTCTTTTTGTCCTACAAATCTTCTTCCTTTGTTTGTTCATTCCATGCAATTACGTTGCTATTCTCAATGCATGAGAAGTGGTTCACTCCTCTAAGCCTATTCAGACGTCGGCGGTCAGAATTGAAACGTAGAGGCCCAGCGCAATGTTTGGCCCTTCGTCACCGCGAACTGAGTGAAAGCTTCAAGAGCCCCAATTCCGAAATGGCAACTACGCAACTTCCAACTGGAGAGAGTGGTAGGTGGGACGCGGTGATGCGAAGTGAGGGGGACCGGTTCAGAGAGGAAAATGACGCAGAGGAAGAGAGTGGGGCAAGAAATATTACGAAAGATAAGGATGAAGAGCGAGAAGGCGCCAATGGAACGGTGCGGAAGGAGGAATAGTGTATTTGAATGGAGAGGAGCGAATGGATTGGAATGAACTTGAAGGAAGGAAAATAATCGGCATGGAACTAGAGCATGAAGAATACAAAGTAGCGAGGAGGGTTGAGGAAAACGTGGAGAGGGATAGGAAAAAGACGAGATGCATGAGGGAAGGGCAGATAATGTTCAGACAATGGTGGAAAATGATTGGAAAGGAAAGGAAGTGGGGCAAGTTGGTAAAAGAGGTAGAATGAGAAGAGGACAGATGTGCAGAGGAGTGCAAGAAAAAAGAAACAGCGAAGAAGAACGGTGAGGAGGGAACGGAAGGATCCAGAAGGAGCGAGAGGTGCGGATAGGGCAATGGAGCGAGAAATAGTGGCCATAAAAGAGGAGGAAAAATAAGAGAGAACCAAAGCAAGAAGTGCAGAGCAGAATAGAGGGAGGTAAAGCGTTGAGAAATGAGGAGAGCCGACGAGGATTCGAAAGCAAGGAGAAGACGCGGAAACAAGCTGGAAGGGGGAGCGAGAGAACAGATGATGGAGAAGGAGAAGGAGAAGGGAGGTGCACGGCGAGCATGATGCCCCCCAAGAACTGCTCGGCTCTCCATTCAGCTCCGCGTCCCGCGGCGGCCGCGACGGTGGTGGGGGCGGGAGTGGCAGCGAGAGGCAGCGGGAGGCAGCGGGGGCGGCGGCGGAGGCGGCGGAGGCGGCGACGAGGGCGGCGGCGGGGGCGATGGCGAGTGGGAGGGGGCGGCGGGGGTCCACGGGAGCAGCGGCGGGGTTGGCGGTGGGGGAGGCGGCGGGGGCAGCGGCGAGGGCGACGGCGGCGGCGGCGATGCCGGCAGCGGCGAGGGTGGCGGCGAGAGCAACGGCGGCGGGGGTGACGGCGGCGGGGGTGGCGGGGGCGGCGACGGCGGTCTGGACGGCGGGGGCAGAGCGGCGAGGGCCAGGGGGGCGGGGCCCATGCGGCGCAACGGGACGGCGGCGTCCGGCGCGGGTCCGGGCCAGGCCGGAGAGCGGGGCCGGGCCAGCTCCGCCCGCAGGCACCTTGCTAATTGCTGCATTTGGCTTGCAAATGGCGGCGGCGGCGGTAGTGCGGAGCGGAGCGAGGGCGGGGACGGGGCGGGGCGGGGGCGGGGCGGGATGGGGCGGGGCGTTGCGGCCGTGCCCCCGGCAGCAGTCTTGGCGCATAAGCTCGCGTCTAACGACTTTAGCGCACGGGGCTCAGCCGCTATTTGCGCGCGGCGGGGGGAGCGGGTGGACGGGCTCCTGATCCACGTGGGAGATTGGGAGGAGGCCGCGGCGGACGTCACTTCCTTTTCGATTCCCCTCGCAGGTTTCTTTGTCCTCTTTTGAATGGGCTGACAAATGAGCCGCGGCAATTTGGCGGGAACAATGAGAAGAATAACGTTTGTCGAACGTTAGTTTGCTTTACTTTAGGCAGGTACGAAAATCACTAACGTCAAAGTGAGTTTTCATCAGCCAGAGCACATTATGTCATCAAAATATTTGAAATGCTCCAATTTTTTTCCAGCAATAAATAGGAACTTGTTAGGAGTTTTACGGGATGGAAGAATTAAAATTCTGACAATATGAGGACAATTGCAATAATTTTTAATTATACTGTACTTTGGTGTTTTTTTATTATGCAAAATAACACTACAGTCGTGGCCTATCTAATTTCAAGAACACATAATTTTAAGAATCCTTCTCAGTTTTTATAGGTGGTCGTGTTTTCTCATATAAGAATATGACTTCTTTTGACTTTATACTTACAGCAACATAGTTTTTGAAGTAAATGATTAAACAAGAGTGTACACGAGGACGTAGTGGATGGCCCCTCACCGGAAAATAAAACTCGTAAAAATAGAATTTCTTTTCATTATCTTATTGCTCAACAGTGAAGTCTTTATATGTTTAGTTAATAATGTAACAGAGTTTAAAGTTTAGTAGTTAATACAGATTTCTCAACTACGCATAGGATGTCAGGTCTAAAAATATTGACGATGCACATCGCAATAATTTATTTACCAATCGAAAAATGTCTGCGCATCTACGATTCTATATAATTCTTGCGATGCAAACGCTTTTACTGCAACGCGACGCCGAAATCAAACGCGAGAATCGCCAACGGATTCCGGCAGCGCAGGCCAATTTTCCCGGCCGGCGTCTGGGGGCAAGGCGGCAAGACGGTAAGGCGGCAAAGCGCGGCTAATGGGATGTCTGTTCGCAGAGGTACAGCTTCGAGTTCCGAGAAATCCCCGCGCGCCACGGCGACGCAAGGCTTCAATTATCTCTTCACGCCCGGTTCCTCTCGCCAGGGCCCCGCAGGCCCACTGCCGCAAATCCCACGATGCACGCCCTCCGAATGTCCTCCGAACGCCAGGGATGTTCCAATGCAAGAAACGGTGTCCGACAGCCTGCGGTGGCCCGGCGCAGTTCCCCCGCCTTTCACTGCATTAGAGCCGGACGCGCCAGAACACCAACCCTCCCCTCACATCTGGTTGTCACGATAAGGAGCGGCTTTCCCATTTCCAGAACAAATCACTACAGAACTCATCTCAGTTAATTTCGTTGTTGTAGTGGGTCACTGATTCCGGGCGTTTCAACAGCTAAGGTCATTAGTGCCGTAAGTGTAGTGCATGCTTTTTCCTCGGGAGATGGAGGTGATCTTGCTCTGCTGGATGGCGAGATCCGACCTACCTTCGGCTAACGGGGTTTCCCCCTAGCCAGGACTCTTCCACCAGTGAGGCACCATCCCAGCCGGGACAAGCTCTAAGCTCCCGACCGGTCTCCTGGAATACGTGGTAATGTAGTGCATGCTAGTGTAAATGTGTGTGTATATGTGTGTAAGGATAGAGGATAGGACACGGAAGAGGAAGAAAAGATCGCGTGCGGTCCGTGGCCCGTTTGTTATGGTACTGCTCCGGCACTCTCCTGGTAATCTCAGTTAATATAGGTTGTATATAACGATACGAGTTCCTATGACTATTAGTATAAACTAATAGCAACAAATAAATGATTAATCACCACTGTATGTGAGGACGTAGTGGATGGCCTCTCAGCGGAAAATAAAACTCGTAAAAATAGACTTTATTTTCATTATCTTATTTTTCAACTGGGAAATATTTAGATGTTTACTTAATAGTATTATTCAATTTAAGGTTTAGAAGTTAACGCAGATTTTCCAATCGCGCATGTAGGATGTTAGGCCTAGTATTGATAGGGCACAGTTGCAGTTGCCCCTAGAAAAGCGCTGAACTATGGCACGCTAATTGGTCCGCCCACTTAAGCGGCTGTGGTATACGAAACCGCCATTCCTCTCTTACTAATAAATCCAAAGAGTAGTGATAGAGAGTTTTCCATGTGACGTAGTAAAACATTTCGAAGCAAACTAGATTATTTCTTTCAATTTTTTGCGTTTGATATTAGTAAGATTTGTTAAAATGTGGTTTTCTAATTTATTCTCAGTTTAAATTTGTTTGATTCAATGTATTTCATTGACAACGGGAAAGATGAAACTAGTTTTAGAATGGGAGTTCTTGAATAAAATCTATGTTTAATTGTGCTCTTAGTGAGAACTGATGTGTGACAATGTGTGATAAATGATAGATAATAAAATGATAGATAATAGAACTAATGTGTGATAAATGATAGATAATAAAATTATTAAATTTGGTGACCTAAAACGGAACTTATGCCTCCTCGCTCATAACGTAACACAAAATTACGTAGGTAGTTGTCTGCAAACTGAAATTAAATGATTTGTAAGATTAATTTCAGATTGAAATAAAAATATTACATCGCAACAACCTGCATGTTATTGATGGAAATATCATAAAGGAAAATAAAATGATGTTCATTTGTTCAACCCATACAAGATGAAAGCATATCCCAAAATGAACACCTAAATGTTCTCTGGTTTTGTAGCCTACTGTTCACCGCATAGAGTTCCCTCTTGTCCAGTTACATTTGATGATCTGGTGATATTCCAATTCCATTTCTTATCAATAATACATTATTCTCTTTCAGCATCTCTCAACGAAATGTATAATTTTTAGAAAATGTTACAGAAAAAGGATAGTTGAGTGTACTGGGCAATAATAAAATTAATAATTTCATGAGAAATTATACGATTTCATGGGATAAGACGTTACCTGCTCATTCCAATGGTACTCAATCACTCATTGAAAACATTCATGGTTTACGTAATATTTGTTCTTAACATGATTGTTTAGCAATTCCCATCGCAGCCATCACTGCTGTTACGGCGTCTAACATCATTTCACAATTGACAAATTATTCCTCTCTTGTCACGTTCTCACTTTCTAGATGAAAGTCATCCCCTCGCGAATAAGGCCATTAACGTCGCAGCCGCCTCCGTCGGTCTCTCGCGGGGGCGATCCGGCAGGAAGAGGACGCGCCACTAGCATTTCCAATCACGAAGGCCCACCCCCGCACTTCTCTGATCCAACCCCTCACACTCTCTGTCCCGCCCAATCTCCTCCCCACCCGCGAACTATTTACGTCTTCTCGTTCCAATCATTCGACCTGGAGCGCCTCACCTGCTCCCTGGTCCCTTTCTTGTCTTACGTATCCGCAAACGCGCTTCTCTCAGTGGCATCAGCCACTCATTATTCCGTCTTCTTCTCGCACTGTCCCCTTCGTCTCGCCTTTTTAAGACAGCTCGCAGATTCCTCATTTTCTCATATCTTGATATTCTTTCCTTATCTTAATTGTTCTGCTATCAGGGTTTCTGACAATACACACTTGAACCTCCCCTTTATTGTCAGTTTCCTGCTCACCGAGAACTACTTCATTGAATACATTATTATATATTATATACAATACATATTCTATCTCGTTTACCTTCCCCACCTCAGCCGATTTATCTTTTTCTTCCATATCACATAAAAATTACAGCTCACAAAACATTTATAAAAATGTTAAAACTGTGCTCCCTAATTAATAAAAACCAAAAATCATTATCAACTCGTCAGTGTTCATCTTCAGATTTATAATAAGACCTTCACCATTCTACGCCTGTCAAAGGATATAGCAGAATAAGGCGGTGAAAGGTGCTCCCACACCAAATCGATAATCGCGATACTCAAATGAAGGAAAATAAAATGTCATATATTCCCATAAAATCGGCAACCTAGTGCAAACCGTGACACAGATGCAAAGAGAAACGTGTTTTTCCCGTTTTATTTTTTCCTCAGCATGTGTTGCGTGTATCAGACTGAAAAAAATTGGAGACACAAGGAAAATAGTTGAATTTGTAGCTACTTTTGTCAATCAATTTTGGCGTCAAATTTAAATAGAAAAACATTATTTTCGATGTATGTTTTCGATGTGATAACGTTGGAGTTCTGTCTCAGTTTCTTTCTTAGAATGTGTTTCATAACATTCTATTAAAATATTTTTGAGATTTTAAATACTGTGGACGATAGTGAAAGAGAAATAAAATCCATTATAATCAGTTTAAAATTTGAAATTCCGTGTGTTACCAACTTTGTGTGGAAATGTTATGTATTATTCAAAAGCTTGAAAGGCTTAACAGACCAAACAAAGATTAATAAATTTTAAAAAATTACTTTTCAATTTATCCTGTCATTTTATTTATTGATTAAGCTGCCTCCCGATGTCTTGCTGCTTCTTTTACATTGGACATTCCTTACCACATCCTCCTCTTTTTCTTCAATTCCACCCAGTAATTCCTACAGGTTTTTTACCTTTCTGCATTTTCCCTTCTGCACCCTCTCTTCCTTTCTCTTCAATTCCAACCGATGTTTCCTATCTTCTTGACCTCTCCCTTCCTTCTCCTTCTGTTTCTCTTTAATTCCATCCGACGTTTCCTATCTTCTTTCCCTCTCCTTTCCTCCTCCTTTACTTTTTCTTCAATTTCAACCAATGTTTCCTACCTTCTTTACCTCTCCCTTCCCCCTCCTCTATCTCTTCAATTCCAACCGATGTTTCCTATCTCCTTTACCTATCCCGATCCCCTCCTTCTCTTTCTCTTCAATTCCAACCGATATTTTCTATCTTCTTTACCTCTCCCTTCCTCCTTTATTTTCTCTTCAATTCCAACCGAAGTTCCCTATCTTCTTTACCTCTCCTTTCCCCGTCCTTCTCTATCTCTTCAATTCCAGTCAGTATTTCCTACAGTTTCACGATCTTTCCTCCTCTTCTTCCTGTTATCTCTTAGATCGTACTTCCTTTCAGTCCCGTCACCCTTCCCATACCTGCCATTTCACTTCTCCCTGTTGCTATCCCTTCTCAAGTGACCGCTGCGCTCAGCTATTTTGGCACCTTGTAACAGCGCGTTCCAAATGCCTCGACCCCACCCCCGCTGCCCTGCTTCTGAGAAGAAACCAGCACCGAGAGAGCCCCTCCTTCATCGAGAACAGCGAGGCGTCGCGCGGAGCTTCCTCCGCATTCCTGGGTCGTCCACCCAATGTTCGACCGACGCCTCCAATTCGCTTCCGACCCCGCCCCCTCCCTGGTGGACCTCTTTCCTCTCCCTGCTCAACACCTCTGATTTCGACATCTCTCCCTTACCTGCTCAGCCTTCCTTCCCTCTCTGCTCAACCTTCCTCCGCATTTGCACTCAGATCCCCTCCGTGCTTAACTTCCCACTCTCTACTCAACCGCCACCTGCCTCCTCAGCATACATATTCCATCTTAACCACTCACTCTTCCCTCTTCAACCTCATTCCTCTCCCTTCTCGTCCAGCCTGTACGACCTCCATCCCATCCATTCTCTTCCTCTCACCCATCCACGCTCAATCTTCCTCCTCTCCATGTTCAACTTTTTTCCACCCACTCTCGGTGATTATACTTCTCTTCCCTCTCCCTCTCTCTCTCTCTCTCTCTCTCTCTCTCTCTCTCTCTCTCTCCTGCTCAAACTCCTCTTCACTTCTCTTAATTCCCTTCTCCTTTCGATCTCCTTCCTCCCATTGCAATATCAATTCCACATGTACTTCAATATCTTCTGGAAGTTCTCGTTGGGCACTATAGGAGCTGTCACGGAGGTTTAACAGATGAAGTTGCTATTCCTCTGGGATATGAAATACATACCTTAGAACAATCGTCAAGGTTAGTCATAATATACTTTATATAGTTTTAAAATGTATCTCATTGAGGAGAAAATGCTGGTCTGCATTTCAACACTCAGAATTACAGTACTCTCCTGTACATAAATCGTGTCTCCTGTCACCTAGCTAAAGTAAATAAATTTATCTAATACGAATGACGGATACGAGATTATTGAGAGGGATGAGACCCTTTTTCGGACTCTACTCGCATTTTATGTGCAACAAATTTTAGGTTAAACACGTTCTATTTCCGTCCAGAGTATTTAATTTTATTGGCATTTATATGTTATTTATAGTTAATTAACATTACCAACCCGTTTTCAAATTATACGTTGGTTAATACAAAATCGGTTAGTTTCTGGAAACTGCGTTGCTATTGACGAAAATTCTCTAATTCTCGCTCTCTGTGGACCACTTCCTGCTTAGTCACAGATGATCTGTTTTCAAATTTCCTTCCACGAATCTCTCTAAATTATTCAAACGAGAGTGACCTCCCCCCCTCTCTCTCTCTCTCTTTCTCTTTCTCTCTCCCCCTTCTCTCTCCCCTCCTTCCCTCTCTTTCCCCTCCCTCTCTATTTTCCCCTCCCTCTTTCCCATCCATCCCTTTCTTTCCCTTCTCTCCCTTTTCTCCCCCTCTCTATCTATCTATCTATCTCGCTCTCTTTCTCCTACAATTCACATGCTCCAAATGCACCTTTTTTCATGTTAAGGAGACAATTAACCTTTAACTATTCTCGAGCCATCTCTCACCTGGCGTAATTTATTTTTACTTCCTCGAATATGTAGTACAGAGACGGTTATGTAACGCTCAAAAATAGATATCAAAATTTTGTCGGAAATACACGTTTTGAGGTCTCTGATATGGAAAAGCTATAGACATTTGGGCCCGTGACCTCTTACCTGCATTGGCTGGGTTGCACGAAAACTGGCACCCCCTATGCAACGTTAACTTGCGAGAGGAATTAATATGAAGACAAATATAAAGAAGGGGCGTATTAGAGTTGGAAAAGAAAAAGATTAAACGAATGGAGAGAATTAATTCAAAAGGAAGAGCCAATCGGAAGTTGGAACTTTATCAAAGATGTTGATACTTAATAAAGGAAGGAAGGAATTGAATATGGTAAGACGTAAAGAAATGAATGCTAATGGAAGAGGGAGAGAAATAGTCCGGTAAAAGAAATAACGAAGAGAGGAGAGAAATGGATTAAGTGCGAGATAGGAAAGGGGATAAGAAAGAGAGATGGAGAGGAAGATAGAGGAAAAGGGATTGAGAGAGATGGCGAGAGAAGGAGAGAGATAAGAGGAGAGAGGAGGAGGAGGAGGGAGAGAACGGGACGTGAGAGAACGAGGGAAGACAGAACAAGATGAAAGTGGGAGATAGGGGAAGAGGGGGAGTGGATGAGAGGGAGAGAGGGGGAGAGAGTTGGAGAAAGAGAGGAAAGGGGAGAGAGAAGAGAGAAAGACGGGAGGGAGAGTTAGGAAAGAACTTTGATTTTCTCATTCCGAGATGGGAATGAGAGAATCGGAGAGAAAACTGGAAAACAAAAAGGATAAACGAGATTTCTCGATAGGAGGAAAGTAGCAACGAGGGAGACAGACAGACAGAGAGGAACAGAGGTAGAAAGAGAGGAGAGAAGAGCAGAGCAGAGGAGTAGACCGAAATGGCGGAGACGGTGTTTCATTAGGCGCCGTGGCTCGTCAACGTCTGACGTAACGAACCCCGATAAGTGGATCAGCGTCCCGACGCCTCCCGCGACGCCCGCGACGCCCACACCGCGCGCCGCTCTAGCACTCGGCAGACGCCGCACCTGGCGACACGACTCCGGCAAATCCTTTACGATATGCTACCTCTCTTTTCTACATCGTTTTACATTCCATTTCACCCAGACAAGATATCATATTAAATTCTATTACGTAGAGTAACTTAGAATATTGATAAATTACGAAAAACTATAATTGTAACAATGAGAAAGTTTTTGAAATAAAGAAAATTTTAATGAAGCAAATAGAGTGTTTCAGATTAATGTAATATTCTGGAGTATACTTCATAAATAATAAACCGGTAGCGGTAGCTCAGTGCATCAACTGATATCACTGCAGCGCCTCTAACCGGGAGGTCCTAGGTTCGAGTCCTGACGGCGACAGGATTTTCGACACTAGCTTTTCAGCTAGGTCGAATTCAGTCGCTGTCTGGAGGAGAATTCTAGCGGCCGGCTGCTCTGATCGGTAGTTTTCCGTGGTTTCTCCGATCAACACCAGGCGAATGCCGGAGCAGGACCCTACCAAACGGGCCACGGACCGCGCGCGATCTGTCCTTCCTCTTCCTTGTCCTATCCTCTCCCATTACACACACACTTACACTAACATGCACTACACTACCACATATTCTGGGAGACCGGTCGGGAGCTTAGAGCTTGTCCCGGCTGGCGCGGTGCCCCGTTGGTGGGAGAGTCCTGGTTAGGGGGAAACCCCACTAGCCGACGGTAGGTCGGCGCCGGATCTCGCCATCCAGCGGGGGATGATCACCGCCATCTCCCGAGAAAGAAACGTGCACTACACTAACGGGACTAATGACCGAAGCAGTTGACGCGCCCGGAAACACGAAAAGATCAATCAATCATAAATTATAATGGAAATTTTTTAGTATTTTCACAATAATATATACGTACCAAATTCGTACATAATATATACGTGTTATATTGAATTTAAAGGTATTAACTTATAATTTTCTGCATTATACATTTTAAAGAATAACAAAATTATTACTTGGGACAAACTCATCAGTCATGTTAGAACATTAAATAATCATAATTCATGAAAATGCAAACCTTCAATGAGTGATAATGTATGTCTTTCAGATCCCGTAATCTTTGAATCAGAAGGAAAACAAAAGCATCTACCAGTTTCTGGATTAGATCCACTTTAATCCACATGAATGTTCCCCTTCTTTCCACAGAGCACTTCACGAAGAGTCAACAAAATCCCTAGGCCAGTTCCGAGAGGCATCTTCCTCTCCCGGTGACTAGCGGGGCACTTCGTAATTCTGCTTGCGGTGCAATCTTTCCAGTACGAGGCTGCACGCGCGCTCTCAGGCGGGTCCCTCGAGAATTACCACTAATTTTGGAGAAGCTACGAGCAAACCCGATGATTCACGCTCATTAACTTTCACGGTCGCGAATCCTAACGTCATAATACTATTCCTTCCCTTCATTGGCCTGCCTTGGCTTTCTCAATGTAATTACGCGCTTTAATTCGCCCGTGATAGGACGTCTGCCAACCAGAAACAGATTTTAATCTCCTATTCATAAATTTTGGAGGATCGATTTCAATACCCGGCCACATTCTACGGCGGAACCGCTTAAGAAAGAAGTAAAGAAAAATTTCAAGACAATGCATTATCATTTAGGAAAATTTGAGATGTTTCGAAGAAATTATTCTTTGTAGATGCCAATTAAAAGAGCCAGTTTGTCGATTTCAACGAGAGAGATTCAACCTTTGTTGAAGTCAGTCACAGTTTGGGCAGTCGTATTCAACCCCCAAAATATATGTTAATTTTTCTAAAGACATTTCATAGCAATATTCGCATTTATTTCATATTTTTGTTCTTTTTTATTTGATCATTAAATATTTGTATAAATTTTACCATTAGTTTACTGGCTCACTTCCCTCAACAATGAAGGGAATGATTTCACTGCTCTCATTATGATAGTTTACGTTTTGCAACAAAACATATAACCGCTTATAACTTATATGAAAGCGAATGTCACAAAATAAGCATAATTTCTAACAAAGCTCTGATAAACAATTAGATTTCCTTCAAAAAACAACCTATTACGATCATGACATGGAAATTTTCTGAATAAAATTATTAGACTTTTGGCCGTAACAATGGCCAAGACAACCTTGAAACTACGACGATCTAGATGACATTTCATATCTTGATATAAAAGATCATTTTACCGTTTGTATCAAACGTGAAATTCAATTGTAAAAGAAATAAATCTTTATTCAAAAAAGTAACTTTCGTTACGAGAATATTAATATTTAATAGGATGGCATAAATTGCGAAAAAATTGATGAAGCCGAATGTGTGTGTTTTCCAGTGTATTAAGTGGCAAATTCCCTTTTATATCCGAATACAAGGAAAATAGAATAGAACATTAAGAATGAAAATGTAAACATTTTACTCTACAAAATGTTTTATTCTTAATTAAACATGATGGTAGAATGATTTATTTTGAATTTTTTTTACAATAATAGATGTCTATTTAGTTTAATAATACTATAATAACACACATAAGTTTTTTTTAAATTAGAATTTAACATTGGCCTTCTTGAATACTTAAGCGCTTTTGCAAAATTTACATTTGGCTTTATAATGCAACAAATACAAACAGAAATAAATCTGAATCATGTATTCAAATATTATTATGTTTAATTGTTTTAATCTTTATACTCAACTAATAAAATTACATCAGGCACCGTAAAAGCTTCATCCGTCATCGATTCATCAATTCGTACCGCATTTAGATTATTTTGTGTGTTACGCAAATGGATTCATGCACCTCTCTGAGCTTGAACACAAAACCCTCAGGGCACAACAATTCACGGCGCTGGCAATGTCTGCCATGTTATTATGAGCAGAGAGAATTTACAGTATTGTATTAATATTTAGAATTAAATGCTATAAAATAAAGGCTGTTATTAATTACATCGCTATTTTATTTTCCTTTTATTGAAAATTCTCTTCGCCAAATAATTTGTGACAATAATTCAGAGGATAGCATGAAATTTAACATAAGAATAATTTTATAAATTTTAACGAACTATTTCTAACTCAACTCTTTGTTCTTGGAAACTCACTTTGCTGGAGGAAACAACCTACGTGATATATCCATTTCAACAACTTTCAGTTTAATGTGTTCGTTGCGTCGCTTGCGAACAAACTGTACTTTCAAATTCGAACCCTCCATTTTCTGAGTTTTTGATTTTTAACAATTTTTCCGGAGAAGGATGCTCGCTTCCCAATTCTCACAAACCTACATTAAGCGGTATACCTGCAATAACGACCTTTTTCTCCGGAACAATGAGGACCGCTTAAAACAAATTTTACTATTTTCAGTTCACTATTCAGTAAATGAAAAGTGTTATTTCATGGTATACGTATAGTGTTAAATATTATTATTTCACTGCCATAAATGTGCGACAAAATTTGATTAAAGTTAGCTTATCTTTTAAAAATTGATATAGCCCTATCATTAATATGGCTCGTGCGTTTCCATAGAAATATATTCACTTTGCAGCACTAATGTAGAAAGCGTGCTTCATCTCTTCGAATTTTTCCTAAAGTAACGTATTCCTTTGCCACTCCCAACAGCGTAAAATATATTTGCGACATATTTTGTTCCAGAGTTGAAAACTTTCTCCTTCGAGATTAGAATTAAATTGGTAATTACTGTAAAAATATACTGTATAGCAATCAAAAAACAAACAAAAAATGATATTTTCAGATTAAAGTCGTTCCTTTTAAAATGTATTCATCGTGGTGTAGAGAGCAATTCACAAAAGAAAACAATATATTATTGAAGTCCTGCTCTTCTCTGGTGGAATCATTCCTTTTCTCCTATCATCTTTCTCACATGAATAAAGATAACAAAGTGTAAAAACTAAATGTTCGGGATGCCAAGATACGAGTGAGTTTGGAGTCTCTTTAATGGAGTTCGAACACGCGCCTGTTTGAACTGCATCCGCTTCGCTACTTCCGCCCACGCGTTTGCGCGCGCCCACTTCCGGCAAGATGGTTCCTCATCTAAGTTCGCAAGCAGCCGCTAGGCGCACCACCGGCGTTTGCCCGAGGCCTTGTTTGGACGTTACGATAACGCTCCTCTAATGCTGTGTAAAGATCCGGATGCAAAGGAGACTCTGGAGCAAGTTCCTGTGTGTGTTCAGGAGCTTTCGTATGGAATGACGGATAAATACCCTTCCATTAGTGGAAGAATGTGTTTGCTGAAGGCAGTTTATTCAAATTATCTTCAACTATCCTGTGTTTTGTCTCAAATGACCGTGAAGAACATATTCATCTGTTAAGGGTTCTTCTGTTCCTTTCATTGTTATGTAAATGAAATTACGACAAGCCATATCAATATTGTATACATTTATAAACTTGTTAACTTAACTATAAACCACATACTTTCTTTTCATAATAGTGGTACTTTAATATTTCTCTTAGTTTAATGCTTTCTATTAGCAATAGAAGGAAATAAAATGAAAATTAAATTATAATGTTTCAGAAGAAGCTTTTTACATCAGGGAGATAACCTAAAAACGCCTTATAATATTTTGGAATTTAAATAATTTTCTTCAATAGCTTGAGATGTATTGTTTTTTATATCAATGATACGCAAATTTAGACACCTGTCGAGGATTTGTGGTGCATTCTCACTTAGTGTTCAGAAGTTCCATCGGTCGTTACGGAAAAGTGTCAACAGATCTAAAAGTATGTTTGAAATCAGCCACAAGGCACGCAGAGTGTGTATTGTAACAATTTCTGCGTAGCGTAACCTTAGCTTCAAGCAGAATCATTTAATCAAGATTAACTTACTTCAGCAAAAAAGCCTACCATCTCTATAGGTCACATAAGCAGATGTTTTATTAACTAATTGGAAATCAACCTAAAACATAGTTGAGATTATCAGTCACAATTTAGCTCTATAACATGGTATAATGAATTTTAGTGGTAATAATGTGTGGACGTAATGTGTGGAATTCTACATAAAACACACTTTCTGAAAGGGTATTTTCTGAGACCAAGGTCTTGTTACTGCATTCTTCTTTAAACAAGATGATTAATTGTAATACAACATAAGAAACTTGCTATTTTGAAACAAAATTACAAAATGTACCAGTATACCAAGTGTTTAATCAGACGTTTCTAATTTATATCAGTTGAGTTCAACCTAGTGCAAACCCTCCAATGGGAGGCGTTCGGGGTCATTCAAAATGCGTTTGCGTGAAAGTCATCATATAACTGTGAGTTTCTGGAGGTCACATATAAATGAGAAGATTACATACATTTTAGATGTAATAACGATTAGATCTTCAAAACTGGAAACATCGATTCCCATCACTTTCTCTCCTCCTCGCATGTCCTAATTAAGCCGTCGAGATTTGAAATGATAGCAGCAGCTCACGCATGAACTGTTCGCAGAAAGCAACTCCGCTGCAACACCCATCCAGTTCGCATGTTTCTCGGTATGCGTACTAGTTTCATCCCTTCTGCTGGCCCTGATTCTTCCGTCTCCTTCCCCACTGTGCTGGCAGATCAAATGTCACACACATGCAGTTAAATAATTGATTATTGAAGTTGCGACAAAAGCGATATTTGGTAATGATTCCCAAATATTCTATTATAGAAAGTGAGAACAAAAACTTTAGAAACACTGGATCAATCTGTCCCGAATACGCAACAGTGACCAAAAATTCTGTTGCAATTGAAAATGATGTCCTAAATATTTTTAGTGAACTATATTATATTATAATAATATCATATGTATATTATATTATATTATATTATATTATATTATATATTATATAATTTAAATAATATAATCAATTAAATACAATTCACAATGCTTTTGGGCGAGATTGTTGCCAAACGTTACCTGAAGACGCGGAGCGGAGCCGAGTGGAACCGGAGCGAAAAATGAGACGGAGAAGGAGAAATGGGCGTGGCGTAAAGAGGCGGATTGTGATGAGCGAGAGGAACAGCTGGAGACGAAGAGGATGATTGGAAGGGGAGGTGTGGGCACGACGGCCGGGGCAGACCGGATGGGACGTGCAAGGGAAACGGAAGAAGCATTCAAAGCGATCAAAACTGTTTCGTAGATGATTCTGGTAAGTATTAAATATTTGGGAAACGGAGATTAATAGGCTAATTGATCATAATTATAGAAATTACCAAAATTGTATTTGGAAATGTGGAAACGCACATTATTACATGAATTTTCAGGACAATTTTGGTGGCATATATCTTTCGAACATCTTCGTAATCTTCGTTATCACATTCGTAACATCTTCGTAATAATTAAAATTGATTGTATTTATTTTCAAATATTGTTTAATTTTTATTTCTCTCTTTATCTAGTAGCTCGAAAAAGACAACCAATCTTATTTACGTACAAGAAAACTGAGCCAAATTCGTTCATAAACGTTTGCAAGACGAAATTGTTCCATTCCCTTCTGAAATTTTGCTATCTTTATTTCTCCACATAGATTACGTCAACTGCTCAAACCATGTTACAAAATGCGTAACCGAGAATAATCTAACAACACAGCCCGTCACCCATCATTGGGCATTAAATACTGTACTAACATTGAATACTCTACACTAACACTAAATGCTGTAAATATTTGGGAATTGTACTAAACGAGGATCTGAGTTGGACAGAACACGTAAATTATGTAGTGAAAAAGGCGTGGAAGGCATTACACTTTGTAATTAGAATACTTAGAAAAGGAAGTGGAAAATCAAGGGAATTAGGGTACACGTCTCTAGTACGTCCGATATTAGAATTTGGCTCCATATATTGGGACCCTTATCGTTTAGGGCAAATAAAATCTCTAGAGAAAGTACAAAAATATGCTGCAAAATTTGTTAGGAGAGGACGTTCAAATTCTGAATTTATATCGTGAGAACCTTTGGAAAAACGCAGAGAGAAATCGCGTCTTTGTGCATTATTCAAATAAATAAGAGGGGATCGTCCGTGGGGTGAAGTACGGGAAAGACTATCAAAACCAACTTACGTCGCGCGGAAGGATCATGGTTTCAAAATTCGGCAAAGAAAACAGAGAACAGATGTAGGTAAATTCTCATTTGTAAACAGAACGATACAAAATTGGAACAAATTACCTGCAGCAGTGCTGGAGACTTTCCCTCAGAATGTCAAAAACTTTTAAATTAGACTAAGTAAATATGGTTAATAGATTAATTTTGTAAAATTGTATTTGGTAACATGTTAATATTTTAATGTTGTTTGATGTTTGTTTTGTGTATTTTTAGAAATTTCTTAGAAAACGCTACCACCGGAAATATTCTATGTATTCCTAAGTAGCAAAATAAATATTCTATTCTATTCTATTCTAAATGTTTCGTTCGATTGCGTACATTAAAATTGCGTTTGATATTATATTATGCTTGTCAGTTTTAATTTCTTTCATTATTAGTATTTTTTCGTGGTATTTAAAATAAATTGGATCGTAATTTCACTTTGATTCTATTTGACTACCGCAGTACTCTCTCGCAGGCGAACTGGTAATCACAGCCACCTGCGGCAGCATGAGAGGGTAGGACAGAGAATATATGGGATAGGGTTAGATGGCCTTGGCTGAATCCTACATGTCAACTGACACGAAACCATTCAATGTAAAAGTTTAACTTACAAAAGTCGTAGAAAAAGTACAGAATGAAACTCGATGTGATGGGTATTAATACACTCGCTCGTATCGTAATATCACACTCGTGTAATAATACCCATCATTACATCATCGTTTCATAATGTACTATAAACGCGTTTCTTTTTTTTCTGCAGAATCTGACACACGGGATACATAAAACAATGAAGAATGGCATCAATAGCACGACAAAGTACCGCGAAACAATACATCAGTTTTTGTCTAGTACTATGGTACGTGAGTAGGAAGGTACACATCGCGATACGTCCCAACTTTTACCAGTATCGTTGCACAATTATCATTGCAGCAGGACGGCCGCACGTGGACGAATATGAGGGGGAAAGCCTGGTGATACTAGCGTTAACAGGTATTTCGTGTTGACGCCTCTCTAAACGACAATACGCCGAATGGGCAGTGGTGCACCCATGGAGTGGTGTGTTCATGGAGCTCCAGCCTCCAATATATATATATATATATATATATATATATATATATATATATATATATATATATATATATATATATATCTTCTAAGAGGAGAGGCTGGAGCTCCCCCAATATATATATATATATATATATATATATATATATATATATATATATATGTATGTATATATACATACATACATTCACATACATTCATATACATATACATATACATACATTCACAAATATAGTTTTTAATAATGGTCTACACTAACAAAGTCATTAAATATATAAATAGCTTACAGTATATTTATTAACTATGAGTCAAGAAATAAAAATACATTCTATATTCACCATAACTCAAAAATTATTTATAAGAGAACATTAAGTCAGCTGAATATTATTCCTGTTGTCCCCACTCCCAGAGAAAAATTCTGAGTGTGTCTCTGCGAATGAGATGTAGAACATAATATAAACACTGTGTATTGCATGCATATCATCTGCAGTTACATTGACCATTCACACCTTGCGATTTTCGTTCCAGAGGTACGTACTTGATTACTTACACAAATGTCGGGGAATCTCGAAGCAAATAAGCTACAAATGCATTATTTTCGGTCGTTCTGAAGAAAGCTACTCCTACTACTGAGAAAATGTACGATTTTTTTGCAATATGAAACATAAATCAAGATATTGTCATAGAGATTTCAATGAGCAACGATTTAAATGAATTGCAATAATACATCGTAGTTTTATTTTATTTTGCTAAAAACGCACAAAAATATATGAAAAGATTGATAAGTCCACTTACACAATTTCGTATCATTTTAAATAATATCGTAACTTCTTGACAATTTGAAAAATTATAATGTTAATGACTGTGAACCAAAACAATTAAACAACGTTCTGAACTACTTGGGAAGATACAGTTCTATAGCAACGAGCGACGAATTCAATGAGAGTTGAAAATTTAAACGAAAACATGGAGCCATCTTAGAGAAATTTTTCGAAATATCCTCCCAAGAGGTAGCCCTCGTAATCAAAATTAATTTTTTGCAGTATTCTATTCGACATATGAAAGAGAGTAAAAATAAATCATCTTGGTACAGGGCTTAGGAGAACTAACTAGTTATTTACGAGATAAGTATCGTCAGATGTTACGACAGGAATATAGTATAATATTTTATTCTCTTTTTAAAAATTCCAACATACTTTTATCAATGTCAACTAAATAAATATGGTAGAATTCTATTCGTCATGCTATAATTTTTGTTTAAATTTGACTATTCATCCAGAGAAATGAGACGCTCTGATTTTGATACTTGTTATCAGGAGAACATTTGAACACTGACAATTATTCGTATTTTAGATAGCGACTTGTAAATACGGTTCATTCAGTGTATGCATAGCGGGCTAAAAATTCAGTTTTTAGCACTAGTGTTAAAAGTGAGAGGATCTTCACGTGTTAAGATACATCTGTGAATGCAACAAAGAAAACAAAATACTTTCTTCCAACCTCCACGAATCATTAAGTGATTGGTATACTTGAATTAAAATAAACTGAAAGTCAGTAAAGCTGTCTAAATAATTGTGTATGACACACGAGGTAAAAAAGATTTCATTTTGCTCGGAGAATTACGCCATTCTATCAGCCCCGTGACGAATTATTTCCTACACTCAAAATAAATATTACTATTACCACCCTCTCAAAAATAACTATTTTGTATACCAGCATTATAATAGCTTTATGCAATTAGTTTATAATGTTAAGCTTTATTGTATGTGTACATAGTTTGAACACGAGCGACATTCGGAGCGAGTTTTCAAACTTGTACAAAAGCAATAAAGTAAGATTATACTCGAGTTGCAATTTTTTTGTGAAAGAGCATTATTTTACAAGAGGATCAAACTTAATTTTGTGAAACAATTTTCTTGTGACGTCTCGGATATATATCTGTGCCAGATAACGGTGGTCGGCTGTTCCGTTCACCGATACCGCTCCATGATTCTCTCGCTGCGATTGGTTGAATGTGTGATGACGCAATCATTCGTGCCGTAAAATCTAATATGCCATCATTTGTGCCGTAAAATGTCATTTTATGAACGATTTCTTGCAACAGAAAAGGTCGCACAGATATCAAATCCCCTAGATGTCACAAGAAAGTTGTTTCGCAAAATTAAGTTTGAGTCTCTTATAAAATTTATATTGCTGTTATACAAAATATTTAGTGTATGGAACTCGTTTATAATGTTGCTTTATTGCATTTGTACAAATTTGAAAACTCGTTCCTAACGTCGCTTGTTTTAAAAACATGTTCAATAAAGCTTAACATTATAAAGTAACAGAGGAGTCACGATCGAGCTTGGCAACCGGACGGTCATCTCGCGGTCTCCGTCCCTGTGCTGTCTGTTTGTGAAAAGTTTATTTATCCTGTGCCGCGAGTTGAAATCTGACAGTGATTAGAAATATTTTAAGACAACTCCGTGCATTAACCCAGCTGCTCCCGCAGCTGTTAAGGTGGCGTTATGAGTTCTTCTGAGTACAGGGGAAACATAACCCCAGTTTCTTCGAATGTTCAACCTGAATCTGATGGAAAGATGTCTTACGCCAACGTTACATCTACCGATGTCTTCCCCAGCAAAGAACAAGCTGTTGTGTTGGAGTCCCAAGATGGATTAACTCTCAAAGACTACATCACTAAACTTGCAACTATTATAAACGCCAGTGACATAAGGTTTGTTTCACGAATATCTAACAGTAGAATATGTGTGTTTTTAAGTAGTACACAAGTGGCAGAAAACCTAACAGCAAATCACAGTACGGTAAACATTAAAGATCGCATAGTAAGCATAAGACCCCTTATTAATAAACTCAAAAGGGTTATCATCTCAAATGTCTGCCCCATAATACCACATGATGTAATTGCAAAGGAACTCTCCAAAAGAAACATAGAAATTCAATCAAAAATTTCGTTCCTTAAAGCTGGAATACCTGACCCTGGCTTTTCCCATATCATGAGCTTTAGGAGACAAGTATTTATAGCCCCTGAAGATGTAAACAAACTCCCTGAAACAACAACAGTATTCCATGAAGGTACTAATTATAGAATCTTTCTCTCAACTGATGATATGACTTGCTTCCTGTGCAAATCAACCGGGCATCTTGCCAGACAGTGCCCTACTTCACCTCAGTTAACTGAAGAACATGCTCCTAATAAAGTAAACAAATGTCCTATAACCCAATCACCACATCACCCATCTGAATCTGTCGAGATACCTAACATATCCGAAGATCCTATTATTAACAGAAACAATTTCCCAACTTTACAAAAAAGTCCATTACCTTCAGATTCTTCATCACAATTAGAAACAGAAAATGACAAAAATCAAACTTGTAAAAATGAATCCACAAAATCTAAATTAAAGAAGAAAAAGAAACAAGACAAAAGTGATGACAACTCCATGCATGAAAATGCTCATATCAAGAAAGTAGAAGAGCTTATTGCACCCATTAAAAATACTATCTCTAATAATCCTCAAAAGTTCCCTCTTACCTATGAACAGCTGGAAAACTTTCTTGAAAATTCTTTTGGTTCTAACAACCCCATCGTTATAGCTAAAGATTATACTGATGATATTCAATCATCAGTATTATACTGATGATATTCAAAATGCTAAATGAAATTTACCCCCAACTAAATGAAAGATCGATCAAAAACAGAATCACAAGAATAATTAATAAATTGAAGAAACATAACCAATTACCAGAAGAGTCAGGATCTGATATGTCTGAATAAAATGATACATTTTCTATAAATTTTATGAATATTCTACAATGGAATGTCAACGGATTCTATTGCAGATTAGAAAGACTACAATTATTATGCATAAACCATAAACCTGAAATCATTTGCATTCAAGAAACCAACTTTAAAGCCAACCATGTAGGTATTATAAAAGGATATAAACCTTTTCATAAAAATCGATCCACATCCAGCATAGCAAGTGGAGGTGTCGCTACTTATGTTAAAGAGTTCTTAACAGTTAAACAACTTGACATCCAATCTAACATCGAGGTTGTAGCTGTAATAATTCAAGATCATAACCCAGTGTGTTTCTGTAACATTTACCTACCTAACAGCCACAACTTTGAAATTAATGAAATCAAAGATATAATCAAACAACTTCCCAAACCTTTTGTCCTACTCGGAGATTTTAATTGCCATAACACCTTATGGGGTTCAAAAACAAATGATTCCAGGGGCAATTCCATTGAAGCACTCATTGAAGAGCTTGATCTAACACTATTAAATAATGGGCAACCAACTCACTTTAATGTGAGCAATGGTAGCCTCAGTGCTATTGATCTCACCTTATGCTCCACTACAATTGCACCAAGATGCAACTGGTACGCCATAGATGATCCTCACGACAGTGATCATTTTCCCATCTTTATTGACATCAGTAGCCCTCTTCGCATACCAATTCTAACTATGAATCCCCATAAATTGAATTACAACAAAGCTAACTGGTTGAAATACGAAGATCTAATATCCAGGCGGTTGAATGATACTGACATCTTTGAAGGTAATGATGTAAATATTGACAGCATTATCCATAATTTCTCAGAAATAATTTTAAAATCTGCTAATGATTCAATAGAGTCTTGTAAATCTTCAAAAAGGACAAAATCGGTCCCATGGTGGAATGAAAAATGCAGAGAAGCAATAAAACGATCCAAGCATGCTTTTAATAGATACAAAAACATGGTACTGTAGAAAATAAAATTGAATACAAAAAAATGAGAGCTGCTGCAAGAAGAACAGTCAAAGAAAGTAAAATCTCATCCTGGGTCAACTTTGTCTCCAAAATTACCAAAGATCATGATATCAAAAAATCATGGAAAAAATTAATGCAATCAAAGGTATAAAAAGATCCAATCAAATTAATTTTCTTCAGTCTACAGATAACCTGTTTATCACTGATCCTGATGCTATTGTTAACGAGTTAGCTAACAACTTTGCCAATAATTCGAGCACTCTAAATTATTCTGAAGCCTTCCAAATTTTTAAGAATGAGAAAGAAAATGAACCTTTAACTGACTACGAAGATCTGTGCTCTCAATACAACATCAATGATCCCATTACATTAAATGAACTAAGGGCTACATTCAAAGTCCTCAAAGACTCTACACCTGGCCCCGATAATATCCCCTATATTCTTCTCAAGAAACTACCAATTAATGGTCTTGAAACTCTCCTCAAAATTTACAACTTTATTTGGGAAAATAATGTTTTCCCCAAAATATGGACCTCCGCAATTGTCATTCCAATTCAAAAGCCAGGGAAAGATCCATCAAGAAGTACTAACTATAGACCGATTGCACTGACTTGCAACATGTGTAAAATCATGGAAAAAATTATAAACTATAGACTACAGTGGTATTTGGAGTTTAAGAAGATTATATCAGACAACCAATTTGGTTTCAGGCGTCATCACTCAACTTTATCACATCTAGTAAGCATTGATTCTTACATAAAAGAAGCTTTTTCCAATAAGCAACATGCGTTAGTAGTCAACCTTGACATAGAAAAAGCATATGACATGGTATGGGTGCATCGCATCATACTTAAGTTGCAAGAAGTAGGTGTCGGCGGAAATTTGTTGCAACTCATCAAAAACTTTACCAAAAATCGTGTCATTCAAGTAAGGTCCAATGGCAAGCTCTCTGATAAGAAGAACATCGAAAATGGAGTGCCTCAAGGATCCATACTCAGCGTAACTCTTTTTCTATTGGCCATCAATGATGCTGACATGGAAATTACCCCCCAGTCACCGTGAGAAAATATGCAGATGATATCACCATTTTGTGCAAAGGACGAAGCATAGATTCAAGTGAAAAATTAATGCAATCTGCCTTAAATAAAATATACGAATGGTCTCTTAAATCCGGCTTCAAATTCTCTGCTCAGAAAAGTGTCGGCACATTATTCTCAAAACAAAATGTAAGCAGAGTTCCTAGACTTAAGCTTAACAACTGCAGTATCAAATTTGATAATACCACCAAAATTTTAGGACTGATTTTCGATTCCAAACTGAACTGGAAGAAACATATACAACACATAGTTGATGATTGTAAAAAAAGAATAAACATCCTGAAATGCATTTCTTACAACAATTGGGGAGCTGATAAGAGCCTTCTGATGTTAACATATAAAGCATTAATCCGATCGAAAATCGACTATGGATCTATTATATATGATTCTGCAAGCAAAAAGGACAACTTGAAACTGGAAGTTATACATAACAAATGTCTTAGAATATGTACCGGATGTTACCATAGCAGTCCCATCGGAAGTGTACTCATTGAAGCCAGAGAACCTAACCTTTCACATCGCAGAGAATATTTAACAATAAAATATGCTCTCAAAGCTGCTTCGTCGACGAACCCTATTATCTACAAAGGCTACAACCCTAAATTTCCTCAATGTGATTACCATCCTCGCTACATACCTTTGCATGCGAAAGTAAGGAACATTTTTGAGGAGTTGCAAGTACACCAACCTCCCATTGAAAAGAAAAGGAACTACACCATCCCACCCTGGACGCTCTCGGGTATACAATTTGATATCAACAATTCCGATAATGAAAGTTACCACATATTCACCAGTGGTTTTAAAAACAGCAGTGAAGTACATGCCTCCGTTGTTACCCAAGATACTACAATTAAACTACAGCTACTTCCCTACGCCAGCCTTACTAGTGCAGAAATCTGTTCTCTCATGACAGCCTTCAAATTGATCAAACAGTTGAACTATAAAAAATTTATCATTTTCTGTAGCTCTATTCCAGCCATCCAGAGCATCAACAATAATATTCATAACCTCGAAATGGTAATCATCATACATGAATTGCACCACCATATTGTCAAAGCAGGAAAGTCTGTTGTGATCAAATTCGTTCCTGAAGACAATGAAGTCCTAGGAAGTGAAACTGCAAATCTTGGAACTGAATCGGCGACCGAAGAAAACAGCAACGGAATTATTAAAACTTCCTGTACATTCAGTGATATCTGGAAACATGTTGAAATCTTAATGAAAGACAGATGGAACAGCAAGTGGTCCATGCTCAAAGCCAGTGAACTCCATAAACAAATAGGAAATTTCTTCAATTTAAAAACAAGTGCTGAATTAAATAGAAAGGAACAAGTAGCAATATCTAGAATCCGAACTGGACACTGCAAATTGAGTCATATCCACTTATTTAACAAAAGCCCTCCTCCCACCTGCAACCACTGTGACAACTCCACTCTTCTTAATTTAAACCATATAATTAACCACTGTCCTCATTACAACACTCTTAAACAACAAATTCTGCAGGATGACTCATTTGCCTTAATTTTGGAATCCCCTAAATACCAAGAAAAAATTCTTAATTTTTGCAAAAAAATTCAAATATTTTCAGATATATAATAGGTATTAACTATTGTCAATCATTTAGAAACCATGTCAATTTCTGTTAACATAGTTGTTATTATTGTAATTACAACCAAATGTATTATTTAATTATCGCTAATGACCATCGTTGTTGATGCGACAATAAATAAACTAAAAAAAAGTAACATTCAATAAAGCTTAACTTTATAAACTAATTGCGTAAACTACTAGTATGAAACTGAATATAATTGTTAATAGACGGCGATGGATTATTAGAACAGGTGTTTTCATGTAACCCACATTACGAAACTAATTTTAGTTTTGTAAAGTTTGACTTTAGGGCATCAAAGTGTATAAGACGAATTATAATTTTAATTATATTCTGTTTGTAATTTAAATAAATCATTTCATAGCATTTATGGTTTTATTCCATGACGCAGTATTCAAGCTACGCGGACTCGCCTTTAAAAAACATGCTTCCTTCCGCTCGAAGTTGCCAACCCCGACTACTTGCACTCATGCCGCTGCCGAGGACACTCGACCAGCTGTAACGTGGCGTTATGATGCGTTGTAGAGAACTGTCATAGTCCAAAGATTTGCACACACACTTGCGGATTCGGTGGTATAACGGTCAGCGTACCGGACTGTTGTACCCGAGTTTGCGGGTTCAAACCCAATCGAAGCCGTGGATTTTAAGGGCAAAAAAAGGAATCCTTCGTGCGCCCTCCTTCGGAGGGGAAGTAAAGCCGGCTCTCCCATGTAGTAGATTTACTACACGTAAAAGATCCTCAAGCCTACAAGAAGCCTCTGAGCAAAATTTAGATCCGCCTGTTTCGTCGCCCAAGGTAATACCTCCTTTCTCCGCTAGGTGGTGAAAGGAGCGTAGCGAAATTTGCGTGGTTAGACGGAAGAACGGGCCTGATGGCCCGAGTCTTCCCACGTAAAATAAGGCATTAACTAACTAACACACTTGGAAACGAGAAGGTAAAATAAGAACTAAACATGACCTGCAACATTATATGTAAGTTATAAACATAACGTTCATGGAGCTTGAAAACATGACAAATATTTTAATGAATTATTAAATCAAAATATAATGATCTTAAATAGATTGAGCTCAAGACTGGAATGCCAATTAAAAATAACAATGTTTTACTTCTCAAATTGTTTGAATTATTTCTATTTTTAATCAATTCTGCATGATTGCAAATTTGAGAATTGCTGTAGGAAACTCAAGAGTGACAGAAATGGCCGGCGCTGACTTGTTTTTTCTTCTTAAGTGTTATCTGGAACATTATCTCCAGCGGCGGGAGCTTATCCTCGCAGACAGATTTGCGCCCATTCGGAAATTCCTAGATAAAATGTACACGCATCCCACAGTAGAAGCTACTCCAATGCCCTCTCGGCGAATAACACACGATTGAATGCATCCCGTTTGCAACTCACAACGTAATATTTTGATCTATGAATGGCGGTCCATGCAGTGAAAAACATAATTTAGAGTAACTACTTCTGCCGTTAGAATGCCCCATTGAAAAGCTTTAGAAATTTCCACTAGTACTCTCACTGAGTTCCTTCTGGTCTGAGTATGCTTCATCAAAATCCGGGCCAGTAATTAAACTGTGTCTAAAAATGTATCCAAGTATAATATACTGCGAATCCTTCATTCAGATTCCGATTGGTCGCCCACTGCATTTTCCCATGTATCATTGTTTGAATTCTTCACAAAAAGCAGAACTACATCTACTGTAAAGAATCCAGTTTAATGCAACATGGGCTTCAGCAGAAAATGGAATTAATAAGAAAAGTAAAAAAAAGCTGTGTTTATCAGCACGACCTCTGTCCTCTCCGCTAATCGAGAGGCCCAGTGCACAGAATGACCCGATTTACAATACACAGAAGGATACGATTTCCACGAGAAATATCGTTTTATTTCGACTTTACAAGAATGTATATTCCCTGTAAAATCAGTTTTCCTTTGAAATAAACTTCATGAATTTATAACATGAATAAATGTTTTTAGGTCCTAGAAATATTAGAGGATAAAGTCGATTTAATAAAAACATAAAACTTAACTTTAAATAAAATATAAAAATATTTGGATGAATTTCATTAATAACCTCAACACATGACATAATTTCTATTTCCCTCTAGATGCAATTGGTGGATCTTTGAGGAACTTCAATGAAAAGAAGATAGCTTCGAATCACAATCTGAGAAATAATCTATCATTATTTCCGAAATATCCACTACTATGCAGACCTGTCATGGTCAGGTGGCCAGCGCGATCCTTTGGGCGGGGCGAGGGGTGTAGGGATGTGGCGGCGTACGAGTGAGGAGGCATGAGGACGACAGTGGTAGGAGCGAGAAGAAGGGGGCGAAAGGCCTAGGAATGTGGGAGTGGAGAAGAGAATGGGATTTGGGAGATTACGGACGAGTGGCGCGGGGGCGAGAGAGGCGTGGGGGCGGGCGAGCGGGCAAGGGAGGCGAGGGAGGCGAGGGGGCGAGTAGGGGCAAGGGGGCCAAGGGACGAGGGCAGCGAGGGAGCGAAAGGAGTGAGAGGGGGGAGGGGACGAGGTGCGAGTCGGGGAAGGGCGAGGGGGAGGCGGTGAGAGGGGTTGGATGGGCGAGAGGGGCGTGGAGGCGACAAGGTGAAGGGTGGCGGGTGGGCCAAGGCGCGAGGGGAGTGAAGGAGGGTGTGAGGCGAGGGGCCGGGCGAGAGCGCGAGGGAGGCGAGAGGGCTAAAGGGTGAAGGGGCGAGACGGGCGTGGGGGGCGAGGAGGCGGAAGAAAGGGCGAAGGAGGCCAAGGGTCAAGGGAGACGAGAGGGGCGTGGGGGGAGGTGAGGGGGAGAGGGGACCAAGGGACGAAGGGAGCGAAGGGGCGAGAGGAGCGAATGAGGCGAGGTGCGAGAGGGCGAGGGGAGCGAGGAGGAGAGGGGGCGGGCGAGAAAACGGGAGTGCGAGGGAGACGGGCGAGGAGGCAGGAGAGAGGGCGGGACGACGAGGGAGGGCAGGCAGTAAGGGGACGAGAGGGTCTTGGGGGCGGATGGTGAAAGGGGCGAGGGGGCGAAGGGGCGAGAGGAGCGAGAGAGGCGAGGGTTGGAGAGGACGATGGGGCGAGGAGCGAAGGGAGTGAGGTGGAAGGGGTGAGAGGGGAAGGGGAGGGGGGCGGGAGGCGCGTGGGGGCGAGTGAGTAGGCGAGGCAAGCGAGAGGATGATGGTGGCAAGGGGGACGAGGGGGCTTAGGACGAGGGCAGCGAGAGGACGAAAAGAGTGATAGGGGGAGTGGGGCAAGGGGCGAGTGGTAAAACGGCGAGAGGGAGAGGAGCGAAGCAGCGAGAGGGGGCGAAGAAGAGAGAGAGGCGAGGAAGGGCGAGGGGGCGGGCGAGATGGCGAGGGGGCGGGCGAGATGGCGGGAGCGTGAGGGTGACGAGGGGGGCGTGGAGGCGGGAGAGAGGGGCTTGGGGGCGGAAAGACCAAGGGCCGAGGGGCGTGGGTGTTCGGGGCGCGGGGCGTGAAAGCGTGCAGCCGGGAACGCACCTGCGAGTTCATGAGCTTGAGCACGGAGGCGGCCAGGAAGCGTTGGCTGCGGGTCACCGCGTACAGCAACCGCGTGCCCACGTGCAGCCCCTGCGCAAGCGGTCGCGCATGAGTCACCATACACAAGCACGCTAGGGAACAAAGCACAACGCAATGCGCAACACATCGATTAAAATTATGGAATGAACACACTGTTGGTTTTTTTCTCTATTTACGTGCTGACTCAGTTCATTAGTCATTACAGCAACTAGGATAATATGTTCGTAAATATGTACACATTTACAAATTCATGTTCCAAAATGTTGAAAATATGGAGTAGTATATGGCCTAAAAATTAAATAAAAACTTACATTAGAGAAAATAATGTATTAATCAAATTTTTAAGTTGCATAAATAAGACTAAGACCTTAGTTGTAATAGCGGTATATATATATATATATATATATATATATATATATATATATATATATATATATATATATAATAAGCAGAATGTCCAAAATACAATTTTCACATCTTTTTACAGATGCCAGAACTTATCTAATTTAGTAGAGTAAGCTGAAATGGGATGTTATCAGATAAATCGTTTTTTGAAATCGATGTTGACACTGGTTAAAACGAAACTTTGATACTACTAAGATTTTTATACAGTGATGCCAAAAAATCCTTAGGCACGCCGAAACTTCTGACATATATCACTAGTGTCAGAAAACGGACCATCTTTATTTGGAGCAATAATATCAATTATTAACGTAATCACTGATATCAAATACGTCTTCAAAAAAATACAAAATCCTTGATATATTAAGTTTCAGGTCAAAACGTTGAGAATCAGGACAGTTAAGCAATTCAAATAAGACATTCTAATAAACTCAAGAACTTATATTCTGTTATGTATACCGGCAGCCTTTTGTTTTGATCGTTGCAAATACCAACGCATTTTTAAGAATAATTATAAACTTGAAATCAACATAGAATGATGTGAATAAAAAAATGCTTCAATATCTTCACACCACTAAGCAAGTGATTTATCATTGCATACATCGAAATAATAAGCATTTCTAAATGTGACATTTTCCCGTGATTTTTAAGAAGAAATCCTTATTGTGAGATGTACGACAGTTCGTCTTCACGCAGTGAAGATTTCATTTACCAACCGAGCATCTGTGCATATGGGGTTGCGAAAAAATCATCGGCAAATGCCATATATATAAATCCTAATAATTCCCTTACAAGCAACTTTCCACTATACGTTCATTGGCAAAAAGGGATGATTTTCGACAGCTCTACATGCCCTAGAAATTGGTAATGTTTATTCTGAGACACTCTGTACTGTAATTGCCCTAATTCCCCTCTGACCAGGAGATCCTAGGTTCGAGTCCCGACGGTGGCAGGATTTTCGACACTAGCTAGTCAGCTAGGTCGAATACAGTTGCTAAGTGGAGGAGAATTCTAGAGGCCGGCTGCTCTGACCGGAAGTTTTCCGTGGTTTCTCCGATCAACACCAGGTGAATGCCGGAGCAGTACCCTATCAAACGGGCCATGGACCACGCGCAATTTTACCTTCCTCTTCCTTGCCCTATCCTCACCCCTCACACTTACACTAACATGCATTACACTACCACACATGCCGGGAGGCCGGTTGGGAGCTTAGAGCTTGTCCCGGCTGAGGCGGTGCTCGGCTGGAGGGAGATACCTGGTTGAAGGAAACCATGCTAACCGACGGTAGGTCGGCGCCGGATCTCGCCATCCAGCGGACGAAGATCACCGCCACCTCCCTATGAAAAAATATGCACTACACTAACGGGACTAATGACCTCAGTAGTTGACGTGCTCGAAATCACTACCAACCAACCAACCAACCATTGACTCCCTAAAAGTTCATCGCCCCCAGGGGATCGATACGGACCTTGTTGGGAAGCCATGATCTACAGCCACCAAATGAATCCGTCCCAACGTGTGCGAAGGCTATGGCCCTGACACGTGCGCTTCAACATTCTCTGCTCACCCATCAATGCAAATAGTTCTGGTACCATTGTAATCGGTGGCGTCATCAGGGATTTTTTGTAGGTGTAGCGTTTAACCGACTCCATGTTTTTAATAAAGATTTTTTTATTTATGCTGAAATCAAAGTTAGTTTTCCTTCTCCCTTTGCATAATTTTATTATTGGATGACTGCAGGTTGTCGCATAACGATAGTAAAGCTTCTTTAAAGTACAGGTATTTGACCAATAGGAGAGAAGTTTATAATCCAAACCGTGGGACCTAATCACTCATTGGTCTTCACCATATTCGCGGGCCGAATTCATGATCGACACTTAAAATGATTGCTCCCTTAAGTAAACGAATTTTATTCCTAACCAGCTTTTGATTGGTGTTCTTAAGTGAGCACTCATTCCTAAAAGGGAGGCAGCCTGCTCCCTTATGTTCTCTTATGGAACTTTTAGTGTCCCTTATGATTGTCTCGCCTGGTCAAACGTAACCAGTTTAGGTTATACTCGTATTCTTACGCGATGTACACCGACTGTTGTATTAGTTTTATCGGTCCTTGTGTTCGTTTTATTAGGGTCAGTAAAAAATTATATTATTAGTTAAAATGATCTATTAGTAAAACGTTTTATGGAAAACGATCAAGACTTCGCCAAACATTTTGAATTTTATACTCGTGCGTGTTTGAGTTTTATACATCGTGCGTACAAAAAACTTAGTGATGGGAGAAAGTCATTGGAAAATGTACAATGACGAACAGTGGTTTCGTTTAAATAAAACAATAATAGTAAATACACTTGAGCCGCTGATTGAAAAAATCCCAGTGGCGAAATAGGTTATGCAAGTTTGCATTACTGCAAGTTTTCGTTGCATTAACATTTTATGTAACTTTATCCTTTCATGTATTTTCTAAATTTTAACTTAACTTATTACTTTGATTCATACGACCTATTAATTGTAAATAATTATGAATATGCAACATGAATAAAAAGTCTAGCAATTTGACTTATTTATTTATAAATAGATTTGACAATTTAATTAGACAATTTAATTAGATATGTTAATATTACTTAATATTGATTGTATCAATATGATATTGTTTTGTATTGACATGTAATTAGATACTGTAATGTAGGGTTGACATTTTCTATTATCTGAAATTTTGTCAATAATTCACGACAAATACAGGTTGACCTAAGTTCATACCATTTACATTAGAGTATAAATTAACGTTGTGAAATAAATTGGAAATGGTGTTAATTATTATATTATCACCAAATAATGCACATAAATAACAGTTAAATAAAATATTCCTTGAAATTATATGAGAATAAAGTATTATATTATTACAAAACATTGGTTGAGATGGGTAGTGAATGCATTAGTAAAATATGATACCGATGTACAATATCTCTCCTGTATGATGTTAGAGGTAGAAAATAATATGACAAACAAATTTTAAATATTTGCTAAAAATCACTACAATTTCATACTGTTCCATGTATGTTGGAAGCTGGTTGAGCTGGTTCGTGTAGGCAGCGCGCGCCGTCAACTCAACGTTCGACGTTCGACGTTCGACGTTCGACGTTCGACGTTCGAGGAGCGAGCGCACCAGTCAAATTGGACGATCTTGTACAAATATTACTGGGTGTGTAAAGTCGGTAGCCAAGAACCAGGAAACATCCGATGCTAATGTCATGTTGTCATATTTCCCTATCGCTTAAGGGAACACTGATTTCGTGGTCGTAAGGAACGGCTATGAAATACGAGCGCATTTAAGTGTCCACTTAATTTTAAGTAAGCACTTATCACTTAAGAGCTCCCTTATTTCTTACGTGTCGACTATGAATTCGGCCCGTATATATCTTTGACCTCGTTGAATAAGCTGATAAGTCAAAAGAACTTAATTTTACAGGTGATCCAAAAACACTTTAAATAAATGCTGTATATAAGAGAATAATGATAATCAAACAAAACACAAAGAGTTTCGTTTTAATATTACCTTCATTTGAGTATCACTAATCCCTGGTTTACTTCAGTTGACAGTCTTTTTTTTTCTCTCCTGTAAAATTAAGTTTTTTTGACTTACCGGCTTATTCACCGGGGTCAAAATAAATGGGCTGAGACAATCACAGGTGAGGTAAATGTAAATGGCATATGACCTCTGCTGTTTTCAAAAATAGCAATACTGAACCTCCAGAAGGTGATTTATTTTGGGCTATGGCCTTTAATGTAGTACGTGATAGTGTGTGGTGCTCCGGTTATAGTCAACTTAAGTCACTGATCCCGTTTCACTTTCAATACAAATAAGTATAAGAAGAATCGGTTACAGTGAACCTGAACGTCGGTTATAGTGAACCTCTGTTGTAGGAAATACAACGTGGAAAGTAATTCTCTCCTGGAAAATAATATATTGCCTCAGTGGCACAAACTCCAACACTAGGCAGCTTGAAGAAAATATCGACCAAAGGTCATATTACGGAAGAGTGAAACTTACACAAGAGCGAGAAGCATCGAAAAGGGGCAAGACTGCATTACGATAGTTAGAGACCGTGGACAATTCAGAATCAAGAATGGAGAAAGCACGAACTCTGGGGAAGGATCTAGAGAAATTACTAATGACAAATGTACAAAGCAAAACAATTGAAATTAATTGAGATTTTAAGGGAAAATTCAGATATTGAATATTTCAGTTCGTGCTGTTAATGTATTTTGCTGTATCTCTATATTAATAAAATAAATAGTTATGGAGAAACTCTTATTTTATTTTGACATCATCGGATATAGTGAACCAAAAATGCTAGACCCCAGAAGTTCAGTATAACCGTGGTCGTCTGTATTTCTGAGGAGGTGGATGTGTTCCTTCCCAGCTAGTACATGAGATCCAGCGTCGACCTACACTTCCGCTCGGCGGGGTTTCCCCCTCTTATGGCAGGGCACCGCCCCAGCCCAGACAAGTTCTAAGCTTCCGATATTTGTGTGAATGTAGTAAACGTGCGCGCGCGCGCGCGTGTGTGCGTGTGCGTACGTGTGTGTGTGTGTGTGTGTGTGTGTGTGTGTGTGTGTGTGCGCGCGCGCGCGCGTGCATGCATGTTACGAGAGAGGAGGGGACAAAAATGATGAAAAGATTGTAATAAAATACTATAATTTTCTTTCATTTTATTTTACAACACATTGCTATTAGATTATTTTCTTATCTTATGCACCGCTACTGGTCTCTATCGAATAAATGAGGTACCAGTTTTGCTGGTCTCTGGCGGAATACATTGGAAACCATGTGCTCTAAGCGAGAGGCAAAAAATGGTCGCGGTGCATCTACAAACATATTATTTAAATCATTTATTTTCCGCATTTGAGTTGTGTTAATTTTTACCAAACTTTTCTAGGACACTGCGACAATCCTGAATAAGAGCCTGCAAAAATTTCATATCTATTCATACGCTACTTTTTATGGTATCGATGTCGTTGACTACATGTCGTTGAATTCACTTTTATTAGTACAGTCGACTCCGGTTATAGTGAACACGGATATAGTGCACCCTCCCGTATGGTGAACTTAGGTCACTGGTCCCTTTTCACTTACATTACAAAGAAACATAAAAAGATTCGGTTATAGTGAACCTAACCTCGGCTATAGTGAACGTAGGAAATACCGCGTCTTGAAAATTGATTGGTTCTCGTATGTTATTAGGCGAGTTGAAGGGCCTTCAGAGAGGGGGATGGTGTTCCAACAGTACAAGAGGCATTGAAAGGTATCAAGACCGCATTTC
This sequence comes from Teleogryllus occipitalis, assembly GCA_011170035.1. Taxonomy (NCBI): domain Eukaryota; kingdom Metazoa; phylum Arthropoda; class Insecta; order Orthoptera; family Gryllidae; genus Teleogryllus; species Teleogryllus occipitalis. Next base: position 135,097 of record BLKR01000163.1, on the reverse strand, counting down.
GATACTTAGAGACAGAGTACAATGCAGAATCATGTATGGAGAGCACGAACTTTGGAGAAGGATCAAGAGAAATTTCTAATGAAAAACGTACGAAGCAAACAACTGAAAATAATTGATGTTGATAACTGAATAATTGATAACTGAAGGACCAATGAAGGTATTGAATTTTTTTAGTTCGTACTTTTAATAAATTTTGTTGTATCTCTATATTAATAAAATCAATCATTGGGGGGAAAATTCTATTTAATTTTCACATCATCAGATATAGCGAACATCCGATATAGTGAACCAAAACCGTTATTCCCCTGGAGTTCGCTATAACCGAAGTCGCCTGCATAGATGTATTGAAATTTGAATGAGTCACCCATTTTTTTTCAGATGACGCACGTCACTAGGATCGCTAGTGAGCAGTGGCCTCCCATCGAGAGAATGAGACAGGCTGAAAGCGTCCCTTGTAGCGAAAATAGATGAGTGAAGGACAAATTAAGGTATTGAATTTTTTTGTTCGTACTGTTAATGAATTTTGTTTTACCTCTATATTAATAAAATCAATCATTGGGGAGAAATTCTATTTAATTTTGACATCATCGGATATAACGAACATCTGATATGGTGAACACAAACCGTTATTTCCCTCAAGTTCACTATAACCAAAGTCGCCTGTACAGATGTATTGAAATTTAAATTAGTCAGCAATTTTTCAGATGACGCGCGTCACTAGGATCGCTAGTGAGCAGTGGCCTCCCATCGAGAGCGTGAGACAGGTTGAAAGCGTCCCTTGGAGCGAAAATAATTGATGTGTGAAGGACAAATTAAGGTATTGAATTTTTTTAGTTCGTACTTTTAATGAATTTTGTTGTACCTCTATATTAATAAAATCAATCATTGGGGAGAAATTCTATTAATTTCCACATCATCGGATATAGCGAACATCTGATATAGTGAACCCAAACTGTTATTCCCCTGAAGTTCGCTATAACCGAAGTCGCCTGTATAGACGTATTGAAATTTGAATGAGTCACCGATTTTTTTCCAGTTGACGCACGTCAGCAGGATCTCTAGTGAGCAGTGGTCTCCGATCGAAAGTTTGAATCAGGTTGAAAGCGTCCCTTGGAGCGAAAATATATGAGTGAAGGACAAATTAAGTTATTGAATTTTTTTAGTTCGTACTTTTAATGAATTTTGTTGTATCTCTTTATTAATAAAATCAATCATTTGGGGGGAAATTCTATTTAATTTTGACATTATCTAATATAGCGAACATCTGATATAGTGAACCCAAACCGTTATTCCCCAGAAGTTTGCTATAACCGGAGTCGCCTGCATAGATGTATTGAAATTTGAATGAGTCACCGATATTTTTCCAGATGACGCACGTCACTAGGATCGCTAGTGAGCAATGGCCTCCCTTCCAGAGCGTGAGACAGGCTGAAAGCGTCCCTCCTTGAGGCGCGGCTCACCTTGAGGGTGAGCGAGGCGTTCCACTGGCGCACCAGGTCGTCGGCGCGCACGTCCTTCCACGTGATGAAGTTGTGGAAGGGGCGGCCCGTGTCGCGGTGCCACGTGACGAAGGAGCTGCGCTGTGTCGACACCCCCAGCGCGCTCACCTGCGCCGCCGTCAGCCCCGCCGCTGCAACACGCACACACGCCACGGCTCGAGTCTCGACGAAAACAAACGGTTAGCATGCGGGACGGAGTGGTTTGGGAGTCGAATGTCCTGCCTAGCAACAGGAGAAGTTGTTGGGGTTGGGGAACATAAAATGAATAAACAGAGTGCTTTGAGAGGACGAAGTTAGTAGTCCTGCTATCATATCCATGATAGTCGCAGTAGATAAGCTGTGGATAGTTTTCGGAATATATCCATAAGTACTGGATGTACTAGAAACGTGATAAGTATACTACAACCGTGATCTATAAGTACTGGATGTACTAGAATAGTGACAAAAGTTTGTTGTTGTTGTTGTTGTTGTTGTTAAGAAATAAATTAATTTCTTATGATGAGTTGGCTCGTGGTCAGCTGGCTCATGCTGCACATGGAACAAACCATCTTATAGAGCTGGGGGCAACACCTTTTTCCACTCAGGTTTCCGCGAGAGGTGGCTCAGTGTATTAACTGATGTCACTGTAGTGCCTCTGATCGGGAGGTCCTAGTTTCGAGTCCTACACTGGCTTTTCAGCTAGGTCGAATTCAGTCGCTGTCTGGAGGAGAATTCTGGCAGCCTGCTGTTCTGATCAATAGTTTTCCGTGGTTTCTCCGATCAACACCAGGAGAATGCCGGAGCAGTACCCTAACAAACCGGCCACCTACCGCGCACGATCTTTCCTTCCTCTTCCTTGTCATATCCTCACCCCTTACTTACACACACTTACACTTACATGCATTACACTACCACACAAGTTGGGAGTCCTGTCCGGAGTTTAGGGCTTGTCCCGGCTGGGGCGGTGCCCCGCTGGTGGGAGATACCTGGTTGGAGAAAACCCCGCTAGTAGGTCGGCGACGGTTCTCACCATTCAGCGGGTGAAGATCACCGCCATCTCCCGACGAAAAACATGCCCTACACTTACGGAATTAATTCATTAAATTACCTCAGGAGTTAACGCGCCCGGAATCACTAACAATCAATCAATCAAGCCACTGCAGTGTCCCTGACCGGGAGGTTCTAGTGTTCGAGGGTGGTGGATATTCGACATTAGCTACAGTGACAGACTGTTATCGAACTGGAGGAAAATTTAGAGGCCGGAATTTAGAGATTTTATTTTCCTCCACTGCCTGGAGGAAAATTCTAGAGGCCGGATGCTCCAATCGGTAGTTTCCTGTGATTTCCCCGGTCAACACCAGACGAATGCCGAATGTAGTCTTTAACAAACACGCTTCGGACTACGTATGATATTTCCTTGCTCATTCTTGACCTCTCTTCTCCTGTCACACCCACTTACGCCTAGATTGTCTATTCTACCTCATATGACAGGAGTTTATAGTTTCTCCCGGCAGGGGCGGTGCCCCGCTGATGGAGATACCTCGGCCAGCCGTAATTTATTCTGCCTGACTGTCCGTCCGTTGGTCCGTCCGTCCGTTGGTCCGTCCGTCCGTTGGTCCGTCCGTCCGTTGGTCCGTCCGTCCGTTGGTCCATCTGTCCCTTGGTCCGTCCGTTGGTCCGCCCGCCAACCCATCCATCCATCCGGCCACCTACCCGCCTCTCAGTCCTTTCTTCCTGCCTGTCCAGCCGTCCGCCCGTCCGTCTGCATTGATCAGTTTGCCCGCCATCTGTTTTCACTACTCTTTGCAACCGCGCATTCGAATCTGAAGCTTAAAAAATGAAAACTTAGGCAAAAAGGGACCGCCTGAACCAATGCCGACATCAGCTTTACTTATGCATCTGGACTTTTCTTCCCTTTGCACATCATTCTCTCTCCCTCTTATTCACTGTTTGATTGATTGATTTTTTCGTGTTTCCGGGCGCGTCAACTACTGTGGTCATTAGTCCCGCTAGTGTAGTGCATGATTTTTTTCGGGAGATGGCGGTGATCTTCCCCCACTGGATGGCGAGATCCGGCGCCGACCTACCGTCGGCTAGTGGGGTTTCCCCCGAACCAAGACTCTCCCACCAGCGGGGCACCGCCCCAGCCGGGACAAGCTCTAAGCTCCCGACCGGTCTCCCGGAATATGTGGTAGTGTAGTGCATGTTAGTGTAAGTGTGTGTGTGTAAGAGGAGAGGATAGAACAAGGAAGAGGAAGGACAGATCGCGCGCGGTCCGTTTGGTAAGGTACTGCTCCGGCATTCGCCTGGTGTTGATCGGAGAAACCACGGAAAACTACCGATCAGAGCAGCCGGCCGCTAGAATTCTCCTCCAGACAGTGACTGAATTCGACCTAGCTGACCTAGTGTCGAAAATCCTGCCACCGTCAGGACTCGAACCTAGGACCTCCCGGTCAGAGGCGCTGCAGTGACATCAGTTGATGCACTGAGCTACCGCCCCCGGTTTATTCACTGTTGTCTTACTGTTCTCTCAGTAGGCAGTACTACGACAACTATCAATTAAACTACTGAAATTTCTTGGGTAGGTCCTTGCATTCCACGAAACATCTCCTCGGTCAGCTGTTCTTAACGTGATGCCCTCGTATGTTACTTACATCACAACTTCAGAATTCGGATATAAGAGGACATCACACGTTATATCTTCATCCCTCACATAACTTAGAAATGAAATCGCTGGCAGAAATTATAAATAAAATATCATTAATTTATATGTATGCTGAACTCTAGATAAGAAATACCTTGGTATATCATGACGGGCATAAATACCTTAGGTATTTACAGGTTTATCTTTTGTAAGACATCTTTTTGTCTGTACATACATGTGTTTTGAGAATTTTTGAGTGAACAAAATGTGTACAATTGAGACACCTTTTTTCGTAATACCGTAATCAGACGTTTAAATAAGTATTATATTGTCCTCATCCCTCTACCCATAATACGAAAACTTAATAGAACCGTGATTTGTTATCCGTCATGGAAAAATAATTTTTTTTAGAAATGTGAAAAAATATTATTCTCACCCAGTTAACAATTTCATAAAGAAAATAAAGGTCCCGTTTCAAATTCGCAGTTTTCATACTAAGCCACATTTCTATAAGGATAACTATGTAAAAAAAGTGTACACATTGGCCTCTAAATTTGTTCGTGGGCTTTGATATTCGTAAAAAAGGACTTTTTTTGTTAGTTCTGGCAAAATCTCGCGGTCCACTTTTTGTAGCATTTCGTAACTTTCTCTGTATTAAGTATTCGAGAAAGTATATTTATGAAAATTAGAACCAAATTAGGCAGGTATTATACATAAAACTCATTTGGAGTGGAATTGTTCTTGAAGATGTAACTCAGTTCTTACAAGTTCCCCAACTACATAATATTGACTTACAGTAACTCTCAACTGGATGCTAGAATAAACCATGTGGCATTATGTTTCTGTATCTTCCTGAACTCTCCATTAAAAAAAAGAATTCTTATAAATTATGAGACCTATTGGTAAATTTATTTGTGTAAAATGTGTTCTGTATCTTGTGTTCCCATGTCAAATTACCAATAAACCCACAATTAAATTTATTCAGCTTCCAAAAGTCTAGTAAAAAATCTTTTGTATACGTCTTTCATAATAAGCACCAAATTAGGTCTGAATACTTTGATTGCAGGAAATGTAAAAATACGTCATCCGCAATCTGAAATCATATTATGAGAGCCCAAACTTCGTTACTTCATAAAATCTAATATAGAGTGAGGTAACGCAGTCCCTTATCTCATGTGTACATATAAATACACCTGCCAAAGAGTTTCCGGGCCTTCGACTTATCTGCGCCCGATAACATGAAATGAAACTTACAAGAGACGTTCACTGTTGAACAGTAAACATCAAACTGATAGGGAAAGATACCACACACCTCCGCTGAATCCTAAAATGTTTTTGAAACACAGAGAATATCTTTACTACCACATCACAAATAATACTATTTTTTAAATCACAAAAAATTACAATAAATTGAATTTGAATTCACAAATTAAGAGATCAAATATAATATTTGAGAAAAGATTCTTTCAAGACTTTTTCTGCTTCACTATCTCTTAATTAAGATTGAACTGTAATACTAATTTTAATTAGTTGATCTTTTTCTTAGAGTAAGAGGTGTCTTAACCTGAAAGCTAAGTAAGGTCTAAGTATTCTGAATGACGAACCCATTAATAAGAGGCATACACCCGAAGAAAAAGCTTCGCAAGAATGTCAAAGAAATTATCAATTAACATAAATAATATTATGCTCACAAGAAGCTGCTCCTTAGTAGTCAGTTACTGGACACTTCGGATACCAATAGTTTAAAATACGATAAAAATCAGGCTCGAGGACAAGCAGATGCAATTGGACCGAGCACATGAATCTCAAGCGACCCTTGAAGTCCAACGCGTTCGATAGTTTTTATTATATTCTGAATATTTATTTAATTCAACTAATTGTTTACGTATTTATTTTTTTTTCAAGTTTGCAAATCCTTTTATTTCCAGTATTAAAAGTCACGCGAGGGTCAAAACCTACTACTCATATCTGGTAATTTCAATGAGGTGTGATAGCCATAAAAAAACAAAGTCTAACAAAAGCGGACGTCTATATATTCTGCGGCAAGCCATTGACACTAAATAAACATATATCAATATAATCGGTTACAAGAAATAATAAAGCACATATACATGTCTGTAGATTATTTTATAAGAGCCCTTTCACCTGTGTACTGGGGACCGAATTTTTTCTCCAGCTCTTAACAAAAATCGTATATAGGTGAACTGTTCCTTGTCTTCTCGAGCAAACCCTATTAAAATGTCTGTTTCTCCAATCCAATTTAGAGTACATAATCAATAGTTGATTACATACTCTAAATTATGTACCTTTTGAGTTCATTTTTAAAGAATAATATTAAGTTTTCGAGAAATGTTATACGATATCATTTAAAGCCATTGAACTCGCGTATGAAATAATATACACAAAACCGCGTTAATGTAAATATTAATAGCGTATATGATTTTGCAAAAAGTTACAATTTTTGTAATTTTGGAAAAAGCAATAATACAGCCAGGTGACGTGGATGTCTTCGGTTACAGTGCAATTTATCTAGCCCTATCTATCCCCACTATCCCTAAAAAAAGTTTAAAGAAAAAATTTGGAGCTGTTTTTAAGAAAATTTTGTTTTTAAACTTTTTTAATATTGCTCATATTTTACTCAAATTTATGCGCAGCATATTCATATTTTAGAAAAAATGTATTATGTCATCTTTAACTTTGAAAAAGCGATTTTATTTAGAGGAAAAAGCTTTATCTTCAATACTGAAGTTAAAGAAAAACTTAAAAAATTGGAACTTGAAATTTTCAAAATTTCATATATTTCAACAAACTGAAATGTGCGCCTTTTACGCTATCCGAAGACAAAGTTTAATCGAAAAATGTTTAGCCTTTATTGAGAAAAATTTGAAACTGTCTTTGAGGCTTCATGCTTAAGTAGCCCCAAAATTCAAAACATCACTTTCCAATTGAAGGGACAACGACATCAGTCCGATCGACTGGAAAATATCGAATTTAAAATCCTGCTTACGTTTTAGCCGCAAGCGTTGTTCACAGACAGACGGACAGAAAGACGGTTTGCTATAAACCAATTCTTCGATATCTAAGACCCCCATACGTGGATTATGACTATACAGTGTTAGAGGAAGTAATAAACTACGTACAGGCACGTACAGGTACGTGCCGGTGTTAGGCAAAAGCAGACCGGTCGATCACCCGGGGCCCCGAAAATCAATGATGGGGCGGATGGGGGGGAAAATAGTAAAAAATTGAAAAAAATTAAAACTTGAGAAAATCGTTATCATAATTTTATAAGTTGCGGTACAGACGTCTGATATTTCATAAAAGTTTTAGTTAATTTTTTAGCTTAAATAGTTAATTATAGTCATTACTCGTACGGTAGGACTCTATGAAATGAATTAAATGACGCTAACATTAAAATAGTTTCTACTGAAATTCATATTAATTATTTCATGTATTTAACAGCAAGTAATTTTATTTAATACTAACTAAACAAGAATTCTTTTAGCGTTTTAAACTCATCATGGAAATACGGAAATATTTATTGGATCACTAAATTCTTTTACTTAAAAGTATTATTTCCAAAAATTGTTTTCTCACTTAAACGTAGTGTTTGTTATTTATTGAAATAAAATAACATATTTTCTTGATACAACTTTCATTTTTTTTTTTTTTTTTTTTCCGGGAGGGAGCACGATTCACCATTGCCTCGGGCCCAAAATTGTCTAGCTCCGGCGCTGCCAACATTTTCTGACGAAAATTCGCCGTCTTTCGCTTCAACATTACATATCTTTCTCTATACTACGTATGTAGTGTGCAAGAAATTAAAAGTGAACCCGTTTTCGGAAAAATTTCGATCATGTCTCAGGGACTTCATGTAGAGACCACTTAGGGCCCTCAAAAATTAAAATATCGGTTTCGAATTCGAGGAGCCATCGAGACTGCCAGAAAATATCAACGTCGATGAATCTGACATCGCGCCGGTTCCGAGTCACCCCCGGCAAACCAGAGGCCGGCGGGTGGGCCGGCCGGCCGGCTGGCTATCTCCGGGTCCCACTGCCGCGGAGACATGCCGGAAGCGGATGCTGCCGCCGCCGCCGCCGCGGCTGTTGCTACAGTAGCCAGTTCAGCCACGTCGCGAATTGTGTCGGTTTCTGGCGCTCGCCCCAAGGCCTGCACGACGTGGGCGGCGGCCGCGGCAACACCACTTCGACGCACGCCGCCACCGCCGCCGCCAGCGCCGCTCAGATAAGCGACGCTGCCGCCAACACTGCGCCGCCCGCCGCCTCCACCGCCGCCCGCCGTCCGCCTCCCGAGCGCCGCTAAAGCCCCGGCGCGCGCCGGCCAGTCGCCCGCCCGCTGTCCTCGCTCGTGCCCATCCGTGGCCGCCGTCGCGCCGGTGCGTGCACTACTGTGTCCAAGAGGAGAAGCGGCGGCCGTGAGTGGCGGAAGCGCAGGAGGCCCTGGTCGCCATGCCCGACAGACGAGTGAGTAGCGCGAGCGCGCGCGCGGACGGGGACGTGGGAGCGTGCGGGCGTGGGAGGCACTCGCGGACGCGGGAATGCGGCGCGGCCCGCAGGATGCGATTGTTCAGCGACCCCTGGCGGGGGCGTAGTTGGGACGTGCGCCACTCGGGACAAAGAGTGGGTCCGCGGCGCGCGGAAGGAGAAGAAAGAAAACACTACACGACACAGGCTGGGGGATAGCTACTCATTTAGAGCCACGAAACAAGTTCAGCTTAGGAAGAGTTGTTATTGTGTCTGATACGATAGGTGTTGTTTTGGTGTCTGATACGTGTGGAAATGCAACGACTCCGTTTCCCTCCACTGCCCTTCCTCCCCTCCCCCTCCCCTGCACACGTTCTCGTCGAGAGATGTCCACGTGCTGTGGAGACTTTTGGTACACTTGCACTTACTATGAAGTTGATTGATTAGTGATTCCGGGCGCATCAACGGCTTATGTCATTAATCTCGTCAGTGTAGTGCATGTTTTATCTGGCGGTGATCTCCGCACTGGATGGTGAGATCCGGCGCCAACCTACCCATCGGCTTGCGAGGTTTTCCCGAACTAGGTATCTCCCATCAGCGGGACACCGCCCCAGCCGGGACAAGCTCTGGTCTCCCGTGTGGTAGTGTAGTACATGGGTAATGTAGTGTGGTACTGTGTGGTAGTGTAGTGCATGTAAGTGTGTGTGTGTGTGTGTGTGTGTGTGTGTGTGTGTGTGTGTGTGTGTGTGTGTAAGGGGAGAGGATAGGACGAGGAAGAGGGAGGAAAGGACGGGCGCGGTCCGTGGCCCGTTTGTTAGGGTACTGCTCCGGCATTCGCCTGGTGTTGATCGGAGAAACCACGAAAAACTACCGATCAGAGCAGCCGGCCGCTATAATTCTCCTCCAGACAGCGGTTGCCATTCGACCAAGTTATGCAGCTAGTGTCGAAAATCCTGTCACCGTAGGTCTCGATAAAACCTCCCGGTCAGAGGCCCTGCAGTTACTTCAATTGATGCCCTGAGTCACTTAATCCGGTTACTATGTAGTTGTTAACTCTTTTTCGATTGTATCAGATACCAACTATAAATGGCCAACGTGTATATGACAAGATACTTTTATGGCCATACAGTAAATAAAGCATTTGCTCGACGAGTCGCCAAGAAACTAACAAAAACCGAGGAGGAAGCGCGAGTAACTGAGCAAAAATTACGTGCATTTAAAATAGTTATTAACGATTCTAGTGGTATAACTGAAATTTTAATGTGCGAGTAGCAATGGTTGTAACACGAGGCCGATAGCCGAGTGGCGCAATCCTAGGAGCAAATTTAAATTCACTTATACCACGTGCGTCATACACTATTTTGTTTATACAGCCTTTCTTGACTATTACTTTATTTTCATTGAAGTACACAAATCACTGAATGTCATGATAAGATCAGCAGTAGCTGAGGCGGTCACACGCAAGTAGTTTGTTTCCTTTGTTGCAGTCACAGATTTAGCTGAACACTTGAGGATCGCAATCACTTTTTTAAGCACTAGTGCTACAAATTGAACTTTTAGCACGCTATGCACGCCTGAAAGAACTGCTTTAACTGGTGGATATCCAAAAAAATTTACTTAAAATATTAAAACATAAAAATGAAAGTTTTTTTGTTTGCTGTGACAGAATGGGGTGGTAAGAAGATACCTTTCGCAGCGCCCTAAACTCCACGAGAATCCATTATAACCACGAAAAAGACGATCTCGCGTCTTCCACCGTGACTCTCAGACACCCATATCAACTTTTACAAATAACTCAGGATACTTCCGAACACGCACCGCCAGCTCCACCCCATTCGATTATTTCCCAAGCGATTATGATTGGTACGACTTCGATTCTTAGTTAACAGAATTATGAAATACATGAGTGTTAATGAATAAAATACATTTTAATGTCAAATATTTTTATGAATGTTAGAGAGAACACATTACTTGGAATATTCATTAGCAATATTATCAAAGATGAGATCATTTAAAATAATCGACACACAATGCTAACACACACACACACACACACACACACACACACACACACACACACACACACACACACACACACACAAGACACTGAGCTTCAAAATTGACTTGATTTTTTTTCGAATAAATATATCTTTATGGGTTTTGGTTTTTTTTTAAGTCAAATACGGAGTTGCCAATTCCAAAACATTACCATATGATAATCCACTTCAAGTTATTATTTTGTCTAAACAATAGTTTTATATTTCTTGTATGTTTGCTATTTTGTGTTCCTCAGTTAAATATAAATAAATGTGTGTTAATACCACTTAAGTTACAAAGCGAAGTAATTGTTCTTGCCAATGAGTAGAGAATATCGTGGACTCAAATTATATTCTACGAGTGACCACAATGAAGCAAGAGCATGTTTTTATGTGAGTCATTCTAGTCATTGTTCCGTTTCCAGTCTTAGAAGCCTTGTGTTTCACAAAATATTCATTGGTGGGAGAAATTAGTAACTCACAAAAAATACAACCTTTTTTGTATACAAATGAAACACAAGACGGCTGAGAACAAAGCTTTCTGAATATCGACTTTCAAAGAATGAGTCAACTACACGTACCTCAATAGCACAGTTCTAGGAGAAAACAATTCGAAAGGAATCCTTAAAAATTCTAGATTTTAAATATTTCGTTTAAGGTTATTTACATACAAAATTTCAACTGTCACTGATTAATAAAGTCAAGTAATGTAGTACATATGATTATAAGGTCAGTCCTCTCCTGTCCTTTGGCTCGACAGCCCGCTACGGGCCTTGGTCGACCAGCGGCGACCCAGACCCTCGGTCATGGGATAAGGGGTTGGTGTGGTTAGTATGAAGACATTCCTTCACCGTATAAACTGGTCTTCTTAACCTTAGGGAGGGTTTTCTCATCATTACACAGCAATGATACGGAGACATTTGTAAGGAAAGCGTATAGTTATAATTTGCCCCGGCCGGAAATCGAACCCGGGGTTGCGCTGTGGAAAGCGAGCATGCCAACCAACGTGCCACCTGAAAGGGAGATTATAGGGCCTATTCACCCGAAAATAACTCATTCCAACTTTAAACCTGAGAATGTATCATTAGTACGCCTCTAACCATCAAGAGAAAACTTTGGCAGACCCATACCGGTGAAAACCGCTGATTACGTGACACTGTAATAAAGTATTTACGACTGTAATCGACGAACAATACTTTTGCAACTGTTGCTTCGGCGGCATAATCGACTAATTTTTCTCTTACTTTACGGAACAACATTCAGTTGTGGTCTCACCATTCGCCCACCGATATTACAGAGAGGCAATGCCTCGCGAGAAGCTGTAGCCTGTTCAATACAGAAGGAATTACCTCATCTTTTGACGGATTAAGCAAATGAAAAGGTAATTAGAATAATTCTATATTCTAATTACCTGCCCTCGAAAGATTCTACATTCCTTCTTCGCGACGCCAGCTGAACCGTCCTTCCGCGAAAGATCTCTCAGTCTTCTCAGATCTGATATCGATCCTTCCTACGTATTTCGAAGTCAGAGAAGCAATGCTGAACGTTTTTAATAACAGGCGTACCGCAACTTGACTCACGATTATTGAGATATATATTTTAACTTGAAATATGTCAACACCTAAAAAGTCACCCTGCTCTGATTTCAACGCACACTGTTTACCGAATTCAAAATCCTTTGATTTCAATCCGAAACATGCATTGATAAAGTTTAAATTCTCTCTTTTGCATGTACCTTTTAATTTGAACAGAATCTAAGCAGCCCAATACTATTATCACGAATGAAATTCTTTGTAAACGAGTATAATAAAATCAGTTTTATTGTCCATGCTATGTTGTAAACTTACTCTTACTAAGGGCCATCAGGACCTTAGATTTGTAAAAACAAAAAGGAAGCTTCGTTTTTATTGAAAATTTTCAAACGTATGTTTGTGAATTTGTTTGTGTTTGGAGCTTTTCAAAATTATACCACGTCGTTACCGACAAGGTTTTTTTTTATAAAAATAATGATTATCTAATAATAATAATAATAATAATAATAATAATAATAATAATACAATATTAGGAAGAAGAACTATTACATATTATTTCAAAATGGTAGCGTCGCAGGTCAAATGGGGCAGGAATATAAAAAATGTTGGCTTTCACAAGAAAGTAACATTCGTAATTTAAACTTCAATTCGTTATCGTCTACAATCTATTTCCGAGAGCACCAGTTATAAAGTAAATGGGGAGCAATCCTACGCAACAGATTCAATGTTATTTACTGGACGCAGCAAATGTATCGTGTATTCTCCGTATCGCTTAAATTAACAAATAAATTAGTGTACTTGCTTTTGTACTAAAAGCGAAATATTTTAAGTCAAATTTGAAGAAATTACTTTTTACTTGGATAATATGAACACTAGGTGGCGGAAATGGGACTTATTTGACGTTACACGCTATCAGGAATTAAGACTTTCGATGTTCTAGAATGGGGAAGCTTTCAGGGAGGTCTTGAGAAACCCGAAACTACAAAAAAATGTCCGACATAGAACTGTTATTGTCGAAATCAGTAAAGGAAACTTCTATTCCCATATCAAAGTAAGAGCTGAGTCATTTGATACAAAGTTTGCGCCATATCCGCACAACGTTATCGGGCTGAAGAAAACCCACAAGTGTAAAAATCTAGGATTAGAATGTTGTTTTGAGAAGTATGGAAATATACTCTTGAACTAAACATCCTTAATTATTATCTGCAAACTTTGTATTTCCTAAATAACATTCTCTAAACGTGTGTTTGGAAGGCGTATCCAAAATATGCAAATTCGATATCGAGTTATCGCAAGATTTTGATACTTCTATCCCTCCGGATTTGGATAAACAGTACACAAAATTAAATAAAAACGTAGTATAGAATGAATATCACAAATTTCTACGATGTGTGTGTGTGTGGACAAAGATCATCACTTCTTGGTGGTGAACATGTGGTGGGAATTATCATACACACGTGACATTTCGGATACAGCGTCCTTTATTGGTTGGTAAAACATTCTGTACTCGGTGGCGTAGCAAGGGTGTCAGACACCCATTGCGGAGAAAAATTTCGCCGCCTTCTTATTTAGGTATTTCAATTTAAAAGGCTAAAATATACAATAATTCTAAATAACATTTCGGCAAAAACAATTCTGAGTATTGGGCAGGTTACAAATAAAAATGTCATGTATATATGATTTGCAATAGAATAATCAAATTTATTAGTGTTGGACTCGTAAACGAAATTATCGTACATTTCAAAATAATTACTAATAAATTTAAAAAATATATTTGCTGAAATTTACTTGTTCTGATTTTTTTTATTTTAATAAATTAAATATTGAACAACGTAACAGATAGTCAAACATACAATTACATTAAAAAAAATATTCAATACTCGCTTAGTCAAATGTATAAGCTTACACGAATAATACAATTTTTCAACAAAGTTCAATAATTTAACAATCACTTCACGTAGTTATGAGCACTAAACTCACAGTTTGGAAAGCGGATTCATATATGACGATTAAGTTAATACGATTTGGACAACTGACGATCCATCAATGCAACTTTCTTTGAATTTCCAAAGCATAACTCATGAACTTCCCTGAAGGAACTTATCCGTACTTTAATCTAATTTGCAGTGTTATTATACAATATTGAACACTGTTCTTTACATGATAAAAGTCATTCTCGCTGAATATTAGTTACAAACAATCCAAGCACAAAATAAAATACGGGGAATCCCTACACATCAGTACAAATGGTGTTTCCAGTCGCTACAATGAGCAAGATGTTTTTCTTATACTCATACATTCATTTAAACAAGTCGTCACAGAATAAGTAACGAAAGATTCCGTGCTCATTTCATTTGGTTAGAATCATCGGTGCGACAAGATATGAAATAAAATGGTTCAAAGTTTACAGGATATTATTATTATTATTATTATTATTATTATTATTATTATTATTATTATTATTATTATTATTATTATTATTATTATTATTATTTTAAAAATTGCCGCCCCCCTAAAAGTGCCGCCCGGGGCGGGCTGCCCCTACCGCCCCAATACGCTCCGCCACTGTCTGAACTGGTGTTCGTCACGCACACACACACACACACACTTGGGGGACAACTTGACCACTAGCAATGGCAATATTGAGTTTTTTATCTTGATGTGATTTCCTTTGACTACATCAGAACGTGCTCGCCGTTGCCACGCATGCATCAAACGGCCGTTACATCCAGAAATGTTCGTATACAAAACAAGACAAGATAAAAATAACTCAACATTTTCATTGCCAGTGGAGAGGTCGTCCACTGATATTTCCAATATCTGCCAATCAGCAGTGCAGGATGGGTTGCATACCAATAAGAAGCGCGATGACCAAAATATCACGTGCGTATCTTCGTTATATAATGTTTCCCACACGATCTTTACCAAAAAAAGAAAAGAGATGAACTTTGACCTCCTACATGCCCTAGAATAGGGTTCTCCAACTGGCGACCCGGAATGCCATTTATTGTAGCTCGCGAAAGGTTATTAGCCAAAAGTGACAGTCTCTTGCATCGTTGGCGGGCGAGAACATATGTGCTCCTAGTGCACGCGCCCTACTGAGGTCAACACCCCCTTAACATAAAAATTTTAAATCGGTAGTTAAGTTTAGATTTAATTTTTTCTCTATTACACTAACATGAAATTCAAAATCGTCCCAAAATAGCCGACGGTAGGTCGGCGCCGGATCTCGCCATCCAGCGGGGGAAAATCACCGCCCTCAATCGAGAAAAAACATGCACTACACTAACGGAACTAATGACTAAAGCGGTTGACGTGCCCGGAAACACGAAAGAATCAATCAATCAATCATAAAAATTAGTTAAATTTAGATTTAATTTTTTTCTATGAAATTCAAAATCATCCCAATGCCTTTCACTGAGTTATGCATGATAAGGTCTGATATAACGCATGGTTCCATCTCTCTCTCCCTCACGTTCCAGAGCAGCCGGGCAAACTGACGAGTTCAACAATACGGGAAAGTCAGGTGTGGATCGCCCGAGTAATGAAAATGTGCAACCATATTAAACGTTTTAGTCGGGGCCCTTAAGACCTAGCAAGTTGGACATCCCTGCCTTAGAAATGTGTCACATTCGTTCAAAGGCACCGTGGTAATATAATGGTAATATAAATTTTGTAAAACGTTCTGTTCCCTCCCCTCAGCACAAAATGTGGCTAGGCCCCCGAGAGGGCGTATGGAGCTGAGAGACCCTAAAAGGGATGCTAAAAAAGCTAGATGAGTCCAGAGTACTAAGGATGCGACATCGATTTCGACGTTTTGGAAACATCGGGGTTTTTAGGTTGTCGATGTTTTATTTTTTAATAAAAACACCATATGGATATTCCATATTTCCTGTTTGATCATTCAGTTATCACTTCCAATATTCTCTCGAATCTCAGACATTTATTACAGTTTTATTTCGATGTTACTCCTCAGATCCACGACAGGTGCTGAGTCTATCTTGACGGCTCCTCCTCATCGAACTGTTGAATATAATGCCTCTTTCAGTTACCTTGTTACAAAATTTTATAATAAACTACATCGAGATTTGAAATCACTGCTTTTGCCATTATTTCGAGATAGGTTGAATATTTTTGCCAAAATTAATTTTTAGATTCTTTCTTGTTTTTATTGTTTTGTTCCCAATATGTTAGCACTATTTAAATGTGATGAATAATTACCCAACTTCGTACTCACAATGATAATTTTTATATAATTCTTTTGTTTTTCATTTTGTATTATTAATAATTTTACTGTACTTTTTTCTGTTAATCAGTGTTTAAACAATGAGACTCCCCATTTATATACTATTGTAAAAGGGTATCTTAGAGTATAATAAATATTTATTATTATTATTATTATTATTATTATTATTATTATTATTATTATTATTACTATAACAAAAACATAATTTGAACGCATCAGTTAATTCAATACGTTAAATTATTGAACTCATTCATACCAAAAGCAACTAACAGTGAATGGTCAGAAAAGGAGAAGGCAATCTACATTCTAGGAGAGCATCGCTTTCGGATAGTAGTGGGAACATTGCCCCTAGCGAGACAAATGGCAACAAATTATTGCGCTTGGAATTGATAGAGAAACAGAACGCTCTTCTTTCTTTATTTTTTTAGTGCTGAAAGGAAGTAGTTGTTTTGAATTTGGGCAACGGATAATCTGCAGAGGGAGGATGGATAAATAAATTCCCCTTCCCTTCAAATAATTTTAATACGAAGCTTTGCGCGGCTTCCAGTAATACATGCTTATTTTCAAAACTGTCAATCTCTTGGCGTTGAAAATGAAACGGTAATTTCTGTTTACAACTCCGAGAGTTTTCATCGATAAAAGTAATCCATTATTTTTGTAATATTCAATCTGCTGAAATAAGTTTCATACATTATTATTTTTAGATTGTTTTGGCTACCCTTGCACAGAAATTGTAAATTAATTAACACACCACACCCACAGTGAAATCTCGTCCCTCGCGAATAATGTTAAAGGTTTCTGAACCAGATTTCAAAACATTGATGGTTTGGGGGTGATGTATCATTGACTTTGCCGTTTTGTTGACGATGTCGCCCCTCACCTTTGATAGCTCCGTTGACGACGCCCACCGCCGCCTTCCACAGCTCCTCGGGGTCGATCTCCACGCGCCCCGCCTCTGGGTACAGCAGCCGCACCTGCGACACAAACGCGCCAGTTTTAATTAAACGGGGTGTGCTCAGAAAATTTAGGGGTGTAAATTTTTAGATCATAACGGGCTTTAACAGTGTATCAACACATCAACAACATATAAATATATTGGGCTATATTTTTATGAAAATGTATTAATTAACGAAATAAATGGAAAAGATATTATACAGGAAGTCTCATCATAAATGTTACAAACTTCTATAGCATGTAGAGGGTCCGAAATTCATTACGTTTCGCCAATGAAGATGTAGTGGTAAATTTGTATAACGGAGTTACATGAGTTTTTCCTCCTGATGTTTACACAACACCTTACGCAGAGATGCTTGGAAGGTCAGGTTCTGACACGTTCAAGAATATTTCCTGTACTTGCCGAACACCTGTGCTTACTGGGTTGCCTAAACTCAGGGGCAAATTGCACATGTCTATATGCATGTAATTCCCTTATATGCAATCTCTAACGATACGTTCGTTTGCAAAAAGTGTTCATCTTCAAACCCTCTACACGCTCTAGACGTTTGTAATATTTATTCCGATACAGCCTGTGTTTCTTAATGTACATGTAATAGAAAATTATACTGATGATATAGTCGTTAAAATGATATTAAAAATCAAATATTTGTCCACATTGCAATGTGTTATTGGCATTGTGCATGCCATGATACATAATCTGATGACTGTTCAGTGCTTCACTTTTTCAAATAGTCTTATTTTTAATTTCAAAAACTAGTGATACAGCAAAAGCAATACTATCTCACATTACATCTAAATTTGCAATTTTCGAAAATTCAGAGAGTTCAACAAAAATGAAGCCTAGGCCTTTCTTTTAAGAGACCCTTCTTGTATATGTGGAAAAATGTGGAGCAGTTTTTGAAGACAAAAGTATTTTTTTTATAATTTGCATTAACATCAAGCAGAAATCGTGCCTAATCTACTAGTTTATTGTTGTTGTTGTTTTTTTCAAAAAAATGTACACTATCTTCTTTTTCTACTTTTTTTACTTTCTTGCCCTTACTATACAAGAAAAGAAAATAGTGCAATCATGCGCCGGAAAACGGAGAATTTTCGGCAGAAAAACTCTTATTGTCCAGCCCTGGTAATGAAAAAGTGTATAAATTTTGTTCATATATAGTAAATTACCTCCTCTAGCACGGTGTGTAGACAGAATGCATGTTTTGTGGGTCCTCGATACCAAAAAATCGAGTGATTGCAAAACGTCCGTCCGTCTGTATGTCTGCCCGTCTGTAGTCAACACTAGCGCCTAAAACGTTCAGCCGATTTTTTCCAAAATTGATATTTCCTGAACGATCTGAACAAACTCGTGGCGTTTCGATCGGATATTTCGATTTTTGAGGGTATTTTACATGCAGTCTCAACAATATTTAGACAATTTTCTCTAAAATGACACCAAATGTTTTTATTAAACTTTGTGCTCGGATAGCGTAAAGGACGCTTAAGAGAATGACGCAGATCTCATTTTCGTTGAAATCCGTAATTTTTTCTAAAATTGCCAAGTTCACGTTTTTTCGGCGTTTTCCTACAACTATAATATTGAACAAAGAAATAATGATAATATCACCTACGTAAAAAGTCCTCGAAGAAATAGACTTCTATAGTTCCGATTTACACGCTTCGTTTCGACGCACGATTTCATGAGATTTAGCAATCGCCTCATGTGCATAACGGTTCTGACGCCTCGAAAGCCTCACAGGGAGAGGTGGCTCAGGACATCAACTAATGTCACTGCAGTTCCTCTCACCGGGGGTCCTAGGTTCGAGTTCGGCAGATTTTAGATAGACGGCGGCAGGATTTTCGACACTAGCTTGTCAGCTATGTCGAATTCAGTCGCTGTCTGGAGGAGAATTCTAGCGGCCGGGTGCTCTGATCGGTAGTTTTCCGTGGTTTCTCCGATCAACACCAGACGAATGCCGGAGAGTACCCTACCAAACGGGCCACGGACCGCGCGCAATCTTTCCTACCTCTTCCTCGTCCTATCATTTCCCCTACACTACCACACATGCTGGGAGACCGGTCGAGAGCTCATAGCTTGTCTCGGCAGGGGCAGTGTCCAGTTGGTGGGAGATACTTGGTAGTCCCTAATATGATTCGAAGTCACTCCTTTGACAGACTTCTTTTCTTCTGCTTTAGCGATGTTTCTTTCAACTAAGAGTACTTTAGCTCATTGGCTTCTCTCTGCACCCACATCCTCGAGTCCTATACGTTTCACCTCTCGTGCCTGCCAAAGTCCTACCATCCATTTTGGATGTGGTTTTCCATCTTATATAAAGATACTTGCAAAATACCCGACGTTGCCCAGGCTTTCTTCATATTTAATCCTTGCGAATAAGGGAAAAGATCAATTTTATATAAATGTAAGTGTAAATGTTTAATATTAATATTTTTAACGTAATTGGTTCAAATTTTAATAAAATATTATAATTTTCTTTCATTTTATTTTACAACACATTGCTATTAGATTGTTTTTATCTTATGCACCGCTACTGACCTCTAGTGAATAAATTAGGTACCAGTTTTGCTGCAGCACTACTGGGCTCTGGAGGAATATATTAGGAACCACGTGCTCTAAGTGAGAGGCGAAAAATGGTCGCGGTGCATCTACAAGCATATTATTTAAATTGTTTATTTTCCGCATTTGGATTGTGTTAGTCTTTACCTATCTTTGCAAGGACACAGCGACAATCCTGAAGAAGAGCATCTAAAAATTTCAAATCTATCATAAGCTACTTTTTGTGGTATCGATGTCGGTTACACGTTGTTGAATTCACATTTATTAGTATAGAAGATGCAGATTCACTTTGCACTATGCAGTAGTGCTCAGTGACAATTAGCATCACTTCGCCAATATTTTGACACTACACTCTATACAATATACTCACGAACTGCTCTTTGCTTAACAAAATTAATCACGTAAGTGATGAACGCAAAAACGTTCAGAACAATAGGAGATAATATACATTGAAACTAATTTGAGCGCTTGTCTACGACTCAAATTCCACATCCTAATGAAGATTCTTGACAACTTTGGGTGAAAATCAGCTTCAAAACGTGCATTTTCAGAAATGCTTATACGACATTTTCTTAAAAACGGCTGCATGTTTTTTCAAAGAAAATGTGCATATAGGATCATTATCAATTCTATTATTAGGTATACGAAAAATTGAAGAAAAGTTTTTTAAGAAAGTGTTTAGGCGCCAATAGATAGCAGCTGAGAAGAGGGTGAATCAAAACCGAATACATAGCCCAGATTGAAGACATAAGGAAACTAAGAAGTACGAGAAAGTCCGTGCCATTCTGTAGCACCACAGTTTACTTTCTCACCCTTACTTCGCAAGAAGGGAAAGTACTGCAAACGTATGTGACGAATTTTTGACAGAAAAACTCTCATTACCGGACCCTGGTAACGAAAACGTGTATAAATCTTGTTCCTTTCTATGGTAAATTACTTCCTCTAACACGCTGGGTACTTAGAATCCACGTTTTGCAGGTAGTTGATGCCGAACTATTGGTGCTACAAGAGCATACCTCGCATTAATTCTAAATTTGCAATTTTCGAAAATTCAGAGTTCAACGAAAATGAGATCCCGCATCATTCCTTTAAGCTTCCCTTCTTCTATACGAGGAAAAAAATTAAAAAACTTGGAGCGGTTTTTGAGAAAAAAAAATTAAAAAATTAAAATTGCCTATATTTCGCGCAAAATTACATGAAAACTACTCATATTTTCAAAACATTGAACATGACCGTATTTCCTTATTTCGTTGACCTTATTTTGGGAAAAGTCGTCCGAATAGTTTAGACGCTAGTGTTGTTCATAGACGGACAGATGAATGGACGGACGTTTTGAAACAAGCACACTTTTCGGTATCAGGGGGCCCTGAAACGTGTATTTGCGTTGAAATCTCAAAATCGATTTTCGCAGCATTACATAACTTTCTCTATACTATGTATATTATTCAGTATGTACATACGTATATGAGAAAGTAAAATTTCGGTGTCATTTTTGAGAAAATTTTGGAAAAGAGTTTTTCTGCCGTTTTCCGGGGCAAGATTTCATAACTTTCTCTTCTTACGAAGTATGTGCGAGAAAGTAAAAATCTTTATAAAATATATCATGTTGGTTGGACACTTCTCCTGTAGCCTCTTGTAAATTCTTATCTTTAAACCACGGTGTGTTGATTATTTTATTTTTGAATTTACTTCCCCAAATCCCTCGACCCTACCACAATTACGATCCCTTTCATAACGAACGCAATGCCACGGCAGGATATGGCAAGAAAAAAATGGATTTTTTAAAATATCGATATTTTCGACCAGAAACATCGATATATTAACATCATGTTTTATGTTTGATATTTTCTTCACATCGATATATTTTTATCGAAATATCATTATTTTTAAAAAATTCTCCTGATGTAAATAAAATTTCAAGTAACTAATTTTTTGTGAATTGCTCAAAACCAACTTCATTGGCCCATAGTCACTTATATCTATCGGTGTTGTCGATGCCCAGACGGCACGAAAAAACCTTTAGGTCGTATACGCAACGTTTCTTCAGTGTTGCGGAATTTAATTAGAATGTTTATTCTCTTTTTTTTTATAGGTAAATTTGGGGAGGGAGAGATTTCTTTAAAGTTATTTTTGGGATTTGTCCAGAATGCCTCATTTTATTTCAATTTAACAAAATATCTATTATGTTTCATGCGAAAAGTAAGCGATTGACAAAACTGAAAAAAAAAACGGTTCAATGTCTGCTGTCGGTAACTTAAGATGGACAGAGATAAAGACGAAACTAATTGTTTAAAATAAAATTTTGCTAACAGCAAACCACTTCTCACACATCGAAAAGAGAATCATGCCTAAACTATAGTATTGTAAACCCAAAACTATATTTTCTACAGGTAAAACATTATCATGGGGTTGCCAGATGCTCGCTATATGAATGAAATATTCACTAATTAGATAAACGAATTAAGAACTTTAAAAATCAAATCAGAGAACATGTAACTATAACTTAATGAAATAAAATAAATAATTATTTTATGAAGGGAAAGAATTCTGCTTTATTAGGGCTAGTTTTTAATCACGATTGGAGCAGACTTTTTGTAGTAACAGATCGGCTTAAAGTTCTCTAAAATTATTTAAAATTGTGTATCAGTTTCGATTTTTAATGCATGTAGCATCACGAAAAATGTTTGGACTGACGAACTGACTGAATGCAGATTGAGTCAATTTCAAGCAAGGATGGAATTTATTTTAATAACTGTGTTTATGTTATCTTTTCCGTTGATTTTCTACGCGGTAGTATCGCTAAACTGCATTTTGAACCTTGTTTGTATACAATATTTATTAAAACTTAAGATGACATTGATTTAACGCATAATATACATAAAACTAATATGTATTATGTATCACATTAGATTCAGGACGTTTTGCTTCGATGATTTATGAATGAAAGGAAATAAATGGAAAAATAGCAAATATCGATGTCCTTTATTTTTTATTTCTTTCTTTGTATTCGATAAAGATTATTTTTTAACATTATTTATACGAAACCAAACAATACAATATAACTCATTTAAGAATTATAATTAAAATGAAAATATGATGGGGAAAATACCACCTGTCTCATCACATTTAAAACCTCGATATTTTAAACATAGATTTTTCAACATTTTTTTTTTCATCGACATCGAAAACCTTTTGGTGATGTATCGAAATATCGATGTTTGGGGAAAATTTGCAAACACTAGCCACGTTTTATGCCAAGTTGAAAAGACGCATTTTATGTGCAATATTCAGTATCTTCCATGTGACACTGATCTGGTCATGACCTTTCAGTCTCCTTGGCTATGCATTACCATTACATAATTGGATTATATTGGAGTATGTATCAGAAATGTGCATTTCATTAAAGAACTGCGTACTGAAGTAATGCCTCAATGCTCTAAAAATAACGTTTGTAAAGAAAAGCTATGCGTTAACAGTTCTAACACTGGAAGACTTAAAATCAATTTTTACAAGCGGAAAACTTCGAAATTGGAATCTAAAATTTAAAAAAAACTGAAGAGGGATGAAACTTACGAATTTGAATTAAAAATTAAGCTACGTACTTCAACAAAAGGACCTGAATTATTTTAAAATTTCGATATTCACATCATTGCATCTATGATTTTACTATTTATCTGATATTTATTTTCGCATTATTTTTTGATTAGATATTGACATTTTCTAGATATTTACAGATACTTACAAATTGCAATATCAAGCTATCTTATAGTTTAACATTAATATTGTAAGCAAACACCTCCCAAAAGTCACATAGTTTCGACTGTCTTTTTGCGCTAAGTACATAAATGCTTAGATGGTAAGACTTGCTTGTTTCAACGCAAAAGCGATTCCCTTTCCAAAAATGTTTTAATTGTTCTTATAGACATTCCATTCGATTTCGACAAATTACATATTTTAATGGTTTGTTTTAAATGGCAAAATTTCTGCGGGCAACCTTCTCTTCATGCGCCCTAAATCATCTGAAAATGCATTATATTTCTGGATAGCAATAAGATTTTCCATTTTCATCTTACAACTTGAATTTCCCGCACTAGTTGATTTTGTTAACTCGTGCAGTTTTACGACTACTTAATTCGAATAAGAATTAAATACCATGCAAACGTATACAGACAAGTTAGATTTTGACGATCTCAATTTAAAATGATTAAAATTCATATTTTAAAAAAATTAAACATAATTTTACAAAACAATATTCAGTATTCCATATTGCTAAATACATTTTCGAATGTGATTTACTTGGAATCACTTTGCAACCCAAGACGTAGAAATAATGCATTGTTCCGAAAACTGTTTGTATTTCGTGAAGAATATCGCGCACTACTACCAAAACAAGAATGAAATAGTGTAATTACAGGGAACAATATTGGTATGAAACATTATTTCAATGACGAACATTTATTTGTTGTCGAATTATAAAGAACATACACTATTATTTCACCAACCTTATCACATGCTGACCCCACAGTTATAGTAGATTGGTCGAAAATGTAACATCGGATAGTTGTAGTTCCGACATCCAGAGCGGCCACAAATTTCCCGTCCATGCTATCTGTTGGCGGTTTCAGGACGCACAAGTCTGCGAGATGACGATCGACACATCCACCGGGCAGAACAGGGACACGGACACTGACAATCTCGAGGACAGGAAGCGTGGCACGCACTCCCCCAGGGCACTTTGTCAACAGATGATGTCCTTCCAGTCATACGATTCTGACAGATGAAGGAAACAAGTCGAAACGTCCTGGTAACTCCGTGAAACTGTAAATGCCAACGCTACGTTCACTGCTCGCGTGGGAGACAGTTTATCTCAGCCCGCAGGCGCGAGCCAATAACTAGCGGTTCTGCGCATGTGTCAAAATGGCGGCACACGACTGGTCAATATAGAGCGCCACATTTGAATTCTTCATTCCTGCTCGGCAATTAAAAACGAGCAGTGATAACTATATTAAAAAAAATAAATAAATAAAATTAATTTCAATAATGTATTTTAATTTAAAATGGAAGGGCAGGTTTTTAAAGCTTTATGCAAATTTGATTTGCTTGAAATATGATAATCTGAAAAGTTGGAATATTGCATAAAATAAAATAATGAAAAATAATACCCTAAATAATTCACAAGTTAAGGCAGAAAAAATTAATAACACTCTTTTCAGTTGTGTCGTGCCTTTTATTGGTGTATATTTTGTAGGAAATTGGGTTGCATCTACTTCTTGTAGTACTGTCATACATACATAAAGTTCCTCAAATTGCATTACAGAAATAAATCTGTAATAACCTATGGGTGTGGTGAAATATTCAGAGAGTAACAAATTATTAAATTAACATTTTCTGTTGTACATAAGAGTTGCTTTGAAAAGCCTGTTGTTCATGTAGTACTAATTGGAATACAAATTGGTCACTCTCACAATACAATATATTTAAAAAAGACATAAAACACACGGTATAAACACCACACAGCAATATTGAACAAGACAAGACAGCGTAATCAATTTTCTTGACCAAACTGCACCCACATAAGTTTGGCTAATTGTTTTGATTCTGGTGTCGTATCTTGTAAAAAGTGAATGTTCTGATGTTCAATTGATATCATTCACAATCAAATTTCGTTAGGAGAGTTTGCAATGTGTACATAACAGTATGTATGACTCACACTTCATTTGTAGATTATCTCTAATTATACTTTAAAAATAATGTATATAAAATTGAACTCTTATAAATCTCAGCAACAGCTGTGAAATTTCAACAATAGTAAAACAATTTAGCAGAAAAGTTCAAGTCATTTCTTGTACGTATCAAATCTTCTCTCACTTATTCTCACAGTATGTTTTTCTCATTCAAGCTGACTAGAGATTGATGACTCATGCTTCTTGCCTCAAATGTTGTACGTGGTTCTGACTTCTGAAAAGAATAAAAAACACTTCTGTCACTTGTGGTCGTACGTTTTCCACAAAATAGGAACATTGAATGAAATTAATAATATCTTACATAAGAAAAATCTTCTTAGTAGAATAACTACTTTTCAAAGATAAACGTGTGTCATAAATAAAACAATTTTTTTTAATGGAATTTCCAAAATTATTAGGATAAAGGAGAATAAAGCACAAACACAAATAAACAAGTCCACTAGTTTGAATACAATTGCAGAGGTTAGAAAAAACTGACATTAACTCCTTTAATATTATTGTTTGTTACCGCTGAAAATTTTAAATGCAACATTTAGCAATTTTCATTATTAAAAGGTGGTGGTGATTTAAATAAATGGATATAAATCAAATATTTTTTAAAATCTGTGGTTTACATCAATAAGTCTTTTTCCCTTCATTTTAATAAAACTTACCACATTTGTGTCTTTCTTATGGCCTGCCATTATTTTCACTTACAAAAGTGCACTATCAAAATTATAATACTACTTGAACACCTGAAAAACTGAATAGCTTCGAAATACAATAAACATGGATAATATTCATTAGCGTAAAACATAAATGTTCTTTCCAATTAATGAAGGAAATATAAAGATCTATAATTTTAACATAATTGAAAATTGAGAAGTTCATAAAATTTGTTTTGTTGCTACATGCCAACAAATGTTATATCTTATTGTCAATATTTTTTAAAAATTGCTGAGATATATTGAACATCCTAATAATCACAAACATTACTCACAAGTCTGCACTCATGACGATGAGTCAAGATTAAAAATGATCAAGAAATTACTTTTAATCAACTATTTTTAATAATAAATATGTGGTAAATATTCCTAAATCATTACATGTATCACTACGCAATCAATTTAATAAATCATACATTCAAAAAGTACCGTATCAATGAAAATATTATTTAGTACCTTAAAACTCTTATTTAAATTTTAAAATTAGCATATTTTTATTTTAAAGATCCTATTTTTATTGTTAAAAGACAAGAACATAATTTTCCCCTCTAACAAGGAACTTATAGTTGAAATAAAGATATGTGTGACATTGCAAAGAAAAGGAAAAGGTTAGTTTAATAGAAATGAAAGATTGCAAGAACAATTTGGGTCAACATAGTTATTTTCTTTGTAAGAAAGATCATAATGATATCCAAAATGTGGTAGCCAAACAATTCAAAAATAAAGCTGACAAAGTGAGTTCTATGATTTACATTTGAATAGATAATTTTTAAGCTAGAGGTGTACAATTTGCATAACAGAGAAACAGATAGTACATTATTTTTAAAAAGTGTAACTATTTCATATTTCACCAAAGATGATGAGTGTGTGTTTTCTTAATTTAAACTATATTATAGGTCCTACTGAACAATTTTTCAACAAGTATTAAATATATTCAAATTAAAGAATAAAATCTGGAGAGCTTGAAACATGCATCAGGATGCAAAATAGTCCCAACATTTCACATAGTTTTTTTCAGTTCCTTCAATTTCAACTTGACATAAACATGCATTGATTAGATCTTGAACATTTTGTATATATTTCATTACAAGAGTTTCATGCACACATACTTTAGTTCATACTGAAGAAATTACTTTTCTCTTACACCATAGAAAAGGTTTGACCAGGATGGAATTGTTTTGTTTAAAAATTCCTTGATTTTCCCATTAACAGATCTTAACTGTGGTCAGATTACTCATGATTAAGATAGTAGATAAAATAAGTTTGAGGAAGTTTCGTAAACTCTTTCATGAATAAAGAAAGTTCATAAAGAGCTTTCTTAAGGATCATGAAGATCCACAGTCCAACGGGAAATAAGGATCATATTTCTTGAAAACTGTCACAGCATTTTTAAACATTGTATTTAATCTTATTTACATTATTTCAAGTTCTTAATAATCATACATTTATCAATCTTGTTCAATCATTTCTTTAATTCAATATGTTTATAACTTTCAAATCTGAGATAACTGACTATTGAGAGGATATTGAACTACACTATAGATTGAAAAATGAACACAAATTTACACTCTTGTATATTGAACCTTTAAATCAAAATTGTGGAAAACTTCCTGAAAATTATGTTTTCAAAATAAAACAAAATTTATAGAACATTATCGAAAAGTCAAGTTTTGTGTTACATGTACATATAATTTTTTTTTACCAAAAAATGTTTTGGTAACTTACACATGTTATTAACATATCTAAAAAAACAGTAAAAACTATTAGCACTATAATATTAAAGTATGTTAATGTTTCATATAATTAATTTCATAAAAATCAACTAGCAAAATCATACAAAAAAATGTTTGCCTATCTACTGATAAAGTTTGAAACTGAATACTTTTACTTGAAAATGACTTATTAAATACACTAGGCAAGAGTTTAACCTAATGATTAATAGAGGTATGAACAGATTCTTCACTTCATGGATATCTTTTTCAAGTTTCCTGTTCTGAAAACTTGAAAGATACCAACTTGCAAACAAATTTATTGGCAATTTTTTCTCTTGGTTTGGCTATTTTTATAAGGAAGATGGATGCTCATGTATTTAATGTAAATTTAATTTTTTTAAATGTCTCAAATGTTCTTTTCCAAAATTTTGCTTTGCTTTAGGAATTTTAAACTGGACTAGCTAATAATTTCTGTAGGAAACATTAGAATAGTGGTAATAATTACAAAAACATTAGTTATGTCAAAATTGTTGAGAAATATTTCTTATTTTTTTATTTAAATACAAAAAGTATCTTGAAATTTTAAATATAGAGCAGCCATTAATTTTTTCAGAACAGTTTTAATATTTTTGAAAATGACTTCAGTAATGGACATTGGGTTGACAATAATTGTCACTTTTTGTATGTAGTATTTCTCTTTGCCTTGTGCAGGTAAAAGTCATTGGAAACTTACTTTACAACAGTAAATTACTTGCAACAAATTTACATTTTATGTAAATAAAAACTTGCAAGCCAAAATCAAACTGTTAAAACTCAAGATAAAACTTAAACAAGTCAGAAGAACTCTACATAAAGATTGCCTGAAAAACATTTTTCAGCAACACTTAATATAGAACGCTTTCACAGATAAAAAGTCTTCACTGACAAGAAATACTGATAAAAAGAATATTAAGTGCCTTTATACTACAATCTAAAACAAGTGAACTAAAACATTCAATAATGTTAAAAGCATTTCAAGGATAAGAAAAAATACACTAAAAATGAATTGCATTCACACTACAACCAATATTAGATAAATGAAACATCATTTTGTTTAAAGTAAAAGGGACTTTTTTGTTAAAATCATGCTTGTGATATGAAAATTGTTGTGTTTCCTTGACTCTTTCCAAACTCTAAACTTTTGCTACTAGTATAGCGAAATAAATTCTCTATGTATCATGCATATAGGTTAAGTAAATTTAATGCATTACAGACAACAGTTAATTCCATCACTTCAATTTGGTTAAACCAATTAGATGAATAATAAAATATTTCTAAGTCAAAGTCAAGCATGCTGATTAGGGTGTCAATTCCATTTTTTACCAACAGCATATATACCATGTTGTGAATGTTTGATTATCTAGTCTTCTCTTACACACCAAATTAGCAGTTGATGGGAGAAAATGTGTGGAGTTTAGTCTTTCTTTTTTGTATCTCCTTTTTCATCTTTGTTGGCACCACGGCCCAAGATCTTAGCAAGAGAATCCCAAATTCCACCAAAGAACAAAGCACAGAAGAGGTTCTCAAATGGCACAAAGGGATCATGAATACCCAACAGCACAGACGACAGCTGGAAAAATAAAAAGCATTAACAGATTTTAAATACAAAGATAGAATTATAGCATATTTATGAAAAGTTCATATAATTAAACAAAATATTTAAATGTAAATTAATAGTTTAAACTAGCTGATCTAGAACATTCAATATCACTCTTTTTTTTATGATACATACCTTAAAGTAGACAAAGAAGATGACAATTCCAAAGTAAACAAGTGCATGAGGTGCTGAAATGAGATCTGTCTTTTTGTCGAGAACAAAGATAACAGAAGCAACAATGCAGGCTTTCGTTGGGCTGCAAAAACAAATAAATTATGAGCAAACTCTACTGAATTTGTCTGTAACTAATGCATAGAATCAAAATAATACAGTTTTGTAAAAAGAATATAATAGATATAACAATGATTAAATAAATATGGAGCGTTTAACTCTTTCCTAACACAAATATGATCTTTTTTAGTCTTCCAATATTATTCACATGTTATTGAAGAATAAATGTAAGTAGTGAATAAAAATGCATCATGAAAATGAAATAATTTCAATATTTTATAATATTAAGTACTTACAAAGATGGCTGCATGAATTCCATGGCTGTTGGGGTCCAGACACCTCTGATCAGTCGTTCAAACAGTTTGAGGAAACCAGCTCCATTTCCTTTAAGAAAAAAATATTGTATTAATACATTTTATTTACATATTCCCACCACTCGTGCACCTACCTGCTTAAATTGTAAACAATGTGGACAATACATACCTTTCAGAGTACCAATTAGAATCATAATGACATATGCGTTAGGATACAGTTTTGCGGCATGTGAGACACCATCATAGACCTTCTTACACCTACAAAAGCGGATATGATTTATGAAAACATTCAACTTTGTCAATCATACTGTTTTCTCCAAATCCAGTGATCTTACCTGTAAACTTCTTTCATGGCAGAGCAAACAAGTTTTACTGGCAGAAATTTAGCTGCCTTGTATCCAATGTCAAAAGGAGTGTAGAAAACCACGTACCTATATGACAGAATGAAAACTGATTAAGAAATTTTCTTAAAATAACAAGAACTTCCAAGTTTATAACAACATGTATAAAGAGATCTCTAAGTACAATATATCAAGTGTGGAAATCTTTGCTTTTATGTGAAGAGCAAAGAGTGAGTTAGTTTCTAAGGATTTACAAACTTACCACACTATGGTAGCTACAACAAGTTGTGGTGTGTTTTTCAAAGGAGCTAAAGGGGGCTCTCCCAGGAGGGCATTGCACAACATGCCTCCAGCAAACACCACAAGCATGGTTGAGAGCCAGCAAGACAAGGGGTGCTTCCGGGAGAAAGCTTGTGCTCCTAGAAAATAAACGCCGAGTGCAACAATGAATCTTTTCTATGAATACATGCAAAGCTTTATATCGACTGGGAAATACAATCTAGATTTTTCTGCCTCATACAAGCCATAAAATGCTTTCTTTAATGAATTTTAACGTTTTTTTCAAGATTTTATTGAAAAGACAGGCTTGTTTTGATCATTTCCATTTGTAGGGATTTAAAAAGAAAAGCACAGGAAAAAAAAATATTAACAATGAAACCATTTATAATGTTCCAAATACTTTTAGCTACATGCACATTTATACTATCATTTTTCATGAGTGACAGTAGCCAGCTGGGACATGAGGACTGTGCATGTGATCAAGGGAACCCCTTGGTTAAAAAGGGCCCTTCGGCAGATGAAGTTCCCTTGCTAGCCATGATGTACGTAGTACCAATTGGACCCCAGTGGTACAGGAGATGGAGAGGGGGCTTCAGCTCCCCCTTCCCCCGAAGACAATAATACTTATTAAAAAATATAGCTTTTACTAATTTTCTGCATTAACAAAAGTTATTCAGTGCATGAATTGTTTATTTTAAACATATTAACTATAAGTTAACAAAATAAAATACATTTTATATTCAACTTAAATGAAGAAAAAAAATTAAGAAAACATCCAGTCAGCAGGACACTTACACCTGAAGCCCCCCCTTCAGAGAAAAATCCTGGGTGCACCTCTGAGGGGCCCCTTTAGTAAGTGAGGCCATGCTACTAAGGGAATGCTGTGATGGATGCTATGCCGAATGTGTGGCTTGGGGTCTTACTCCTCTACCTTACTACCACTACTTTTCACACTAGAAATGCTCTAATTTAATGTCATGCCAATTGTTAAGAACATCTGCAAAACCATTGATTAGAAATTGAATATTGAACTTTATTTTTTTTCAATTACTTAGAACTGCTAGTTCTAGCACTTCTCAAGATCTGTTAAACTTAGAAGCAATACTCTGCATTAATTTATTGATGATTATCTTTCTTTAATTTCAAATAATTACTATATGAAAATGTATGATTATTTAGTTATACTTGGTTTCACAAAAGTAATTAGATGACAATTCTGTTCTTAAGAGCCAAATCCATAAAAAGCTATGGAACTTTTAACAGAAAAATGAGATTTGTTAGAACATTAGGCATTCAAAAAATATATAAAATAATGTATAGGTAATAACTCAGATCACTGCTTTTAGCTTTTATCTATTAATATATAATTTAAATGACATTTTTCTGGAACGTTTGGGGTATTCTAACAAAACCGGCAAATACTTTTCCAGTTTAACAGTTATGACATATTGCTTCAATCAACGTCGTTTTCTTACTATACTTTTGCAGGCTTTTGGAAGCCCATTTCGCCTCAAATTGGCTCAAGTGAAGCAAAGAATTTTGGACCTCGTGGTCCTGGAGCCGGCAGGGGAAAGGAGAAGAGGGTGGGGGTGGGGGTAGGATTTGCGTGTGCAGGCCGGGCGCCTTGCTGGATACGCGATTTCTGCAGTGTGACGAGAGTGCTCTGCGGGTTGCAGGTTTCGGCTCACCGTAGAGCAAGGTCGAAGCGGTACTTTTGAATTGTCATTGGCTTTGGACATCGACGAGAGCGCATCTGCGGACGGTGTCGAATCATCTCCGTTGCCTCGTGTTTTCCTGATCTTGCATGGTAAAAGAGATAAATTTGGGCAGTATCATAAGGAAGGTAAAATTAGTTCTTTATTGTAAATAAGGTGTTCCTAATGTAAATTAGGAAAGGTCTTTTCCACTTTTTCACCGAAAATGATATTCCAAATGCGAAACCTTAAGTTAATTTTTTTAACTTACTTTAAAAATAGCTTCATTACATGATCGGAATGATAATACGTATTCAAAATTATGGAATTTCCCTTCCTTTAATGTTGAAAATTGCAGCAACTTTGTTTTCTAGCAATGGCTCAAGAAAAGTGATTGTAAATAGCGAAGACTGCATGTGTTGTCTGATAAAAGTATCGCCTCTCGTGCTGAATCAACACGTTTACGTAACACCTTCGGTAGCCGTCCCAAAGTAGAATACTTTTTTCAACTGACTCTGGGTGGCAATCGCTACGGCACTTTCTCCATCAGAGCAGTGCGCTAGGTACTGCTTTTTGTTTTCAAACTTATTGCTGCTAAATGTGTAATAGTTTGTTTCAGGATTTAAAAAATGACACAATTAAATGTAGTAAAATACATTACGGTACTTAAAATGTGTCTCTTCAGAAATAACGTTTCTCAAGGATTATCATATTCGTAGCTGCTCAAGTTACGGTAAAAATGGAAGAACGGCATAAAAATAGACATGTATCGCGGAGAAGCTTTATTTGGCGTATAGCACGTACAGAACGAATTATACGAGAGCGCCTAAGCTATTAAGGCATGCTTTCGTTAGTCTGCCAGTCGCCTCCAACAGTCGAGGCTGGTCGCCCGGGGGAAAGGATCAAAAATATCCCGAGACCTCACTGTGTCCCGCCAGCCCAAGCGGTCCCAGAAATAAAGGCCTACCGAAGGGCGACATCGCGCAGGAATGCACGAGGAAGCCACTCAATTACCAAGAGCTGAGACCCGTCTCCGCCGCACTTTCGCGAAGAGACATCGGGACATCGCTGTCAGATCCGTTCTCACTTGCAGCTAACATTTGTCAATACCGTTGATCGATAGTCTACATGTTTAATAAGAGACGAGCGCTTTGGAATGTACGAAAAGACCGCTCGTAACAGTACTTTCTGTAATCAATAAAATCGCTGGCGCGTACAGGTAAAAGCAACGTGGCCCAGCTGCACTCGATTAAAATTACTCAAAAGCGACGCAAATGACACAGAGCAACCGTGAAAAAAGTGAATGGTAAAGAAAAGAAAATGTCCAAAGACCTTAGAAATATTTGTGCTTGAATGATTCTACTGCTACGGATGAATTCACAAAAGAGAAACCGTCCACAGTTCCTCGCAAGATGTATGTCTTCAAACAATACTAAAATAACAGTAAGATGCAATGTATTCTTAAATAACACTTATTACGTGATAACAATATTCTAAAGTTGCATGACAGAAGAAGCCCTTTCTTACCAGGCCCTAGGTCTTCGCGCACATGGAGAGCGCAAAGAAGGCTGTGCGCGATGTCAAAATATGGAAACATCTTCAGCTTGACCACCTGGTTGGCCAGGTCGAGGAATGCTTCGGGATCCATGGCGTTGAATGTTGCGGTTTCCCCCTAAAACCGCCAAAATTCGGAGTTCCTCCCGGAGCACACCCAACCTGTCTTCACTGTAGCTGGGCTCTGCCGCAGCAAAGTCTTGGCGCTTGCGCCTATAAACACTAGGAGCGCTACTGCATGGAGTGGGAGTTTGCTCAACGAAAATCACGGCTCCCAATTCAGTCCACTTAACCCTGTCAGTACCAACACTAGTTCTTCACTGCGACTGTGGGGAGAGATTGCCGATGCTCTGCAGTACAGAAATGTGACTGCAAAATATGAGTTAAATATCGTTGATACTTTTTTCAAAAGGCCTGTTATTGAATTTATTCAACAAATTTGTGCCAAAAAGAATTAAGGAGCAGTTTTGCATGAAGTAGTCTATAAGCTTATTTTCTATGATACAGAACGTAATGAAATAATATCACACCACCAAAGTAAAAACTTCCTACAAAAAGAATATGTAAACGCAATCGATAAAGTGCTAACAAAATAATCGATATTCGTATTCGATTTGTTTGTGACCACACCGGTTGCCACTTACGACTTACAGCTTAAAACTTGCGAGCAAAATAAATGATCATTTTAGTATGTTAATCTGGGGTAATTCCATTTGGAAAAAATAATACAGTTAAAAGAAGATTTTTCAATGGATATAAGTTCAGAACATTAAATCTGTATGGTGTTTTCTTTTTCTTCCTTGTCCCGTTGGCTTGCGATGTACGATAAACGCTATTGCAAGGTAAGTTTGAGAAGTTTTTTTTTCTTTTTCGTAAATGAAAATAAACTATTATTCTTTAATAGATGACAGTTAGAAATTGTTATGCTGCGAGTCATAATAAGCAACTGTCACTTGATTTATTTATTGAACACCATACATTTTAGTTTTTTCTCGTTTAAAATGAAAGTGTACCTTCCCTTCAATTTTCTCTCAAAATCTATTGTATTTTTTTGTCATCAGAATATACACTAAAGAAATAGTCTATCTTCATGTACCCAGGTTTATTCAGAGTTTGAAATCTAAAAGTTCAATGTTTTTTTCTGTTTTAGGATGCCAAGAGAATTCGACAAAGAATCAAGCAAAGCGATCCAGGCAGTGTCAGTGAACTGCCTGGCTATTCTAGACCTGAAAGATATCTGTCACCAACTCATCCTATTCATTTAATATGCGTTTTAGTTGGTCTTACTCTAATTGGAGTGGGGTTGATATCTCAAAACAATAATTTACCCACACCACTTATGTTGAAAGATGCATCTGAGAATCCTGGTCAATTTATTGCTGAGAGAGCAATGAATTATCTCATTGAACTGACTAAACTTGGTCCTCGCTCAGCTGGAAGTTATGAAAATGAAGTGCTTGCTGTAGATTTATTTAAAAAGAAAATTGCGGCTATAACATACAGTGCTAAAAAAATACACAAAATATCATTGGACATTCAAAAACCAAGTGGGGCTTTTCCTCTTCATTTTTTGGATGGCATGACGAATGTGTACAGAAATGTTCATAATATTGTTGTAAAAATTGGACCTCATGATGATCCAGGTCACAGTGTTCTAATGAACTGCCATTTTGACAGTGTTCCAGATAGTCCTGGTAAGTTTAAGTTGTAAATAGTATGAGGATTTAAGTTGGTTAATTGGCAAATTTATTATCAAACTTTAAACTAATTTCTAGGAGGAAGTGATGATGGAGCTAGTTGTGCTATAATGTTGGAGATCTTTCAGATAATATCTGAAAGTGATTCATCTCTTAATAATAACATTATTTTCTTATTTAATGGAGCAGAAGAAAATTTCCTGCAGGTAAGACACAAATATAGATGTGTGAAATAAATAAAAATAAAAGCAGCAGACCGTCCAATTGTCTTGAGCTTATGAGTGTGGGCTAATGTTCAGGCATAGTACTATCAGTATTTCCTGTTAGCTGTATTCTGTTTTCACCCTTTTATAGTGGAAATAAATGGTCAGAATAATGGAAAATCTATTATATACAATTTTTCTATTTATGTTTTTCATATTTCTATCAGACATGTTTTCCATTTCTGATACTGATATAAATTGTGTCTAATTGCAAATTTTTTTTTTTTTTTAATAATGTTTTAACTACAAAGAGAAGCTTGTTCACAGGAAAAGAGAAAAAAGAAGAAAACTATAAAAAGTTAAATGTTTTACTGAATTAAAAAATGATAAATAATTAAAAATATCAATACAAGTTAGGACATTCTTAAATGTATTTATTCACACATCATTATTACATTGTTTTTTTAACATTAAGTTTTCTTAGATGTAATCTTATATTTTACTTACAACTATATTTCCACATTTGTGTCTTGATAAGGAATGACTTTTTGAACCAAACATGTGGGCTATTTCTGCTCATGACCAGTATTGATTCCAACTGTTAGAATGGTAATTGAAACAATCTGGCAAATATTTTCCAGATTTCATCAATTTATTACCAAGAACCTAATGATTGAAAATACTTAAAAATATTTATTAAAGAAAATTTGCTAATCTCATGTAAGTCTCTTCAGTCAATGTTGCATGTAAGAACGGTTTTCATATAAATTTGTGTTCTTATTATAGTGGTTGTTAATATTTCACTAATATAATTTTGATAGGATTTGTGTAAATTATTTTGATAAAATTTGACAGGTTGCAACTTATTGTGGGTCACTCAATGTTAGACCCCTTCCAATCCACCCGTCGAGACAAATGAGGTATCATTTGATGTATTTCAGTCTCTTGATGGGTAACAGATCATTTTTTTGCACTCTGTCTAAAAGCTTCAAAGGAATTTATCCCAAAAAACGTTCTTTTAAAAGCAACTAAAGCACGTTTTGGGTGACGTATGGCACCTACAGAGGTGAACGATAGCGCATTCAATTCCTCTCAACAAAACAAACTAATTGGCACTAGTGAGAACCCATCAAAATTTGATGGTGAGATGTGAGATAAATGTAAAATACTGTGCCCAGACTAATGTTTACAATATGTTGCATTGTTTGGATCTTCAGGGTCAACGAAGAAATTCTGTGATGTGGAGTTCCCAAAATTTTGAACACGTATGGCCCATGACCAGGTGGCAATGTAATATCGGCACTAAATTACACAAAAGAAAGAGCATTATTATACGGACGGTTATTATTTCTAAAGTTTTTTGATGTGTCATCATCTCCCATAAGCAACTGTTTGATTTCTTCTGGCATATTGCTCGAAGGTAAACTTATTTTCCCATTTAAGCAACACAGAGTAAACTGGTTTGCAGAATTTTTCTCACATGGCAAGTACAAATCAGAACAAAACTGACATTTCATAGACAACGACCCAACAGAAAATGAAATGACCCTACTATCACGACATCTATGCTGACTTTCTCTTTCCCTGCATCCAGTTAATGTACATTTGCGTCTTTTGGAGTGCGTAGGCAAGGATTCGGAATTCGACATAACCTGTGAACAACTTCATTACTTCAGTACAACCGAGC
This sequence comes from Teleogryllus occipitalis, assembly GCA_011170035.1. Classification (NCBI taxonomy): domain Eukaryota; kingdom Metazoa; phylum Arthropoda; class Insecta; order Orthoptera; family Gryllidae; genus Teleogryllus; species Teleogryllus occipitalis. The sequence goes on along the minus strand of BLKR01000163.1, from coordinate 97,370 downwards.
AAAACTCACTGTTTGAATGTTCTCTACAAAGTACACCACAAAAGCAAATACATGCACACTATCAACACGACAATGTAATTATTACACTGAAACAAAACCTTGACAAATTGTAAACAAATCTCAATGATCAAAATAAAGTATCAAACAGCGCCACCATGAAGCAGCCACTCTGGAAAAAAACAATTGACTATTGATAAACGTACTATTAAAGAATGATTTAATTAATTAATTTACACCATAAATGTTGATGAATCAACACAAACAATATATGATAACACATCTAGGGATCACATTCTTTCATTTAAAGGAAAAAATACTACAATCGGTTCAGTAGAAGCTCTAAACGAAGCCATGGCAGAATACCTTATTTTTTTAAATATATAGATAATTCCAAAATCAGTTCCCTCTAGGATATTCTAGAAGAATTCTAGAAACATTTGTGGTTTTGATGATTTCAATGCAAATAAAAATAAGTTGTGATGTAATGCCATGAATTTCTTGGCTCTTTCCAGCTTTAGCGGATATCATTATGAATTGGATGATGACAGCTTGATGTTTATTAAACCTAGTTTCACAGTAAAACAAAAAATTAAATAAGTATTTTAATTGATACTTTTTCATGTAATTTTGTATGCCCAAAAATGAATGAGCCAAGCACTTGTAATGTCGTTAAAGTTTATTTTTATTATCAATTAGGAAAGCACAGTTAAAAATTTTTAAGATGAAAATACTTGCTGGAGGTGTCATATAAAGTTAGTTACCAGTGCATACATTTTCATTAATATTATCATGTTTGGATAGTAAAGTAACAAATGTGTACATTTTCTGCATGTCCAATCTGCACGAAAACTGTACCGTGTACACCAGGCTTAACTTATAGTAAAGTTACAAAACAAGTTTTTATTTTACTGGAAGTTGATTTTGTTCTTATGTTGTCTTAGTATTGGTTTGTTGGAATGAAATTAGAATTGTCAATACTACTAGCAAATGAAGTTTGTATTGTATTATCAGTTTACAGTATTTTGTACTTTAGTTGTTTTTCTTACTTGTTTGTATGAGTTTGTTGCGATTAAATTTGAGTTTTCAAAGAACAGTATAAAATTTTCAAAGATGTGAGTTTTTTAAAGAATAGCATAAAATTATAGGTTTTGTTATTTTATGTGAAATTTAAAAAAAAAGTAATTCAAGGGTTTTTGTTATTTTTTTTAACAAGCAGGGGAACATTTTCAGGTTGGGGAAAATTTAGTGAGCCCTGGATTCAATACACTGCTTTAATTATGTTGCAGGCTTCTCATGGTTTCATTACTCAACACCCATGGGCTCAAGAAGTCAGAACTTTCATCAACATGGAGGCATGTGGAGCCGGGGGAAAAGAAATACTGTTCCAAGCTGGACCAAATCATCCATGGATAATGGAGGTAAACGTCTCATATATTGTTGCTGATATATTTCTCTTTTATTCTTTGATCACCATTAATTTTTTCACATACATTTCTTTAGCGTTTGTCTTTATTTTCAGAGGTACTCAGAAGTTGTGCCATACCCTTATGCATCTTCTCTTGCCCAAGAAATTTTTCAAAGTGGTGTTATTCCAGGAGACACTGATTTTAGAATTTTCAGGGATTTTGGAAATATATCAGGTTGGTGAATGTGACTTTTTAAACAAAGTGTAGAATTTGTGATAGTCTATGAAGTCGCATTTACAAAATGTGTTGTTTTTTTCTTCTTTATTATTTCAATTTTTTTAAAATAATATTTTATGTTCATGTATCATCATCATTGTCATCATCATCATTAATGTTATAAAATATATAATGAGAAGTATTTTTAAAATGGCAGATTACTTCAAATACAAGAGAGGTTTGGAAGAATAGAGTTAATAGATAATATTAATCTTTATAACATTGATCAGCAACATGTGGAAGTGTACTTAATATAATTGTTAGCTGTAGATCTACTGCAAAATATTATGCACTAAAGATGGATTGTTCATTATTTACATATCTTAATTATCACACTAAAGATAATTTTTGCCTATATTTAAATAAACATTGTACTTGTTTATGAACAGTCTTTTATTCACAATAAGGAGACAACATTAAATGAGATTTTTAAAATACACCAATCATTTGCAGTGATCTTAAAGAAAAGAACATGATCATTTTGGCACAAAGCAGGTCGTGAATGCTCATGTCCCTATCATGTGTCATCCTATGATGATACACTCAACTTATAGTGCTGAAAAATCTGATTTACCAAAATTTACATGAGTTACCTGGAATAGCATGGTGACCAATTGGTTGGTCATGAAGTCATACTGCCCAATGCCGTAAATAAAAAAGTCAGCACTAAAAATGAAGTGGAAGAAATAGTTGTTTTATTTATGAAACATATCTGTCAGTTAATGAACATTAGTGTCTCAGTGTTACAGATAATAGTTTTTAGGTTTTGCTAAATAGCTCTAAAAAAGTGTAACAAAGAATCTCATGTTCAAGGTTTCAGTCCACTTTGATGTACTTGTTTTTAAGATCTGTCATTATTAACATTATTATTGTTGTTTTTTTCCTTTCTGTCTTCCTTTTCTCTCACATCTTAAAGACTTAGTAATTGCTCAAAATGTTTAGAGGAGATTTAAAACTTAGGAAATTCCATAATAATGTATTAACTATTGGTGAAAATGAATTTGTTTGTTTAGGTCTGGATTTTGCATGGGCAACTAATGGATATGTGTACCATACACGATTTGATAATGTGGACCAGATTCCCCTTGGCACCTTACAACGCACTGGTTCTAATATATTGGCCTTGGTGTTGGGGCTGACAAATGGGAAGGAACTGACCAATGTTAATCTGTATAAGTCAGGAAACATAGTGTTTTTTGACTTTCTGGGAGTATTTATGGTAAAGTGGTCAGAAAATGCTAATGTTGTTTTTAATGTATCTGCAGCCATATTGTCTGTATTTTCAATGTTACGGAGTATGCAATCTGCAGCATTGCGTGGTAAGAAAACATTTTTCACATTTTTGTAAAAATTTGATTAATTTGTTCACTATTGAAAGGCTAATGAAGTTTTTTAATTGTAGATGTGAAGTATGGCACGTACCTGAGGCAATTTGGGTTGTCATGTTTGGTGGTTGTGGTTTCATGGATTGTTACAATTTTGTCATGTGCGATGATAGCTGCAGTGCTTACAACTTTAGGTCGCACAATGAGTTGGTTTGCAAGGCCTACATGGATATTTTTTCTTTACATTTGTCCCACATTGTTTGTTCCAATGGGTTTGGTTCTTTTCGTTTCACGATGGCAGAGAAAGGTGAGGGTAAAAGTTTTATATTGTTCTATTGTTGTTTTTCTTACCGTATTGTTTTATTACAAAAGATTTTGCTATTCGTATTCTTTGCAGGCATTATCACATTCCCCTTGGATTTTGTTCCAAATCTATTATGATTCTTATTTGTTCATGTGGACTTTCCTCTTGATTGTATGCACGGTTTTTTCAATAAGAAGTGGTTTTATTGCTTTATTCTGGACTTTCTTCCCATGTGTGGGGAGTCTTGTACAAAGTTATGTGTTCAAGCACTGGAGAGGTAAGATTGAGTCCTTTACAGAGTATCTGATTATTATTTCATTAAAAAAAAATGTTCATCTCTTTTATGAATAACAGAATTTACTATTGTCTTAACTTATATAACATAAGCATTTTTAAATTAATTCAGTTGTTTCATTATTTTAATTTACGTTTAGGTAATGGTCTGCTTGTATATTTCTACATAGATAATGGGATGTTGGATGAATAATGAGTTTTCCCATTATCTACGTAAAAATATTGTCAACGAATGGTTGTGATTTTCAACTTATTTTATGTTTGATTTCTGCTTAACATTTGGAGCATGGGTATAGAGTGATTACTAACAGGTCTGTATTTTAATACTTTCCAGACTGCTGCCCTGGGTAGTGCTTTGTCCCTCCCTACTGGCAGTTTTTAACAAATTTTATATTTTTAAAAATAGAGCTTTAAAGCTATTGGAATGTTATTTTAATGTTATTATAAGTAACATTCCCTCTTTACAATGACATATTTCATTAATAGGTAGGGGGTTTCTATAATTTTTGAAATTCTGTTTGAAAAGTGCATGCTTTTCAAGAAAAATACTTCAAATATTGCATGGGCTCATATATAACCATAATTATAGAACAGAAATTGTTATGTTATAACCACTATGTTAACAACTATTATGTTATATCATGTTATTTTTTCATTATTTTATTGGCATCATCAGCAATGCAAAAATATATATGCTTTGGGACTTCACCATGTTTAGGCTGCATAATCTTGCAAACATTATTTGTATTGTTGTATTTTTTTCTAAATAGTACTTGAAACACTAGTGCCACATGACAAATGAGTGGTGCTCAGCTAAATATCACTTTTTCCTCAGCATGAGCCTAGAAACATGAAAACTAGCGGTGTTCAGGGTTTGTTGGCCCAGCAAAACGGACTTGCCTGAGCGCCACTCAGGCACATAATCTAGAAAATTTTAATTTGAAAATCAAGACTCGGAACACCACCTCTTGTTTTGACAATATGACAACATGTTCAGTACCTTTGGCATTCCTTTCACATTTAGTGACCCCAGCCACATACCCTTAGATTTCAAGCTAGGAGAATGCGACTAATTTTAGTTGGAAGAAAGAGAAAGCACTTATTCTGTCCTTGTTACTCTTCAGTGTGTTGCAGTCCCTACCTGAAAAGTGTAAACGCCTCTCTCTTAGCAAATGGTTGTCACTTTGAGCATTTACCAATGTCAGTTTATTGTTTTTTAAGGAAATAATATTTTATTATTTTCAATAATTATTGATTTACTGTAATATTTATATTTTAATAATATTTTAATAATATTTTTATTAATTTTATTAAAAATGTCATATTTGTTTAATATGCATGTTCCATAATAATAATAATAATCATAATAATACAAAAATTATTATTTTTATTGTTGTTGTTATTGTTGTAAATAATGAAGAGGTTTTTAGTAATGTTTTGTGAGATATCTTTCTGATTTCTCTCTGAGTCGACTTTCATTCAATAATAATAATTATTACATTGCTGTTAATAAATCAATAAATCAGTCATATCTTCCTTCCATATCTTCTATATTTAGTTTTACAGTTTTGTTGAACAGCATCACTGAAAGAGATGTTTGGTTTGCCTGCTCATGTCTCTGCTCATCCTATCCCATCCCATCGCATCTCATCTCATCCCATCCCACCCTGTGCAGTGCGAAATGATTCTGGTGTATGAGCTGCATACCTGGCTGCCTAAACTCTTGAATGGCAAAAACACAGAAACAGGAAAGTTGCTGGAGCTTATGACTTGATGATCACCTCTTCCTCTCCTGTCTCAACATGCCAGCCACGGTTGTCTTGAAAGGAGGCAAAGACACGCGGTTGCCAAATTGTGAAAACATATGCTCCCAGTGATGGATTGCAAGTTAAAATAAAGACTTCATATAAGAAGGGACTGCTTTGATAACTACTGCTGACAGCATGACTTCAGGTTATGTCCATGCACTCGTGTCAGTACATTTGTTTACAGTTGGCTGATTTGTAAATGGCTTTATCAGTATCTCTTGTAATGCTATCACCCTGCAGGTCGTTCATTTGTTTCTCGATCTGTCAAAGGATGTGATATAGAGTAACTCCTCAATATCACTGGGTCTGGGCCTTTGACTATGAATCCCTTCAACCCAAAATGCCACCTTTACTTGGCACTTGTGTTCCACCTCTATTCACAGGGAGTCATATGTAGACATCACATATTTTCCTTTGGGGGTATTATTATCGTACGGGTTGTTTTTGCGGGGAGACTGCCCGTAGGCAGTGTTCCGCACCCGAGTTTCAACCCAGGCTTCCTTCAAAGCCTACCCCCGACGCGGGTCTGGGGACTTTTACCTAAGCAGGCGCACCCCATGGGCAGTCCCGACTGCACCTGGGATTTGACTCTCACTTTGTCCGCCTTTGGGGGTGATGGCGTATGAGATGGGATGAGAAGTTGCCATAATGGTGCCCTAAGCCAAGAACCCACTGACATACACAGCCCCTTTCACTTTACTTGAGTTGTAATGCCAACATGCCCAACTTATCATCTATACTTATTTTATGTTTATAATTTTAACTACTGTGTCATGTGAAAATAATGAACATGTAATGTTTTAATGTTTCAATCTTTGTGTTTTAGATGGAAAGTGGATTCTATATCATTGTGGTGCTCTTCTATTACCTGCTTGTCAAAGTCTTTACTTGATGTTAGGGGCTATGAATTTATATATTCCTATAATGGGTCGAACAGGAAGTGGAAATCATGCGGAAATAGTGTTAGCATTCCTCACTTCCGTAATATTTGTTTTTTTCTTTAGTTTCTTTGTAAGTATATTTTGTAATAATATATGCAAAATGATGCTTCTAAATGCAAAATTAATTACTCAATTATTTGTTGACAGATACCTATTATAATACTTGTTAAACAACCGCGGAAAATATTGAGTCTACTAGGAACTATGTTTTTGATTGCTGTTGGCTTATTGATATTCACACCCCTAGGATTCCCTTATTCTGGGGATCCAAAGTCTCCTGCACCTCAGCGATTTATGATAGCGGTGAGTAAGATGGATGAATTCACATTTATTACATGTGTCTTCAAATGATAACAATTTTGTTACTTTAGAGTTGGAGAAAATTCAATTACTCTATTAGTAAACTTTGGAGAGAAAAATATTCAGTATACTCGGTGAGTCACATAACTTAGCACCTCCTGCAGTTTTTGAACAGTTGAAGTTATTACAATGCAGTTTTCATGGAAGTGCATAGAGAATGGGGCTAATTGATACTCATATTTATTTATATTTTATCACTTGTATTTTACGAGTCATTGAGGTAACTTTTTTTTTTCAAATGGAACTTGCATATATTTTAGTCTGCCATGATGAGCGTAAAAAGATGAATACAGTGATATACATATTTTCATAAGTTAGATAAGTATTCTTTTGAATAATTTTTATTTTTTTCACTCATTTTTAATGGATATTTTGAATGTAACAGACCACCACACAAGGTCACACAACTTTCCCCCTGCTAATGCATGCTCAGACAAGAAAAGCTGAGCACAAAAAAAAATCAAAAGTCCTCAAAAACATCCTTATCTAACATATTCTGTCTGTCTTTACTTGGCACGACAGACCACGTACAGACCATGGCCTACCAGCAGCGGCCTCGCAGCCATAGGTTAAGGGGATATGTGTGGTTTGCATGAATACATCCCCATGCCATATTCTAGTCTCCTCAACCTGAGAATGAGTTTTCTCATTGTCACACAGCCACCTATACAGGGACATTGCAAGGAAAACACACATTATAATCTTGCCTCGACTGTGAATCAAACCCAGGGTTGCAAACTTTTATTCATCTTTCAACTATTTATAGTTAAAATGTTGGGAAGGGATTCTGAAACTCAAGAAAGCATGCTCAGATGATCTTCTCAAAAAATGGCTCTAAATGTTTGGATTAAACATTGCCCTTGGATAATGTAAAAGATGCTTAATGCTTAATGGCACTAGATGCTTAAGATGCTTAATGGCGTAGATCTCAGTTTCGTTGAAATCCCTGATTTTTCAAAAATTGCACAAGTTCAAATTTTTTTTGGTGTTTTTCTACAATTACAATATTGAAGATTTTTCATGAATGAAATCTGTTCTCTCAAGACAGATCTGGACATTTTGTCTTGTTCAATTTTTTGAAAATATGGGTATTTTTCACTTAATGTTGTGTGAAATGTTGGCAATTTGTAAATAATTTATTTTCTCAAAAACAACCCCAATTTTTTCTTTAAATTTTGCCTCATATGAATCAAAGAAAAGCAAAAACAGTGTCTCTAGCCCCATTTCTGGAGAACTCTGTGTTTTTGAAAATTGCAAAAAGGTAATTTCTATTACTAATATTACAAATCTATACTAATACTCATTCTAATACTCAAATCTGAAGATAAAGATTTTTGTCTTACAAAGTCTGTTCTAAAAAACCATATCTTTAGGAAAGGTTATCTACATTTTTTTGCAAACATGAGTACTTTTCATGTTTCTGCTTAAAGTTATGCAATTTTCTTTACAAAATTCAAAAACCACTTCTAATTTGTTTGTGGGTAGACAAGAAAAGCTTAAAAGAATGGCTTTGGACTCAGTGTCATGGAACTCTCTGAATTTTTGAAAATTGCAAATTTAGAAATAATGAAAGAAAATGTGTCTTGTTGGAGCCCCACAAGCTTATCATAACACTTCAATTCCATGAAATAATTTCGACAAAAAAATTGTTCTTTCATTCGTAATATTTTAGAAAAATACTGTTCAAGGAGATACATGTATTTAAAATCAAATCAAATATCAGATTGTGTTTTTCAATGTTCACTTCTTTAATGTTTATCTTTCAATTGATTAATAGAGACCATCAAGTTAGTTGAATATTCATGAGCACCATAGAGTGAGGGTATAATTGCTGATTACCCCTTATTGCATTAAAAATAGTAATGAGCCATATTATCTTCTCTGAACATGTAATAGTCCATTTTTTTGTAATAAATAATTTAAGCCCTACTAAGCCACTGCCCTTCTAAAAGACCACTTTTCATGGAAGCAATAGTTCTCGCTCAATACAGGTTTTATTATACTCTTCCATTGTGTCTGGAATATATGAAATGTGGTATCAAGTTATCACTTGTCAACTGTCGGATAAATTAAAAGTGGTTTTTGGTTAATTTTCTAGGAAAAAGAAGCACCTAATTTGTGGATATGTTTCAGCACACGCAAAGAGTTTTCCATGATGAATTTGGAAGAGAAAGGAACAGGCAGTCTGGTTTCTGGCTTGTTGACATGGACCTGAATAGTCCTTTCAGTATAGAGTCTCTAGTTCCTGAAATAAAGAAAGCACAATTGACTTTGGAAGACTGTAGAAATGAATTATACTGTGGTTTGCCATACCTTATTCCAGTGTCTACTTTTATTTGGTATGAATGTTTGACCTAATAGAAAAGCATTCTTAAGCTTTTGGTAATGAACAGGAATGAATCAGAACTACATGATTGTGAACTTTTAATTGTAGGAGGACTCATTGGTTGCCAGCACCACCTCCACACATTGGAACACCTACCACTCTGGAATTGGTATCTGTTGAGAAACGTGCCAATTCTATTAAAAGAATGTCATTTAATGTCACAGGTATGTTCTTTTTTTTCAACGCTCATTTAAGTGGATGAATTATCTAAAATTATAACAGTGTAGATGTATATTGTTTGTAAAAATGCATCTTTTCAATTTTTTGTTCTCCCTAGGCTCTTTCTTTCTGGTTCTATTATTATTAATTTTGATTTTATCATTGAATATACCCCTATGAATACATGTATATAAAAATGAGCTCATTGCTTTAATAAAGGAAAATTATTTGATTTGTTGTGCAGTCATAATAGTGTTATCATGAATTTCTCATTTTTAAATGTGTGTATAAATGATACTACTTAATACGAAATAAAAGTAGAGGCTTTGCATCTTCATCTTTCCTGAAGAAAAACTTGACAATAAATATGGATGCCTTAGTGCCAATGGATAATCTATTTAATTCATTAGACCATGAATAATTCATGTGAAAGAAGAATCTTCCATCACTTACATTTGTTCCGAGAAAAAAACAAAAATCTATCACTTCTGTCAAATGTTTTCAAATCCTTTTCAGAATCGTGACTCAAATGTCTGACCCCAAATGCGCAAAAATTAGGCCCCATATTTTTTGGTAACGAGTTGAGAAAAATCATCCATCATCTGTAATAAAAAATTTAGTTTGATTAGCAGTTCATTTTGTGCATTGCACAAAGGCTACATAACTTACATAATGGATCACCCAAAAGAAAAACAAGAATGGCTTGATTCCATTCTAGAATTTAAAAATAGTCTCAAGTGTACAACCTGTTCACCAATGAAAGATTTTTACAACCATAATCTGCAGTAGCTAACTATTTTTTTTTTCCACCCAGAAGTGAGTAACAAGGCAAATTGATTACTCTTCAAGATTTTGGGAGACAACAAGATGGGATGAAAAAAAAAAGGAACAGCTAGTTAGTTGCGATTTGTTTTGTTTTAATTTAGTAAATATTTTGGAAGAAGTGAGCTACTTCAACATTTGCTTTATGCATTATAATTACAAATAACTCCATGTACTTACTTTCCTATAAGTGGTTTATATACACATGTTTTGGGTTTGTTCTATTTTCATTTTCATGTATCAAATTCTTATTCAATGTTTGTTTCTAGGTCCCAGTCATATGGGCTTAATGGTATCTCCTTACAAAGGAGTTTCATTGCTGGAGTGGAGTTTTGTTAGTGGAGCTCCCTTGGCTGGACCTACTTGGCAAGGCCGTCCAACTTACTTTGTATTTTATGGCTGTGCTTCAGATCCAGAGCCATGGATGTTCTGGATAGATGTCAAGGTATTTATTTTAAAAATTAGTCTTCAAAAATCATTCTTCATCACAGTTCATTTAATTCTAAGAATTAATTGGACAGTGGATGTGTTTTTGCAGTTGCATTTCATATTTAGAAAATCACTATGCACCATTTTGAAAAGGCAGCATAATGAAAATTTTAAACTTAAAATAGAACAGCATGTGTTATTTTGTAAAAACCGAAATTTATACAGGCAGTATGGTGTGCCTGTTGTACATGGACTATATAAAGTTAATTGTTTATAGTATAATACTAGTATGTACTTATAGCAGCAAAAATACTGCTGAACAAAACCACAGGAAATGGTTTTCCAAAAAGTAGCCTGCACACTGCTCAATAACAACAGAAAATGTCTTGAATAACCCAGCAATAAATTAAATATTTTATTAGTCACATGCGTCTTTATCCTCTGTTAACATACAACCCTGCAGGTTTGTTAAGTGCACTTGTACGTACCTGTTTGTTAAGCAATTTAACATTCTTAGTAACAGGTTTTAACATCCGTAGCAATGTAAACAATCATCAATTCATCACAAGTCAAATGTTTGTTAAGAGAAAAAAATGGCGATGTACAAAACGAACCAGATTCAGATAATCCAGAAGTAATTCACATTGGTTGGGGGGATAGTTATTAATTGTAATATTATTAATTGTACAAGTAGAAAAGTGTATATTAGGTAAATTAACCTCGTTTTCCTCACATTCTACCAAATGAAACCCTACTCCGGTAATCATATTTACTGACAATGTAACGGTGTCACTACTGGAAGTCAACGTGACTTTCCTAACCGAACTTCACTTCTTTAGGTATCTTTAGGTTCAGGAGAATTATTTGCATCCGTTTTTCTCATACCACGATATATCAATATTGTTTATACAGATATATCGCAAGCAATACCTCACAGTATCGTACTAATGTGCCGCAGCAACAGAGTTCATGTTTACTATTGCAGTAATGTTGTCAGTTTTCCCATAATTCGTGAGATTTTATGGTGACCGATAAAATGCTGAACATACCACGAAATGTTATTGTTATTACTGCCTCGTCCAGATTAACAATCTTGGCTCCACTATGCTGTGCCTTGATTTTTAACTTTTGGCCTCAGCAGTAATTACATTCATAACATTTCTAGGTATGTTAATAGCTACTAACAAAAAATGTTTTCATTAATACTGTAATAACAATGTTTAGATATAGAGTACAGCAGTTCTTTACATACTGAAAATGTAAATAAAGTTGCTATTCTTTAACACAACATGTGAATAACAAATATTTAAGTTGCCTCTTCCTTGGAGCCTTGCTGTCAGAATATTGTTTGTGTTGTTAGCAGAGATGCACTAAGTATCAGTTTTCAGTCTGTATATGCTATTTGGGAATAGGCAGAATATTTGCATTTTTTTAGTCAAAATTGGAACTTCCGTTGATTTTGGATTTTTTACAAGTTCTTCCTGGGTATATAATGAAACCATAGACATTTCTCACATGGCCAGAACGACAAAGTTTTCTTTCAATTCTGCATCTCTAAATAAAAGATTGTAGAACAAATTAGATAATATACAATGGTTTAGTGTACAGTAATGTAATGTTCATATTAAGGAAATTGTTTTATCAAAAAACATGCACATTTTTCTGCATTTTCTCATTTTCGATTCTCTAATAGTAGAAAGGAAATTTGACTTGAAGAAAATTACAGAAGACTAAAACCTGATACTGTACGCACGTTTTCATAGCAAAATTTCGTGCGATATTTGCGAAAGTATCGTGTTTAGCGTTGCAGAAAATGCTCAGTTTTGAGCTCGTTTCCACAAAAAAAACTTTTAATTTTTTGAGAAATAACGATTAATAATCCGTCGAGGTGGGTTGGTCCATGTCCTGACGGGGGGGAGGTGCTCCTTCCCTCTCTGAACCTGACGTTCAACCTCCCAGCCCTCCCAGAAAGGATCATTGCGGATTTTACAATCTTCGCGCGCGGCAGTTTCTCGGACTCATTGTGCTGCTTTAAATGCCAAAAGTTTGGCCATACGCAGCAGCGTTGCTTGGCAGTATGCCCTGTGTACGTTCAGTGTGGCAGGCCAGAACACGGAGTAGAACCCTGCGCTACAACATTGCACTGTGTGAACTGCGAAGGAGACCATGCGGCAAACTCCAACAAATGCTCTACCCTTTTAAAGCAGGAAGAGATTCAGAAGATCCGAGTGAGAGAGGTGTCCTTTCCTGAGGCCAAACGTTATTTATTGTCGAGAAACCCTGTAGATCTCTTTCGGTCCTTCTCTAGTACTGTGATGAAACCTGTGAAGGCAACATCGAGGTGCCAGATCGCTTCCTGGAAGCATCACGACGACAGCGCGCTGGCCCACACCGCTTTCGTTGTTGAGGACTACCTGTGTGGCAATGCCTCCGCAACCGCCCTATAGTCCCGACCTTGCTACGGTTAACATCTTTTTGTTCCCTCGGCGGAAAAGGTCATGGAAGAAACGCACTTCAAGGCATTGGACAACATCGAAACAAGTACGACGAGGGCTCCAAAGGTCTTCTTCGTGTAGGGTTTGCTGGGAGCGTACGAGGCAAGGAAATCAAGTTGGCAAAAATGAATCGACGCACAAGAGTCATACGTCGAAGAATTGTAAGTTGCTATACCTATCTGATTAATATTTTTTTAAATGCAACGGATTACTTAAGGGACACGCACATATTGAGACGAGCTCGAATATATGCCTCACGTCATCAACAGAAGGCCAGAGTCATTAACTTGTAATGTTGGTCGCACGCGCGAAATTAAATGTGGCGCGTCTGCGACGTTCCCACCTGACGTCGGGAATGACCCCGCCAAGCGGAACGTAAAATGACCAATGGCCAAATTAGAGGGAATAGATACGAAGCTGGAAGTCGCCATCGCCTATCGCGTTAAAAGCGAGGGAACCAAGGGGCGAAATCTTTGTTCCGTTGAAAAATGAGACAATTACCGAAAATTTCTGCTAGAGAGTAGTCGAGACCAGTCTGTTAAATTCCGTTGAAGGAGTAGTCGATCAGTTCAGAGCGTTTTATGATGTGTTATCCGTCGTTTTACAAACTGGTCTTGTCAGCCGCTGTGCTGTTTAGTATGGGGAAATAATCCTTGCGCGAATCCTGGTATCTGACGAGGTGGAAAGAAGCCATTGTTTCATGAACTGGAAATACGTGCATGCACTACGCCGCTTGTAGTGGTCAAACAGAATGGAATTGTGTTGCGAGTGGGTGGAGGTTTCGAGCGAGTGAATACCGTTACGAAGAATGCTACGTGAGTCATCACCAGTACAACTAGAATCTAACATAGGAGGCCATCTTCAACTAATTCGTACTATGAAACTCACGAGAGATCGATCCACCACTAACACTTCCCCATACGCTTCAAAGCTGCGACGAAAATTCAAGAACACGCAGTTTCCGATCGTCGCGCTTTGGCGTCGAGCGAAAAGACGAAGTCGGAGAAACGAGGTACGAGTGTTTGCAGCCGAAAAGTGGCGAGCTCAGCGTTGGATCCAGCCGGCGAGCATTGCATTTGGTGTTTAGAGGAAGGTTCCACCACCGAGATCACGAGCGTCTGCGAAAGGTTATCGCCCGCCAGTGAGAGAGGAACTATTTTCGAAAATATCATTGACCAGAACTTAATTCTTCTGAATTCTATACTCATTTTTCCGTGGCTTCTAACACTTTCTAGTCAATCGATCTGGCGCTCTACAGCCCATCTCTATCTACGATCTTAGAGTGGACTGTTCTCGATGACTTACGGGGGAGTGACCATTTCGCCACTTTGGTCCTCTTTGATATTCCTAGTTTAGACGGTACTCGTCCATTTCGCTGGCTAATCCATCGAGCTGATTGGGATACATTCAGCAAGGAAATTAGAATATCAGACAATTGTTCTAATGGCGTCGATTCCTTGGTGGCACAATTCACCGACACCCGAAGGCCCGTCTTCGCGCAGCCACCATTGTAATCTCGAAGTCTGCGGGCCGGCCGTGACATGATCTTGTGCCTTGGTGGGATGTCGAGTGTGCTATCGCGGTGCGTGACCGAAAGCGGGCACTGTCAAGGCTCACTACGTTCGCCACCACCGCGAATCTGATTAATTCTAAAAGAAAGCGGGCCAGGGCTAGATTAGTAACACAAGAAAATAAAGACCGCTTTGTGGAGAGCCTGTATTTCTTCTCTTTCTTGCCATCCCCTCCCCCTAAAGTAGTATGACAAAAAGTCCGACAGATCGGAGGAAGACTTTCCATACCGTGTGTCCCAGCACATCTGATAAATGGAAATTTCCTCACTTGTTCAAAAGTCGTAGTCGCTATGGGAAAATCTTCAGTTCCTTACACTACTCCCATAGCTTCTTGAAAGCGAAGAGAAGAATGAAGGATGGCAGATTGGACTTTTCAAGTCGCCTGGATGGAGATTATAACGTCCCTTCCTCCATGGATGAATTTTCCTCTGCCTTCACTCGTGGGAAAGATTCTGCTCCAGGGCCAGACCAGATACACATCCAAATGCTGAAACTTATACCGGAAAAGGCGCGTTTTTCCTCCGTATCTTCAACAAGATTTGGATGGAGCATACCTTTCGTAGGACTTGGCGCGAAGTGATTATCATTCCAATTCCCAAAGGACAGGACATAGCAAACCCCTCATCCTACCGCTCAATCTCGCCCACAAGCTGTGTTTGCAAGCTTTTAGAGCGAATGGTGAACACACGTTTGGTCTGGCTCCTGGAACAAAGGAATCTACTTTCGCCCAGTATGTTTTCAGGAAGAACAGGTCAACCACGGACCACCTTGTCTCCCTTGCCAACACAAATCTCCACGTCCTACGTCAACAGCCGGAAGAAATTTTCTTCGATATAGAGAAAGCATATGACACCATGTGGACGTACGGCATTCTTCGCACCTTACATTCTTGGGATCTTAGAGGCTGGCTGTCCCTCTTTTTAGAAGCCTTTCTTTCGTCAACATACTTCCGCGTCCACCTTGGTTACAGGGTATCCTTCAGTCATCAGTCGGCCGCTTGGCCGGTCGGAGTTCCTCCAGAGACGTCTTTCACGGACGTGTGGTGCGGTCGACTTCAGTTCACCACACTTGTTGTGCCAAGTTTACGCACTCGTTACAATTCTAATTCTTCAACCGTATCTTTACTACAAATCATAGACTACTGCGGCAGAAACTTTGCTAAAACGCAAAAAGGAAATCCGGCTATTCGAGCGGAGGCTGGGTTAAGCGCTGTGCGATATTCATTTGTCTGTCACCGCATTGACGTAATGCAGGGTAGTGAACTTAACCAAAAAGTGCTTTCTTATAAAAGTAAATTGATAATTATGCGGTTAATAGACACAAGGTTGTTTATGGTGAACGCTAGGGTCGAAGGCCCGAGCCTCGCCGTGACTTGGATCCGGGCGAGCGAAGCGAGACAACTTATCTCTGAAATTAACGTCACGAGCATATGGCGATGCATCTTGCCGAATATCTTTGAAGATAAGACTGTAAAAGACTAAATAGAGATAATTTTTTGGGCAATGATAGAAGATATAAGAGAATTGTACCCTAGATATGAATAAATAGTCCAATTTAAGATTTAATATCATTGTGTCGAATATTTATTAACTCCCTATCCGTTCCTGTTTCATATTTCTTACGCTTATGTTGGCAGTATGATAGCAACTAGTGGTGGGGATAACGTCAGTGAACAAATGCACATCGCATTCCGCTCATAACGAAGTTGCGCTAGAATGCCCGGAAATTCAATAAACGTGACGCGCGCGAGCGCAGATTCTTCGCGTCGGCGATCTAGTTAGGTACTTCTAAGTCCGAAAATATAACGTAATGAGAACTCGCGCGGGTGCATCTGGCGCAACCCGGTGGTCTTCTACGAGTGGCCTCAGCCGGTAGAAGTGTTTTTTCCTCCCCTAAGCTTTCGCCATTGAAGCTTCGATTCCCTCTAACTTTAATTTTCGGCTCGAGTCTATTGCGTCTAAAATAATTTTCGCTTCTGGAAGGTTCATCCAACGCGCTCGTAACTTTATTGAAATTAAACGAGAAAATGCACGCTTTCACATGTAGCTGCGTGCTTGGTCGCGTCTGAACTGATTGAATTTATTTGATGGTGTCAAAAGGGGCGAATGCTTATGCAGCAAGGAGCGTTGTGTTTGTTCTGAACTGCGCTCTCGTAGGGTGAAGTGGGGTGGATGGGTGTGGTGACGGTCCGGGCAAGAGAGTGTGCAAAAACGGATTCGGTGGTATAACGGTCAGCGTACCGGACTGTTGCACTCGAGTTTGCGGGTTCAAACCCGATCGAAGCCGTGGATTTTTAAGGGCGAAAAAAGGGCGAAGGCCTTTGTACGCCTTCCTTCGGAGGGGAAGTAAAGCCGGCTGTCCCATGTAGTAGATTTACTGCATGTAAAAGATCCTCAAGCCTAAAAGAAGCCCCTGAGCAAAATTGAGATCCGCCCAAGATAATACCTCCTTTCTCCGCTAGCTGGTGAAAGGAGCGTAGCGAAATTTACGTGGGTAGACGGAAGAGCGGGCCTGATGGCCCGAATCTCGACTCGTAAAATAAGGACTAACTAACTATCTATGGTTGATATCCGGCGCGGCGCCGGGGGATGGGCCCCGAGAGGCGAGCTGAGGGTCGGTTCTGCCCTGGCGTGTTTGGGGGCGGTTTCCGAGCCAACTTGTGCACGCACAAAAACTACTTTGTCCAAAAACTACTTTGAAAAACTACAAAAAAACTACTTTGTCTTGAGGGCTGACGAAATCTCTTAATCATTTAATAAAATTACTATGTTCGAGGTCCCTGCTGGTAGGATCTCCGTGCCGCCACAATATTTATGGCGTGAGTGAAGTATAAAAGAATACATTTGTATAATTTCGAAAAAATACATTAAAATGGCTTTTTTATCGTGTTAAGCAGTGTATTTAGAACTATCTTTACAAAAAGTTTAAAGAAAAAATGTGGAGTAGGGGTTTAGAAAATCTTTTTTTTTATTATTTATTATTTTTTATTATTTTATTTTTTAATAATCCTATATTTCTTCCAAAATTACACAGAAACGACTTACATTTTCAAAAAATGTACATGACTGTAATTAAAGAACTAATTGTGAAGAACAAATTTTATTTGAAGAAAAAATGTAACTTCAGTATTGTAGAAAGGGGTTGAAAAAAAATTCAACCTTTTGCAATTTTTGAAAATTCAGGGATAACTGTGAAAATCAGATCTGTGAAAATCACAATGTGTTGGAGGAAGTAATTTACTATCTATTGAAAGATTTACCCTCCTTTTCGGTATCAGGGCACAATATAAGTTTCTAATTTTTTCCTATTGAAAAATTGCTGTTTTTTGCCACAGCATTACATAACTTTCTATATACTATGTATATGAGAAAGAAGAAATTCAATTGGCAATTGCCAATAATACAAGAAACACACTTGATTTGTTACCAACAATGCCAGAGAACCTAAATCAAAATGAACTAATTAAATTGTTGCTTTGATTTATTGAAATTTTTTATTTACATGTATTGCTGTCAGATGAAAAAAGATAGTAATTTGACTTTAAATTAGTCAATATTAAATGTAATAATCATTCAATATGTATCATTTTCAGGATCCAAGTGGTCGAAACACTTCCATTGACATAGCTCTGTCAGGTCATTTTCTGCATGGTCCAAACAAGATTACCTCTGAATTACGTGATCTACTTGCCAACTTTCCTCCATGGACTACTGCAACTTCCTGGACTGCAACATACACTTCATGGAAATTTTGACCTCAGTTACCTAATTAGCTTTGTGGTGGGATATATACCTCTCTTTATCTTTTTCATTTTTTTTCCCTTTTGTTATTGTTGTTATTGTTATTATTATTATTATTGTTGTTGTAATCTTCATATTATTTTATGCAATTATTCATTCCATCTTACAAACCCATGAAAGACAAGCATGCAATCAGTATTGGAAACTTGTATTTTGTATCTCTAAAACAAACCTTAATTATGAAATATTTTTAAATAGAGTTCCCTCTTCTTTTTTTGTTTCTGGAGAATGAATAAAACTATGATGGTATGAATGACTGAAACATATCGAGAATATATAAGTACATGAACTTAAAAGTGGCATGTTTGTTAATAGTTGCTTTCATGTTTCAAATGGAAGACCTTTTCTAAGCAGTATTACATGTCTTCTGAATTACATTGTGAAGTGCTTTAGCATCTCAATTGTAAATATAATCATGGTCTCATTAATCAAATGTTGCATTCACTAAAGAGTGACATCCTCAGGAGGCATGTTTTAAATAGACAATATTTCCTATTTTGGTGTGTGATAATAACACATATAAGGTTGAGGTGTGTTTAGTACTATTTTATTTATGCCATGTAAAAATGTGATTGATTCTAGATTTTTGTCTTTGACACTAAAATTGTTCAGGGGAATTAATTATTAGGGTTTGAGGAAAATTCTAAGATTGTTTTATTTTTTGTTCTGTGCATTTTCTATGAATCATTGAGGACATTTGTGTTATTATATGTTGTTTAAAATCCTTAACAGTGTGTATTTTGGAAAATTGTATAATATCCAATTATTTATAATTTTTTGATGAAGAATTTTATGTTCTGATTTTGTTATTGTTCTTATTTTCTAATTGTTTAAGAACTTTTTCTTGTTTTAAGATGTTTGCTAACTCTTCTTTTTGTTTTAATTATTCTATATTTCATTATTGGAAAGAATTGTGACATTGAAAATTGGGTTGTGATTGAAATTTAATTTGGTATATTTTCATAATATATGAACTTTTTGTTTAATTGTGATGTTTGAGTTCTTTATGTGTTTGATGTGAATGAGAAATTAATACTATTAACTAATGATACATTATTATACTTATTATTATTATTATTATTATTATTATTATTATTATTATCATTATTATGAACTTTTTTATTCACATCATCCTCATTACAGCCATTACACTTTTAAAAATTGCATTATTTCAATTCGTTTAGGAAGTACTAAACATGTTTAAAATTATAGTGAAGAATTGTGAACAAATCAATGAAAATGTGAAGTTACTACCATTTCTTTATACCTTGCTTTAAATATTATCGGCATCTACATGAAGATGTGAATGAAAATAGTATTAATATTTAGTACATACAATTGTTTTATGTAGAATTTATTATGAACTTCAAAAGTTCATTATTGGTCTCACATAATTGAGTGATAGTTTGACAAATTAAGGTTTGTGCAGTTTTATAGTGGCCATCAGTTATTGCTGTAAGGGAATATTGAACTCTGAACAGTGTTATAGACACACTGAAGCAGTAATTAAATCCTGCATGTGCATGTGTGGGTTTTCAAATGTATGTGTACATATATTCTCCGGTCTCTCATCTGTAGTCCTTTTAGATGTTACATATCAAATGACACTAACCTCTGCATTTATTAAAGCTCTTCTTTTGTACTTGGACACTAGAAGTTTTGTTATCTTTTTGATGCTTGTTAGAGATGAATGGCTAACAGTAATTCGTATTAAATCTTACTCCATTTTATTCCTTGCTGAGAATACAGTACTTATTCTTTATTGAGAAGCTACATCTCAGCACATTTGCATGTATTTGTATGTGAACATTTAGGTATTTTTTGTAACTTTTTTTGAGTTATGTGATTTAGTGAAACATTCTGTAAATTCCTTACTTGAATAATGTACATTAGTAAAAACATTGATCAGTCCTATTTCTTGCCACTGTAAGCATTGATTAGTGCTCTATTCAAGCCTTTAATATTTATTCAAATTACTGAAGTAGTTCTCTAAACAGTGCAGAGCTCGTTCCAATTATTTTTAACACTTAAAGGGGAAATGACCATTATGATATTTTACAGTGTAATCAAACATGACCTATGAAAAACGTTATTAATTCATCTTTCAGTATTCTCTTTGCTACAACTTTGATTGAGTTTTTTGTTAATCTTTTCTCCATGTATGTGTTGCGCTACAAATATGTCACCCAACTTAATCTTGACACTTCAACCTGTGAATTATTTATTTGTGTGTTTTGTAATTGTAAAGCTGTATATATTTGAGACCACTTGCAAATGAGGTGACAGTTTCCTTTATTGTTCTATATATTTATTTTAGTAGGAGATTGATATTCCTAATATGAAAGAAGTGTATTATATTTTGTAGTGCCCAATATCAGGCAGAAGAGCCTGGAAAAAGGGTAAAATGCCTTTCCTTTTTAATCAAATCTAGGAG
The DNA here is from genome assembly GCA_011170035.1 of Teleogryllus occipitalis. NCBI lineage: Eukaryota > Metazoa > Arthropoda > Insecta > Orthoptera > Gryllidae > Teleogryllus > Teleogryllus occipitalis. The sequence continues at coordinate 76,560 of BLKR01000163.1, read as the reverse complement.
TAAGTGATCACTATTGTGATAGTGCATAGAGAAATAGTTTTTCTACCTTTTTAAAATAACCTGTTGTATTTACAGGGTAGTTAAATCAGTTGAATATAAAACACATTATTTGCACCTGTTTAAAATAGAGAATGTGATTTTGATACTTCTCTATTTAAATTGAAGACTAAATGTTATTAAGGAGTTACTGAATCCAATTGGTCTTACAAAGAATTTCTTCTAGGAGAGAATAACCCAAGAATTGTTAAGTCGTATGTGAAGGTTTCTGATAACTTCTATTCATCATAGCTATTTTTTATAAATTATTTTAGAACTCTTGAATTTTGATGTGAAAATTAAACCAATAATGGTTCTTATTTCTTTCTTAAAATTCACCTTTGAAAGTCAGTAGTTATGGACAGAATTTACAATTGGGAGTGAAGATTTTATCATTACCTTAACTTCACTTGCATCATTTGTTGTCAAGTAATATTGTGTCTATTGAATGTGTTTGTTATATTTTGTTCATAAAAATATTAAAACTTGTAAATGTAATATGAATGTACACTTAGTCAAAAACATCAGTTTTTTTGTTTTTTGTTTTATATCAAATTTAATAAGATTATATTATACTCTACCAATAAATTAGTTGGAGTTTTTTATTGTGAAGTAGCTCTAAAAAGCAAGAAATCACCTTATAAATAATATAAAACTTGCCGTGGCAAAATAGTAAACGAGACAATTCATATTTCCAAAATTTGTTGTTTTGTTTCTCTCTTTGTAAGAGTATATAGATAACAATTTTCATAACACTTTCATGGATTTTTGTACTTCTTTCCATACTTATTGAAATAGTTACTTCACAGAAAGTAGTAATAAGAAACTATAGAGATACATTAGTTGCAATACAAGAAAATTGATCATGCTTTACTATTGTAATAGTTTTTCACTATTCCCTACAGAATATGATGCAGAATTATGTTGCTTGGATACATATGGTGCATAAAACACTGAAAATGATAATCTATACTTTTGATTAGAGCTGTATTGTTTTAGATGAAAAAGAGTATTGGCTTTAATGTAGCCCCCATTTCTGACAATGGAAGTATTTACTGACAGTAATGTTTGTTTGCTAAGTTATGGTATTGAGAGTAGTAGTAATATTAGAAACTAATATACGCACATACAAATATTACTAATGGGCATATACTAAAAGGGTCTAGTCATTTCAAATTTTCTTTTTAGAGAATATCTTTTACCTCTTCCAAAGCTATAATTTTTCTGAATATTGCAGAAAATGTAAGTTCTTCTGATCTCAGTATTAAATGAATGTTTGTTACAAAGATTGGAGTAAATTGGAAAAAAAGATAATTTTTATGCATGCAAATATGACTAATAACAAAAGCAGGTGATATTTAATGGCTTAAGTGTTTGTTTGTTTTTCTTGTTGCAAACACTGTGATTTCTTATGGTGTTCTGTGAATGTTTTGTTGAGCTTTATTGAAGTGCTTTTAAATCAGCAAAGCAATAATGTGCCTTTTTATGTGATTAATGCAGTAGATTCACGTATTTTGTATTATGTGTATTGATGAAGTGTTTTTTTATTCCACTGGAGTGCAGTGGTGTGTTAAAAGTTTATCAATTCAACTGCCATTAGCCAGAGCATTTATTGCCTCACCAATAAACATGAGGAGTGGAAAGTAAATTGTTCTCAAAATTGTTAAACTTGTCTCAGAGAATGTAAATAATCGTAACAAATGCGATGATCAGCAGTTGATAATTTTATTGAAAATTGTAATCCATGGGAAAGGGTTTAAAATTTTGCTTTGTTGTGGAAATGAATTTAATGGGTTGTTGAATTCATGGCACCGACGGACAAATATGCTGTTATTGTTTGTTGAAGAACCAAAATTCTTACATTGTGTGTTATATACATGCTTGTTATATATATTTTCTGTATGATTTTTTAATCATTGTTACTCAATTATGTATGTGTATTTCTAGCAGAAATTTTATATATTTTTCCATACCTAATGGAAATGACAACCCAGTGTTGTTTATAAAAAAATAATGAAAATACCAGCTTATTTGTTTGTATTTATTCGTGTTGTCATTCAAAATGAAAACATGGCACATTAAATTTTTGTACTGCTTGTGATGAGCCAGTTGTGCAATACAGTCACTAGTGAAAAATATGAAATAGAATATAAAAAATGTATTCACAGTTTTTAAAAAAAAATACAGTTATTTTATCTGTCCTTAATATTTTTATTTACAGTGTTTTAATTTCTTTTCTTCATGGACATCTTAATATTCATCTGTGTATTGTAATTTCATGAAACAATGTGCTATTACAATATTAAGAAGTAGTATAATGTATTTATAAATGGTGACAAGTATTATGAATTTTAAGCTTCTAATGACGTCTTAATGACAAGCAATTTAAACTATTCAGTATTATTAATAATTTATTCATTTTATGTGTGAATATTGGGCAGGGTCAGGGGCAAGCAATTTCAAACAGTCATTGGATATCTGAAAAGGTTGAGATAATCTTATCCGCTAATTATTCAAGTAAAGTTGATAGTGTGCAGGTTTGTCTTATACCTTTCAATGTATTCAATAATTAGTAGGATTGTTGAGCATAGGAATGAATTATTTAAATAAGATATAGGAATGAATCTCGGGAATTACTACACTCACAAAAAGTCACATATCATGTTTAATAATAAGGATGGCAATGTACTTCAAGTAAATGTCAACAAATATGAGGCCTCAAACCTGTTACTTGAAGTGTTGGAAGTTTTGCATGAAAATTTGGTACAAATGATATTTAAATGCATATTAATAATACACCCCATTTCTAGTAATAAAAATGTTACTAGAAATATAGAAGCATTTCTGTAGGGAAACACCTGTGCTTGTAATATGCCCGTTGTTTCCTTTAAGCTTGTATTCTCCAGCTTCACATGCATATGCATATCTAGATATTTATTTAGGTAGAGGGAATGGGGATTATATTCTTGTAGTTGAGAATAACAATATTAAATAATTTTTCATTTGTATGAAGGTAATTTCATCAGTAACAGACATTGTAGACATTTATTTAACTTTCTAAATGCCTAGTTCTAAACTATTCTTTGCATTTCTTCCTGCAAAAAATTTACATTAAAAAAAAAAATTTCTAGTGAGATGGTCATTACACCTGTGACCTTCTCCCTGGGTTAGTGCACAAGGACTTAGATTTATGATTTACTCTGAGCATGATATTATTTTCATTATTAAGAATACTTCATGAATCAATTGTATTTGAACTACTTGCTCAGTTTCGCAGAACAGGGAAGCTGAATTTGAATTTTATGCTAAATATTGGACATGAAATTACAGCCAAAGTACTTTTTCAAACTGCAAATTTAACAAAGAAAATATAAAACTCCTGATCCCTTAATTGACTCTGAGATAATTGCTTCCTAAAGCTGATGAAATGACCTGATTGAAAATTCACTTCCTGCTGACTATCATCAAGAAAAGCTACGAATTGTGTATGTAGTTGACTGGTGCTCACCCCTTTATAAGTTCTGTAAGATCCATTTTAGAGCACTTAACTCTCTATGCTTATACAAATGAGCATCGTGTTTGGAGTAAATAATAAGAAAAAAATTGTCTGTTCATATGAGCAATACAGATACTCTCACATAATAGACCACCTTACTGTTAAAATATTAGATAAAGTCAAGGATATTAGTTATTGTGGTAAAGCATGTTTTTACTTTTGATTATTAGAATTTTAGATTTATCCTTAGTCCTTTTCAACACTACAGCTCCATGCAAAAAATGTATATAATGAATATTTACACCCTACCTCTCACCTCCAAGCCTGGTGTACTGAAACTGAGTTAAAACTATTTAACTATGCTGATTAACTTGTATGAACATGAACATGCATGAATGAAGTTAACAAACTAGCAATTTACAGGTTCCAGCTTGGGTACACACCCTTTGTTCAGCTTATATTCATAGCAAGAGCGATGTGTTTCAATTCATGTATGAGAGAACATAGAAATACCACTTTGCTGATGAATTTTCGAACTTAAAAGACTTGAATGAGAATTTTAGATGAGATAAAAACATTTTATTGACAGTCTAAACTTCCAAGTATTCATTAAGGAGCTTGCATTTTGGGCTTCCTCGTTCAAGTGAAAATGGAAGTTGGGTCTCATGAGCATTTAAAACATTAATCCCTCCTGCTACATCTTACCTACATATCATTTATTCTTGTCTGTTATTGCACTAAGAACTAAACACTCATTTTCTGTGACTTAAAACAATTTGCTTTAGTGTGTTTTAATTATAGACCCACTTACTTTCAAATTCATGTGAACTTATAAATTTAAGTAAAATTTTTCATATAATTTTCTGTTAAAATGTTTCATTATTGTTTACATCTACAGGTGTAGGCTAATTTTCTAACCCCCTTTCACATTAATGCAATTCACAGGCTTAGAAATCTGGTTTAGGAATTACAACAATTAAAGTGATTGTCAATTACTCAGTTAATTTAACATTAAAAATCATTGCACTAAATTGTAACTGTAATAAATCTTAGTTCTCATTAACCATTCAGTCTAAAATGAAGCCTTATAATACAGAATTATTTTGAATTTATTCTCAATTTTGCCTTCAAAATTATTATTTATTTTCAATCCTGTACCTTTGAAGATACATTTCAAATCAATAATCTTCTGTAATTTTCTATATTCCTGGGATTGTATTGTAAAGTTTGAGCTACACGATCAAGATTGAAACCTATTTGTTTCTTTTCATATTTTTACTTATAATATGAAGGATATCCTCCCAAAAAGATTTTTCAGATAGCAAGCCCTCATATGCATAAAAAAATTAGAAACCGACTGGGTAACTATATAATTATGGTGCTTTGGGAACATCTCATGGGACAATTCGGAAGTTTTTCACAGAGTGCAAATTGGTTTTGCATTTTCAGTGAAAATGAGATTAGTCATGGAAATTTGCAAAATACAGCAACACTGAGTTGGCTTCATTAAATTGATTTTGTTTGGGCTCTTGGTTTTGATTTTGGAGATACGACATTAAAATATAATACATATTACATAAAGATAGATAACCAAAATGCAACAGATTGTTTACTCTTCACAAAATTTGAATGACTCCTGGGAAGTCAGTAATCTAATTATTGACACATGCTGTTGGGTTTCGAGAACCTAGTGTGCGTGAACAATTAAAACTAATATCAGAGGAACCAAATTGGCTGGCCTTAGGATATGGCAACCAGTGGCAACAATTGCAAATGGCGCAACATTTCACCTGGTGACCCTTTCAGGATGTCCCTAATATTGCTTCGCGATCTCCTAGAGGACCATGGACCCTGGTTTGGGAACCACTGATAATAAAGGAAATTTTGAAATGAAAAACACAGTAGTATTCAAGAAATTTTATTTGTTCTACTATCCATTATGAACTGAGTATATATGCTACCCTTACACGGAATGAATCAGAAGAAATGAAATTTTTATATCAACTATATTTCACATAAAATCCAATTTAATGTTTCTTCAAATTTCTGGCTCCATATTTTTTTGAATTATAACTTTGTTTCAGTGTAGGCATCAGTGGCAGATCAAAGAGGCCAAAAGGGTAATGCCTCCTTCAAAAAAAACATTTTTAAAATATTTTTCTCAATTTATTCAAAATAATAATTATACAAGGACCTCTTCACATCCAAAGCAGTATTCCCATTATGAACATACACATATATTTTAATTTCAAGTCACCAATTAAAAAAATTACAATATTAGAACAATGTAGGGGGGTCTGAACTGAAATTGATTGCCTTCTGAAGTACTTTCTAAAACAATGACTGGCAAATGGTTACAACAACCTCACCATTTGCAGTGAGTTCTCAACTACAGAGAGCCCAGTCATCACTCCTCGCAAATTCTAGAATCCTTGTTACTGGTTGGTAGACTAAGATCTGAAATAGAACATTAGTTGGTTAGTTAGTTAATGCCTTATTTTATGTGGTGAGACCCAAGCCATCAGGCCTGCTCTTCTGTCAGACCACACAAATTCCACTAAGCTCCTTTCCCCATCTAGCAGAGAAAGAAGATATTATCTTGGGCAATGAAACGGGCGATTTTGAATTTAGCTCAGAGACTTCTTTTAGATTTGAGGATCTTTTACATGCAGTAAATCTACTACATGGGACAGCTGGCTTTACTTCCCCTCCAGAGGAAGGTATACGAAGAATTTTTTCAACCCACGGCTTCGATCAGGTACAACAGTCTGGTACGCTAACAGTCCACTAACTGTTATACCACTGAATCCACATTCAGGACAAACATCACAGCCATATTCTGTCATACTGAAATTCACGTTTTGTCAAGTTTAAACTGAAATTAAGATGTATTTTACCAACTCTGAAACATTATACTTAACTATTATATAAACATATATGTAATTATATGAATAATTTATAATTTTATATTTTAATATATAATTATAAATTTGTTTATTTCTGTTTATATTGAATGTTTAATTGCAAATTAATTATAAACATGATTCGGAAATTACTAGATCTTCAAAAATTTGTCTCAAGAGACTTACAATTTTCATTCTTTTAATTTTCTTTGATAAATTTTAATACTGTAAATCTGAAAACATTAAAATGTAACTCATTATTTTGTTATTATTTCATTCCCTGAAATGAATAGTAAAATAGTGGGGTAGGGATTCTGAAGCCCAAGTAAACTTGTGTATATTGTGCTTCTCATCCATATGTCACATACGGTTTTAAATATTTTTTATGATAAATAATTAAATAAAAAATTAATAACAAGGGATTCCTCTCATATACATTCCTAAAGGCTGTTCTGCTTGGTTTCTGATTCTCCTTTTGTTGTATAACCAAATTAGTATATCCTTCCAAAAATACATCATTTTAAGCTTCAATAAGTGAACTTTTCTGACATATGTAATTTAGTTTTCAAAGATTTTTTTTTCATTGGTCATTAGATTCAACAGTACAGTAGTTTTTGTAATTTATGCTTGTATAAATTTGTATAACTATCTTACCCGTGCAAGAACTCTTGCATTTTAAACTCCACCCTCTTCTCTATTTTTCCATTTTCATATTAAGCATGTATTATATATTTTTCTTCAAGACCCTCTTATCTTCCGTCATTTGTTCTATATGTCTCCTTGTAATTGCTAACAATAAAATAAACCTTTGCCAATACAAACTATTTGTATTTAATGTTATTACCGAGCAGAGAGGTACACCAGTAATAATTCCCTGTGAAATTCAATCACGCAGAATATCAAGTAATTAGTTTAATTTCACGTACAGTTGCAGATTCTACAAGCTCTGAACAGGTGGGGTAGAATCAAGAAGCGTTGAACCAGCAAAAATGCTGTTTGTGAGGTGGCCGCCAATTCCATTGTTGGTCACAGCAAAAATAAAGCCATAGGTTTCTAATACAAATTGTCTCAGTTTATATATCTGTGTGATGAAAGAAAGTGCAGGCAGCCCCCTCCCCCTCCCCCCTCCCCTGGAGCAAGATACGGGGATGGGATCAGTGCCAGAGCTAGACAATTTTAGGCTTGGGGCAAGGTTGATAAGTACCCCCTTCTCCCCAAATTAAAAGTGTTAAATTGTATCAAGAAATTACACGAGTTATTTTATATCAACAAATAGCAAAAATTACAACGTTTAGGCCAGAAAAAGTTTTTGGAAATATTCTTCTATATTTTAAATATTAGTTTTAAGTAAAAGTATATAGTGTTGAAATAACACAAATTTTTCAGTGAGCTTAAAATGCCGAAAAAAAACTTTGTGTTTTGGTAATGTTTAATAATATCGCTTGTTAAATACAGGAAATAATAAATATAAATTTCTTTAGAATATATTTTAATGTTAGTGTTTCAGAGAGTCCTACCTTATAAGTAATGACTATAATTAATTAAAGGTAAAAATTGATCGGAAATGTTTTGAAATATCAGACTACTGAACCGCGACTTATAAAATTACGCTAACGATTTTCCCGAGTTGTAATTTCTTTTTCAATTTTTACTATTTTCCTTCATCAGTCCCATTATCAGACCCTTTTACATGAGGGGCCCCGGGCGCCCGGTTTGCCCATGCTTAGACCTGGCACTGGAGGGGATTGCGACAGGCTTATTTTGTCTCTTGATTTACGAATCAGTGGTTTTCGTCAAAAATGACTTACTTAAGGGTGGGAATACATGTCTATAACTATAACACTCGACGAAATAATCGTATTCATCACGAGACAGTATCAAGAGTTCACTACAAGAAATTCACATACAATACATGTACATTATTTTACAACACTTTGCCAGATGACATTAAACGAGTACATTGGATTGAAAAGGTTAAATCCCAAGTAAAATCGTTTCTGCTGCATAACTGTTTCTATACAATTAGACTAAGCTGAGCATCAACTCGAAAGTAACTTTAATTTTAACAGTGATATTTAATGAGTTATTTACCTTTAGGATTGTGTAATTCTAAACAACCTGTAACAAGCATTGTACCGCAGATTCTGGGTCAATGACCCCCATCTTGATCAGGTTTTTCGTCCTGTTTCCCTGATCCTTCGATCAAATGCTGAGATGGCCCCTTGTTTTCCTTCTGAACATAAATGTAACTTCATTATCTGAGCGTGTCTTCTAGAATTCTTTGGGAAATCAATAGTTAATCAGTAGGTATACAAATTATTGTTCTCCATGTCGCGGCAGGAAGTATTATTCCTTCACGAGGGACATGATGAGGGATAAGAGCCCAAATTTATAGCTGATTTACCCTTGAAAATAGATTTTATTACATCGGAGCAAATATTTTGTAAACAATCTGGCAAAAAACTCTAATTTCTTTCTGTATTCAAAATTGAAGTATTATATGGCTTAGGGTAGGGATCACAGAATTATGAAAACGGGCACATAATTCACTTCTCCCCATAGCACGTCACACAGTTTTTAACAGTTTTTTCACGTAACATAATAATAATAATAATAATAATAATAATAATAATAATAATAATAATAATAATAATAATAATAATAATAATAATAATAAACTATAATGTTTCGCTTGCCTCCATGCCCAAGCCCGGGAACTCTCTAGCTGGGCTAGAGTCGAAATAATCTGACCCTAAAATGCCGTACATATATATTGTTTATAGAAAACGAAAGTTTAAAGAAATATTAAACTGAATTTTTTAGATTATTTCATTAAAGAGTATCTGTAAACAAGTGCACTTGAAACAGGTGTCGGACGAAGGGTGGTTTGGACATTACACTCACGGTTTTGTGAATCACAGAATTGTACCGCGTCAATCAGGGTCCCTTAGGGAAAAGAAATAGTGCAGCAATATTTTGTCGTTAATATATCAAATTTCCTTTGTATCAGTTAACTAAGGAGAATATAAAATAAATATAAAGAGACAGACATCAGAAAGTACGTATTCAAGTTTCACGAAATGGCAAATTTTTTACTCAAGGTTCATTGCAAAATTCGAGTAATATGATAGTGCGCAGTATTGTTACACTAATATTTATCAGTGGCTGAACTTAAATAAGTGCGGAATCCAATCTACATGGTGTTTAATAGGCCTCGTAATGGACCATCACTCCTAGGGGTGAATTTAAATTGGGGATGAACAGGCTGTAGTTCGAGGCGACCTGTTTTGAGAGTCGACACATTTTCCAAAAATTATAATAATTTGGATTTTAATGCCATGCTCGTTTGAAACTTGAAACGAAAACTGAAATTAACCCATATTCAATCTTTTTCTTTCTTGCACACATCCCATTTATGAAAGAATGAGAAATCAGTTTCGGTATTAGTTTTTGCTTCTAAAGAAACGGCATTAGCCACGACATTAGTCACGATGTACATTTTTTAATTATGTAAAATATATGTAGAAATATTTATTTCTAATCGGTATACGGGTTTCGGTATCACAGAAATCATAATATATTTTTTATAAATAATATAAACTGTCTAGGGACGGCAAAATTAACGGAGCCCAGGGCTGTGACGTATATAAATCCGCCCCTTATCACTACTGTCAAACTCACCCCGAGCAGATTCTCCGACGCGTGGATGGCAGCGACCCGCGGGTGTCAGAAGCCTCGACGTTGAAATTCCAGATGCGAGAGCTGGCCCGATGTGACACAGCCGAGATATCGAATCGCCATCAGCTATGCCAACATCTTGCCTTCTCTACCTCTGGAAACCGACGCCCTCCGCTGCGCTGCACACTGGCCGCCACCCTCGAAGGCAAGTGAGTGGGTAGGTGGGGGGAGGGTTCTGGAGAGCTTCCCCGCCGACGATGTCGCTGCTGTCGTCCGATGCGGAGACTCACCGCCCGGGACGCGACGCGGTGCGGCGCGACCGCGACGTCGGCAGGTAGTCGCCGCCTCCGCCTTCTCCCCTCCCGCACGCCGCCCCCGCCCCCGCCGCCGCAGTCGCACCTTCTTCCTCCTTCTCCAGCGCCTCCGCCGCCGCCGCCGCCCGCGGGCCACGTGCTCGGCGTTCGTAACACGCACGATTAGTCAGGCTCTTCGCGTTTCTATTATCACAGCCCCCTGCGTGTCCCGGCGGCGGCCACGGCCTCCTCTTCCTGCGTGTTTTCGGAGCGGCCGCGGCCAGGGGGCCTTGCTTACGTAAAGCGGCGGCGCGGCGCCAAGGGGCCGGCAGCCGCGTCGCCGGCGTGCAAACGGAAGCTTCCTCTTCCGCTCCGACGGCCGGCCGTTGCGCGTCCGATGCTCCTCGCCGCGCGGCGGTGCGGGGGCTCCTTGGCCGCGCATTTGACGTCAGCACAGCCGCGCGGCCGCCGTTACGTCACTGCCGTCCAAGTGTCAGGCGCTGACAGCCGCGCCACTCCCCCCCTCCTTCCCCGCCCCGCCCCGCCCCGCCACGGCTCGCCCCGCCCCCCTCGCTTCCGGCAGCGCGGAGATGCATCTCTAGCGTCCCTGCGACCGCTTCTACTCAACAGGGTCCTATTTACCTACAAGGAAAATAAACAGGTGCTTAAGCAAACATCCATGAGGAGCTCGCTTCCCGAAAACAAAATCATATAATATTTGAAACAGAAATGTCGCCAAATGTCTTATGTTTCTGTCTGTAAAATAATTGTTAGTCAAATGGCTTATTGTACTAAACATTCTGTTATAATTACTATTTTTTTAGAAACTAGACAAACAAAAGACACTCAGGATCTGATCTAGAACATCGGAACATCAATAACGCCATGTCGGCTTCATGAGTAGAAAGACTGGTTGGTGAACATTGAAAGCGTCTCATCGAAATAAAGGGCAGGTGGACAATGTCATCGTTTTCAGATTCAGATGCATGTATCAAGACTCACCGTGGAACATTTCTTTTCTTCGTTTATATTCTATCTCCGGGGGGGATGAGGCATTGTATAAAAAATATATAAATAATGTAATAGAAGAGGGATAGTCGCGTATCCTGAAAGAATAACTTAAGCCCTTCATCTACCATTATACGACTATAGCGAAATGTGGAAATAAGTCTATGTAGTACATTTAAATGGAATGTATCGTCGAAATTTATTGTCAATTCAAATTGCATTATTATTATTTTTAAATCGTGTTATTTCTGTCTCAGCTCCCTTTCACGTCCGCAGTGATTTGTAAGAGAACTAGAAGTCTGTGAAATCCAGGGGAGAATCCAGCCGATTATTTTCGAGAGGGCCATCATGGATGTTTGTTAAATAATAAACATAATGTAGTACAATATTTTTGTAGTGTATATATGATACTATACAAAGTTTTTTTAATGAATTTTTTAATGAAAAATGATTACATAATTTTAACCTAAATATTTAAATCAATTTTGCCTAATAAAGGAAGATAACAAACGAGAACTAGGTCTGTTAGGAGCGGGGCATGGCCCCATCCCCTCTGGATCCGCCACGGGTGGAATCACATTTGTAATAATTAGGGGACGGATTTTGATGACCAAAACATCCCCAATCATGATCAATAAAATGCTCTTAAGATGCTTTAAAAATGCTCTAAAACCAAAGAAAAATGGCGTAAACATCTTATCAAAACCAGTTCGGATGAACAACTCAAGCTGTTCGATACGTTACTGATGTAATTGAGGCTTTTTCCATTCGTTCGAGTGGACTCAGTTTGCAAACATTTAGTTTGGACTGTACTTTACCAGGAACTCACTTCTGTCTTTAGTTATCCCGAAATCAGCCGAACCGGCAATGGCGCTGATATACGTCACAAAAATTGCATACAACGGCTGTCAAAACAATTTCGGAGCGAACAAATCAAATAGGCTACTGAGTAATTCTGTGAAGAACATTTGTTGCATATCGTAAATATTATTTGAAGGAAGTACTATAAAAATGACATTAAAACCAATGAAATCAAAAAAATGCATTAAAAAAGACGGGAAAAGGTAAAAAATGACTTATTAGTCGAAATCGACAAAAATGCAAAATAATGACCTATAAAAATGGATCATTTCCATTAGTCATAACATAAAATGAATTTCCGTACGAAACGGCTTTGTTCTAAAGAGAAAAGAAAAAAAAATACATTTTATTAAAGTCCGCCCCTAGTAATAATCCATGTTGATACATCTGTCGTTAGGACAACGCGGAGCTCAGACTATTTTGAATAACATGAACGCAGTTGCGGATGAAGTATTTGGGGATAAATTTCAGGTCAGATCTCCCCCTCATAAATACTTCTGAAATAATAATAATAATAATAATAATAATAATAATAATAATAATAATAATAATAATAATAATAATACAGAATAAAAAGTTGTTTGCTAGAAATTTTAAAAAATGTAATTTAACAATGAGAATACTCCTTTTGAGGCGATGCGATTCTTTCTTAATAATTGTTTTTAATAAATTGAGTAACATTACAAAAAACATTTTGACACTGGTGGAATATAGATACATCCCTCTGCAGATCCGCCTTTGCATTTACGGGGACACTAGTTCATTTCCATTGCATATGATTTTTCGAACAATGTAACAACTCTGACTTATCTTATGTCGAACTGCAGGGCCCTCAGTTATGCTATGTTCATATTTGTAATAAAAAATTATAACTCAATGCTGAGACAATGCTAATCTTTGGTCGCTAAGCTAGTCTTTTGCATGTTTCCAGCCTGTTCTATCCATAAATCAGGGCCCCGGAAGGATGTTCTGTACATGACCCAAACGATGTTGAGGAGTGTGTGTGTGTATGTGGGGGGTGGGGATTTGGCACGGCAGCTATGTCCTACGCGTCTAAAACTCCCGTAGTCGCAGGCAGGGGGACTCAGCCGCACCTTATTAGTCGAATCATAAAAGAGGAGGCACATACGGAGGCTTAAGTTTATTCCATCGAGTCACGCGCTCGTTTGATGTGAAAGGCGGGGTGCGCAGACCACACACTGCCTCGCCGCCGCGGCCGCCCCCGCCTCCGCCCCCGCCTCCGCGTCCGCCCCCGCATCGCCTCCACCTCCACCCCCGCCCTCGCCCCGCCCTCGTCCCCACCTCCGCCCCCGCATCCACCGCCGCCGCCCCCGCATCCACCGCCGCCGCCGCCATGACAGCTCCCGCCCGTTGTGGCCGGCGCCTCCAGCTCCCCCAATGCGCCCTCTCCCTGTGCCGGCATCTCCTTTGCCCGTCCCCCCCACCTCCGCTTGTTGCCATCTCCGCCCCCACCCCGTTGCCGCGGCACAGTGGGGCCAGAAAGGGGAAAAGTTGGCAAAAAGTATTTTGAAGCGTTTTTCGGAATTTTGGGCAATAAAAAAAATTTATAATTAAATATTGACTTATTTAATTGTTTAAATTTTAAATATTTATTTACATAATCTCAAAGTCAGAACTTTCATCATGTGACTCGTCTTCAAAAAGTGAATTTGTACTTGAAGCCATTAACATTCGTGTAACTTTTAGATCCAATGCTTTTGTGATAATTTTTTTCTATTCCATTTGTGAAATCAGTGGGTTAGATGCAATTAACAGCCTGCGAAGCACTTCTTTTTTTTCTTCTTCCAGGTTGCACTTAATTTTCCTTCTTTTCAGTTCTTTAATAACACCATACAAATTCCTCCTTGTTAATAAAGAGCTATCAGTACGAGGTCACGAAGGGGATAATATGAATATTGTACGTAGAAAGGCTAGAAACTAGATGTACATCATCATAAACAAAGTACCTTAACGCAAAATGCGGCAAACAAGAGCAAACTTTGATTAATGTTTTGAAAACTAAATGAATTTCAGAATCAGATTCAGAGGCCGGAAACGCACAGAAGGGAACTACAATACAATATGAAAAACCGGATTTAAAAGTTTCTTTCCACTGTGACACGTGAAGTTTCTACTTGGAATTACTAAAATATTATTCACGGACTTTGTTTTTTAGAAATGCAGATTTAAAGTACATATCTTAAGGTATTGTATCCATAGCACGTACGATTCTGCTAGTCCAGGGAGCAAAAATATTTGCATCGTAAAACACCTCTCTCTTCTTACTGCGCGAGCGAAGAAGTGCGCCGCGCATCACTTGTGCAAGTTCAAACTTGCATTGAATGGAGTGGCATGATTCCCGCTTCCTTTCCTGATCGGGGAATGATGGAGACATATTACTACCCCTGTCATGTAAAATGGAGCTTCTGAAGTATATTTTGATTTTGGACTTTTTGCCAATTTTTCCTTCATCTGGCTCCACTGTGCGCCGCCATCTCCGCCCCTGATCGTTGCCATTCGCCGCCATCTCTACCCGTCGCCGCCACCATTTCCGTCTCCGCCCGTTGCCATCCCCGCCCCTACCCGTCACCGCCACCATCTCCGCCACTGATCGTTGCCATTCGCCGCCATCTCCACCCGTTGCCGCCATCACTTCCGCCCCCGCTCGTCATTGCCATTGTCTCTGACCACCGCACCCGTTGCCTCCGCCACTTTGGACCGCACACCGCCATTATCCCCGGCCGTTGCCGTTTCTGCCATCCTCGACCCCCCTCTTTGTCGCACCCTCGCTCGACGCTCTGGCACCTCAATATCCGACTCCTCTCCTCCACTCTCATCTCCACCTTTCGTCTTGCCATCCCCACCCTTCCCGTCTTTGCCCGAGCCTACTCGCTTCTTCCCTCCCGTAGTCCTTGTGCCCGCACCATATGGTGATTAGTGATTCCGGGCGCGTTAGTCCCGTAAGTGTGCTGCATGTTTTTTATTGCGAGATGTGGCGGTGATCTTCCCTTGCGGAATGGGGAGATCCGGTGCCGTCGGATTAAGATGTTTGCAACCAGATATCTTCCACCAGTGGGGCACAGCCCCTGCCGAGACAAGCCTTAAGCTCCCGACATTTGTGGAAGTGTATGTAAATATAGGGTGAGGATAGGTCAAGGAAGAGGAAGGAAAAATCGCTCGCGGTCCGTAGCCCGTTTGTTAGGTTCCGGCATTCGCCTTGTGTTGACCGGAGAAACCACGGAAAACTACCGATCAGAGCAGCCGGTCGCTAGAATTGTCCTTCAGACAGCGACTGAGTTCCACCAAGCCGACAAGCTAGTGTCGTGTCCTGCCTCTGCGCAGTCAGGACTCGAACCTTGGTACCCCCCAGTCACATCAGCCCTGAGCCACCTAAGCTGGTGCTCGAACTAAATAGTGAACCCGTGAAGCTGAACTCGTGGCTCATTGCAAAGTCGCAAGCCTTTCACCACTGAGATCCGGGTTCGATTCCCGTCGAATCTCATGTGAAATTTGTTCCAACAAAACGTTCGGCTGCTTCACAAGGGCTAGTCCAACCCCTGTGAGGTGTCCTAAACCCTACCCCTATCCTTATTCCTTCCTAATTCTGGCCGCTGGGTAGTGACGCAGGAGCGCGCGGTAGGAGGCGCGTATGCGGAGATGCTACCTGGCGGTCCTCTTGACAACCGACTACGACGAGACGCGACAGACAATGTTAACGGAGGATTACTCCATAAAAAACAAGCGCAGTAATGGGAGGATTACTCCGAGAAGCGCAAAGCGCTCAACATCCCCCAAGGGGCTTGGAGACGCGTTGCGTCGAAGTAGACGCATCAAATTAAAAAAACGTGTGGTCCACAACATCACACGTCGCTTGTTTTGTCAGGGGACTATTAACCGGGTGGGCACCTACGGCTCATTGCCTTTATCCGCACCCCCCGCCGACGCACAAGTACGCCGACAGGCTGACATCCGGATCCAGCCGGAACCCAGTTTGCCCTCACGTCAACCTCCCCATACAATGCCTGGGTGGGAGCCGCCCTGCCCGCTCAGAGTTCCTAGCTATCCAGGCGAGTGCCGGAGTCCAAACAATGCGCTACTCACGTGCGCCAGGAACAAGTTCTTCCTCTTTGCCCAGAGTATCGGGCCACTGCCACGACGAAGCCGAGAGCCCAACTGGGGCCCACACGAGGTTCGGGCGGCTCGGAGCCCCCATTCTGTCTCCCCCTACCTATACCTTTAGGCTATTGACGTGGGTACCGCCGGAACCTGAGCAACCTGATGGATGGTATCAGTTTTCCCGCCGGACTTCTATAGGAAGGATCCAGATTACTGAGAAAAGCATCATTCACCCAGTCATGGCTCAAACGCGCCTTAGGCCCAACTGGTGAGTAAGCGGGCGGATCCGGTTACTAGGAGCTTAGCATCGCCTTCTCATTGCCTGCACCGTGAAGCTAACGACGTGAGCAACGCCGCGAGACCCGGGGTCCGGGTGGTCGACACGACCAGAAACCACGACAACCCGCTCCATCGTGATTCCCCCCCGCAGGAACTCGAACCATAGAGAAGGGCTGTCCTGCAATAGCACTTAGGTAGTGCATATGTATTTGGTTTATATTTATTTTATTACAAATATTCATTTGAATTATTTGTAATTACTGTGAATAGTTCACATAAACTGCATTTTCTAAGTAGAAATGAGCGTTAATGTTTCCTTGGTGTAATGATCAATGCTTGTGTAAGTGCAGTTACTGTTTAATGTCAATTTCCATTAAAAATTTGTAAAATTTAACGACTCTTTTATGATATACCAACTCGTGTGTTTCGCCCAACTCGCCGCATTCGCACAACGTTTTCTCACCCCTGCTTCCCGCCTGTGACACGAGTGACTTCGGTAAGCCGATATCGCCGCGTGTCACGAACAGTTGACCGGGAGCGGTGGCTCAGTGCATCAACTGATGTCACTGCAGTGCCTCTGACCGGAAGGACCTAGGTTCGGGTCCCGACAGTGGCAAGATTTTTGATACTAGCTTGTAAGGTAGCTTGCTAGGTTGAAATCAGTCGCTATTTGGAGGAGAATCCTAGCGGCGGCTGCTCTGATCGGTAGTTTTCCGTGGTTTCTCCGATCAACACCAGGCGAATGCCGGTGCAGTACCCTAACAAACGGGCCACGGACAGCGCGCGATCTTTCCTTCCTCATCCTTGTCCTATCTTCACCCCTTACACACACACACACTAACATACACTACACACACACAGCCAACTTCCGATGAAAAAATGCACTACACTTGTTGACGCGCCCGGAATCACCAACATAATAATAATAATAATAATAATAATAATAATAATAATAATAATAATAATAATAATAATAATAATAATATTTATTCCCAACTTGTTTTACAGAGATTATGTGCACATGCATTACACTACACACACACCGCCATCTACTGATGAAAAAATGCACTACACTTACGGGACTACACTACCACACATGCCGGGAGACCGGTCGGGGACTTAGAACTTGTCCCGGCCGGGGCGGTTCCTCCCTGGTCGGAGATACCTGGTTGGACGTCCACGGTAGGTCGGCGCCGGATCTCGCTATCCAGTGGGGGAAGATCACCGCCGCCACCTCCCAATGAAAAAATGCACTACACTTACGGGACTAATGAGCTCCGTAGTTGACGCGCACGGAATCATGAATCAATCGATGAACCGAACAGTTGCGAAGGCGACGCGACGCTTGCGCGAACGACGACAACGCGTGCTCGTTCTTCGGACGGCCCTGGGCTAGTGCATGGTGGAACCGCCCGGCCGCGGCCGTCGCCGCCGCGTCCCTCGCGGAGGCGGTTGATTCGCCCGCGGCTTCCGGGTGCTTCCCAGAACGGCCCACGCCCCGAGACGTGCTTCCGCCGCGCGACGTGCCGCCGCCGCCCTCCCCTTCACCCCCGACCCCGCCCGCCCACGACCCCCCGCTCAGGCCTCGCTCTGTGGATGCTCCTACGCGGCATCGGATTTTGGGTGGCGTGGACGCTCCGAACGGAAGACTTTTCTAAGCCACGTATTTTACAAGTAGCTACCGGGAGATGTGGCATCAAGTGATGTCGGCCGGGAGTTCTACCTCATCAACTGACGTCGACACGTCTGACCAGGAGGTCCTAGGTTCGAGTCCTCACGGCGGCAGGATTTTCGACACTAGCTTTTCAGCTAGGTCGAATTCAGTCGCCGTCTGGAGGAGAATTCTAGCGGCCGGCTGCTCTGATCGGTAGTTGTCCGTGCTCTCTCCGATCAACACAAAGCGAATGCCGGAGCAGTACCCTATCAAACGGGCCACGGACCGCGCGCGATCTGTCCTTCCCATTCCTTGTCTTATCCTCTCCCCTTACACACACACTTACACTAACATGCACTTCACTACCACGTATCCCGGGAGACCGGTCGGGAGCTTAGAGCTTGTCCCGGCTGGGGCGGTGCTCCGCTGGTGGGAGAGTCCTGGTTAGGGGGAAACCCCACTAGCCGACGGTAGGTCGGCGCCGGATCTCGCCGTCCAGCGGGGGAAGTTCACCGCCATCTCCCGAGAAAAAAACTGCACTACACTAACGGGGCCAACGACCAGAGCAGTTGACGCGCCCGGAAACACGAAAGAATCAATCAATCAATCAATCCTACGCGGGATCGGATATTGGGTGGCGCGCTTGCGTGGACGCTCCCAACGGAATACTTTTTTAAGCCATGCATTTTACAAGTAGCTACCGGGAGATGTGGCATCAACTGTCGTGAGTGCGTCTGACCGGGAGGTCCTAGGTTCGAGTCCCGATGCTTGCAGGATTTTCGACAATAGCTTGTCAGCTAGGTCGAAATCAGTCGCTGTTTGGAGGAGAATTCCATAGGCCGGCTGCTCTGATCGGTAGTTTTCTGTGGTTTCTCGAATCAACATCAGGCAAATGCCGGAGCAGTACCCTAACAAACAGGCCACGGACCGCGCGCGATCTTTACTTTACATTCCTTGTCCTATCCTACACACACCGTTATATTCACTACACTACCACACATGCCGGGAGACCAGTCGGGAGCTTAGAGCTTGTCCCGGCTGGGGCGGTGCCCCGTTCGTGGGAGATACCTGGTTTAGGAATCCCCGCTAACCGACGGTAGGTCAGCGCTGGATCTCGCCATCCACCGGGAAAGGTAACAGCCACTTCCCGATGAAGAACATGCACTACACTTACGGGACTAATGACCTCGTTAGGTGACATGCTCGGAATGACCAACAACCAACCAACCAACCTACAAGTAGCTAAAACATGCTGGTTCGTGGTTTATTGACAAGACTCTTCCAGGTATCTCCGCCAGCGGGATATCGCCCCAGCCAGGACACGCTTTAACTTCCCGCTGATATCTCGGTATGTGGCAGTGCGTTGCAGGGAAGTATAGGTGTTTGTTTAAGGGGCGTGGATGAGGACGAAAAGATCGCGCGCGGTCTGTGCCCCGTTTGTGAGAGTACTGCTCTGGAAGTCACGTGATATTTATCGGAGAAACCACAGAAAACTACCAATCAGAGCAGCCAGCCCCTAGAGTTCTCCCTCAGACCGTAGCTGAATTTGATCTAGCTAGTGTCGAAAATCCGCCATCGTCGGGACTCGAACCCCAGGGCCTTCCGGGCAGAGGCTCTGCAGTGGCATCAGTTGTTGCCCTGAGCCAGCTCCGCCGATGCCACCCGAGCAGGTCGGGTCGTTGACAGTCGGTTTCTTTGCGAATTTCGGCAGGTGAAAGGGTTTGGCTTGGTGGGCGGGGCGTGCTGCGTGCCGCCCGCTGCCCGCCCCTGGCACGCGCCGCCCGCTTTCGCCCGCGCGCCCGTGGGCGCGTCGCCGGCCGCCGCTGGCCGGCTGGCGCTGTGACATTCCTGCGCGCCGCCGCCAACGGGGCCCTTCCGGCGAACGCCCCCTCGACCCCCCGCCCCGCCCCCTCGGACGTACCGTTGGCGAAGTGCTACCGACGCGCCGCGCCGCGCCCACGCGCTACGTGCTGTCGCCCCGTCCTAATGGGCATGCGACATCGATGCCGATATTTTCAAAATATCGATGTTTTTGTAAAATCATCGATTTTTAAGACGACTTTTTTACATCGATTGATTGTTTGATAGATATCTGATTTCGGGCGCATCAACTACTGAGGTCATTAGCCCAGTAAGTGTACTGCATGTTTTTCATCGAGTGGCGGTGATCTTCCCCCACTGGATGGCGCACACTGGTTCAATCGGGCCTAAAACCTGGTCATAATTGTGAATGTGAGTATAAAAATGGGTATCAAAGGGTTTTCGAGGTCGCTGAATTTGAATATCATAAATAAATTTCAAAATTCAAAATAGCGGCTTCACAATGGCAGATCTACTTATTTTAAAAAATGCATAAAAATATACATATGGAGTTCTGGAGATCACTGATTTCGAATATCATAATGAAATTTCAAAATTCAAAATGGCGGTTTGGAAATGGCTAACTGACTTATAAAATAATAATGAATAGAAATATGTATACAATATTTTTGGCGGTCACGGGATAATATTTTTATCGTTCCAGAAATTTATATCAGTAATTTTCTTATTAAAAGTAATTATAAGAAGGAGAAATAGAAAAAATATACAGAGAAAATAATTCCCTGTGGCGTCGAAGGCAATTCCGGGATATCTAGTGTTAAATCTTACTACGTAGCATTGCAGTAAAGAGGTTATAAAACAAAAAGGTGCAGATATGTGCAGCTAAATGTGAGTTATTCTGATTAAATGCGTTCTAATTGATTAATAAAAAAATGATTGAGGCACGAATACGCAGGACAAAAAAATATAATCCACAATATCCATGACTAACGTTGTTACGCTCTATACGTTAGAAATCAACCGTAATATACATAAAATTATTTGACATTTGTCTTAAAAATATACCTAACGTATAGTCAAAAGGGTCTTCTATTCAAAAATACAAAAATAATCCCCCAAAAAATTTAATTTTTTTAAAATTTCACAAATATTGTTGGCAAGAATCAATGATTTCGAGTGTTTCAAGCAACGGTAACTTCATGAGGTCGTGAGGAAGACAAAAGTAATTGAAATAACTTTCTGGAACTGAAGTAGTGTGCTCCAATGTCTTCCGAACGAGATTTGCTAAGTCAGAATTCCGAATGCGCACTTTGAATTTTGCCATTATGGATAGGCTTTTGGCCCGATTCAACCAGTGTGTAGCGTGATCCGGCGCTGTTTAAGAAGAGCTTTATTCACGAGGGAGGACAGTTGTATGCCGCGCGCGGCAGCGTGAGGGATATAATACTCCCAAGTGAATAAAGCGTAGATACACCCCCGAACGTATTTCGAGTTCCGAGAAACAAGGTAATATTATACAACTTAGCATATTATATCATGGATAAAGAAAAATCACACTTGTCGCTAAGTGTAATTCCTGTGTCGGTAAAATTAAGGAAGGTTTCATTTCATTAATAAAACTACTAATCAAAATCATTCACGATTCTGAATACCAATTGATAAATATTAACACATTGATTCCCAATTAGTATCATTTTAACACGTAAGTACGTGGGTTTCATTTGTAAATACGTTCGTTTACTTTAGGCCCGTACGTATTTGTAACATTGACGCATGGATAACATTTTTTTTTCTTAACGTCCAATAGGGGAGATCTAGCACAGCAAAGGATTCGTGATTCGAGGGAATTTATTTAGGAGTTCCGTGGAATAATACGTTTGGCTGACCTGATGAATTAGTCATTAAAGTCTGGGCTGGGCCATTCAAGTAAAATTTTCGGTGTCGATTCCCGTGCACGATGTCGAAGTTCTTCAAAGGATTTGATCTTTCGATCACAACTTCCTCGGCGGAAATCCAAACTGCCGTTCCATGAAGATTCATGGTGAATCAAAAAAGAAATTAAACGTGCATGTGCTATTGCTGTCTGTAAGATTTGGCGGTCGATTCTTTCACGAATTGAAAATGAAATGGAAGAGCAGGTCGTTTGGTCAGTGTATTGCCGTATACGTAGGAAGCAATTCCAATTCAAATCAGCAGCCTTAAAGAGACAGGCTAGGTCTCGCACGCGATTTCTTCCCGTTTCATCTAGGCAGGAATGGCAAACAGCAGGCAGAGGGAGACCTTCAAAGGGCGTACTCTTAAACTGTAGATAGAATTAAAATATTTTCAGCCTTTTCCCTATTATTACATCAAATATTTTGCAACAGAATGCAAACCTCACAATTTTTAAGCAAAGTAGCAATGAATAGTTTAACTGTTAACAGTTTTACTATTCATTAATTTATCTGTTAACTATTCACCAACTACTATGTCATTGGATATGTCTTCATTTTATATCTTGTTTTAACTTAATTTTTTAGTATGTAACTTTGTTTTTAATAATCCATAATTGTATATTTGTTCACCAATACTCCAGAGAAATAGGAAAATAATGATAAAAACATGAGTAGGCCTACATATATTGTGCTCTGCTAAATACCTCTCAAGAGGCCTGTAATGTAGACCAGGGGTGTCCAACTTGCTAGGTCTTAAGGGCCCCGACTAAAACTTTTAATATGATGGCGGGCCGTGTTTTCATTACTCGGGCGATCCACACCTGACATCCCCGAATTGCTGATCTCTGAAGTTTGCCCGGCTGCTCTGAAACGGGGGCGGGGATGGAACCATGCGTGATATCAGGCCGTGACATTCATAACACAGTGAAACACATTGGGATGATTTTGAATTTCTGAATTTAGTAGAAAAATCTTCAATCTAAACATAACCTAAATTTACATTAAAGAGGGCGTTGACCCCAAGTGCGCTAGGACTTTCACTTTTGACTAATAACCTTTCGCGGGTCACAATAAATGGCAACGCGGGCCGCCAATTGGACAACCCTGGTTTAAACAAGGTGTGTGATGATCAGGAATGGGTTCTCTGAGACAAGACTATTGACGTTAAAAAATGCTATAAACAAGATTTAAGTCCATTTTTTTTATGGTATGATGGTTTTATAAATTGCTATTTCTTACCTAATTCTGGGAACAGCGGGAGGTCATTTTTAAAAAAATCTGCATTTTTGGATCTAGATTTTTTTGGCCATCATAGACTCACCAGGGAGTAAAGATTGACAAAAACGACATACTGGATAGTGCTTTCAATACTTACGGGCTTCCATTTGTACTTATAAAAGTTGATTTCATACTTATCACTGGGGACCGGGCGTATGCTTTCTAATATATACCTACTATGATTTCACGATTTAGAAACATATATTCCGTTATAATATGCATATGCATATTGCTGTAAAGTATGTATATGCGTTTTGCTGTAAAAACTTAGAAAATGCATTGTACAAAATAGAAAATTAAATATACGGTTTAAAATAAACAGAAATAAATGACTAACGATATTCAAAATATAAAGAATAATAAGCAATTTATAGAAATATGATGCTAATTAAGAAAACAGGCCAAATATGAATTAAATGCATCCCCGAATGAAAGCTTGTTCACATGATTGGAAACTTGGTGTTTTATGCACATACCAACCGAGCATATTTTCTGACTCACGGGGAAAAACATGCTTTTGCAAATATACAGCCCCCTTTCACCACTGTTTGGTCCAAATTCAACAGTGGTGCCTCCCTTTGCGAACTGCGTTCGTCGCAAGCAGATGTTGACAGTGTCAGTACAGTGTCTGGAGAGCGGCCGCTGCATATGCTGGTGTTGGGAAGCCCCGGCGGCAGAACGAACTGCCCACGGCAAGGATTTGGCTCTGAAACAAGAAAGGGAAGATGTAATTGGGGTACCAGGCACGTAGTATTTTTAACATTGCTCAGGACTAGATTAATTTATGCATCAGGTTAATCATAAAATCTACAAAAATGTTGTAAACAATTTAAGCCGCCCAAAATACTAACATTGTAGTCTCGACTCTGCCCTTCTGGTACAACAGACCAACACTATGCAATGAGATTAAGCACGCAAACCAACAATTAAAACTGCAGCTGAGAGAAACAAATGTCACACTTTTTGAAATGAATTTCCTCTCAGCAAAACACTTCACCTGGCATGGTCTTCACATGAACCTTGCTGGAAAACATGCAGTCGGTAACAAGCTTGCACAATACATCATCAACTCCAGTCCTACGCAGTCTCCTGCCAAAAATCCATCCCTTCCACCTTCCTTACGTTTTCCACCCCCACCCTTGTTTCGAGCCCTGTTGCCTCTTCCTCTGAACCTACTCCCGTTTCTCCCATTCCCACTACCAATTCATCTACACCTGATGCCCCATCTTCCTCACAACCTGTCACTGCCGGGACACACTACAACCTTCGACCACGCACTCGAGGTAAAAATGGAGTAAATATATAGCAACTACAGTCAGATGCAGCAGAAAAACATTCGTGTAGGTATTTGCAAAAAATAAACATTCTTCACCATAATGTTCAATCCTTTTCAAATAAAACTGAGTTTATCGAGGCAGCTCTACAGAGCGATCTAAATCAAACGGACGTTCTTTGCTTTACAGAACATTGGTTATCTCCTAATGAACTTAGCATTTTCCAAATTCCAAACTTTTACCTCGTAGGCTTTTATTGCAGAGAGAGAGAATCCCTTAAAGGTCCTACGTATGGGGGTTCCTGTATTTACGTTAGAAATAATATTGATTCTATCCCCTTGGCGGAATTAAATGTGTATTCCATTGAAAATATTTTCGAAATTTCTGTTGTACATCTTACTTCACTAAAAGTGATAATACTTTGCATTTACAGACCTCCAACAAAGAGAACTGTAGATTATATTTTGTTCTTAGAAAACCTGGAGATAACACTTAACAAAGTCAGCAATCGCTCTTTTGAATCCATTGTTGTATGCGGAGATTTTAACATTGATTTTCTGGTCGAATCTTGCGAGAAAGAAAAGTTTCTCAATTTAATTAATTCCTTCAATTTAGACATTACAATTAATATACCTACACGGATCACACAACATTCGATGAAAGCAATTGATCAAATTATAATTAACAAAACTACTACTCGATATGAAGTTGAAACCAAAGATTTAGGATACAGTGACCACGATGCACAAATTCTTACCATTATAAGAAATGCGATCACTGACACAATAAATAACACACGTATGACTAGATTGTTTACTAAAAGTAAAATTAAATTATTCATAGACTACTTGATGCAGGAGTCATGGGAAGCGGTTTATAATACTGTTGATACAAACGAGAAATATAATTCTTTTTTTTCCACTCTTTCAATTCATTTTAACACTTGCTTTCCTCTTCAAAAACGAAAATTAAATATTTCACGGAAAAGCAATTCTTGGATAACACAAGGGATTAGGACATCTTGTAAAAACAAGCGAATTTTTTCTTTCATTTCTAAACGTCATGACGTATCTCAAGATTTCCTTATCTACTTTAAAAAATACAAAACATTGTTACGAAAAGTCATAAGGCAGGCTAAAATCATGAAACACGATCAAGATATTGTGAACTCAAATAACAAAACAAAAGCAATGTGGAATATAATAAAAAATACGACCAAATCAACTAGAAACCCTGTAGAGAATGTTGTTTTAAAATATAACGATATAAATGTGAACGACCCGGCAACAGTGGCTAGTCCCTTTAACCAATATTTTTCGAAATTGCTGCCGATCTCACTAAGCGTCTTCAGGCACAAAATTCAATAATAGACAGTTCACCCAAAATTTTAGACACGATGTTCGTTTCCGAAACTTCTTCCTATGAAATTCTCAAAATAATCGGTAAACTAAAAAATAAATATTCGGCCGGTTTAGATGAATTCCCGGATGCTTTGTTAAAGACCTGTGCGTATGCCATTATACACCCGTTAACTCACATATTTAATTCATCGTTATGCACCGGAACGTTTCCAGATATTTTCAAAACAGCTAAAATTAAGCCGCCCTTCAAAAAAGGCAACAAAAATGAAATTCAAAATTATCGGCCCATTTCTCTTCTATCAGTTTTTTCAAAAATATTAGAGACTTTTTTACGTACGAATGGAAACTTTTCTCAGTAAACACGACGCGCTTTCAGATTGCCAACATGGATTTAGAAAATCAAAATCAACGGAAACAGCTATACTTTCTTTTCTTAAAGATGTCGCCTCATCATTGGATCAAAACGAGGCACCTATTGGATTATTTTTAGATCTCTCAAACGCTTTTGACGTCATTGATCATGACATTTTACTTTCCAAATTACCTTCATATGGAATTTGTGGTATTGCTCTAGATTGGTTATGTTCGTACCTTAAACAACGATCTCAGAGAGTTGAAATACCTTACTGGAATGATGGAACATTACGTACGCACCTTTCCGACTCTTGGCCCATTGCATGTGGAGTTCCTCAAGGATCGATTTTAGGCCCTATTCTGTTCCTACTTTACGTAAACGATATGCCCCCGACGATTCGAAACGGAAGAACGGTTCTCTTTGCGGATGATACGAACATCCTTTGCAATAAAGAAACCGTAAATAGTACAATATCAGATGTTTCAAATTGGTTCCGAAATAACAAATTAATAGTAAACGAAAAGAAAACGGTTTTAATGCAGTTTTCCATATTCAAATAAACAATTCTGTGCTCCATTGAAAATGAACAGTGTACCATTGACTGATGTTAAGGCAACAAAATTTTTAGGTCTCTCAATTCAGTCAAACCTTAAATGAAACGTCCATTTAAATGAATTGAACACAAAATTAAGTTCATTATGCTACGCGTTCAGAATTCTTGCAAATTCAGTCAGCCTTCATACTGCTCGTTGTGTATACTTCGCGAATGTTCATTCTCGCCTGAGATATGGCATAATATTCTGGGGAAATACATCTTATAGCTCCCAGACTTTTAGATTACAAAAACGAATTGTACGAATAATAACCAAATCCCACCCACGTGGTTCTTGTAAGCCTATCTTCATTAATCTAGGAATTCTACCATTACCGTGTCTTTTTATTTACGAATCAGTGGTTTTTGTAAAAAATGACTTGCTTAAGGGCGGGAATATATTTTCAGAAAATGCCGAAGTCTATTACTATAACACTCGACGCAGAAATCATATTCATCAGGTGACAGTATCAACAGCTTCATTACAAAAATTCACATACAACATATGTACATTATTTTACAACACTCTCTATTAGATGACATTAAACGATTAAATTCTCAATAGAAAAGTTTAAATCACAAGTGAAATCGTTTCTGCTGTATAACTGTTTCTCTACAATTAGAGACTATACTGAGCATCACAAGAAAAGTAACATTAATTTTAAATAATGATACATAATGCATTAATTACCATTTGGACTGTATAAATGAGTATAAACAACCTGTAAATAACTATTATCATTGTGCTTCCGGGGGTCAATGACCCCATCTCGATCAGGTTTTTCGGGTCCAGTTTCCTGATCCATTGAGCAAATGCTGAGATGGCCCCTTGTTTTGCTTCTGGACATAAATGTAACTT
Organism: Teleogryllus occipitalis; assembly: GCA_011170035.1. NCBI lineage: Eukaryota > Metazoa > Arthropoda > Insecta > Orthoptera > Gryllidae > Teleogryllus > Teleogryllus occipitalis. Next base: position 48,762 of record BLKR01000163.1, on the reverse strand, counting down.
CATTTTCTGTGCACGTCTTCTAGAATTCAGTGGGAAATACAATTATTCAAATTATCGTTTCCACGTTGTCGCAGCAGGAAGTAATAAGAGCCAAAATTTATTGCTTATTTATCCTTGAAAATAGATTTTATTACATGGGAGTTTTTTTTGTTTGTTTTTTTCTCCCTTTCAAAATTCAAAATTTATTGCTATTTATCCTTGAAAATAGATTTTATTACATGGGAGTTTTTTTTGTTTTTTTTCTCCCTTTCAAAATTCAAAACTTAAGTAGTATATGATTTAGTGTAGGGATCACAGAATTTTGAAAATGTGCACACAATTCACTTTTCCCCATAGCCCGTCATACGCAGTTTTTAACTGTTTTTTTTACGTAAATAAATAAAATAAATAAATAAATAAATAAATAAAGAAGTTCTCGAGATTCCAAGAATGTTTTAGCATTGAACCACGATTAATCGTCAACTTTTAGAAATGATTAAATTCTTTTTATTTGGAGGACTGTTTCTTTATTTTCCTTTATCTTCAGTACTTAAGACATCCATGGCTGAGTTACCGTTTTGGAGTTACAGTCCAATTTACCGAGTACTTTTAAGGTAACTTGGTTTCTCACAGCCAGCTCAAGGCTAATACTGCTAATCTCTTGTAATCTCCAGTATTCAAGGAGACGGTAACAAAAATGAAGAACAGCGAGTGGAAGTACGCACGCTTACTACATTAATAATGTATATAATGTAAATATTCCGGTATAGAAATATTCCAACTATTTTATGTCTGAAGATGGCTATAAGGTGTAGCAAAACATGTAATAAAAAAAATACTTTATGTAACAATAATAATCATGAATTCCTATAATAATCATGAATGTCAAAATAAAAAGCAGAGCTGGTTGTGTTAATTACATTTTAAACGATAACTGTACTAATGACATGCATTTAATTAACTCACATTTTGTTTGCAAACAGTACGCTACTGGTAATATATAAGGAATTGAGTGTACTTCAGAACTATTAAGCAGGGCGTTATTTTTTTTCTCCGGAAGATACTTCTAAACGCTTATTGAAAATTGAGAGCAAAAACAATAAGAATAAAAACTGATAAGAATTATATACAAAAATCCCAAAAATTGTTATTTACATTACATTTAGTTTCGGTATTATATAGTGTGCAATGCACTTAGGAAGGTTTCTTTTTGTACAATAATTCGCATGAATACAATTTTCTCATTCATAACATGTTTATGATTTAATTTCCATAATTAACAACTTTAATTAACACACAAAATAACCAACGTTAAAATACTTTGAAATTGAAAGAATACTATTCATTTCTAAATATAAATAAACAGATTTTACGAACGAATTCATTATAATGTATTCCTGCGGTTTAAATTGTGATTTCATGATGTTAAATTATTGCATACAACAGTTCTCATTTTAACGTTGTGGCGAGCAAGAGCCGTCAAAATTAATAACTTACAGCGGTATCGATTATATGAACGTAATTTTGTGATTAATTCCCTAGATGACACACTACTATTTATTTTTTTAATGAAAAGTGTGTAAAACTCAATACTGCAATGCAATAAAAATAATAATAATAATAATAATAATAATAATAATAATAATAATAATAATAATAATAATAATAATAATAATAATAAAATTGTCTTTATTTGTGACGAGGTTCAGATCTTAATGTCTGCTCTTCCGCCACTTTAATTTGGGGTTAATGTGTAACAGGTTTAAAAATTACAGTTGAGGCGTTCCGACGTAATAAATATTCAATGACATTTCATGTCACAGAGAAAAATCAATTTGAGACTACCATCTACATTAATTTATCTGTGCGATCCAAATTAATTTATTGACATTTTTTGTTAATTCTTGAAAGTTTGCAAATTGGAAAGACATGATCCAAGGATATTCTAAAACATGAGATAAAAAGAGCTCCTACTTATTCCACTTAGAATCAATAATTCTAAATTCGCCCGAAATGTCAGTTGTCATTACCCGATATGCCTGAACTGTGAAAAATAAATAAAAGAGGGGTACATTTTACATTTAAGTCTTAAATGCAATACTAGGGACCATCCCAGCATACGCCTTAAGCGAATGAGTAAATCCAGAAAAACCTCAATCAGGATGGCAGCTTCAGGCCGAACATTGAGATCAAGAAATGTCAAAATTGAGAGTGAAAAACAAAAGAAAAGGGGAAGAAAAAGAATGTGGAGGAGGGCAAGAAGAGAAAATAAAGAAATGGTTGGGGATGGGGAAATGGAAAAGGATACGAGGAGATCCGAACGGAAAACATGGTACATACAGCTTTACAACCATTACACAAAAGATAGTATACTTTAGGACATACGCGATACATAATTTCTAAATAAAAACATGGAAAATTACCTCATTAACCATTAGGTAAAGGCAAACAAAAGGAAATCTTATGGTATAAAATACAGAAAGTGTCCGTAAAATAATGCTGTGAGAGAACTGATTTTCCTTGAGACAATAATAGCAGGAAAGAATAATAAATGTGCCCGTTATGCTCAGTGAAAGTTCTTGCCCAATGAGAAAAATTTATTCGTGTCTGAAAATTGCCATTGCATTGGCCATATTAATTCATTGATTTCATTAGTGACTATATCTGCAAATTAGAAATAAAAAGTGTAGGGATTCTCTAATCAATTCACGGGCAATTATTTTATTACAGCTGACAGTAAGAGACATCTCGCACACTTTGTTCAATATAGTTACACGTTTTCAAATTTGTTAGTTTCTTTCCGTTCCATTGCTTAAAAAAATTGAAGTTTTTGCAGCATTCCGTCACAAACAGAATTATTACGACATTAGATTACAATTATTTCACACTCTCAATCGACTGATTGATTGGTGATTCTCGGCGCGTCAACAGCTGTCATTAGTCTCGTAAGTGTAGTGCATGTTTCCTCCTCGGGAGGTAGCTGTTATCTTCCTCCGCTAGACGGTGAGGTCCGGCGCCGACCTACCGTCGGATAGCAGGATTTTCCCAGGGCAGGTACCTCCACCAGGGGGGCACCGCCCCACCCGCGACAAGCTCTTAAATTGATTTATTGATTGATTTTTTCGTGTTTCCGGGCGAGTCAACATCTTTGGTCATTAGTCCCGTACGTGTAGTGCATGTTTATTTCTCGGGAGATCGTGTTGATCTTCTCCCGCTGGATGGCGAGATCCGGCGCCGACCTACCGTCGGCTAGGTGGGGTTTCCCGTAACCAGGACTCTGCCACCAGCGGGGCACCGCCGCATTCGGGGACAAGCTCTAAGCTCCCGACCGGTCTCCCGGAATATGTGGTAGTGTAGTCCATGTTAGTGTGTGTGTGTGTAAGGGGAGAGGATATGACATGGAAGAGGTAGGCAAGATCGCGCACCGTTTGTGAGAGTACTGCTCCAGCACTCGCCTAGTGAAGCAGCGCGGTCCACGATTTCGTTGAGAATCTCGTTCCACGGTTTCGCCCAGAAGACGCGGTGCGGTTCACAGTTTAGTTGCGAAGAAGCGGCGCGGTATGTAGTTTCATCGATAGAGAAAATGGCGAATTTTTCGCATTTATGCCTCCAACTTCCTCCCTCCTCCGCACCCTGACCTGTACCCATTTTTGCCAATCGCGTAGCTGAGCCAGGGGCCCCGTGATTTGGTACCTTCTGACAGGTTGCTTCGCTAGGCGAGATTTCAGTGCGAACCATGAGTTTTCCGTTGAGCCACCCGCATGATCCGGAATACCAGACTGCCTTCGTTGCAGCCCCATCATCCATCACCCGTTAACAAAGCCATGGGATTTCCTGGTCGCATAGTTCGGGGGATGAGTGAACGAACACTATTTTCAATGTTTGAGACCTCTTTTCTGAAGCCCATTCGCGGCGACTTCTCTATGGAGATATTTTTCAAAAAAACTATGAAATTGATATTTTTTTATAAAAAATTAAATTTGGCGAAACAAAAATTAAAATTAATTATCATGCGGTGCCACTAAGACGGAGCGACTAACATAATTATATGTATATATATATATATATATATATATATATATATATATATATATATATATATATATCAAAGTGTATGTGTGTGTGTGTGTGCGTGTGTGTGTGTGTGTTGTTTTTTTACGAGGGTAGGTGGAAATCTTCAAAAGACACCATGCGGCCCGTACCACATGATAGTGTGAGATTTTTACCCACTAAAACCAACCTCCCTTCTCCTCCATCCTCCCCGCGGAACCGCCGTTAGGCATTACATCACGGGGAGTGGATTAGAGTGACTTAGTCACAAGCCACTTCTCTTCGCCAAAACGTAGGAAGGATCAAAGGAGGATCAATCGACTTCCCTTCTTTCCCTTTCTATTCTCCTGAGCTCAGCTATTATGGTCTGCGCATATGCGCTCACCGCATCCCAGTTGGTTTCTGAGGCGAGCATGCACCCAACCATTGCTTCGGGTGTCAGCGGGTCGATCCCGAGTATACTCATAACGTGCCGTCGCTGCAGATGGTATCGCGGGCACTGGAAGAACACATGCTCGGCGTCTTCGACAGCAGGTTCACATAGTGGACAGAATGGGGTATCCTCCAGCTTGAACCTGTGGAGATATGCCAGAAAGCATCCATGTCCAGACAACAGCTGAGTCAAGAAGAAATTTACTTCGCCGTGTTTACGGTTGATCCACGGTGCAATGGAGGGAATCATGCGGTACGTCCATCTTCCTTTAATGGACTTGTCCCATCGATCCTGCCATTCGAGCAGTGTTGTCGAGCAGTCTGGGTTCTCCTCTTCTTTGTGATATCGCCTCCGTCTCTCCTGCGCCAAGATATCGACAGGAGGCATCCCCGCAATGACGCACACTGCATCGTTTGACACAGTGCGGAATGCACAAGCTACCCGCAATGCTGATAACCTGTACACTGACGTCATCCCTCGGACGTAACTATTTGTCGACGTGGAGTTGGCCCATACTGGGGCTCCATAGAGCAAGACGGACCTCACAACCAAGGCCAGAAGCTTCCGTTTCTCCTGACAGGGCCCTATGTTGGGCATTAGTCTCGACAGTGCTGCATTAATTACCGCAGCTTTATTGCTGGCGTACTTCAGGTGGTCAGCAAATATCAGACGGGCGTCAATCATGAGACCAAGATATTTGATCGACGGCTGTGATGCAATACGGTGGTCTCCAACTTTGAGAGTGATGGTTTCTCTCTTTTTCCTGCTAGTGACTAGGATAACCTCAGTCTTGTGCTCGGCTAACTGCAGCCCTGAGGACTTCAACCACTGACTAACAATAGCGATCGCTTCGTTGCAAATATACACAATTTCCTCAATGTATTTCGCAACGGCGACGATAGCAATGTCGTCCGCGAAACCAATAACACTGGTGCCTTCTGGGAGGGTAAGCCAAAGGACCTCGTCATACATCACATTCCATAATGGTGGAGCCAATACCGACCCTTGCGGGACACCAGCCGTGATATTTTGTACCTTCGGCCCATTATTTATATTGTAAATCAGGGCTCTATTACTCAGATACTCGGCCACAATCTTCCTCGTTGGCACCTTAAATCTGCGGAGAGCTTGGTGAATATTACTCCACCTGGCCGAGTTGAATGCATTTTTAATATCCAATGTAACGACAGCACAGTACTGTTTTGGGGCTCTCTTCCATCTATTTCCTCCAATTGCTTGTCGGGCGGTGTTAATGACAAGCTGGACTGCGTCAACAGTCGAGAGGGCTCTGCGGAAACCATACTGATTTTACGAAAGGCCTCCTCCCTCCTCCATAGCTTTCTCCAGTCTGGTACTAATAATTCTCTCCAGAACCTTGCCAGCTGTGTCAAGCATACACAATGGCCGGTATGATGATGGATCTTCGGGAGATTTATTCCCCTTAGGGAGGAGCACAAGGCGCTGTTTTTTCATCTTTCTGGGTACACCCTTCCTTCAAGCAAGAATAATAAAGATCCACAAAGATGTCGGTGTGAGCGAGTATCGCAGTCTTGAGGGCAATATTGGGAATGATATCCGGTCCGGGAGCCTTTGTGTTGCCGATTCTGCTGATTGCGTGCAGAATTTCTTCTTGCGTGACTGGAGGAATTATTTCTAGCTCAGATAACGCTATATTAACTGAGTCACCGGGGTGGCTCGGGAATAGGACTGTCACAATTCTGAGCAGCATATTGTGGCAAGTTGGAGAACGTAGGTGCCGCTGTCTTAACCTACTCATGACCGTCTTGTACGGCCTACCCCATGGATCCTTTTCCACCTCGTCACACAGGCTTTTGGCGCACAAGCGTTTGCTCTTGCGGATTTCTATCTTCAACTGGCTTCGAGCGAGTTTGTATTGCTCTTGCAATTGAAGAAAGTTGTCTCTGCCACGAGTTCTCTGGTACTGTCTTCTGGCTCGAAGGCACCTCCGTCGTAATTGGGCGATTTCCTCATTCCACCAGTAAACTGGTGAACGTCGAGAGATTGCGCCCCGTCTAAACATAGCCGCATCACAGGCTTTGGTTACCCATTTCATCACATGCCCAGCTTTGTCATCTGCGGTACCTGTTGGCACTATCGTCTCCAAACATTGTCGGAAAACTTCTTCGTCGAACGTTTTTGCTTTCTACCCAACTGGCTGATATTTCGGTGCAAAATTATCCCTCCGCTGATTTTTCACCTCGTGCAAAAGTGCCTGGTGGTCACTATGGGTATAGTGTTCACTAACTCTCCAGGTGTTTCCGTCTGTGTGTGTCCATCTGTGTGTGTGTCCGTCAGTTTGTGTTCGTCTGTGTGTGTGTCCGTCTGTGTGTCCGTCCGTCTGTGTGTGTGTGTCAGTCTGTGTGTGTGTGTCAGTCTGTGTGTGTGTCAGTCTGTGTGTGTGTGTGTGTCAGTCTGTGTGTGTGTGTCCGTCTGTGTTTGTGTGTCCGTCTGTGTTTGTGTGTCCGTCTGTGTATGTGTGTCCGTCTGTGTGTCTGAACACGCTAGCTGCTAAACCGTTTAGTGGATTTTCTCCAAAATTGATATTACCCAGGCGATCTGGCTGATGTCGCGGGCCTTTGAATTTGAAACCGTTGTTTTAAATTTTTACACAAAGCCACTGGGACATTTTCAAAAAATGGATCCATCGTTTTGGATTAAATTAGTTGTTGGATAGTGTGAATAACGTTTAAGAGTGGTGCAGGTCTCATATTCGTTAAAAACACTGGTTTTTCAAATATTTCAAAAATTCAAAATTGTAGTTGTAGTCTTCCTGCAACTACAATTATAAAGATAGAGATGGTTTCTCTTATGAAATCTTTTTCTTAAAAATAAATTTTGAAATAAGGTCAGTTACAATTTTTCGAAAATTTGAGTAGTTTTCGCGTAATGATTAGTGCGCGTAGAATATAAATATTAAAATATTTTAATGTATAACATGAGAAATGTTTACGTAGGACGATAAAAAAAATAGTCTATATATTATTTATAGGTTATATATTACATATATATAAGCAGGGCTTGATTTCGGGCGGAACGGCGTTCCTGTACGTCGGGAAAAATTATTAAATTATAATATAAATAAATAACTATTTCTAATAAATTAATAATCAACTTGGGGCTCGTTCTTGGACCTAAAATTTTATAAACCACGCACTACGTGTAACTGTAATTATACACATAACTACAAATAAAACAAGAAAGAAGTAACTTCTGTGGATGGTCTGTGGATGACCGTCGCGGTGTAAGCATCGTCCCTTGGCGCTCCGAGCTAGGCAGCAGGTAGTTTCTTTTGTAGGTAGCCACCGTTATAACTTTCGCACTCAACGATCGCCTGACGCTGTAGAAGCCCGAAAAGATCAGTATATTTTGCTGTACTTTACCTTTCAGTGAAATTATATTGCATCTTTCTTCTTGAGTTTCATTTGTATTCTTACTTATCTTACTCTTACTTGATCTGAGATCCGCTCTACTGTTCTTTTAGTTTTCTACTCCTTGACCACCCTCCACGAAACTTCTCTCCTAGTGTCTTTTTCTGATCTGACTTTCTGCTTAATTACTTCTCTTAAGATGACGAAGAGCAACAAGAACGCATCTAGTGCCAATATTGATCTTGAAACCAAAATTACGGAGCAAGTGAATGAGGCACTGGATAAGGCAGTAACTTCGCCTACCTTCTTACGCTCTTTGGCATCTGTACTAACTGAACTGGTAGCAAAGCAATTGGAAGACTCAATGAATTTCAATGCTAATCTTGCGGCAGGTTTAGAGAGAAAACTGGTTGAACGTGACCGTGAGATTTCAAATCTCAAATCTCAGCTAGAAGAAAAGACAGACCAGCTCGAGATGTACTCACGCCGAAACTGCTTGCGGATATTCGGCGTGAAAGAAAATGATAATGAAGACACCGACAAACTGGTCATCGAAGAAGTCGCCAAAAAGATAAGTGTAAACTTAACCTCGCAAGATATCGACAGGAGCCATCGGATAGGTCGTCAATTACCCGAAAAAAACAGGCCAATTATTGTTAAATTTGTTAGTTACAGGAAACGGAGTGAAAGGTTTCGCTCGAAACGGCTGCTGAAGCATTCTGGTATCACGATTCGTGAGGATCTCACGAAATCGCGCCTGGTTTTGCTACAAGCTGCCATCGACCGCTTTGGCCTCAAGAACGTGTGGACAGAAGACGGCACCATCGTCATCAAACGTGGTAACAGTCGTGCCCCGGTGCAAACCAGGGACCAGCTGGAGGCAGTTCAAGCTTAGCGTAGGAGCGCCCCCACCCATCCACCTCCCCACTCCACACCCCTCTTTCACAACCACTTTCGGATATTTCCGAGAATTCTCCTTCCTTTCTTCTTCTGCGAACGCCTTCAAACCCTCAGTTAATGCTACCTTCTCTCTCTCCCTCACATCCTGTAAATCTTCCACCTGTGGGTGACCGGAACCTTCCCCCAACGGTACAAGCGTCTGATGCTAGAAATAAGCCTAATCCTCGCTCCTTCTGTCTGCACGTTGCACACTTAAATACTCAGTCTCTGCCCTGCCATTTCGATGAAGTAACGGAAATAATATCTAAACACCGTTTTCATGCGCTTCTCTTAAGCGAAACCTGGTTGAAAAATTCTCTCAATTCCGCGCTAGTAGCAATCCCAGGGTACCGCTTGATAAGAGCTGATCGAAAAGCCAGCGTCGCCGCACATGGTGGAGGTGTCGGTATATACATTCGCGACGATCTTAGACATAAACTTATACTCTCTTCAACAAATACGGATTGCCAACGAAGTGAATATCTTTTTATCGAAGTCGGACTTTTAGGAAAAAAATGTCTCTTGACTGTCATATATTTACCTCCAAAGTCAGGCAGCATAGATATATTGGACGAAACCTTTGCATCTGTGATCCATTCTTATGAACATATTATTGTAATGGGGGACTTTAATCATAACTTATTAAAAGCCTCTCCTTCTGCAGAGCAGTTTACGCGCTTTTTCCACAGCATGTGCCTCGAAATTTTACATCTAGCACCTACACACCACTCAAAGAGCACGGAAACTTGGATCGATCATATAATAGTGTCTAATAAAAACAAAGTTCGAAATCACGGTCAATTTCCAGTTCCCGGGATTTCGAAACACGGTCTAATTTATCTCGTTTACAATCTGAAGTGTCCTAAATACACACCGCACTTAATTAAATACCGCAATTTTTCAAATTTCGATAAACAAGCATTTAATGTAGATGGATTGACACTTCCATGGCACCTTGTCCACGAAGAAGAATCGCTGGAAGCTAAAGTGGCGATTTTCACTAACTTAATAATACAACTCTATGACCGGCACGCGCCTTTAAAAATATCACGCGTAACTCGTCCTCCTGCACCGTGGTTAACTGATGAAATTCGGAATTTAATGAAAGATCGAGATGCAGTGCATGCTATTTTCCGGAAAACTAAATGCGAACTATTTAAAAAACAGTACAAAATGCTCAGAAATTTAGTTACGCAGAAATGCCGCAACGCTAAAATAAAATATTACCACACCACCTTCGGCAGAATCCGCGACTCGAAAACGATTTGGAAAAATTTGAAAAATCTAGGAATAGGTAAAGCTCCTCCCCAAATTGAAACGAATATTCCCCTAGAATCTCTAAATCATAATTTTGTAAGTAACGTTCCTTCATTTGACTGTAACTTGAAGAGTCAATCCCTCGCGCTTCTCCAAAACTCAGAAACAAAATGCAACGACGAATTTTTCTTTTCATCCGTGGAACATGAGGATATAATAAAAATAGTTCAAAGTCTCAAATCTAATGCTTCAGGTACCGATGATATAAATGCCAAACTGCTAAAAAATAGCCTAGATGTGACCTATCCAATCATTACTGAAATAGTAAATTTCTCTCTAATGAGCGGACAATATCCTTTATCTTGGAAAAGTGCGCTCGTGCATCCTATTCCCAAGACAGCATCAACCAGAAACCCTATTGAATACCGCCCAATTAGCATTCTCCCGACTATTTCTAAAGTACTCGAAAAAGTCGTCCGTAAGCAAACTAAACTGTATCTCCAAAACCAATCACTTTTAAAAGATCAGCAATCAGGTTTCTGTTCCGGCAGGAATACTGGTACTGCGCTACTGAATGTTATTGAAGATGCGAGAACAGCTATAGATCACAGTAATATAACTATGTTAATTCTTCTGGATTTCAGCAAAGCGTTCGACTCAGTAGATCACGACATCTTACTCGCAAAACTAAAAATCATGGGATTTGCACAGCCTACGCGTACATGGTTTCTTAACTATTTAACTTCCAGAACCCAAAGGGTAGTGTCCGGTAGTCGCAGCTCAAGGGCCTTAAAACTTAACCGCGGAGTTGCCTAAGGCACTGTATTAGGACCACTATTATTCTTAATGTATGTAAACGATGTGGGAAATGCACTTAAATATTGCAGTCATCAAATGTACGCGGATGATCTTCAGATATATCTAAGTGGCCACCCGTCTGAACTCTTCTCACTCGCACATAAAATTAACGAAGATTTGATAACCTTAAACAAATGGGCAGCGTTATTAGGCCTACAATTAAATCCAAATAAATCACAGTGCATGATTATCAGTTCAAAAAGCACTGTGAATAAAATATCCTCTTCTACTCTGCCTAAAATTTATTTAAATGACACCGTTCTACCTTGGTGTTCCGAAGTCAAGAACCTAGGAGTGTTTATTGACAACACTCTCAGCTGGAACTCGCAAGTAGATTCAATCTGCCGTAAAGTTTTTGCCGCAATGCATTCGCTGAAACGCCTGCGAACGCTTTTACCAATTAGTACACGTGAGACACTCATTAAATCACTTATTATGCCACATTTTGACTATTGCGACTTTCTTCTGAAAAACATGACATCTAAATTACAACGTAAACTACAAGTAGCACAGAACGCATGCGTACGGTTTATTTTTGATCTAAGAAAATACGACCATGTATCGCACTTTTTTGACTCACTTCATATGCTTACTCTAGACAAAAGACGGTTATTTAACTCTCTACTTCTTCTCTACAAAATTGTACACGGGTCTCATGTAACACGTCTAATAAGTAATTTCAATCCTCTGAAATTAAACCGAGCTCGTAGTTCAGCTCTGCTCTGTGTACCACGTCACAGCACGACTTTTCAGTAAATCTTTCACCATTACAGCTATCCGAGCCTGGAATAAACTACCAGCGAGTCTAAAACATTCGAATACTTTCCGTAAATTCAAAAACGAATTAAATACTTGGGTAAGGTATAACGACATATAGAATGGCATTAATGTCCTCTTCATCCTCCAGACTTTTCCCACTACCAAGCACCCGGTCACCGCCCCCCTAAACGCCGCACTTTTCTCACTCTTTAAATTCAAAATTCCACCCCATACCTCACTACTCTATTCTCATTTTTCACTCCCTCTCACTCCATCTAAATTATTAACAACCACATTTTCTGTGTATCCTAATAAAATTGTTCAAATAAAATATTTAAAAGAGATTAGCCACGCTCCAAATAAATGCTAAAATACTTACAGCTATTTTTGTACTGTCATCATTGTCATATCTACAATATATATGCCTCAATAATAATTACAATTGATGTTTATATCCTATTTCACTTTTACATTTTTTCTTAATACTGTCAATATTATATTTTAAATTACTGGTACTATTAACTTAGAGCCTATTGTGCTTCTCTGCTGTTACAAATATTTGTATATTTATGTAAAGTGCTAATGTATACCAAACGTAACATTTCTGTACCGCTTCTGGAAAAATTTTACTTTTCCACCTACTTCTTCCTCCTTTTCTTCGCTTTTTCTTCATTCCCTTTCCTTCACAGTCTTCCCCATTTATGTCTTTACGACCCTTTCCCCTAAACGCCTCATCTCTTCACCTTCACTAATATCCATACCTTATTCTTCTGTATTAATGTTCGGCCATAAGCCGCCATCCTGATTGAGGTTTTTCTGGGTTTACTCAATTGCTTAAGGCGTACGCCGGGATGGCCCCTTGCTTTGCACTCCCAGTCATAAATGTACAGTTTGTCCCCCCTTTAGTCTCTCTCCTTTCTTCTTTCTCATTCGTATTTTCTACTTCATTTTCATTTATGATTCCCTTCTCTCATTTTTCTCTTCTCTTCCATTTCTATACCATAATTCTGTTCGGCCCTAAGCCGCCATCCTGATTGAGGTTTTCTGGGTTTACTCAATCGCTTAAGGCGTATGCCGGGATGGTCCCTAGTTTTGCACTCCCAGACGTAAATGTACAGATTTCCCTCCCCTCTTATATGTTACTACTCTGTATCAATGTAGACTCAGTGGTTAGGCGGAAGAGCAGGCCCTATGGCCTGAGCCTCGCCATTAATAAAGACATTATTATTATTATTATTATTATTATTATTATTATTATTATTATTATTATTATTATTATTATTATTATTATTATTATTATTATTATTATCGTTATTATTACTTTACTCTTAAAAAATTCTTCTAATATATTATTCATCGTCATCACTTGAAAGAAATTTCCCTTCAACAACGTATAACATTTGCTAGTTCTGAAGCAGGGGGCGTTTACTTTTACTTTCTCGCTATCGCTTACGCAGTAGAAAATTATGTAATGCTGCATGAAAAACGGCGAATTTGCGGCAGAAAAACTCTTATTTCAGGGCCCAGGTAACGAAAAAATCGATAAATCTAGTAGTTAAATTTAGAAAAGAAATCCTCAGACATGTGGTGTAGTCACAACTCGTTTTGTGAGTTCTTGATACCGAAAAATCGAATGACGACAAAACGTGACTGTCTATGTGTGTCCGTCTGTCGTATGTGTCCGTCAGTCTGTGTTCGACTACTTGTGTGTCCTTGAACAATGCTAGCGGATAAACCATTCAGCCGATTTTCTCCAAAATAAATATTCCACAATCGATTTGGCTGATGTCACGGCCCCTGGAATTTGAAACCGACACATTTTGGGGTGGTACTTTACAGGAAGCCCCTGGGTCATTTTCAATTTTTTTTAAAAAATGGCTTCAAAGTTTTTGATTAAAATTTGTTGTTGAATAGTGTGCAGGACGTTTCAGAGAATGGTGCAGATCTCATTTTCGTTAAAAACTCTTATTTTTCGAAAATTTCAAAAGTTCAAATTATTTTCATGGTCTTCTTACAACTAAAATATTAAAGATAGATATTTTTCTTTTAATAAAATCCGTTCCTTAAGAATAGATTTTAAAATAAGGTCCTGTACAATTTTTCGAAAATGTTAGTACTTTTAGGTAATTTAACGAGAAAGTACGGGCGAAAAAAGGGCGTGCTTATTTAGCACCACTAATTTGTTCTGTGAAGGAACTGGTGCATGGGAAATGCCAAAATGCACATGGTGAACTGGTGGAATCGGGTCTTTTAAGTTGCAGCACATTTTTTATACTTTTCACTTTTTATTTTCACTTTTGGGTAGAGTTTTTCGATGCTTACTGCACATTGTCTACCAGATCGAAGTTTTAAAAAGTTAACCTTCCTAAAATGTATGCCCTTAATGAGTGTCTCTTTAAATAACATTGTATAGGGATTCGTTCTTTTAATGGAATCTACACTATCTTCTGCCAAGATATTGAGTTACTTTCTGCATCTTTTCTAATCACGGATTTCATGGATTTTGCAGAGAGAGATTTCATATATACAAAATCATCAGCAGTCATTTCATGAACAGTGAATTTTATTGAAGTCTGTCTAATCCATTTCCATCAAATGAGAGGGGACATACACATTCTGGATTATTTTTTTACTTTTATTATTTTTTACTTATTATACTTTTCGATTGTACGGAAATTTTTGTCTCACTTCATATATGCCTATCCTAGCTCTAGAAACGTATAATCTATAGTTTCAAAGCTGCATTTTTTTGCTACATTTATCCAAAATGTATCTATTTGTTTAGGTTTTTATCTCCACAACAATTACTGTAGGCAAATAAGTGACGCTATGCCTTGCTAAGACCTTTACGGTATCTTTTTAACGAAGAACCAGCCTATTCAGAGTCTCTTGATACTGTATTCCCTGCCCCAAAATATTGTGCCACTGTCGCAAATAATCTGGCGCACTTGCCTGGCTATTGCCTTGAACACTGCCGCTAATGTTCTGAGAGTACAAACTTTGACCGTATAGATACCAGGAAAAAGCATCGCGGATAAAAATGAGGAATTTTCTCGAGAATCATGTTTTACAATATCTACAAGGAATGGTCATTAACTAGACATTCGAAACAATGCCACTTACTTTAATCTGGAGAACGATGAAGCAGAACCATGCGGGCCCGGTCGTCGCCCGGATCAAAAGGACTCCAGACGTAGAGGATTTCTGCACTCCTAGCGGAATCCACTATATTTGGTACTGCGCCAAAGGCTGAGACCTGCAGCGACTAGAAGAACAATGGATGTGGTGTAAGGTGGTTTAAATTCGTCATACGTGCTATTAGCAATACAAGATTCGACAAAGCTAGGCTACTTTATATGACGATCTCTCTATTCTATCCGATTAATGTTTTTGCTAAAAGCAACTTTGCGATAAATTGTTGGTTGTTGAAGTCTTTGAATTCTTTCTGACACCGACATTACCATTCGAGTTGCTCTCGCACAATTGCATATTAAAGCGCTAGGGCTGAGGTTATCTGTAAGATTTGTAAGTTCCTCTAAGCATGTGCATGTGCCACTGGGAACTTTCTTATCTTAGCAAAGGTATGCCCTATCGAAAATGTTAATGTACGCACTGAATATTAAAACGATCCTCTCTCTGCTGCTCTTCGTAAAAGCATAAATGTTTCCCAACATTCTTGCGGGAAAATCAAGTCAGGTATCAAACATAGAGGACGAGTCCTGGAATTCCCTATTATCTGTACACAGATTACTTCAAGTCGTACGGAAACTTTGAAACCAAGCTTCATTCTTTGTGTATTGTAGAAACATTACAACGCAGTTCGTCATAGAAATGTACACCATCAGAATCTGCTGAGGTATGATAATCAATATGTCAAATTGAATCTCCTGATAATTGAATTTTATGACAAGTCAGCAATAAGAGGTTCGTGGAAGAGGTCCACACGAACCTAAGCCATCGACAAATTTAAGACCTGCGCGAAGGAATACAAACAACGTGCAGTTTTTCAGAACCGAGATTAATCGATCGAGATTTGCAAGTACGTGAATTGCTATGGCCAATGAGCCCGTTAGTGTATTGAATGTTTTATCACTGGAGGTATCGGTGTTCCTCCCCCGCTGGATGCCGAGTTTCGTTACCGACCTTACACATGGGTTTGCGGGTTATTTCCCCCTAAAGACATCCAACGGCGCAACGACCCAGTGCGGACAAGTTCTAACATGGACGCTCCCTTCCGATCTCCTGATATACGTTATAATGTATCGCATGTAAGTGTCCTTGTGTGTGTTCACAGGTAAAGATGAGAAAGGAAAGATAGTGCGCGGTTCTAGGCCCGATTTTTAGGGCATTGCTTTTTTAGGGCACTGCTCTTTTAAGGCAATACCTGGGTGTGATCAGAGAAACCACGAAAATTACCGATCAGAGCAGTCGGCCGCTAGAAATCTCCTACAGACAGCGATTGAATTCGATTTACCTTTATAGCTAATCTTACCGTCGGTATTCGAACTCTACGACCTCTCGGTTAGTCTCTGCAAAGTCAACGGTAATACGGAGTCTGCTATACCTCAGTCTGTCCTCACAACAGAGTTCAACGGTGGTAATATCATTCAAGAAACGAAGACGAGTGTCGTTCAGTACATATAAGATATCGATCAAACATAGAAGTACTGTCCGAGAACTCACAAAACTCGAGAGATACGTGGCTCATCGACGCACGTAAGAAAGACGTCCTTATGGCGTGAAGTGACCTTTTTATCAATAAAGAAAAAACAAAAGAAACTCCGTACAATGTGGCATGGCAACCTGCTGCACGAACAATATTTTCGGGAAGATTATCTTCCCCATCGGTGGGAAAGTAAACGTTACTTTCACTTCTAAGTTGGCTGCATGATGTCTTCCTTAATAAAGAGAACGAAAGTCAGTTCTCATCAGCCATTGAGGTTATACGGACTGAGACTGTTCAAGACAAAAGAGAAAATACTACCCATGGCAACCAATTCAGACTTTGCAAACAACAGATAACTAATGTCGGTACAACAGCACATATTTTCTCGCATTATTTGTAACTTTTGCAATTTTCGACAATTCAGCGAGTTCTACAAAAATGAGACTTTTGATATTTCTATAAGCCTACGTCTTTCTATTAATAAAAACAATTAAGAAAAAATGGAGCTGTTTCTAAGTAAAATCTTTTTTTCATTTGTCATTATTTGGAGCAAACTTTACATGAAAATTATTCGTATTTTCGAAAAATGGTACATAATTTAATTAGATTTAATATTTAGAAGAGATTTCATTAAAGAAAAATATTGAAGGCATTTTTGAGAATTTTAAATTGTCTATATTTAACGCAAAATTACGCAAAAACTATTCATATTTTGAAAAATTGTATCTTGCGCTAGAAGAAGGTATTTCATTATGGAAAAATTATATCTTCAATATTGTAGTTGTAGGAAGACACATCAAAAACTTGATCTTTAGAGATTTTCCAAAATTTGGAGACTTTAAGAAAAATGATACATGCGACATTTCTTAAGCGTCGTTTACTCTATCTGAGAACAAAATTTAATTCAAACGTTTGGAGCTATTTTTCACATTTTGAAAAATATAAAGGTTTTATGAAATCACTTACTACATATATGAGAGAGGAAATAATTTACTACATATTGAAACAAGATTTATCATATTTTATGGTATCAGTGCCCCACAATACGAGATTTTCTATCGAAAAATAGCTGCTGCATTCCAATATTTTCTCTTTACTATGGAAGTATGAAATAGACGAGAAAGTAAAATCTGTTTTATCACTTAATCAAAGTTAGTAGCGAGATTGCACAGGCATATTACAGGGAACGCCGTGGCATTTAAGTCACTCTCCTACACTGGATTCTACGCAGAAAGTACTACTTGCTGGAAGCAAGCTTGCTGGTCGCTGGTGGAGGCAGAATTTACACGATGCAAAAACTTCCAATACGGGAAAACAAGTTATAGGCAGCACAAAGGTTAGATCATCAAGATCTTGGCGTTATTAAAGAGAAGCCGAAGAGAGACTGAGGAGTGGCATGTATGCCCACGATAGTACGTATTTTTCATTTTCCAATCTATTATCGGATCAGGATTATAAAACTGTAATTAAATTTCATGGGATCGTTCCTTCGCATTTCATTAAACGTTTATTTCTATAACTAAACGAGTGTATGGCTGTAAACATTGAGAATTATGGATGTGATTAATGAGGATATAATAGAATCATTGCGTTGTTAAAACATCATTGGAGCCCTTCATTGTAAAATGATATTGCTCATCATAAGGTTCATTGTAATTTATTAAATTAGTATTCCTAAATTAATAATTTTAGAATGCACTGACACTTCTGACAGCGCAATTGAATAAACGATATTGGATACGAGTACAATGAAGTGAGCAAAAGAAAGAAGTATTTATCCTCCGTTTATTGCAATGCCTCATTAATCTACACATTAATCGATCCCATGAAACATACATGAGTCTCCATTTCCCCACTATATTATGAATTCACAATGAACAAGAAATGCTGATTCATGATTAATTATTCTCTCCAAGACACCACATAAAATCACTTTCTCTTTCCATTTTCTTTATTTTTTCCATTGCCTGAATGTTATTCGTTCCAATTTTAATGAAAATGCATCATTCAGATGAGAGTAAATAAAAGCACTTCGTATCGCGAACATCACGCCGGCAGCCTTAGAAATTTTCCCATCCGTCAGCATCATATTTAACTTACTGGCGCGTTGTGGCTGGCCAAGCAATAGGTGGATGAGGTGACAGCGGTTTGGCGGCGTGGCGGTGGCATAGGAGACCGGGCGGTGGCACTGTTAGTGGTGGTGTAGTAGGTGACGCTATAGGAGTCGATGGTGAGGGCAGTAGCGGTGGCGAAGGAGCTGGCGGTGACACAGGAGGTAGCGCAGTTTGGAGCAGTGAGGGCGGCGGCGGTGGTGGTGGGTGAGGTGGCGGTTGAAGGAAGAGTAGGGTGATGATGGCGGGTGGGATGGCGGTGAAAGTGACGGTGGCGGCGGGGACGGCTGTGGTGATAGTGGCTTTCATGGTAGCGGTGTCCGCGTGTCGGTCGGCGAGGATGGCGGCGGTGATGGGGTTGGAGGTGTCGGTGGTGGCGGGAGTGGCGGCGGGCGAGTGGGAAAGGGTGCGCAACGGGGCGTCGGCGCAAGGCCGGCTGCGCGCCGCCCGCCATATTTCTACGCGAGGCAGCCTCTACCAAAATAATATTATTAGCAATTCCAATGAGGTTTTGCATCCCTCGCGGGGCACGACACACACATCGCCGACCGTCGATTCGAATCGTGAAACATAGATCAAAGACGGTTTAAAATTCTTGTTGCGTTGCTTCAATGTTGATGCAGCTTCAGACGGCAATTAAATTGTTCCCCAAACGTGTTTTGTAATTGGCGATTTTCTAATTTGGCGTACATTGACATGAGAATTAATTCAATGCATGTTATTTTACATTTTCAGATTGGAGTTTAATTTATACACTACGCCATTTACAATTTACATATGCAATTTTCTAACAAATATTGGCAGCTCATTATTTTCGACTAGCAATTTGATAATATTATTATTAATCGATAAGCAATTTGCGAATATTTGTAAGAAAAATTATTTGTATAATGAATTAAAATTATGGAATTAATGATGAAGATAATAAGATTAGAATAAATGCTGAGAATTGATCTGCATTATATTCATATGATACGTTGGTGATTAGTACAGGACATTGAATCAGTTAATTTGAATATCAGCATTGAAAGAATAATCGAATTATTCAGGAAAACACTTAGTAATAACAGTGGAGGGAAACGAGAAATAAAAAGAAAGCCCTTTAAGGGCAGTGAAGATGACGGGGACTAATTAGTGGTCTGTAGGACTGCTAGCTGAAATCAAATATAGGCGTTTAAAGGTCGGTGAGTTATGGGGGAAAATTCATCACAATTCATTAAATTTATTACATTAACCCTTGGAGGGCCAAGTGGGGTATAGTTTGTGCCCCAGTGATATTTTTCTGTAATATTTTTTACAGTATTAAATTCTGGATGCCAGTCCGTTTTATAGCCAAATTTTAGTGTTTGAGAAATACAAAAATTAATTATTTATTTCAAATAAGAGTGCATATATTGTTTTACATATAGTTTCTCAGTTGGGGTACAAACTATACCCCACTTGGCACTCTGTGCAACATTTCCATTCCCTCGCAAAAATAATATTATTAGAAGGTTGGCAGTACTTGTTCCTTTTTCATAATACTCAAGTTTGATTTGAAAGAATTCTCGCTAGTTCACGACAATGGATCGTGCAAGACTGACTGATGAGGAAATTGAAGCGTACATTTGTGAATACGATTCATCTTCCGACGAAGATTGTGTTGAAGAAATCGACGAAGAAAGTGACAATATCAGTGTTAGTGATACAGAGGAGAACATTTACGACGACAATAGGGATGATGAGGATACATTTCTTCCTAATGGTCGTTTTGCATTGTCTAAACGTAAGCCTCCGGTTTCTAGGCGGTCAGCTGCTAACATTCTGACAACGCCTGCTGGTCTTACGAGAAAGGCCCAAAGTGCACAATCTATGCTAGAATGTTTCTTTTTGCAGATTACAGACGACATATTACACGAAATAATTGTCCATACTAATGAAGAAGGTGAAAGGTCAGTAGGGAAATGGAATAATGAATACCCCAATAAAAATAGGGTTTTCATCCCCACGGACAAAATTGAAATGCAAGCTTTCTTCGGTATATTGCTTGTGGCTGGTGTTTTTGGAGAAAATCAAGACAACATGGACGAAATGTGGACAACGGACGAAACAGTTCGCAGAAATTTTTATCCAGCAACAATGGCGAGGGCAAGATTCAAGCTGTTACTCAAGCTCATTCGCTTTGATGACAAATTGACGCGAGAAGAAAGAAGAAGAGAAAACAAATTGGCAGCTATTCAGGAAGTGTGCAATAAATTTGCTAGAAACTGCCGAGACTGTTTCGAACCAGGACCCTATGTTACGGTCGACGAACAATTGGTAACGTTTCGAGGAAAGTGTACGTTCAGAGTATAAATGAGATCAAAACCGGGTCGGTATGGAATAAAATTGTGGGTTTTAGCGGACGTCAAATATCATTATACTGTGACTTTTCAAGTGTATTTGGAAAAAATTGGAAACATACCAGAAAAGGGGCAAGGAAAGCGAGTCGTTTGCGATTTAGTTCGTCATATGGTTGGTTCAGGTCGAGGTGTAACTGTCGACAATTTTTTCACTGATTTTGATTTAGCTCAGGAGCTTTTACAGCAAAAACTAACCCTGACAGGAACACTAAGAAAAAACAAGAAAGACATTCCTGTGGAACTTCTAAGTCTCAAAAGAAACGAGAAATCTTCGCTCTTTGCATTCACTAAAACCATGACTCTGGTTTCATACATGCCAAAACCAAAGAATTGTGTAATACTTCTGTCAACTCAACATCATGATGACACAATACTAGAGGATCATGAAAGCAAAATTCCTGAAATAATAGATCACTACAACAAAACGAAATCCGGAGTAGACACTATCGATCAGATGATTCGCGAATACACGTGCTGCAGAACGACTCGAAGGTGGCCATTCCGCCTTTTCATGAATATCTTAGACACAGCAGCCCTAAATGCATATGTAATTTTTACGATTGCTAATCCTGATTGGATGAGTGAAAAAAAGTAATAAGAGAAGACACTTCTTACTTGAGCTTTCAAAACAGCTCGTGAAGCCACATATTGAACGACGCATAAATGAAACTCCAAATCTCCACACACATGTTGTAAGATCTGCAGCATCTTTTGGAATAGTACGTCAGCATGAAACACTGATAGTCCCAACAGGAAGAAAACGCGGGAGATGTGTATTCTGCGCCAGATCCAAAGACAAAAAAACTGATTTCATGTGTTCACTATGCCACAAGTGGGTGTGCAGCGAATATGCAAAGAAAGAGGAAAGTTTTAAGTGTGAGAACTGTTTGAATTCAGAAGAAGAAAAATATTCTGATTAGAATACATTGAAATGTTGTATATATCCAAATTTTTAATTACATTGGAGTTATTCACAGAAATACATGTCCTACAATTCCTAGTTTCTGAACATTAATAAAGAGAATTATAAGTTCAAACAATTTGTTTATTTAAATTACCAATAATCACTAGATACTTTGTAATTGTTGCGAAGAACACTTAAAAAGTAATATCAATAAAATTTTCAAGTAGTATTTATTAAAAATAAGCAAAGAACGAAAAATATTCCTGGGGTACATTTTGTACCCCTTTGGCCCTCAGCGGATGTAAAAAAACTTGGCCCTCCAAGGGTTAATTGATAATATTTTAATTTTTTCGTGTTTGCGACACGTCTCTTAGCTCTTTTTGGCCATTGAGCGTACCTGGAGTAATTCTCTTTGCAATTTTTTTTGTCTTTCGTCTCGTCACGTTGCAATAACTGCTTTTATTTTTTCGGTCAGGGGCTTGTTGCCGGTAGGAACCGGTTACTAGACGGTCTCCCGTCTAGGAATCCGTGCTGTCTCATTTCGCTTAACTTTTATTTATTTAACGTCAAAAACAGTTAAAAATGTGAGACGTACTATAGGGAGAAGTGCAGAAGAGTATGGTTTCTTGAGCTCTGGGATGACTGTTCTTATATATGTAATGTGGGGGGGTGTAGTAACATGTAGCAGCTATAGTTTTTTGGCAAGAATCGATAAGAAAAAATTCGCTCCCGTATAGCAAAAACTATTTGCAAAGGCAAATCAGCTACAGATTTAGGCTATTATCCTTAGTGCTATACCTGAAGGAATTGACTTACTGCCGCGATAAAATTGAAAACGATTATTCGAATATTTAACTTCCCGAAAGAGCTCAGGGAAACGTACACAGATAGTGAAGCTATATTTATGTCGAGAAGTAAAACAAGGGGCAATCTCAGCATTTGTTTAAAGGATCAGTGAAACTGGTCGAAAAAGCTAATCGAGATGGTGACTTCACGTGACTTCACGTTGCGTAGTTAAGCAATTCGGCTAACGACATCGGCTCATCGCAAATATTCGCATTCCTGAGAAATTCATATTTTATGGAATTGAACTGTGTTTTCATTCACAAAATATATAAAGTTAGCAGTCATGGGAAAAGAAATTAAAACGTAGCGAATGAATGAATTATTTCCCCATGTATTTCTGAGATGGGCATGCAGCTCACGAATAATATGCTTTACATACGAAAGAGATCCGATTCATTGATTGCAGTTCTTTTGTTGAATTTCCCGGTACAATTTGGACTTCTAATTTGTTAAATCAAATCTTTCATTCTGGACAACTTCACGAATATGGGTATCATTACCGTGAATACTGTACAAGCTCATAACAAGTAAGTTCCTTGCTTTTGAATAAGAAAGAATTGCTTCCCTTAAAAATATTGCCTATAAAACATTGGTAATTTTCTCCGACGAATTCCGCTTAATAATTAAGTTTTCGACGTGAAACATCTTTTCAGACACTATTTCACTGGCACCATTGAACACTTACAAATTTAAAAACAATTTTGGCATGAATTTTGGGGCAGTGGGCACAGGCGAACGGGCACAAGTGCTGAGGACATGGCCACGGAGGTACGCAAAGTCCGCAACAGAAAAGACGTTGTCGCAATAAAATTAGAATATTTAATTGACTGATTGATAAGTGATTTGTGGGATATCCCTTCAACCAGGTAACCTCCACCTGCGGGGCATCCCCCCATATGAGACAAGCTGTAACCCGACTGGTCTTCCGGCATTTGTGGTAGTATAGTGCATGTAGTGCATGTGTAATTGTATGTAAGTAAGGGGTGAGGATAGGACAAAGAAGAGAAAGGAAAAATGCGAGTGGTCCATGGCCTTCGTTTGTTAGTGAACTGCTCCGGCATTCTCCTAGTGGTCACAGAAAATCAGAACAAACGGCCACTAGAATTCTCCTTCAGGCAGCCGCTGAATTCGATCTAATTATATAGAGCATCTTTAAAGGGTGTATCTTATCAACGTAGACTCACAATTTTTTATCAGTCGGACAAAATTGAATATCCAGTCAGCCAGGACTAACAACTGAACGTTATTCATTTTGTCGTATCTCCCTGCAATAATCTTTACTACTCTCTGTTTTATCTACTACATCACTATACAATGATTAACAAGACTATTGTTTGTCAATGTAGAATATAAAACTAGTCATTTATTCATTCAAGCTTTCTATTATTTTATTACTGTAAACACTATGATGAGCATTATTTTCATTCAGTAGTTATGTAGATTTTCAGGATATCCAGAAGTCTTGACAGTTGTAGAAACAAAACAGATTCTAGCTTTTTTGTTTTGTAAATTGCCGTTTCTTTTGCCTTTTCCTTTCCTTGGCCTTCGTCGGAGTTGGAAATTGTATTATAATCTTCATTACAGTTTTTTCACTGCTAGTGCACTTTACCATATAGTTGTTGATCGGATCAATTTGACGATTCACTTATTATAAACTCTCACTCAAAGCTCACCTCCAGCAGTGCGAGGTCAATGTACATGATTTATTGTACACTCAATTGTTTTTTAGTTTTAAGCTCGTCACGATCAAAATTCAAATTAAAACAGATTTTTAAGTTGCCAGATTATCTCTTCACTACCATTTACGTCACGCCAGGCTTGTTAGTTCATAAATGCTCACTAGATGTCGACATTGCTTCTGCAGGTCGTGCTTTGCAAAATGATACAACCCGGTCAAGTCTCCCTTCAGTGCTTTGCAAAGTTTCAATTGGCTACTGAGGCATTCTGGCGTCACTGATTCTAGTATATGGATTTATTTAACAATTAATGCTTTACTACTGTGAACAGTCGAGGCCTAAACAAATTCACAAATTTCATAGTTTTAAACTGTTCATACCACTTGCCTATTGCGAAAGTCTCTGGCTACAAGTTCTGCTGTAGTGACGTAGCCATAGCGTCTATGGATTCTGCCATAAATTCGGATTCACTAAAATGGGTCCACTTTCGTGAACAGAATCTTGATGAATCTAATCTAACGGTGCTTTGGAGAGGACGGATCGTCCCGATTGAAGACTGTTGCAAACATGAGTTGATTCAAGTTAGACATGTAATCGTTGCTTCACATATTTTCTTTGCAGCAAAATTTTGTGTAAATATTAGTTTCATGGCATTATGTTTTATTTGTAAATATTTAATACTTAATATCTTCGGTTTATCTTGAAACGTATGTGATTCAGTAAGACATGACAACTTTACTACTTCTTATACTCGCATGAGCAATCGCATTTCTAATACGTATTTGCCTTTTAGTAATTGATTATTAATAGAAATGAAGCACCATATTGTGGTCTCTGACACTCACATTTTTAGTGTTTGAAAAATGCTGATTTTTTGGAATCAGGAGTTTTCAGAATATTTACGATAGCTTAAAGAGCTTAATGTATAAATCATACTAATCCACTTAAGGTGCATTGCTTTTCTGTTACGTTACCGAGAATGTCAAATATACTGTATTGTGTAATTTATTTTCTGATTGTTTTTCTATGTTAACTATTTGAGAAAAAAGGAATTTACGTAATATGTCAAACCACACAATGGTGTAGGTCACGAAATTTCATTATTTTTATGAAATGCCATTGATCATTTGATATATATTTAAACCATTTAAAATAGTTATTGTTTTGTTCAGGAATGGTCGGATTAAGCAACATAGGAAAACTTTCAATAATTCAAGTTTATTCCGCAATCCAATAGAAATATCCGTATGTAGGTCAAATCTCACCGTTCAACAACAATAAAATTGAATCAAGCCGGGTTGTCGTATCCGCGGAAATCCCAAACCGCAGCGTGGGCGGCGTAGCGTATCTTCTCACAGGCATGCGTCGCGTCGCCCCAGTGGCTCCAGAACACTTGATCAGCGACAGACTATTTACAGTCCGCCTATGTAGTCGAATAAGTAAGTTTATCTCTGCTCCAAAGGAATGCTACATATATATATATATATATATATATATATATATATATATATATATATATATATATATATGAAATCAAATTTCATATATATGAATATATTATGATATATTATAATATCAATGAAATATATGTGAAACAGAAATTCTACATAAAAACTCGAGTAATTTTTGTAATTTTCAAAAACTAGCAGAACATTTTGGTGTTTCACTCGCGCTCTTGAGTTACACTTGGGCACGAACTTGTTTTTCTGGATACTTGTGCATTAATTTTGTTTTTATTTGAAGAGTTTAACAATTATTTGACTTCTTGACCAACCTTTTAGGCCGTGTACCAAATCAAAATTCACTAATTTTATTAATTTTGTAAGTGCTTTTTAGTTTGTATCGGTAGCTGAAATTTCGCCCAACCGTTTCAAATACCATATACTTCGCGTGAAAAAATCAGAGTCAATTTCAACATTAAAGGTTTCATAGTTTCCCTTGTGCGATTGCTCAAGTTCCGTAGAATTGAAGAGCTTCTTTAGTATATTTCTGTTGAACTAAAAAGAAACAGACCCTCTTCTATCTGAGGCATCCGATAAAAACATACTATGGTGTCATACAATACTTAAAAGCTCCCGCAAACTGATATATTGTTGTTTAATTTATATTTTACTTCTAGAAATGTGAACACGCAGTAACAATCTGCACAAAATTTGTTTTGCCAAACATTTTTATACAAACATTTACACAAATATACCCAAATCGTGATAATACTGCAGACATTTATTAAAAAACGACAAATTTTTGCAAATATAACGTAGATTTATAAAGGCAGATTGAATTAATTTAAACAAATTACAACAGAAAAATATTAGATGTACTGATACACGTCATTAAAATATTTAATTTTATTTATTGTTGGTCAATTAATTGTAAATCATTTTTATCATTGCCATCTTTGTTAATTATTAAATCTTTAGTTTTTTTCGATTATAAATACTTCATTGTAAAGGCTCTGAATTGAACTTCATCTGGCACTGATTTTATTTTTTTCCCATGATTCAACGAATTCTAAGATGGTTCCTTATAGTCTATTGCATTCACGTTCCACTTCCAGTTCATACGGTACAGAATGGAATCTTCTAATCGTGTTTTAATTTTTAAACTATAAATTTTGGGTATTTCAGTTTGTTTCTACCGCCTTACTTTGATATTTTACTATATTTCAATGCACTTAACTCAGGAACTGAATATGAGAAAATGTCATTTGAAGGGCTCATAAGAGCATAGCGATGATAGCGAGTGTGATAATAGCTTATCATTGTACACAGTATTTATTTCAAACTAATCTCAGCTCACCTTTATCAACAGCGCATAAACCTCTCCTCGATAATGATCACAACGAAAACCGGGCCGTTTTTAGTCTTGATTATAATTCGGGTAGCGTATCACTTTCCCTCTGCGTCACAGCCTACCGCGAAGCCCGGAACCGTCCCACGCCACCCCTCCATCCGCCCCCACACCACCTCGTCCGCTTCTTCTTGCCTTGCCCGACTCCGGCCTGCCCCGCTCACCCATTCCAAGTGCGATGCCGTCACTTCTCGCTATCCCACACCTCCCCACACTCGCCCCGTCTTATCCCGCTGACCCCCGCTCCTCCTCACCGCGCCTCCAACACATCTCGCTCCGCTTCTCCTCGCCCCGCCTCGTTCCTCCCCGCTCCGCCTCGCTCCTCCACGCCCCGATCCTCCACGCCCCGATCCTCCACGCCCCGATCCTCCACGCTCCTCCTCGCACCGCTCCTCCCCGCTCACTCTCTCGCTGCCCATTCTCTCACCGCCCATTCTTTCGCCGCTCCTCACTATCAAACATTGCTGCTCTCCGTCCTGTCCCATCCGCTCCTCTTTCGTTTCTCCGCCCCTTCCGTCTCCCCCCGCCTAACGCCACCAACCTCACTCCCCGCCCCGCCGCGTCGCGCCGCACCGCTTCGCAAAAAGCGCAGTCCTCGCGCGATCGCCCATCCCACGCGTCCGCGTGAGCGTGCCGCTGGCTGCTGTTCGCCGCCCGCCGCCCGCCGCCCGCCGCCCGCCGCCCGCCGCCCGCCGCCCGCCGCCCGCCGCCCGCCGCCCGCCGCCCGCCGCCCGCCGCCCGCCGCCCGCCGCCCGCGTCGTGCGCAGCGGCCGAAACGGGACCGCCGACGCCCGCGGAGGAAACATCAAAGACGGCAGCGCTTAAAAAGCGATTATTCTCACGCGCCAGCGCCTCGCGCGCAATCGCGATCGCGTCTCGCCAACACCCCCACCCCACCCCTCAACCCTCGCGCCCAGTGGCCACCGCTGCTGCCCCGTCGGTGCCCCTCTGCGCCGAGACACTATCGCCGCCAGCGCCTAGAATGCGGGGCTTGGCAGAACCACGAATATTGCCCAGAGATATTTTAGCCTTCTTATACTCACAGTCTGAATATCCGACCACTACTTAAATTCGGACCATGGAGGACCTCGCAGAACGTTTGCAACTTCAAATTCGAGAAGGAATATGTGACAATCTACAAGCCGGTAATATTACAATGGTGGGTGGCACAATCTTTGAAATGCACTTCGTAATCTATTAAAAACAGAACTAAAACATGTAAAATATTTAGATATTTTTGGGCAGTTTCAGGCTTCATATTTTGGTTACAAACCTGACAAAAATGCCCAATTACACCGACTCCAACAATTTCTCATTTACGGGAGTCAATTGCTTTGACTTATCCATAATCTGTAAGACCCAGGACCCAATTTCTTCGCTATTTATCCTGTCTATCCACTGTCACTAACTTTCCGCATGCGGTCATACTTACAATGCGTATTCAGCAACCCGCTTGTTCCATAACCCTTCGCCCTTCATTTGAGATATTCTGTATGTACTCGCATAGAAATCTATTCTATTCCATATTCTAGGGCATCTGATTTTGCTTCTTTGATTAATGCCGAGGATATTTCTATCTTACATTGGCATTCTTTCAAGGATAGTGTCTGCTTTCTGGTTAGAGACCAAGTATGACAGCTGTATATTAACGTAGGAAAAATCACTGGCTCCATTTTTACCTTACGTTTTTAAAATTAGTTAGGGCACAAAGCTCAATTCAGGTCAGACCACTATTAAACCACTATACATTCTTTGAATAGAAAATACTAAGATGTAAGCAATTAATGCCACCCATCCATCTAACATATAACAACCCATATAATAGGCCCGTGTCCTGGAAGTTCTTCCTCAGCGGATGGTTTGTAACTATTTGAATACAAAAGTCTGTTAATAAAATTAAATTTAATATACACACTTAATATTGCATTTATTACTTATATTTATTAATTATTATATTCCTAGGTCACAAATTAAAATTTCGATATTGACTGCAAACAATATTGACGCAGATACCCCAATTTTTTACCTCAAATTACATAAACCTCTGGCAATTCATCAAGAAAGTTAACTGCAAAATTTGAAAAGAAACACTAGAGTGAGTTTGAAACTGCAGACCTACAAGAGTATTTGGTCGAAAAGAACTACATCACATGGAAATCTTTCAGATGTTTCATAAAATTACGCAGGTGCGACTGAATACTTTTAATCTTCGCACCATGTAATGTAACATAACCCTTCACAGCACTCATAAATAAGTGGAGTGCAAGAGATCAGACAAATTACCTTATTTACTAAACGAATAATTACATCGTGGATAAGTATTCATCCTCGAGCCGTCTCTGCTGACTAACAATGTTCTGTTGTGTCCTAAAGTTTAGAACTAGACCATTGACCCAACTACTATGTATATCAATGCCAAATCAGACTTCAGGGTGGCAACTGCCATTGTTGTGCAAAAAGATTACAATAATTGTGTGCTATAAGCATAAACATAATTGTCGTAGATTTAATATTAAACCTTAGAAATTCAGCTACATAAATGTTGAAGAATGATGTTCCAAGAATGGAGACCCATAAAACACATGATCGATTTCCAAGAGGTGTAGGAATTCTGCTTACGTTTAACGCCTTTACAAGAGCCCTGAACAGTTTGAAAATGATTACGGAATTAGTTGGAAACAATACTTAACGCTGTGCCTCGGATTCCATAATACTAATTCCAAAACACTTTATCCAAAAAAATGTAGTCCAGGGGGACTACAGCTTTTATATTCTTACGAAAATCTTTCACATACATCGGAATTATGAATTTTTTGCAATATGCGTTACCACTCATATTATCAAGAGGCGAGAAAATCACCCGTAGTCAGGGTATAATTAATTAAATGTTATAGCGCATCATATCAAGAAGGGATATAATACTTCACCATGTCTCCTTATTATCACTTGCAGCACCAGTATGTTTGAAGATGCGTAGATCATTTAAAAGCTGTATTGAACAAACTGATTTAAATTGAAAATTTTCTGAGAGCACTTCAAAACGCACAGCAATAGTAAAGTTGATTGTGATCATGTAAATGAAAATCAGTTACGGGAACTGAAGTTTATGAAGTACCTATTTAGCGTGTGGTGAGAATATAGAGTCAGAATATGCATGTTGGTTGATTACCAGTCGAAAATTTAGTCATAATGAAATGTCCGCAAATTGAACCATAATTGCGGACGACTTAACAGACTGCTCGAAGTTTTATTAGTTCCGCTCCTCCAGAACACATTTTAGCAGGCAGAATGACATTTTAGCAAGTAGTGTACAAAAGCACATACTCTCTTATTATTGGTGATGGTTACGTTACCCTCTCTGTATATAATCCGATAGCTATCTTTTAAGATTTAAAAGACACTAGGAACACAAAATCATGTAAATGTTCTCTTAATAAATATGTAATTACTCCCCAGTCATGTATGAAACAGATTTAATACGAAAGAAATTGAAGGATGCAGATTATCTCCAAGTACACAGAAAACACTTCCCTTCATAGTACATCTTATATAGTTTTTAATTGTTTCTGACGTAAAATAAATAAATAAAAAGGGAAAAAACTAGTGAACCACATTACAATTGCGCGTAACTTCGAAACGGCGCGTCCTTGGATCATAAAATCTTATTTTAATGTCCTCAGAGCGACACAAGTTGTTTCGTAGGGTACAGATTTCGGAGCACTGGTTTTCTTAATAGTATTCTACTAAATAAGAAATTT
The DNA here is from genome assembly GCA_011170035.1 of Teleogryllus occipitalis. Taxonomy (NCBI): domain Eukaryota; kingdom Metazoa; phylum Arthropoda; class Insecta; order Orthoptera; family Gryllidae; genus Teleogryllus; species Teleogryllus occipitalis. Next base: position 17,906 of record BLKR01000163.1, on the reverse strand, counting down.
TGAACTTTCTATTACAGTTTTGGAGATTTAGCCCTTCTGGAGACTGATACTTTGTAGCAAATGGAACTAGTAGTAACTCCAAATCCATGTAAAATTAAATTGAATGAATAAAACTAGAATTAGTATTCCCCAATAAAATTAAACTATTTGATTTCCTGCAAACGTTAATCTCAAGGTTTAGCAATATTGGAATGTTTATTCATACACAATACTGGGCATTTAATGTGACGTACAGTTCAAGGGCAGGTCATTCGAAGTTAGGATCCAGTAGGAAACTATTTTCAATTTTAAAACAATGATTTACAAAGTGCGTAATGCTCGCTCGGGTAGAGATAATTTTATACTATTGCAACTTCTCTCCTACTGCCTCAAACTTCACATTAAAAACTCCAAATCAAACTCATTGATTGATTGATTGATTGATTGGTGATTCAGGGCGTGTCAACTGCTAAGGTCATTAGTCCATTACATGTCGTGTGTTTTTATTGCGGGAGGTGGCGGTGATCTGGGAGATGGCTTTCGAGATCCGGCGCCGACCTACGTCAGTTTGCGGGGGTTGTCCCTAACCACTTATCCTACCAGCGTGTGGGCACCGCCCCAGCCGGGACAAGCTCTAAGCTCCCGGCAGATATACTGACATGTGTGAAGGTGTAGTGCATGTAAGTGTATGCGAAGATAGGACAAGGGAGAGGATGGAAAGATCTCGCGCAATCCGAGGCATGTTTGTTAGGGTACTGCTCCAGCATTCGCCTGGTTGTGATCGGAGATACCATGGAAAACTACTGATCAGAGCAACTGGGCGCTAGAATTCTCCTCGAGGTAGTGGCTGCATTTGACATAGCTTACAAGCTAGTGTCGAAAATCCTGCCACCGACGGGACTCGAACCCTTGGACATCCCGGTCCGGAGCACTGCAGTGACATCAGTTGATGCCCTGAGCCCCTTTGCTGGTCCGAATTAAACTAAGCGCGAGAGATTCGAGCCAGCTCGGCAACAAGAAACAGTTGCTTTTTTTCCCCTCCTATAAAACAAACATTAGTAAATCATAACTGTAACAGAATTCTCGGTATATTTCACTGCCAAGCAAGTATAATTTACGCAAGTTTAACTTAATTTCTGCGAAGAAGACATAACGATTATATCTGGGTTCGAATCCCAGCCTTGGCAACACGATAGACAAACAGACCCTTGATGAATAACTTATTCTAATTCAAGAATCCACAAAACGTGGATTTTGAATACACCGCGTACCCGAGAAAGTAATTTACTGCACATAGAAGCAAGGAAAATCCACTTTTTCGGTTAAAACAAAGAAATCACAGTACATGTTTCGGTAAAAGAAACTACATTATTTTCTACAACATTCCATGTGTTTCAGTTTCTAGGAAGTAGATGCGATGAAGTTAAGGACACAAGATAAATTTACATTAATCACAAAATAAGGAATCTATTAATAAATAAGACTTCAAATATCAAGCAAATTCAATATATTGAATAATATGTAAATATAATTTATTTTTCTCCAATGACTTTCTCAACAATGATCAACACTCATTGAACAATAATGTAATGTGTAGAATGATATTCTTTGAAAAAATTATGAAGGTATGCCATTGATTTCTAAAATAAAAATACTTTACAAGATATATTAAGGTATCATGTATTTCAAATATATGCTAAACGTAAAATATATTCAGGTGTCATTCAAATTCTTTAATCGACATACTTTAATAGATCATATGTAATTTAGCACCACACTTTGGAAAATTTGACCAAGTTCCTAGTGCAATGTATGTTTCAAGCAGGGACCGAATACCATAATTATAGCGTTAAAGGTGTTTATACCGGTATAGAAAGACCTTTACCTCCATTATATATTTATTCCAAATACCTTCAAAAATACTCTAATATACGATAATACTCTAATACGATGTCAAATACCGGTATTTAAATGTCAAATACCTGTATTTAAAAGTATTTTTCACGAGAAAATGCCGGTATTTCAGTGGAATCATACCGATTTTTGGGGGGAGGGGGAAATGATGATGATTTTACCGCTGAGGAGGCTCAGAGGATCAACAGTTTCTGACTGAGAGGTCCTCAGTTTCTAGTCTCGACGGTGTTGGATTTTCGACACTAGCCTTTCGACATCTAGCTAGGTCGAATTCTGCCGTTGGCTGGAAAATAATTCTAGAGGTCGGGTTTTTTGAACGGTAGATTTTAATGGATTCTCCGATCAGTACCAGGCGAATGTCGGAGTAATACTTAAAAAAAACTGAGAACGTATTATCTTTTCTTTTTCATCTTTTCGCCTTATACGCCAGTGTTTCACGCACTACACTCTCAGATATCTCGGAAGATCAGTCGGAGCCTAGAGTTTGTTCCGACTGATGGGGTTATATTTGGAGAAGGGGAATGCTCTTGAAGCCGACATTAATTCGCCGCCGCATTTCACAACCTTACGGGAGAGGGACACCGGCTTCTGAAGATTTATTTATGAATTGATGCTATTGTTTTTTCCGACGGTTTCCACGTCAACGGTCAGTCCCGTTTGTAGTGCATGTTTTATCCCGGGAGGTGGAGGTGTTCCCAACGTTAGATCGTGAGATCCGGCGCTGACTTACATGTCGGCTTGCAGGGGAAATCCAAGAATCTCCCCTAGCCGGACACCGCCCCAGCCGGAACAAGCTAAGTTCTCGAGTGGTCTTCAGACATGTGTGATATAAAGTGCATGTGAGTGTGTGCGAGTAAGGAGAGATATTGGAACAAAGAAGAGGAAGTAAAGATCGCGTGCGGCCTATTTGATAGGGTACTGCTCCGGCACTCGCCTGGGATTGATCGGACAATCACGGAAAACTACCGATCAGAGCAACTGGGCGCTAGAATTCTCCTCCAGGCAATGCTTGAATTCGGCCTAGTTAAATTAAGTTAGTGTTGAAAATCTCCTGGTCAGGGTCGCATCAGAGGCAGCGACATTGCAGGCTCTGGGCTAATTGAGTTCAGCCTAACTTTTCTAACTAAATTAAAATTTTCACAATCATGTAAAATGTTTATAAACGTATTAATACCAAATGTCAGACACGTTTTCAAACTTTTGAGTTAATATGAATAATTCCAAAGCAGTAGAAATTTGTGAAAGCAGAATCAAACAACGAAGAATATTTCCAAAGAGAATCCACTTTCCTTAACAAGAAATAAACTTCTGTTCTCGGAACTGCCGTATCAGTTGCCACATTGTAAGAGCAGCGAAGGAAGCGCCGCCGTTGCGTAGTCAGCTCAGCTTCCGGAGGTCAGCGTTTCGACCCAAGGGCGTTTACGGTTGGGCCCGAAACATTCGAGTTTGTGCACGCTCGAACGTTAAAGCACTATCGATCTTCTGCGCATGCGCAGTTTAGGTTTCGCATCACTTTTGAGCATCTGCACATGCGCAGAAGATCGATAGTTGGTCCTCTGAGACGGGCACAAACTCTCTATTAGGTTTCGTTCAGACAGCGGATACAGCATTCGACACATACCAGGCTATCAATTTTTTTCGAAGTTTGAAGCATTGAAATTTAGGCGACGGATGTTTGACCGTTGGCCCCAGAAAATTTTCTGCCGAATATGTGTGTGTGTGTGTGTTGAGAGAGAGTGAAGGAGAAAGAGAGTGATTGAGAAAGAGAGTGAAGGAGAAAGAGAGTGAAGGAGAAAGATAGTGAAGGAGAAAGATAGTGAAGGAGAAAGAGAGTGAAGGAGAAAGAGAGTGAAGGAGAAAGAGAGTGAAGGAGAAAGAGAGTGAAGGAGAAAGGGAGTGAAAGAGAAAGATAGTAAAGGAGAAAGATAGTGAAGGAGAAAGATAGTGAAGGAGAAAGAGAGTGAAGGAGAAAGAGAGTGAAGGAGAAAGAGAGAGAGAGTGAAGGAGAAAGAGAGAGAGTGTGAAAGAAAGAGAGGGAATGTGAAAGAAAGAGAGAGAGTGTGAAAGAAAGAGGGAGTGAAAGAAAGAAAGAGAGTGAAAGAAAGAAAGAGAGTGAAAGAAAGAAAGAGAGTGAAAGAAAGAAAGAGAGTGAAAGAAAGAAAGAGAGTGAAAGAAAGAAAGAGAGTGAAAGAAAGAAAGAGAGTGAAAGAAAGAAAGAGAGTGAAAGAAAGAAAGAGAGTGAAAGAAAGAAAGAGAGTGAAAGAAAGAAAGAGAGGGAAAGAAAGAAAGAGAGTGAAAGAAAGAAAGAGAGTGAAAGAAAGAAAGAGAGTGAAAGAAAGAAAGAGAGTGAAAGAAAGAAAGAGAGTGAAAGAAAGAGAGAGAGAGTGGGTGCAAGAGTAGATGGGTGTGACTTGGCACGCGCGTGTACGTCAGGTGCTAGTGTCGGCATGATTTTTTAAATTTTATTAATAAGCATTCTGCAAAACGATTATAGAAAGGACTTTCTCTATTTGGATGGTGTGAAGGACATTATTTTACATTGAAGATATCGGTATAATACCGGCCTATCCTTTATGGACGTCCATATCGGTTCTGGACGTCCAGTAAAGAAATTTTACCGGTATAAAATAATAAAAGTAGATCCATCCAAATGTGATCCACCAAAAGGGGATGCACCAAATGTTTGTTGTAAATATTAGTGCAAATAATGCTTTTACGAAATTTTTTTTTAATTATAATAATTCTAAAAATAGAAATTTAAGTTAATATATATTAATAATATTATAATTAATAGCCTAATATTTACAGAAAAAGTGTTCTCGAAACGTGTAATAGTAGCGTGAAGTGTTACCACATAACGCATTAGCATTTTTGTTTTCAAAATTGGCACTTAACCTCTAATGTACGGTTGTAAGTCCTCCTTGGAACAAAATCCGTTTAAAGCAAAACACCACCGAAATCAAAATTCAATTAAATTTACTGAATAGCACTTCATTCCGCTCAAAGGGCGCAGCACTGACCAAGCAACTCAGTCGTATATGCCACTGATTTCTTGGAAAACAGTAGCCTCTCCTAAGAGACTTGGTTGAAATCCGAATCAAGGCTAGTGGTTGAAAGTGATTGTAGAGACGGCGTTTCGCCGAGTGCCAAGAGTTTTTGTTATTCGTCATTCAAAGCAGAGAAAATATGAGCACGCGACAAAGTGTATACTTTTGCACAATTTGGGGCCGAACGGCCAAGCTACAGGCAATCCCGTACCCAGCTGATGTTACCTCCACCGGGAAATTGCAGAAATAAACAACAAAAATTGTATCATATACGCTTGTTTTTAGTTGTTACACTTCCTGTTTGTAACAAGATTCTAACGCTTGCATGTGCTGACAACAACAATCACAATAATAATAATAATAATAATAATAATAATAATAATAATAATAATAATAATAATAATAATATAATTATTATAATTATTGTTGTGATTGTTGTTTGTAATTATAATTATATTAATTATATTCTAGGAAACCGAATGGTTTATCGTGTAGAGGTTACCATGCATCACCATGCGGCAGTTTGCGAATCACCTTACTGCTCTCCTATGATCTTTAGGAAACTACTTCGAAGCCTTAATATTCAGCAACAAAAATCACTGCTTTTGAACTTGTAAATATGATTTTACATCTTTTGTATGCCCGTGCAACGTAATAAATTGACGATCTATAAACAAAAACGGACCTAAAATAGAGAAACAATACATTCTTTAAGGCAGTTATGAAATTTATGAAATTAAACTGCTCCTAAACAAATAAATTCATATCATGGATATATATCTGTCTGTAAACTCCCGAACAAAACATTTCTAAAAATATAATTAAATAGCATATTGGAGAGTAATATACCAACACTAATAGTAGATTTAAAGAGAAAGAATATAGCTTGGGGCTGTTGTGGAACAAATGAAGCAGAAGAAAATGCTTTCATTTCCAACAAACTAATAACGCGGATATTCATGCTCCGCCAGATCTGGCGCTATATAACTATGACCAGAATGTAATTCCAGACATACTAGACGTAATAATCACTCAAAATATTCACATCACATTATATCAAAAGTTAAATGTAGATCTAGATTCAGAACAATGCCCCGTGTTAATTAGTGTGAAAATTCAAATAATAAAAGCCCATCGATCACCAAAACAATAAAACGAATAATAAACTGAGAAAGAAATTAGATGTACACAAATATCGTATAACCGTATCTATTTAAAACAATCAAGCTTGTTGATCAAGAAATAGAAATACCTGCAAAAGTGATATAGTTACCAATGTCCTAGCCAAAAAGCCAATAAAAGAATGTGAATGAAAATTCAAAAGAGTTCATTTTTTAGCAATTTAATTTAAAAAAACTTAATTTTGAGAAGGAAATGGAAGCTAACCCATGATTAATACATTAAACGCATATTACACCAAAACCAAATAATAGTAAAAGCAGATTCGATATCCATAAATATAATTGTTTTCAAAACCTCGTATCACAAATACCAAAAGTATCTAGTGGATACTTGGGAAGTACGATTCGATAAACAATCGAAGAAAATAATAAACTACGTCTTTTAAAACTACAGATAATTGAACATTTCTAACATACGTAAAAAATGACGTTGGTCGATAATCTGAATAAGAGATTAACCCTTCCCTCCCACCCATAAACCAGAGTTTATAAATCTAAACACCTAAATTGAATAATTTCCCATCCAAAATCAGCAGTTCATCAAGAACTTAAATTCATATCGCCAGCTGAAACTCGAGAAATGGCAAGGAAATAAAACTTAAATCAGCATGTTTATTCTGTGGTCATAACGAAAAACCTTTCGCTGGTATGGTAGTTTCATAGCCAAGTTTCAAATTCACGGATTTCAAATATTTTCTATATGGCTTAAAGAAATTTTATCTGTTTCTCCAAGGCGTCTCAAAGTACTACACTTGTTAATCAGAACTTACTGATCAAGAAATGTAATTTCCCTTACACAATAGATATTACTTTAAAAACTGAATAATGTCAATTTAAAAAAAAAATATTTCATTCATCTTTCATCGCAATTTCATTGACACCCTTCAAAATATGTCTCCATCACCGTCGCTGCTTCTTTGTGAACTGTAATTCCGAAAACATTTTTTTTTATTTATTTATTGATTTTGATGGATGTACATAGGTCAGTTGTAGTATAAACTTTACATATGTTTGATAGACTTACTTACTAACTTATATTTAAAACATTTCTAAGAATTAAATCTAACATAAGGTTGAGGATGCCCTATTGGGTCTTCTATTCTGGTTCAAATTCGGAGAAGGTTTTAAGGAATATATTGTAGGGGTATCTGTTTTTTATTCTGGTATGGTTTGGGTTTTTAGCGAGTCTAAAGGTTGCAAGGGAAGAGATTTGAGGTAAATAATAATAAAAGTTGGTGGCTAAGTATGTGATGTGATGTTCAATAAGTTCTAAGTTGAGTTCTTTGTGAAGCTGATGATTCGTGACAAACCACGGTGCATTGGTGATGGTTCTGAGAAATTGGTTCTGAATGATTTGTAGTTTCTTTAGATTGGTTTTTGCGGAATTTATCCAGATGGGACAAGCATACAGCAGTAGCGGTCTTAGAATGGCTTTGTATATTGCAATTGAAGAATGATATGGTAATGGACTGTTCCTATAGATTAAAGGTTTTAATTGTAGTAGTTTTATTTTAGCCTGTTTTATTTTTTCGTCTATGTGCTGTTTCCAATTCAGTTTAGTATCTAAGTTTAATCCAAGGTATTTAATAGGTTTGTTATGGGGGTACCAGTTTAGTTGATTGTTGTTTATTGTTAGGGGGTGGGGTAGGTATAGGGTCTTAGTGTGAATATTTTTGCTGCGGTTTTGGATGAATTCAGTTGTATTTTAAGTTTGGATGCCCAGCTATCGAGTAAGTTGAGGTATAGTTGAGTTCTATTTCTGATGTCAATGATAGAATTGCCAGAAGAAAATATTGCTGTATCGTCCGCAAATTGGCTATGTGAATATTCGTTAATTTTGGAAGATCTGCAACGTATAAGTTGAATAGTGTAGGTGAAAGTGGTGAGCCTTGGGGGAGTCCTGCGTTAATTAGTCTAGGGTTGGAGTGATGATTACTGAAATTCACTTTCATTCACTGAAAAAGTTCTATTGTTGAGAAAGCTATTGATAATAGATTTTATGTAGTATGGGGTGCCAATTTGTTTAATCTTGTACATTAAGGCTTGGTGCCATGTCCGATCAAACGCCTGAGTGATATCTATAAATACGCCTATTGTGTGATGTTTTTTCTGGAATGCTGTGTATATGTGTTCGGAAATTCTTAGTAACTGGTGTTGAGTAGACACTTTTTCCATAAATCCAAATTGTTCTTTAGGAATTATTTTCGTTGTGTGTAGGTAATTGTTTAATCTTTTAAGAATAATTTTCTCGAATATCTTTGATAAGGATGGTAATAGACTGATCGGACGATAACTGTCAACGTTTGCAGGATTTTTGTTCGGTTTACAAATAGGAATAATGATAGCATGTTTCCAGGTATGCGGAAAGTAACTTATTCTGAGACACGAATTGTAGATGTTTGTGAGGGTGGCTATTGCTGGTGGGGGTAAATGTTTTAATACGATATTATTTATATTGTCGTGTCCGGGTGATTTTTTAAGAGGCAGTTTATTAATAATTTTTTTAATTTCAGAGGGTGAAATGTAGTGTATTTTTTGGTGAGGTCCATATTCTTGTTCTGATGCTGATTTGGTTATAGTGATGTGTCCAGGATGGAAATTAGTGTTGTTGACAGTGAAAGTTGAAGCAAAATATCTTGCTAGTTCTTCTGCCTTTTGGTAGGATGTGTATGCTTTATCTGTTGTTGAGTTTATAGGAGGTATCGTGTTTTTCTTCTTAAGTATTTTTCGTGTGAATTGCCACAGGGTGTTATTACTGACGCTGAGCGACTGGATTAAGTTATGATAGTTTTGGCTATTGAAGTTAGTTATAAGTCTCTTTACGATATTTGTTAATAGGTTTAGTTCCCTCTTAAGTTCAGGTGTTCTTAATCGGTACCAAAGTCTTCTAGTTTTGTTTTTTATTGAAATTGCTTTCAATTTTTCTTTGGGTAGTATTTTATGTCTGGTAGTATTTGAGCCTGGTGGAGTAGTTAATTGTGTACTTTTTACAGTAGAGTGTATCATTTCGTTGAAATGAGAGATGTATTGGTCTATTTCCAACGGGGTTTTTAATGTTTTTATTTTGGGTAAGGAATTTATTACTGTTTTTTGAAATTTGTGCCAATTAATTTTTATTGAGTTTGGTTTAGGGGCGGGGGCGTGTTGCGGTATAAGTTGGTGTGTAGTAATGATTACCGGGATATGATCAGAGCCAAGTTCGAAAGTAGGTGTGGAGTAAAATTTGATATTAGTATTTGTGATGCCTATGTCAAGGATGTCCGATTTACGAGTACGATCCTGAGGGTGGTATGTTGGCTCCGAAGGGGTGAGTATTCTTAGGTTTGAATTGTTTATTAGTTGAGCTAGGACTTTCCCGTTGTGGTTATTATTTTGACACCCCCAGCTTACGTGTTTTGAATTAAGGTCACCCAACAGCAAAGTTTTCTCGGTAGGTTGAAATAAATTAGGAAAGTTTGCATTTATAATTTTGGCTGTGGGGGGCTTATAAGCTGTTATAATTTTCCATGGTTGACTATTTATAAATATTTGGATAGCAACAGTTTCGATTCCTGGTGTGTCGGGTAGATTAATTTGGTGGTGATAAAGATGTTTTGACCGCGATAAGTACCCCTCCTCCCCTATTTTCCGTTCGATCTGTTCTATAAGTGCTGTAACCTGGAATAAATAGTTTATTTTTTTTATTCAGGTGTGTTTCAGTTATGCATGCTACGTCAATTTTATGATGATGCAGAAAATGAATTAGTTCTGTTTTTTTATTATTGATGCTATTGGAATTCCAATTCAAGATGGATATATTATTAGTGGGTTGAGTTGACACCATTATTGCTTAGATAAGCGGTGACAGAGTTTTGAATGGTGCTGATGATGGTAGGGATTAAAGAATTTATGAAATTAATGATGCATGAGGTGATTGAGTTGATTATTGTGCTGATAATTGGACTGTTAGAGTCAGAATCATTTGGATGGGAAGAGGACTGGGAGTGGGTGTGAGAATTTTGTGAGTTGGATTGGATTCGATTTTTGGAGTTTGAGATGTGGGTGAAGTTTCGGAGAGTACTGGTTTGGGGTAATTTTGGGAAGTTTTCTGTAGATTGATTTGGAGGAGGGGGTGGGGGAGGGGTTTGAGAGTTTTGAGGGTTTCCGAAAACATCTTAAGAAGAATTCAGATGAATTGTTTTCGTAACGATGTTTACCTATCCACACTGTGGTTGAGGGACGTAGTGTAAAATTGTTAAACGGTACAAGATAATGTCCAATACAGAAAAATCCATGCTGCTACATTATTAGTTATGTTAAAAATAATTACATAAAGCTTAAACTTCGATGATTAAATGGCTTTTTGAACTTCTATCAAAACACTAGTGTTCGCCAGCAAGCTATGGACAAACAGAGTTGGGCAGTATTTATTTATTTGTTTTTAAAATTCGTATTTTAAATACATTTTGTATTTGAAAACTGTATTTTTGAGTTTTTTGGACATGTATTTTAGAGATGTATTTAAAAAACATAAAACTGGTGTATTTAGAAAAATAAATACAGATAAAGAAGATAACGAGGACACTTACTTTTTGTTTGATTCTCATAGTGAATGGACCTTATTGAAAGGAAAATAAAAGCTCCTTTAAGCAGTTGCACATAAATTTTCTTAATTTTTAAATGATAAATTTAAATCATTCAAAATAATGGACAATTAGCTGACAATAAAAAAGCGTTAATTGCTTATAACACTAGTTTATGTTTATCAGCGCCAGTTCAACAACTGTTCTCCTTTGTGGGTTTTGTATATTCGCCAACTAGGGATATAATTGTCTGATGATTTTTTTTAAACTTTCAAAGTTTTAATAGGAAATTCCGTTTATCTGAGTTAGCCATTTTTGATATCATTTGCTATTTGAATGTGTTTTTGCGACAGTATAAGTGAAAGTGTTTCATCAAGGAAAATTATGTAGGCCACTCATGAGACGAACAGTTTCTTGAAGAAACTAGTGCAGTTAATAATGCATTTATTTATATTGGCACAAAGCGACGTTTCGAGGGTCAATTTGCCCCATCATCAGACTTATTATACAGGTGTTCCACCAACTATGGACCAATCCCATAACTTCTAACGGTTCAGGATATTGAAATGAAGTTTTTGCCGAACAATGCGGAATCATGGGGCAAGTAACATGCCGTAGAGAAATTGTCTATAATATTTTTAGTTCTCGAAAAAGTTATTCATCTTCGACTTTTTAAATGGAACTATATATTTTTTCTCGCCAGCAATGGATAGACCATTAAAGAGGATTAAAATTATGTATCAAATGCTAATATTTTGACAGTAACGTAAGTATAAAAGTAGACTTTGTGACATGTGATTTTGGATTAAACGGGCAATCGCAGCAGCCCTTGCAACTCTCGAGGAAGGTGGCCTTCGCGGCGTCAAGACTGATGCGTGGAGAGGAGAGACTGAGAGGTGTGGCAGCGGGGGATAAGATGCAGAACTACAGCAATCCTTGGTGTTGAAACAGACGTCACACTAAGAAATACAAATTTTAACAATCAGAATGGGAGATTTTTCCTTTTATTTATCTGGATTTAACTTTTCTACTGAAATTTCAAAACATCGAATGTTCCAAAGAACGATATAAAAATTGGTAGCGTAAGGAAGATGATAATAATAATAAATTTTCAAACTGAACAAGAAGCCAACTGACGTCTCCTCGTTAAATTTCATTTTTAAATAAAATGATCACTCGTCCACTTTGCAACCATTCGACTGCTGTTCGTAAATGGAAAAGAAAATAGTGCACTTCCGTTTTCGGCCATGGATTTTCAAGTTTGTGGCAGTACTTGGCGCTATAAAGTAAGAAACACTCTAATCAGTATTAGCAGTCGCGACTGCAGATATGAATTCTTGTTAAAGTTTTGTAAATTTACACTTGTAGGACTGTTAAGAGTATTTCAAAATGTTTGTTGCTTTGTTCTTTTGGTACGTATTTAAATAGGAAGGTTATTAACAGTAAATAATAGGAGAAAATGTCTACTTATCTATTATTTGATGAGTTAATCCAGATATTACAATGAAAATCTTTAAGCATTCATTCGCTTCCGATGTTTTAAAATGATGACATGTTTCTGCATTATGCTCGATACTTGTTAGTTTGAAAATGACCTTTTTTATTATCGTTTTCGCTACAATAATTTTTATTTCGTTCTTTTCAATTATCGTTGATTTGGAATTTCAGAAGGAGAAAAGTTCAATTCAGATGAATAAATAGAAATCCACCTCTCATTCTCTGATAGTTAAAATTGTTGTTTGTTTATATGTTATTCGTGTCAAGACCATGAGTTACTGCAATTACGCCTTCATCCTGAACGGCCACCCATCTCACACTCCTCTCTCCACAAAATATTATCGACACTGCAAAGGCCACCTTCTCCACAGATGACTGTTGCAAAGGATGCCCGTTTACTTGAAAATCTCATGCCAGAAAATCTAATTTTATACTCAAATTACTATCAAAATACTAACATATAATACATCATTTTATTCCTATTTTCTTGATATGTTTATTTCTGGCGAGAAAAATATATCGTTCCATTTAAAAAATTAAAAAAATATTACATTTATCGAAAACTAAAAATAGTATAGACAATTTCTCTACGACATGTTACTTGCCTCATGATTCCGCATTGTTCAGCGAAAACTGCATTTCGATATCCTGAACTATGTAGAAGTTATGGGGGTAGTCGATAGTTGGTGAGACACCGGGAATATTATAAAAAATTCAAACTAAGAAAAAAAATTAAGAACTTTTTTGGCAGTTTCCAAAGATTATAACAAATAAAAAATTCCAGCCGTCATTACTGAGACTGATGGTCTGACGTACCAATTGTGATAAGAATGTTTTCAAACAAGTTACAAACCAACATGTTTATTACGTAAAAGGTCTTTGAAAAACAAATTCAAAACAAGGTTTGAGAAATTGCTGAAAGAAAATAATGCACTTCCAAACGAGCAACGATTGGCCACTGATTTGTCGAAACGTTTATCTAGAACATTAAAGGAGATCGGCTGAATAGTGGTCACCTCTCACCTCTAGAGAACGGTGGTTCAAATCGCGGTCAATTCATGTAAAATGCTTAGAGGACAAATGCTGTTCGCGGAAGATTGCCTCGGAATTATCCTCTTTCCTCTGTCTCTCATCCAACGTACACTTTGTTCTTCAAATCAACAGCATCATCACCCTTCAGCTATCAACAGCATCATCGCTTACGCATTAAATCCATTCATCCTAGGTATCGCCATAATGGCTAGGTACTGTAGATTTTTTTTTCCTAGGGCTTGTATCCAGCCGACAGCCGGTTGCCCTTTACGTCCCGAAGGGACGCATATTCGACCATACACTAGACAAACACTTGCGGGTTCCTCTGATCTGGGGTCAGCAGAACACGAGGCCCTCCGCGACAACACACACACAAAGTCAAGGGACAAACAGCCATGCCCAAGGCGGGACTCGAACCCGCGACCCTTCGGACCGAAGCACTGAGTCGGTACTCGCTCTTAACCACCTCGGCCATCCAGGTCGGCACTGAAGATTATAATGAATACAAAATCCTATAGTGTAACAAAAATAACAGGCAAAGAAATATTCAAAAGAGAAGGAAGAAAATAGTACGTATATCCGTAGACCGACAAGAACACCCAAGAAAAAGACTACCAGACCTGGTTCAGAACGTGATCGTGTTGCGTGTTTTGAAAATGCACTCTTTCAAGCTCTGGGAACGCAGAGACATCTCATTACGTGGTAGAGACATGTCGAGAGAACGGCGAACTTGCAACTAGTAGAAGTTGTGGTTCTCGATGAAGGAAAAAAAAGTGTAAATAGCTTCTGCGAGACAATTTATATACCAAACTGGCAGCAGGTTGAGTTGACGTAAATAACAACTGTATCAATGTTTAAAAATCAAGTGTGTGTGAGTGTTTGTGTGTAGTTCAGAAAGCGACCATGGATTCTTAGAATTGCAAATTACTGTTAAGAGTAACGGAGTATATCGCTGAAGGACTCCATAAGACGATGTACACAATCGCAATTTTTTCTCGGCATTGCACATGCCTTTGATAATACATGGCATCAAGGACTAATGTATCAATTACAAAGTTTAGGAACCCCCAATTATCTACAAAATATTATTAAAAGCTTCTTATCAAAGTGAGTTTTCCAAGTCAGTATTAACCCAGCAGTGCACGCAGGTGGTCTGAGAGACCTGGGACGCCTTTACTCTAATATTGTGATTGCAGTTTGACGGCCCGTGACCACTGGTTCCAGGTACCTTTTCCTTCCACAGATATGTATCACACTTCCTTCGAGAAAGTGAGTATTGTTATCCTCTCTAGCGGTGAGATATTCCAAAACGTTGCCCGGGTCCTAGAGACCACCTGCGTGCACTCGTGCAACGGCTTTCGTTCAGTAGTTTACCGGACTTAACAAAATATTAGTGCCAAATATGCCAAAAGCTTATTTGTATGGAGCATTCACTAACAGTTTGTAAATTACGCAATGGAGGGAAGTTGTCAGATATGTAAAATATATCCATTACAATGAAAATAATATGACAGCCTATTTCATTTTTTACTTTTGTAAATTTGCATACAAACCACTAAATATAGTAATCTATTATTTAAAAATATATCTCATTACTGAAAATGATATCTTTTTTCTAGTATACTCCATTGATGGAAATTATGAAGGGAAATGGAAGCAGAAGGGTCTGTGAGACCACGTGCGTGCACTGTTACAGAAAGAGGTGCGTGTGCTGCCAGGTTAACAGCAATAAATCAAGGGCAATCTTTTTCAAGTCCTTCAAAGATCCCATTATCCCACTCATTGTTTAACAGGATGTCCAGAACTGACCTAACACTAACCCAGAAATAACACTTTATGCGTATGATACAGTACTGTTTACTGCGATTTCAAATATTACTAACGTTTGCAAAGATTTCTAGGGGACAAACTTGTAGGTCAAATGGACAATTAAATGGAGAATTGCTATAAACTCAACTAAATCTTAATCAATACCTCAACCACTCCAAATTAAATTTAATAATACTGCACATCCATGGCTTCATAATGATACACCCGTAAAATATCTGAGTGTATTACTAGACAAAAAATTAACATAGAAACATCAAATTGGGAAAATAACTAACAAAATATATGCACAAATTAACAAACTTTACCCTGAAGTAAACAACAAGTCATCCCTTAGTCTGGAATGCCCTTTATCCATCTTTAAAACGATAATACTTCCCTCATTAACTTACACCTGTCAAATTTGGAACAATATAGCAAACACACATCTGAAGAAATTACAAATTGTTAAAAAAAATTCTTGAGAACAGCCGCACATGTACCAGGGTTTATTTCTAATAAGCAAATTCAGACAACTGAAAATTCCATTCATTAACGAATACATACAATAGACATCAAAACATTTTTCATCCTTCTTCTGCCTCGTACAAGAGCACAGATATTTAACCTTGGCAAAAATGCTACCATTCCAAACAGCATTATCTCGCGAGATCCCAAACACTCTCTGAAACCACCGTAGATTAGATTCAATTCAATCACCCCACTAACCAGTTCCAAGCATTAAATAGAACTTACTAATAGAACTTAAATAGAAACTTACGAAGAATCACTTCTGAATTACTGCTCAGTAGCATTTTTCACGAGGTAACCGTGTGGCCCCCCCTCAAATATTGTTAGCCGAAAGGCCAGCATAATGTATAGAATAAATGTATATTAAAACACTTGAAAGGCATATTATGCCGAACCCGCAGTAAATAAATTACAGAAAAAAATTGTAATTTATCAATTTTGCTATTTTGTTAAACTATCAATTTGAAAGAAGTTTATATTCCTGTGGGTGTGCAGAGACAATATTAAGGCAAATTTGTATTTATAATGGTTTTCTTTGGTTTATTGTTAATTTACGTTCAGTTTTATTTAAAATCGTTTTGTATAAGGAATATTTGTCTTTATTTATAATATATAGTAATTTTATATCAGACCGGTGTTTCCTGTAACTTTTGTCCAGTGAAAAATTAAGCTCCTTCTTTCATGAATATTTACCATATAGAAATGTCAAGGCTTATTTTAAGTTTCTGCAGTAGGGAAGTTCTAACGTTTGTAATTGGCATTACATTATTTAGAGTAATTGAAATTGTTCTCTTTAAAATCAGCTATAGACGTTAGCCGAGCCCTCTCAGTATATTACAGAAAAAATAAAACTGGAGGTTAATGCTACGTGGCATCTTGCAGCTGGATAGGAATGGAGCGGATGGTTGGCGACAGTATCATATCCATACAGTCAGTTCCGTATCCACAAAATTTTGTGAAACTCCCCTTCGCCCGCATTTCAGAAACTGCGAGGGGTATTTCGGAGTATGTAAATCACCTTCCAGGGCTATCAGCATCGCTTCATTTCTGGGGAAAGTGGATTTTTAAAAAAGCAGTTCTTTGCAAATGTTAGAGGAAGTGTTGATCACCGCGTACGAATATCCGTGGCTCTTGATGCGAAACGTCACAGGACTTACTTATGTACTATTTAAGTACAATTGGAATGTCTGTCTGTGTTTTCAAAATAACTGCGCGTGGTAACGAAATTTTATAAACTCGCATGCTTATTTAGAAAATATAAAACCATTTCAAATGTTTTTACGATTTTTATCTGTCTGTTTGACAGGGGAATCTCTGGAACGGCTGAATCGATTTGGATGCGGTTATCACTGAGAGATAATAGTGTTTTATTGGGCATAACTTATACTACGTTTTTTAAATTATTATTTTCCTTTAATAAAAAAGGATGTTTTTCATTCAAATCTATAGTTTTATTCCGGGCTGTACATTTCTTCCAAAAGATTGTACACGTGCTCTTCAAAACAAGAGAAAAGTTACGATCATATGAGTTTTTGTAAAAAATTCCCTCTATCTCAACTTTCCATCTTCTAGAGCAAAATGTAAGTGTGCTCTCTTTCAGTTTTTCACGGACATTTTTTAAGAAAATTAGTAAATGGGACAAAGTGACGTTTTAAAGCTAATAAACTTCTCTTCCAAAAAATTAGTTTTTCATTTCGATAGCGTAATTGAGCTTGAAGTAATTGAAGGTCACAATTATTACTGGACGTTTGTCAAGGTTGAGCACATAGTTTCCAGCATCTGCTTACAGCCAATCCATAGCAACGATGGTGGTGGCAATGATTATAGAAGCGAACATGGCAGGGCAGTGACGCACATGATGATAAGGAGGGGAAGTGTACAGAGGGACAGGTTGAAGCGGGGCGGGGAGGTCTGAATAGGGATAGAGCAGACGGGACGTGGAAGGTTCGCAGCAGAGCACATGAGGGTGGAATAAGCAGGATAGGGCCATTGGGATACACTATTGACGAATTAATTACTTTTTCGCCGTCCGTTCGCCCGCCCGTCCGCCCGTCCGCCCGTCCGCCCGTCCGCCCGTCCGCCCGTCCGCCCGTCCGCCCGTCCGTCCGCCCGCCCGTCCGCCCGTCCGTCCGCCCGCCCGTCCGCCCGCCCGTCCGCCCGTCCGCCCGTCCGCCCGTCCGCCCGTCCGCCCGTCCGCCCGTCCGCCCGTCCGCCCGTCCGCCCGTCCGCCCGTCCGCCTGTCCGCCCGTCCGCCCGTCCGCCCGTCCGCCCGTCCGCCCGTCCGCCCGTCCGCCCGTCCGCCCGTCCGCCCGTCCGCCCGTCCGCCCGTCCGCCCGTCCGCCCGTCCGCCCGTCCGC